>QLNU02015360.1:174585851-174614995 GCA_006491805.2 Dysdera silvatica
ATTGCACCACCGTAAAACCACTAGATATACAATAAACAATAGAATATAACACACGTAGATAAACATATAGATAAACAATGGAATTAAATACACGTAGTAAAGAAAAAGTATTCTTAGAGCTTATAAAACATTAATTTTATTTATTGAAACCTACTTAATAATGAGTGATCAAATGGTCAGATTAGGTGTGGACTTGCTCGCACGTCGAGATCATTTGGCCATTTAACGACCTCTTGGCTTTGGGCTCTCTGTGACGGAACCGCTTGCGTCGCTCTAAATTTGTCTCTGCATTATAAAGATATTATTGGTAATTGAATAACAAAGGCTCCAAAAATAGAAATAACTTAACTTCTTTTATATTTTTAAATTAATTATGCTAGTTCTGTTGGGAGGTTTTGGTTATTAAAAGTTTATTTTGAAGTTCAAATTATATTTTCGAAATTTAATAACTTTAAATAATATCAAGAGTTTATTTAATTTACAATAGGTTTTAAACTTTAAATGTGTTTCGACTTTGAATAACTCCAAAAATTTGTTAAAAGTGAAAGTTAACTTCTGATTTAGCTCAAAATACAATATTAATACTAATCTCTTTTAATGGGATGGGCCAATGATCTGAAATAATTAGGTTTTATTTTTTTTATGAATACAAAGCAAAATAAAACATTAATTGGATTACGAATCTGGGACAAACAGCACTCATGGATTAAATCAAATTGGAATTTAATGATTTCAATTATCGTGCTAAATTAGCATACAAAATAACAACGTTGTACCAGAATTCTAAAGTCAATTATAGGTAGCTTTACATTCTTATACCAAAACCATCTTATTTATAATTAATAATTTATAATTTCTTGTCACTTTTAACGATAAAATCATAGTAAAAACGGAAGCATTGAATATTAATTTAAATAGATGAAAAGGAAAGAAAATGCTTAATTTAATTTACTTACATTATTAGGTGATACGGTAAAGGAGGCTCATAATAGTGGAAGAGCCCTTTTAAATCTCCCTTTACTTTGGAAGCGAAAACGCACACTAAACTCGTAGAAGTTTACTTGGTGAGAACATCGTATGATCTGTAGTGGGGTTACCAGGACTAGACGATTGCATCATTTTGTGAAATAATTTTTCTCTCCATACCTTTGCATGGGAGTAAATTTTTGAAGTGTGATAAATGTGATTTCTAACAACCCAAATATACAGTAGGTTATCCGTACCTGTGATTTTCAAATACTGGTCATAAGTTATTGTAAATTTTACAACGATCTGTCACTTTCTCGTAACGAATTCTCATCTTATTGGCACCATACACCAGACTTCTATACACATTCGCATTAACATCCACAACGTTATTGTACGCTTGAGCTGAGCTTTAGAACTTGTTCAGTGCTCTCTGAAACAGGAATACTTTTGTTTTAACCTACAATTTATGTTTATTCTACAAATGTTTACAATGAGAGCGACCGAAATCCTTTCTCATTGGAAGACTCAGTTGTGTTAATAAATAGTAAACAGTTTTGCATTGCCATGTTTAAACATTTTATTTAAAAAGTACCTAATTTATGGACTGATATTACCATTTACGAAATTTAATGATAATCTTCACAACGACATTTAAAAATTAGTTTTAGTGTCAAAATTTCTCCAATCCCTTGAATTACGTTATAACCAAATCCGACTGTACTGAAACCATTCCGCTATAATAAAAAAATGAGGCTCTTATTAGAAAGAGTAGAAGTGCCTGACAAAGGTAAGAATAACGTCGGATTCGATTTTTTGTCAATACGTTTGTTAATTTATGAGGTTTTTAGTTCGTAATTAACCCTTTTTTCTCTCGGGCGAACCAGCAACTCGAGACGTTTCTCGATGTTCTTGGTGAATTTCTTACCTCTAACTTAAAACGATTACACTGACAAATTAATGTATAAAACTTTTATATTTTAACATTTTATCTATCTTTACAGGTCTAAGAAAATAATTTCTTAAATATTGAATCTCATTAATCATTGATCTCTGTACTGTTGCTTAGTGTGATATTTTACAAAACAAACGCCAAGATGTGTGCCCGGTTTTCGGGACAAGTATCGCAATAATACGTTGTCTAATGTCGTTTGTCAGGCTCATTTCTTCGAGAGAAAACTTTGCAATCCTTCCTAACTCCTGCTAGTCCCTTTGCCACGACTGTCAAGTTCTGACCTCGGAAGGTCGACCGTCGAGAGCCAAGCCTGGGTCTCCGCAGACCCGACTACAATCTGATATCTCCAGCGAAACACACACACACACACAAAAGTAACCCCTCGATAAAGGAAAAACATTGTAAGAGCCTGTTCAAACGCCGGGTCAAAAAAAAAGACAGGCTTGGCCGGGCGAGGGCTAACGTCGAAAACTCAATCCGGTCCGCGGACTAATTTGAGATAAAATCTTATCTCCGTTTAAAGGGATGCCATTCTGCATTTCATAAGATTGTACCTAAAGAGCTTAGGAACCCACTTAAAAGAAACTAAACGTAGTCGTTGCCGCGCATCGAGTTCCCAAGTCAAACCAAGTGGTGAGCAAGTCTCCTCTCGAGTGCAAAGGGTTAACATTTGCGGTTTTTTTCTTGTCTCGTGTTTCCTTTATTTAAATTTCATGCTGTAATTTTAGTGTTTATATATAGTGTTATAGACGTAGAGTTATGGGTCCATGGGCCAATCTATGTTTAAAGCGCAAGGACAACGAAGATCATGCTGCTCCGGGACCTACATTTTTCAGAGGAGTGAACCTTTTAAGGCCTACAGAATCAACACCCAAACTACTGAGTAGTTAATCGGCAAGCGGTTTGTTTGTTTGTTTTTGCGCCATTGGGAGTCTTATCGGGGAAAACGGCGTGCTAGATGCACACATTATCACTGCACCTTACCGAAGCGTTTTTGTCAATATTTTGTACATTTTATTAAGGCTTTGATTGTTTTCTAATTTCTGCTTACAATGATATCAAAGCATATCCCCTTCCCCCGTAATTTCGGTATTTCTATCTTCTGTGAAGGTGATAAAAAAAAACAAGCTTCTCTTGATGCTTTTTACGCGAAAGTAAGGCAATGAAAGGAATAAACGAAGAAAATTTTAGCATTTGTGGCTTATATTATGTCGTTAAATTTAAAACTCTTGCGTTCATTGTTGACTTAAGATTTTTAATGTGTTTTCCTTGCATCGTTTTTAACATCTTGAAACCGACTGAGTACAATGTTAAGAAAACTGAAAGAGTACAAAGTGTACATTAAATATAAAAATTTATTTAAATAAAAATCCCATTATGTAAACAGTTTTTACAAAAAAGCATTCATAAAATTTCTGACATTTTCTTACATAAAACATTGCCTTTCAATCAAATTACAAAATGATATTTAAAATATTTCATCTTCCATTAAAAAATAGTTTTAGTCACAATAGTTGCAATCTCTCAAAAAATAGTCCATTTTAAAACCACAAAATAACACAATGTAAAACATCACAAATCATTTGATAGAATATAAATCACGACATTCAAAAGACATTACAATCTAATTGCTTTTAAATTATTCGTTAAATTAATAAAAACAGTAACATGTACTAGATTTGAAACATGAAACATGACAACAGATATGGCAAGGCTAACTGGGTTTGCCAGGGTAATAGCATTGGTCTTTTGATGTATATCACCAAACATAATCAATTTTTTTCAAACATTTCTGAGCAATCATTTCACACGCAATAAAGCAATGAATTTGTTAAAGTTCTAAAAAATAGAAATAGCTGGTTCCAAGGATTTTCGTGAAACCGATGAATGGAAGTTCGAGAAAAGTTGTTTGCATAAGACACACATTTGTGAAGTCAATTTCAAGTAACAGCTAAACTGTTTTTCGGTTCAATATGGGTCGTCGAGTTGTTAATTTTGAAATTACATGTGGCTCTGCCGTCTGCTTTGGCTGTCGATTTCATCTCTAAAATTAGCGAGACTATTTCTGGATCCATAGATCTGCATTCTCAAGTTTCGGCCTCCGGTCTCCTCATCGGAGCTATTATTGTCATAGCCGTTGTTGTTAAATCCGGAATCGATGTTCCCATTTTGAGCTTGAAAAATCTTATCAATGCGTCTACTTTCTGGAGGCTGATTGTTTCTATTGTTCCTGTTTCGAATATTGAATTCGTTCTTTACACCCAATGTCTCCATCTTGCTGTTCCCCAAAACGCTGTTCCTGCGAACTTCCAGAGCTCTGAGTGTTTCACGATTTCGTCCCAAACGATTCAGACCACTTAAAACAGGAGTTGCTGAAACGAGTGGAAAATAAATTTCTAAATTGCCATTCTTTTATGAAAGAAAACAATTGTTTTCTACATGTAAAAATTTTAAAGTATTTACATATTTTCCTTGGATGTACATTTTTAGTGATTTAAAGAAATTGGCAGTTTTTATTTTTTGATCAGATCGCCAAGAATAAATGTCATCGCCTTTTTTAAAAGGCTATTTTCACTAAATTATGTTTTATAGTAGGCAATGGATAAAAAAATCCATTAGGTATTACTAACAATATCGAAGGCCACAGAGAAAAATGTGCCTAATTTTAAAATATAAGTATTTGACATTGGACAAAATCGAGCGGATTACTCCAACCTCTAAAATCTAATACTCAGTTTTAATTTTTTTTAGTTTAAAGAAAATTTTGTAGTAACAGAGGTGCAACTAAGATTTTCTACTAGGGGGAGATTTGCTGTCAGAAGGGCGCATTATACTTTTTCTTGAGTTCAATTATTACGCACACACATACACAATATATGCCCAAAAGTATCCGGACACTTTGGATTTTTCAATTGTTTCCGTATTTCTAAAAAATTGCTCAGCCAACTGTTCTCTAACTCCGAAAATATACAGAACATGCTTGAATACACAGTTTCAACAAAGTTTCGGTGATTATTGTATTTAGGGGGACCACCCACATATTGACAAAATGAAAAAATATAGTTAATCACCCTGTATCATAAAAAGCTGGAAATTATTTGTAACTTTCAGAAAATATTTAACCAGCTATGCTTAATGCCTGTGTGCATTTTTGTAAAATAAACATGTATATTCATGAAGATAGAAACGTTTCTTTAAGAAAACCCAAATTTTGTCACATATTTTTTGCTTATAATATCCACAATTTTCAGTCAAATTTCACGAAACTTACAGAACATTTGTCAACGTACAAGAAAAATATTATACTTAAATTAGAAATTAATATATTGAATACACGATGAGATATGAGCATTTGAAGAAAATAATTTTTTACTGCGCATGCGCGAAAGATATAAATTTCTTTCATAATTTTGTAGTCAATAGTATAGGGCAACTTAAAAAAAATACCAGTGGGATATCTTGAAAATTCAGAAAGTTATCGATGATATAGTGAGCCGTATTTCTCTAATTCTCTGAAAGTAGCTAGATGATAAGGGTTTTTTCCACAAATTGTCATATTCCAAATTACCAAACACCCCTGTTCTGAAAATGAAATATTCCAGATTTATGCAAATAAGGATCAAAAGTATCCGGACACTAACAGAATCCACTAATCACTAACAGAATCCACCACGTAGAGGGGTGACTACATGGTGGATTCTGTTAGTGACGTCAAATTTCTAGCTCTCAGACAAGTATAAAAGAAGTCTGACGAGTTAACAATTATAATTTCAAAGCTAGAAAAGTAAAATGGGAGGAAAGGGTGAGCTATATGGTTTTGAACGTGGTGAAGTCATTGGTTGTCACCGCTGTGGAAAATCTGTTCGTGAGATTTCTGTGATGTTACGAGTGCCCCGTTCCACCGTTAATGATGTTATCGTAAAGTGGGAACATACGGGGACTACAACGGTGCATCCACGACCTGGTCGACCACTTCGTCTAGTAGACAGGGAACGCAGAGTGATGAAAAGAGTTGTGAAAGCGAACCGCATGAAATCGGCGGAAAAAGTTCGTGCGGATTTTCAAGATGCCTCTGGATGCAACGTCAGCACAAAGACAGTTCGTCAGGAACTGCAAAGTCTTGGTTTTCATGGCCGAGCAGCTGCATATAAACCAAGCATTACCGCAACCAATGCCAAGCGTCGCTTACAATGATTCAAAGTGTGCAAAACATGGAGCCTGCAGCAGTGGCGTGAAGTGTTATGGAGCGATGAATCACGGTACACTATTTGACAATCAGATGGTAGAGTCTGGGTGTGGAGAATGCTGGGTAAACGCTTTTTACTTGACTGTATTGTGCCGCAAGTTAAGTTTGGTGGTGGAAACATAATGGTTTGGGGTGGTTTCTCATGGTTCGAGCTTGGCACTTTAATTCCTTTGAAGGGAACTCTGAAGATGGAAGGCTATCTCGACATTTCGGACAATTCCACGCTGCCTACATTGTGGCAACAGTTTGGAGTGGGTTCATTCTTGTTTCAACAAGATCGTGCTCCTATCCACACAGCACAGGCTGTACAGAGCTGGTTTGCTGACATGGATGTTGAGGAATTGGACTGGCCTGCTCAGAGCCCAGACCTAAATCCCATAGAACACCTATGGGATGAATTAGAACGTCGACTACGAGCTAGGCCAAAATGGCCCACATCAGTGAAAGAGCTGACTAATATTCTTTTGCAAGAATGGCATGCAATTCCCACTGAAAAATTCCAGAAACTAGTAGATAGCCTCCCAGATAGAGTGGTAGCCGTCATTGCAGCAAAATATGGCCCCACTTCATACTAATTTTTGACTTCTTGTTGGTTTGTTGTATTTTTATGGCGCAAGGACAACAATGGTCATTCTGCACCAAGCAAGGTTTTTGATTTCTGTAAAGGAGAAGCAAAACATGCAGGTGTACGGATACTTTTTATCCTTATTTGCATAAATCTGGAATATTTCATTTTCTGAACAGGGGTGTTTGGAATTTGAAATATGACAATTTGTGGAAAACCCCCTTATCATCTAGCTACTTTCAGAGAATTAGAGAAATGTGGCTCACTCTATCGTCGATAACTTTCTGAATTTTCAAGATATCCCACTGGTATTTTTTTTAAGTTTCCCTATACTACTGACTACAAAATTATGAAAGACAGTTATTCATATTTTTCGCGCATACACAGTAAATAATTATTTTCTTCAAATGCTCATATCTCATAGCATATTCAGTATATTAATTTAAGTGTAATATTTTTCTTATACGTTGACAAAAGTTCTCTAAGTTTCGTGAAATTTGACTGAAAGTTGTGGATATTATAAGCAAAAACATGTGACAAAATTGGGGTTTTCTTAGAGAAACGTTTCTATCTTCAGGAATATACATGTTTGTTTTACGAAAATGCACACTGGCATTATGCATAACTGCTTAAATATTTTCTGAAAGTTACAAATAATTTCCAGCTTTTTATGATACAGGGTGATCAAATATATTTTTTCACTTTGTCAATATGTGGGTGGTCCCCTAAATGCACAAGTCACCGAAACTTTATTGTAAAGTATGTAATCGAGCATGTTCTATATATCTTCAAAGTCAAAGAATAATTGGCAGAGTAGTTTTTAGAAATTCGAAAAAAATTAAAAAATCCAAAGTGTACAACACATAATCATCTTCAAATATGAACGTTTTCCTTAAAAGTTTGTGAAATCCTTATTTTTCCCGTGGGGAAATTTAAAGATTGGTTTGCGCGTGGTGCTTCCAACAGACCTTGGAGGCTCGAACCCACTTTATTCCCTGGTTTACCGCCCAGGGGATTCAGGCAATTCAGCTTTAACGTTTTCTTTCTTTTGAACTACAATTACTGCGACCATCACCACCAGCTCACCAGCTAAAATAAGCATTACCAAGGCGCGAACGTATTACAGCCACTCTAAGATACATTACACTGTAAAACCTTCACTATTCACTGCATAAAGTCCTGATTATCTGCGCCCTGGTGCACTTTACGCTATTTACTCTTATTCGATACTCATTTTTGGGTTGTAATTGTATTCATGCCTTATGAACTCCTGCCTAAGAAACATCAACAAATCATATGCTACTAGACATACACAGAAAGTTGGCTTGTTTGGTTGTATTTTTATGGCCCATGGACAGCAAGGATCATTCTGTGCCAACTAAAGCGAGACCATACATACGGTATAAAGATATGTGCCAGTCAGTAAATAAAACTGAATAATCTGCTGCCATTTTCGCAATAATTATGCAACGGAAAATTTCAAAAGCACCAATATAATAGCTAAAACTACCTGACCAGCAAACCCGGGATCGTCTTCTATATTTATCAAGCAGCAACTCGAAAACCTAAATGTATAAACGATGGTCATACTGCACCGGGAACCGAAATTTCAGCGCGATCCGATCAGTGGCTTTTTTTATGCTTAGTATTAGTTAAAGCGATGGTTTAAGGTGGCATCGCATAGTTAGTAAAAATGAAGATTATTCTATGCCTTAAAATTGTTGTCATGTGATATTTCTTAACCATCATTCAACAGGCATATTGGTGAAGAAGTATCAGTGAAAGTCAACGGTATCGTGACTGTTTTATTTCAACAGGTTCGAGCAGAAAATTGGATTCCCGACCTATAAGTTAGTTGTTTTATCATATGGAAGCCTCGTAGACCTTTTCTAGAATATCTCTAGTTTTAATAGTCACAATGACGCTAAAATTTTAAACTAGCCTAACTAAATAGTATGGAATCCGATTATAATATCAAATTTAGGTGTTGCCATTGGAATTTTCAAAGTTGCTGCAATTTTAAATATGAAGACAGCCTTTTATGCAATTTTTATGCGCATGAGTCGATAGATTTCATTGTTTACTATAGATTGTCACCTTGAACTTTCTGCAGCATAATTATTACCCGAACGGCAACGGGTGTTTGGATTTTTGTTTCACAGCCTGTATATCAAAGTTATTCAAAGATATTTAACTATTTCCAAAGCATGTAATATCTTAACACGTGCAAATAATTTATGACGCTTTTCATTGTCACTACGATAGTTTAGTATTACGTAGTAGTTTTAGGATAAAGTCTGGTTTCTTTGAACCTTTACATTGAAATATTAATTTCCGAATCATCCGAAATCGGGTTTACCGCCTTTATTTCGCATAATCTGGGTTTTAGAAAATACATATTTCATATTCTGAATTATGCAATTAGAATAAAGAAAGAATAAGCCCTAATGCTAAGTTAATCTAATTATGATTACTTCAATTCGCACACTGCACCAAATTCTTCGGCCCACAAGATAGTTATTTTAATATTTAAAAACTTAATGAAAACTATGAAGGACATACTTAAAATTATGTGGAACTAGTATAGCGTGTGTTTATAAGTCTAAATACTCTCAGAACTATATTAATCATTCTTCCATATCCTATTAGTAAATGTACGATTTCTGAAATATTAATTAAATGGATTAAATTTAATATTTTAAAGTTTAGTACAATATACTGAATTAGACTTTCCAAATTAGCATGCATATCAACAGACTTACAAAAATTATTTACGCCTACATAAAACCAAATTTGAAAATACATGGCATTTATAAAAAAGCAAATCCAATAAATGTGAAGCTGTTCTTACCCAAAGGTTTTGCTTCATTATCTTGAGCGTTGATATTTAAAAATCTTTTCCGGAATGCAACGTCCAAAGTTCCAATTCTGTTTTTCTGATTTCTTCGTTTCTCTAAATTTTGGATAGTTTTTCTTCGAGCTAGCCGGTCACCATAAAGCGATTCTTCACTTTTCTCGTCGTCGTCTATTCCCCTTAATCTTTGAAGTTGTTTCGCAATTTGAACTGCGTTTTTATCAATGAAGGCATCATCGCTGATATCTTCTACTTTTTGATTGAAGCAACTGAGTTCAATTGAAGCCATTATGTGAGAGAGTGTACCAAATCGATGAAACAACATAGCAATAAATTGAATTACAAGAATAAGAGCAAAGAATACGGCAAAAACGAGGCCAATGGGTTCTAGCTCCAGATATTCTTTATCCATACGGACCTCGCTTGTCTCTGGGATAAACGTGATGTTGACTTTAACACCTAAGGGCCAATCAAAGTGAAGTTGATCTTTGTTCAGTTGCAGTAAGAACACTATCAAGATGAATAAAGCGTTAAACATGAAGAAAGCAAAAACGACTTTATTCCTCAATTCTTTCAATTCTGCGGCAACCCGAGCTTGATGTTCTTTGTTTTGCTCAATTGGGTATAAGTATTTGTCAATAAGATCTTTCCAAAACTGGATTTCTGGACCTGGAATGTATTCTACTTCGCCACGCTTCAGATCTTTGTCTTCAATCCAATAAGGGTTAATTAAGTCATCTCGTTCCTGTTTGGGTTCTAGAAAAAAAAGTTCATAAGGAAACATAAAATTTCATATGTAAAATAAATATTTATAAGACTATACTATATGCAAGAAATAGGTTCAATATATTGTAGCATATAAGTATATATATATTTCGCATAGCTGGAAAATTTAATACCAAAATGATGGAAGCAATAACTCAAGAAGTTTATAATCCATGTTTTACATATATAGCGCACGTATTTTCAAAATAAAAGGTACGGCACGGTATTTGACTTCAAAAGTTTTGGAAAATGCTGATAGCTAAAAATCAAATTTTAAGTACTTTACTGAATATAATAGCAATGGACAATTGTTTAAAAGAAATTGAAGTAAAAATACCCGTTCTTGAAATATAGGATGGCTATAATTTAACGTGAGGTGTTTAGAGCCCGATACCAAAAACTATTGAGTGAAACAACCAAATTTTGTATACGTACTACTGGGATCATGATTTCTAGAAAAAAAAAAAAAAAGTAATTGATAATTTTGCCACCACAAAAGGAAATTAGCGCTAAAATCGCGCCACTATATATATTCTCACTTAAAAACAGCTAGATTATACAAATTGATAACATAAGGCTGAAAATGTGCTTCGCGTTTATTTGATAAAACTGATGCGCTATGCTAACTCAACGTAAGGATGCTTTGCTGGAAAAACCCAGTTATTAAAAAAAGTGGCAATACGAATTCCACACTTCACTGTTTTTTTGTTTTTTTTTTTTCAGAAAGCAAAATCCTATAGTCACAGGAGCATGTACAACAAATTTGGTTCAGTTTGGCTCATATTTTTTGCTATCGAGCTCTAAACTCGTATTAAATAATGGCCACCATATACTTGTTCCAAAAAAAAAAAAAAATTGTGTAAAAATAAGAAAACTAAATTTAAAAAATAAAATGGGCTTATTTGCTTTTTTATGGCGTACGGACAGAAAAGGTTATGTCGGGCCAGAATCTTCAGTTTTCCGAGGAATCAACCTTTTAAAATCTAGGGCACGAACTCCCGGACTACAATTAGCAAACAGCTAGTGGGTGAGCTGCTGTTAGCACTGTTGGAAGTCAAACCCGGATTAACAGTATGCGAGGTCAACGCGTTATCACTATACCACCGCAGAGGACAAGAACTTGGAATATTACGGAAAGTTGATTAAAGTAATGGTCAAAGGAGGATTGGTGTTTTGAATTTCTATATATTCGTAAACCAAAATGGGGGATTTGAATGTCCATCCAAAACTCTTTTCAAACAGCATTTCATAAACGCTTATTCTCTTGGTCACGCAGTACTAGAAACTGGTTTAACGGGGAGTGCCTTATATAAATTAGATGCCTAAAATAATTCAAGCATCGTCCATTCCTTTGACAGTAAAATATTACTGTGCAATTCGTAAAAACGGGAAGGGTCTAAGCTTTTCCTACACCCTCTTTTTAGAAATATAGTTAAAAAAATTCTAATATTATATATAAAAATTCGAATATAAAAAAAATTACTTTTTGCTGTACTTCCTTACACTGGAACTACCTACCTAGACCTTCGCTTGGTGGTGCTTCTGATGCCGAATCGAATTCTTCCTCGTCAAAATTTTCATTGACAATGGATAAGCCCGTGTCTGATGCAGCCTTCACTGATCCTCTACCAATCGAAGTTTTCCTGTTTCTATAGGGAATTGCATGGGATAATTCTAGTTGCCGTTCTAAGGTTCCAACCTTCTTGTTCATCTGCTCCAATTGGTCGCTTATTTTTATCAAATGCATCTTCTCTTCGTTTGGTTTCGGGTATGTGCAAAACATGCAAGTAAAGAGATTGGCCAGGCTCAACGTAATACTTCCCTCCTCTTCTCCATTACCACTGAGACCTAAAAATCCTAATAAATCATTATTCTTTTTCTTTTTCAGAAGTTCTTCCTGTTCTTTTCTTTCCTCTTCTAGCTCTTTCTTTGTTTTTTTAGTTTGAACTTCTCTTGTACCCCAAGTGACGACGTTCAAGTTCACCAAAGAATAAATAATCAGCAACAAGTACATGGATGGAATACTTAAAAAGTATAAAAGTCCGGGAACAACGCACCAAAATTCCTATAAGAGAAAACGTACATCTCAAGTTGGTTGTACTTTTATGGCGCAAGGACAGAAAGGGTCCTGCGCAATGTATATCTTAAATTTTTAATAAAATACATACATAACCCGTTTTATATTTGATATAATTTTAAAACGAAGTGCATTAAAATCTACTTTTCAGTTTTTCTTCCCAAAACTTAGTGTATAAATCACTTAAAACGTGTACCCGTGGCCTAACATGATATTAAACTGCGCACGGTATACTTTTGCACTCCCAAGCTTATCGTAACGCTAACGCATTTATGAACGAACTTTTAAGCATTTTGTGTAAATTATTTCTCTAGGATGACCTGGATTGGTTGAATTTTTATAACGCAAAGGCCATTCTGCTCCAAACAAAGTGTGCCCTTACGTACGATTTAAATTAAAACGAATGAAATTTTAAAAAATGATAAGTGTTCTAAAGGTAAACAATGCCATAAAATCAAATGGGATGAAAAAGAGGAAAAGTAAGATTTCATGAATAAAGGAATAGCATAAGGCGTCTTGAAGATAAATCACTTATATTAAAAACTAATGAACGATATTAATTAAAATTTGTGAAACATGTAAACGAGTGATTAGTTACATGTGGCACACATCGAGGGCACATTCTCCCTTCAATAAATGTTGATGAGAGAAGCATGTATGGCCGATGCGGAGTCCAGCGAGTATAGACAGGATAAAACACTAGTGCTAAAATCTTAGAACAAATTGGTCCCACTATCAGATCTTTCAATTTTTTCCGCAATATCCGAATTTTCATTGCCAAAAACATGAACATTAGATTTAAAATATTCCAGATCATCTCATCATAAAAAATTCGAAAACTCCTATATACTCGTAATATATCTGGTATTTCCCATGCATTACTTCAACTTTCCACTGTTTTCAAATTTTATCCATGCTTAATGGAGCCTGATTAGATTTTAAACATGAATAACTTGAGTCACAAGGCAAATTCGAATGAGCATCTACATGTTACTATTCTCTAACCAAAATCAGCCGGTATCTATTTCTTCATAAAAACTATATCTCATCTGTTTCCAAATACAATTCAGGTTAGAATTAAACCATATGTGACAAATGCATCAAACCAGAATGCTTGTTAAAAATTTTAATCCATCGTTAATGTGGCAAATTGGCTATTCTATAAATCTTGACTTTACATATAAACACAGCAATAGAACTTAAGAAGTTCATGTTGTCCTTTATAATGCAAACACTTTACTTTAAGGAAAACTCAAATCCATTTTAATATAAAATAAATTTTATTCAACCTAATTAGTTTTGGTGATACATTCCGCTACGTAATATTTTTGATGTTACGTTGATATTCTTGACTGAGGTTAAATATTTTGACTGGTGATTAGGTTAGAAAAGGAAGAGCAAAAAGCTATGGCTTGTTAGTGGCTCTCTTCCAGATGAATGACGTTACATAAATAACTTTTATTTTCTTGTAGCTTTGATATTTCTGCTGCATATTTATAATTTTAATAATAAAGAGAACTTTAGGTTTATGTTCTTTCAGGGCCTCATTTTAGAAAGCTATGCTAACGAGCAGTACGGAACCTGGGTTGACATAAATAATTTTAATTCAAATTGGGATCATAATCTAGTATGGAAATGATTTCTTAAAATTTTATTCATGAATTTTTGATGTAGTTTTGGCATGGTTTTGATGAGTTAGCGCTTATAACGTACAAATATGTCCTTTTGTGTCTTTAGCGAATTAGGAGAACCGATTTTGATGAAATTGAAATTAAAAATTGTGATAACTGGCATGCTTATTAGTTATTGCTTATACTATTCAGAAATTTAAAACTTTCGTACATCAAAAAGTGAATACCAGTGGTCATTGCGTATAAAAATTTCCATGTCTAGGTTTTTTGCAAAACGACTCATAATTACGATATTATAAAAAAAAAAAGTGTGGAAACAGAGAAAGTAGTAAATAGTCAAAGTTAATCCGGCGCAGATTATTGGCTTAGTAGGGGTGTTGTTTTTATAATATCCTCACGTAATCTTTCTTCTCCATGGAACGGATTCAGTTTGTTACAATATTTCTAATCGAAGATGTGAATTCACGATGGTAAAAGGTAATCTCTCGATGTTGTAAAAAAAGAAGTTGCTGAAAAACGTTAACGGTAGGCAAAACAGCGCAAATAAGAAATTGCCCTTAAATTTAGTGTTCCCCAGTACAACGTCAAGAATAAAAAACATGGAATTCGCTTTAAAAACCTTTGAGAACGTCGCTCAAAAGAGGAAACGTTCTAAAACATCGTAGTTTTAATCACCGAAAATATTCCTGACTATATATTTTACGATCTTGGTAAGTAAATTTTGGTTGTGTGATGAATCTGCGAAATTTATTTTGCAACAAAACGTTGTGAAGGTCATTGCACAAATATAAATGCACATAAATACATTTTTCAAGGTATGTTTAGTGGATTTTTTTTTCGCCAATTCGTGTTTTTAATTACCCATGTGAACATACCTTGTACATAATGTAAAACGTTCATTTATTTATTAAGTGTACATCAACTAGAAAATGTGTTTCCCTAACTACACAATTACGTAACGTCTATTTAGCGTATAAATATGATCGTTTCTACGTATTGAAGTCTCTGTATGAAGCAGTCGACTTTGATATAGAGGTTCCACTGTAACTGCACAAGTAAACTAAAACTCCCTTGTCAAAATAATTTTTATTCTGCTTTACTCGCTTCATTTCTAATGAAAAATGCGCCTTTTCTTCACATTATACAAGTGACATTTTTCTATGAAAATTTTTAACTTCAAACCGTTTCCTAAAATTTGGTTGCATACTCAGTAACCTTTTTAGTGAAAGAAATGTGTTTGCAGTTTTTACCTGCGGATGAAGTACAGCAGCTATGAAGAAACTTCCCGATAACGCTATTAAAAATATCGATGAAGGTGAACCTATACCATCTTCGGAAAGTTGAATTGAAGTACCTACAAGCACAGCCATCATTAACAGTGCATACGCAGCACTCATAACTTGAGCTACCATGACCTAAAAGAAATACGGCAACACTATAAATTTATATACAAATTTACATTCTATACGTAGAGATTTAACGAAGTTAAAATATATATATATAACTGAATGTGGAAAAATATATAAGAATTTGCATCATTCAATTATACGTTCAGAGATTCGTGGGCAGATTCCTGGAGCGGAAAGTACTAACAGCCATGAGTTTCTAAAATAAACTGTATTTTTCAAATTAAACATCATACTTTTGTTTCATGGCCTACTTTTCAGTGATCAGTGGCGTTTCAATGGGTGGGCCGACGGGGCCCGGGCACAGGCAACACCTCCCTATAACTGAAAGCCAGCCAAGTCAGTTGGTGACGCCATTAAAGTGGATCTTGCGTCTCTTCCGCCCTTAAACCGTTAGAAAACGTGAATATTTGTCTAAATATATATGCATGTACATTAACTACTATTTTTATACGTTGTTTATAATTTAGATGCTTATTTGCTATATTTAAATTGAATGTTTTTAATAAAAAATTGACAGATGTATTTTATTTAGAAATTTATAATCACATACATTTAAAAAATGTAAATTCTTCAATCAGTAATGATAAAAGTTAATTCATTGCATTTTTTAAATTACAATTTATATTCACAATAGACAAAAGCATTTTTCTTTTAGTCATTTTATTTTCACAAAACAAATATTTTACACCACTCACATGAACAAAATGAACCAATAACTAAAGAGTATATACATGAGAAGTCAAGTAATTGATACTTAAATTTTTAAGTTCATTTTAATGCAACTAAAAATTAAATTCACATGATTTAATAATTTTTAGTGAATTCACAAATACACATATAAGTAGGATATAAATACTTCAAAAATATGTTGACATAAGATTTCATATTAGTTTTAAAACTTTACTTCAATTTTTAATCAAATTTTAAATTTCACAAAAAATCAAAATGATTTAGAAAAAAAACATTCAACTAATAATTTTAAATGACATATCAGGGATTCACTTGAGGAGCTACCACTGATACACAACTGCTATTTTTTTAAACACTTAAACATTTTCTTTTTATCAACAGGCAGAAAGACAGCAAAGTCATTTTTATTTTAAATGCAATTTTTTAAAAATGCATTTTTTGGCACAAATAATGCATTTTATACTGGTATCTGATGTGTGACCTTCAGCTCATGAATCAAAATTGAGGAAACATTCCTTCTGAGCAATGATATAAAGTGTTAAATTTACAGTTGCTAGCCTTTAGTTTGGTATTTTCAAAAATATAGATTCATACGTTGATACTAATTTTTGTATTATTATATAGTTAAATAACGCAGAATTTAGAATATCTAGGTGTGGACAAGATAAACCATCCCTATCAGGAGTTTGGATGTAACTAAATTTTCCTTGTTTATATTCGAAACATTAAACGTTTTAAAATAATGTATGCTTTACCTTCTAAACACTTTTCCCTTCGTAAATATAAATAGCAACAATAACCAGCAATATTTTAATATGGGCATTTAAGAATTTACGTATGTCAGTACTTTTACCATAAAAATATAACCAATTACATATGTCAGTGTCATAAATATTACTAACTTCAGGAAAACATGATCCACCAGTTGGCACATTCCAAATTGTATTATAAGCATCAAAAACTTTTATATCAATAATACCACATTGACTCAATTTCAAACTTAATGGCAAATGATTTGAATATGCAATTTACTTTCAACTTTATATTGTCAAACTGAAAAAGAATATACAGATCTAGCCAATGCTCGATGAAACGGTTCTCTAAGGAGTTCATTTGGAATTTACCAGTTAGCAAGTATATAAAATTTTCTTCAGTTACACGATATCTAGTTGATTGAATTATTGTACAAGTAGACGTTTCGGCAAAATTAATTACTCAAAACACTACTCTTATGAAGAGCAAATGTGAGTGACAGTGGAGAGGTTGAGACAGGAAGAAAAGAAAATTTTGGATGGGAATAGAATTAAGAACCATTCAAGGTGCAAGAAATCTGTCTGATCTCAAATTTATGGTTTTGCACACTTCCTTCACAAACATCTAACAACATTTCTCTTTAAGAGATATGAAAGTGATTTAAGAGATGAAATTTTATCTAAAGACAAAAGTTTTTTTGAAGTGAAAAAAATCACACGCTGATGTTTTTTTTAAATCACTTCACGTGTCACCGTATGTTGCCAACCTCTGATCTAGACTGATCAATTTGATTTCTGTACACAATACTTGACTTTTATGAGATGTTAAATAAATACATGGTTTTCCAATTTATTGCATTATTGTCTGAGCAGACACCAATAGCAACTATTGGTTTTAAAATTAATTTCAAAATAATTTTTCAAAAAATCACGAAGTTCTTGGGCAGTTAATGTACGAATTGGCAAAATATGAATAACATTTTTATGTGGCGACAACAAATTTTGCACCATAAAAACATGTCCACTATTATAGCAGCTGTTTCAAAATCTACTCATTTCCCAACTACGCTTCCATCTTTATAATTAAATTGGGATTTTAAATGCATTTCATCCATTAGTAAAATGTTCAAAGGAAGATAACTGGGTGCTACTGCACAAGCCATTCCCTAGTGGATTTCTTTGGAAGTGTTTCCAAAACGCATGACAACTGTGACTGACCTGCCGCCATACTGTTCACGTCATTAAAACGGGAGGTACTAACGTCACAAGCCCATCTACAACATTTAGCGACTTTCAGACTCGTTTTAAGAGGAAAAAAGCACTAGGGGACGGATTCTGCAGTACCACCGATAACCGTTTAAATTTAATGCTTATGTAGCTTAGGAAATTTTTCTGTTCACATTCATCTATCTATGGGGTTGAGTTAAAATGAAGAACGTAACCTTTTAACAGTGCTAGGGTAAAGAAAAATTGGGTATTCAAAACTACTTAAAAATTTATATGCATGTGGAGAAATCAAAAAGAATACACTGCTAAATGTATAAACATCAGATATGCACACTTTTTTTTCTAATTTTACCACCTGTTCTATTAAAGAGGGCGTGCATTTTTTTCAGGCATTTTTATAATTAAGCTGTGACAATATATATATAAATGGTACTTACACAATTGGTAACAGATCTAAAACTTGTATTACTGTCTAAATTGCTAAGGCTATCCACGATACTGCACTATTTATTAAATTTATTTACTTTAGAGATAAAAAAAACCGTATAATTTGTTTTGAGGATCATAAATAATTGTAGGGGCGCGGATCTTTTGGTTCCTATAAAAGTGGGTCGCGGCTTGAAGGTTGGGAACCACTGCTTTAGATGATTACAAATTGCACTGGTGAACTATCTTTCTCCAAACTCAAATTGATTAAAAATCAACGGTTTGAAATACCGTGACAGAATCGAGACTATCATTATTGTCCATCGAAAATGAACTAACGCAAGAATTAGACTTTTCTGACGTGGTCAAAGAATTCGCCGCTCACAAATCAAGAAAAGAAAATATATAAAATGAAGAAACAAGTGCTAGAAATAGAAATTCCGGTATGTTCATAACCTTAATTTACAGATTTTTGATACTTCAATAAGCTATAACTAACAATTGACGCTGAACTTTGGGAAACAAATTTCCCTGTTTAGATTTTGATATAATACTATTATTACGCTCGCAAATATCAATTCTAGTTTCATTTGTCTTAATAAATTTCAATTTCATTTTTCATTGCATTTCTGGGTTTGCATTATTTTATTGAATTTTATCATTAACAGGTAGTGTCGTTTTATACTTGAATAAACGACATACTGCGGGAAGATATATTTATTATATAATTATTTATATTTTTATATTATAATAAAAAGGCATGGCTGGGGTTTTAGCCGCCCAAGAAAAATTTCACCGACTAATTTAGAAACCTTTCTATGTAATGAACATTTACTTTATCTTTTATTCTTAGTCATCCCCCAACCCCCAGCTGTTGTTAAGTCTCTCTAGTTGAAGTCTCTGGCTATGCCCCCGATTATAATGGATTGCCCTTCGTTAAAGTAACATCTACTTGCAAAAATTTGAAAATTAAGGGGCCTCAAAAATGACCGGGCCCCCGAATGCGTTAAGACTCCCCTGACAGTAATTAAAACAGCGTTTTTTGTATTTCATTATAATTATATAAATGCTCCTAGTATCTTTAACGGCAGATGGAGCCACCATTCTGGTGAGGAATGAAAATTGAGAGAAATCTTTTCGGTTTAACTTTTTACATGCTGATATTACCTTAGAAAATACTTTACACACATATTTAATAGGAGTTAATTTTATACACTCATGCGATAATCTATACGTAATAGATCTATAGACTGAAAGAAAATGGGATTTTAATATTTAAAAGTCCATTAAATTGTTGGAGAATTGTTTATTGGACAAAGCCTATACATAGTATCAACGCTTGTGTGTGGAAACCATGGCCATCGGATAGACAAAATCTCAGCCACAACATAATCGCAAATTACTCTAGTCATATTTCATTCTCTAACATGCGAAATGATACCCAAACAATTAACACAAAAATTAATCAAGGACTACCTGTAAAATTCTTTAACTTTATAAAAGTTTGGCATAAGCTCTCTGCAATCCGCCCCCACTTGCTCTCATGGAAATAGATCTACTTACAATCGTTTTGCAAAATACAGCGCAATACATCATGAAAAACTAACGTTCACAAAGAACGTTAGATTTACTGAAAAAAAAAGATTCACATTATAAACGTGTGTTTGGGTGCGATGAATTCACTTACTTGAATCTCATTTTTGAAGATGAAACAAATCGACATGAACAGTAGTATGGGAACGATATTGTAGGTAAACGAATACCAATTCGATATTTTAAATGCAGCGACCATAGCTCCCACTAACATAAGAAAAATTGTTCCTGGTCCAAGGACTGTTCCAACCAGCAACATGCCTTGATAAATGATGTATGGTACCGATATGTTATCATTGATAGCTACTGTTGCTTTGTAATCAGCAAGCAAATCCATTATGTTAGCCATTGTTGACGGAGCCCATCGTCGTCTTTGTGTGTAAAATTCTCCAAAGCCTTCAGGACAATGAGTATAGGCATCGGAAGCGGCACTGTACTCGACACGATATCCTCGTTGCAAGAGCAAAGTGCAAAGCCAACGATCTTCACCTGAAAATAACACAATTTATATAAAGGCGACAAATTAGGATTCTTGACCATATCACAAGTTCCTGCAATTAATTATTTACCACAATCACCACACATAGGCACTAAGTAATTATGGAAATGTATTCTTAGTCAAACATTCGGTAACACTACTCTGAGCCGCTTATTCTATGACACGAGATTCTGAAACACTATCAAAGTAATGAAAAATTAAACTCAGTGGCACACGAGAGAACGTAGCGTTGCGCATGCAGTTGTTTATTCCCTCCATTTAATCAAATGTTTCAGATATTCTAATTCTCACGTAAGTAGGTGAAATGTTTTATTTTTATATAATAAAAATTTGAGTTTAACTGGCACTAGTCACGCTTTCACTTTCATGGTGTATAGGCAGCTTTGACATAGGCGTAATCTGGCGGGTGAAAGGGGGCACATGCCCCCAGTTTTTTTTTAGAACAGAGGCAAAAATCGCAGTTTTTCCATCCAACTTTAGATTTGTTTGTCCTCTCCCGTCCTGTTTTCGGCGTTATATATTTACCCCTTAAGTTACGCCTCTGAGCATTGGGATACTTTTGCGTAAAGAACTTCAGAAATTTTCTTCGTAGTTTTTACTTTTCGCATGCAAGAAATGTAAAAAAAAAAAAATACAACTCCCTGCACTATCTTCCAGTTTATCAGTAGACAAGCTTTTAACGTTCTTTCTCAACTAACACACATTTTTTACGTAAAATAAGTTTTTGTGCAGTATGCAATGAGAATTAAACAGAGTGAATGTCGTTATTGGTATATAGTGCAGCCCACGATTTCATAGTTTTTACAAATTCCTACTTATTACTATTTTGAACACACCGATTTTCAAATTTGAATCAATGCATATAGCAAATAAAAAATCATACAAAAAATTCATATAGCAAAGATTTGTACATAGAATAACAAGCTCGCAAACCTCGCATGCGTGCAAAGGGACCCGAGTACATAAAGTATTAATTTGCATGTTATGCTGCAAAAGTTCTTTATTATATGAAATATTTTAAAAGTAGCAGTTTAACAGCTTATTTTACCAAATATATAAAGGTAAACCTAATATTTTTATAAAGCTTACTATTTCGCAAAGCGGTTTTTTTTTTTATTAGAAGCAGGCATAGGACGTAAAAAAACAGCCCCGTGCACCGGATTTAGAAAGTTTTTTACTGCTGAAAATGTGGCTTTTGATAAACTCCTAGGGAGTTATATTTTAAAATTTACTGAATTATAAAGTACGAACATAGATTAACGTCGTTTCTGAACCAAAATAAATTGATTAAACTTATCGAGTTCATTTAGGTTCGAACATGAACTCTGAATGATGAATCAGGGTTTTAAACATTTTAGTTTCTATGTTATTCTAAGTAATAAATACAAACTAAATATATTTTACGATACTTTAAGTTTGATTGGCTAAATTTGTAGAGAGAAAGGACAGTAAATGCCATTCTGCGACTTCTTTAGAGTTGAACATGCGGTTTTTTTTTTATAAAAGACGAAGTAAACTTTATACAAAGCTAAAAAGTATATTAAATGCACTAAAGCAGTATTCCAACTTCTTATCTCAGACCTTTTCTTACCAGGCACCCCTCGCGCGCGCGCGATAAATATTTAAGGAAACTAAAAAGGGCCATTATCACTATTTTAACCAACATAAAAATAAATATATCAGTATAAAAGGTCAGTAATACTTTCCTATTGTTGCTGGATATTGATTGTTAGTTAACTTATTTATTCAGTATGTATTATTTATTATAGTTAACTCTAATGGGGTTTGTCATTTGGAAGAATTACGGGATTTACGTTTTTTTTTAGGAATTATCGACGATGTTTTACAAATTGCTTGAGAAATTTCTGGTGAGCAGTCAACGATACACTGGAGTTCTGCGGACAACATTTTGCGGAACACTGTACTAACACAAACGACGCTGCAAAATCAGACAAGTGTGTAAAACCCGACGTAATGCTTTAATGTGCCTGCCTTGAATGCTCGTGGGCAAAGGTAGTCATAAAATCTACATACCTAAATACAAAAGTGAGGGGAAAAAATACTATATATCAATAGTGTATTTTAAACCTGGATGTGCATTGAATAAAATTTACTTAAGCATAAAAACATATTTGAATATATGCATACAAAGTATTAATAAAACTCCTGAATTTGTCGAAGGTTAAAATGCAGATTGGTTGGTTGTAGTTTTATGGCGCAAGGACAGCAATGGTCATTCTGTGCCAATCAAGGTGAGATCATACATACGGTGAAAGCAAAATGCATATAAGTATCACCTTGATCGTATTGTACGTAATGTCTTGCTTCATCAGATCTAGCTGTATACCTCCTCATTACGTTGTCGTCCATTAAGGCTTTGGCTCGAAAGAGTGAAAAGCATCCTGGACTACATAATACACAGCCAATCATGTGTTCAGTAGCTTTTTGCAGCCAATGGCCAATAGCATATTCAAATTTTTGGTACCATACCATAGGACCTAAAAATAGACATTTTCGACATCAGAAAACACTTAAAATATTCAGAAAGTAATGTAAACAAATACATGTAAAGAAACGCAATTATATACAGGGTGCTCAGAAAACATGACAAATATGTTATGGTAATACACATTAAGACGAACAATATTTACAATAGAACCTAGAGCCAAATTTCGCTATTACGTTAGTACCAGAAGAGAGTAAGTTCAGAAAACTACCAGCATGCACATGTGTTTACAACCAGTATACAAGCAGAACAAGATTCAACTCGGGTCAGCTGATCCAAGTGTGTAGATGATTAAGACATCGCATCTTGCACTTCTCACGCACTGATTGTTAACACATGTGAATGCTGGACATTGCCCGAACTTACTTTTTGAGTGAACGGCCCTAAGTTCCATTGCAAATGTCGTTCATCTTAATATCTACTCTATCATCCTTACAATTTTGCCAGATATTTTCCGAGCACTGTATAGCAGCCAGCTATCCCAGAATTATAATATATCATGCGTTTATTGGCAGGTTCTGTTAGATCAAGGGAGCTGACATCACAGAAAGATCGTTTCATTGCAGTAAAGGGTAGAGCGAATCTTTAAACTTTATATTTGTAAATCGTATTATTGTAATATTTGTAAAAGTCCTCTCATAACGAGATCGATAATCCTTATTTCTTCAGTATTGCATTAACGTTATTATTAGTATATATCTTGTCTGATGCTAAAACAGACAATGTAGGAAATACATGCTATTAGTGCAATACCGAAGGAAATATAGTCATACCCTCATTACCGTACAATGTCAAAATAACCAATATTCCTAGTATTTTTCAGTCAATCAGTATGTTGACAAACCAATATCTACCTAATACGATCCATACTAATAATATTCCCCAATGTTGTCAGTAATTCCGACAATTTTAATTGCATGAATGCTTTAAGAAGACTCAGAAAATTTTTAATATATAATCCCAAGAATATTACCCTATCATTTGCCTTCTCTAACGATTTGTCTTTCGAATATTCCTTGACCTTCTCCAGAGTTCTTTTAATTACTCTTGTTTCATCAAAAAAATTCAAATAAAGAGAAATCTGAATAACTTGCATCTTAATGCAAATATTTAACCCATACCTGTTCCAACCGGATGAATACGACCGCAAGCGGCTCCCAAATTTCGATTTTTTTTCATTAGATCCACTAATAGCTGAACGGCATGCGGTCTGAAATTAATATCACCATCTAATGCCAAAACAAAGGTGTTTTCTGCCATGGTCGCTTTTCTATTGACATCTAAAGGAAGTTCCATCAACCGGTGGCCAAGTAAGTAATACATGTACATTACCTAGAAATAACAAATTTGCGAGTTTATTAGCATGAAAAATATAATGGGTAATTCAAATATGGTCTCCAAAAAAAAAAAAATATTCATTTCCACACAAAGTACATGAGTCATACTGCAATCATGCTTTACGGAACTTGGCACCTCGTTGACTGCTTAAATGTATCTTAAAAGGAGACTAAAATTTGACAAAACCTTTGATGGGGAAAAAACTTCATAAATTATCTACATTTACACATTTAAAAATAAAAATTAAAACTGCGATTTTATTGGTCTTTGATTTTTTTTTTTTTTTTAATTGAAGTCTTTCCTCAAAACCCACTCATCCTATTTCGCTAAAACTTGGTAGAACATGTTTTAATGAACATATCGAATGAATAATTTTAATTATAAATATAATTAAAAATATTTAGACTTAATTTAGTGGTTTTGGAAACATTTGAATGCTTTTCACAATATTCAAATTTTTACGAAATCAGCGAGAAACATCGTTTCTCAAAAACCGTTGATCAGAACGTTTACATAAACAATTTATATTCAACCAAATTTTATCAAAATCAAGCGAATAATTTCCGAGAAAAAGGTACAAATATCAAAAATTTCAAAATTCTTAACGGAAAATTCTTAATGTACAGTTTACATGTAGATAAATAATTATAACGTTTCATCAAAATTAAGCAAGTAGTTTTTCTGAAAGTACGAGTTCAAGATTCTGCTCAATTTTACTCTGGACCCTCCCCTTTTCAAACTGCGCAAAACATGTTCAAAAAAGTTTGATTTTTTTTTTAAACTCGTATTAAGATATACTAATAAAACGTGATATGAACATCCCGTATAGGTAAAATTCGATTTATAATAATTGTTTAATAGATAGCCTTCATGATATTGAAATATTTCAATAACAATACGTCGGGGTTTAACGAAGCGCGTTACATCTGTTCATGTATATAATTAATAATTCTTAACTCGAACGAATAAATTAAAAAAATTTTCTTTGAACCCCTTCAGTAATATTGATTATTCACAATTTTGAATCCCACTGTTTCTAGAGTGAGAAGTGTATATCTGACATGAAACGCACGCCATCATATTAGAAGTTCAGTCAATTTATGTATAAAAATAAAAGTGAAAACAGATATTTCAAAAATTTTAGAGTATTTTCAAATGCTAAAAGCAATATAGAAGATTAAATATAAAGGGAGGAAATGATTGACGCGTGTAGCTTAATTGCTAGAGCACTTGACCGGCAACAGGTCGTGGGTTCGGGTCTCACCAGACGCCGGTAATTTTTTTATCTTTACGAGTAATTTAACATCTAATATAAAAGATGTTTTTGTGGCCATTTGCCACGTCGCCATTTATACTTGCCTGCCGTTTCAACTTGTCTATGCGAGTTTCCTTTATAGACTGTGGAGAAAAGCGAGCGAATTAATAAGTGCACATTGAACTGGGAAGCAGCACATTCTGGAATTTTAGTTCATTTTCCATAATCATCTGAAGGGAACTTGCAGACATGTTGAAACATCGGCGTCGACAAGGTAAGTGTTCCTAAAAGCGTCTGCTTATATATTCATTTTCGTCAAACCCTTCATAAAACTGATAAAATCATGTTATATTTTACTATGTGAACGTACCTGGCTCCATCTCTTTCTATGTCGAATCTTGGCTTTATCTTTCAGGTGAGCGATAAGCTTATTTTTTCCTGGCATCAACCACACAAGCCTTCCACCATAAGGTGTTGGAATTTTCTTTGCAGGCTTAAGTTTAATGTTACACTGATGTACATTGCTAATGAAGAAAACTGTATCAGCGTAAAGCATAACTACAAAAGTATTTGATTACAGCGTATAAACCTTAGCATAATATAAGAACAAGTATTTGTCTACACGACTAGTTTAATTGCAATGCGATACATTAGCTTAAGCATGACTAATTAGAAGCTTGCTGTACCTAAAAAGGAAAACTGAGCTGTGTACATATTTATGTACGTTTTTCAAATCAGTGGCATGTTATTATTTGGACATCAATCACTGTTTGCCATTTGTCTACGTAAAAGTTATAAAATAGGACTTTCAACTTTCACCAATACTTATAACTCCCACAGCTGAAAACATTCATAATAGATTCAACAGAATATCTCATGCCGGAAGACAAGACATGGCCATTTAAAAGTCGACATGGTATACGAGTATGAAAACTTAGTTCTCAAAACAAGAACTAAAATGGTAGTCATGAACGCTGAAAAATGAGACCATTTAGAAATAAGTTAATGGCGCATTTAATCCAAAACTGTTTTAATTAGTAAAAGCCTATAAATTTTTAATCACGTAAACTAGAAATACATTATACGATTTCCATGTATAAAAAATAAATGCACCAAATAAAGGATTTTGTTGAAACTAATTTGAAAAGGAAGTTAACTGTTCCAAGAGCATTTTTTTCCCAAGCAATTGATTTTTACTTAGTTATGAAGTGTTTGAAACTGGTTTTATTCTAAATGACCTTGTTAGATAAATGACAAACTAGTAAACGCAAAATTTCCAATTTTTTGCGATTCAGCAAAACATAAGCTAGAAAACTGAAGCTTTTCTTGTTTCGACTCCTAGTAGGCAAGCCTATTAATGTTGTCAGAAGTTGTGTTTTAGCACTAGAGAATGCTTGCATAAACTTTCATGAAAGGGTTTTTTCCGCATGATTTATATAATTTTATTCTTTTCTTTTCTTCTTACGTCCTTTATTAGAAATGCATTTCTTTTCGGGATTTCGCATAGTGTTCTTTTATACATATATGGCAGTTTTCATCAATCATTCTACCCCTGGATTGACGATTGTTGATTTCTTGCCCGGTGGATATGCCGATATGAGCTGATTTAGAGCTTCGTCTACAGCCATCACCTCCATTATGTTGGATTCTGCAATTTTGACGTCCGGGCCTGAGTCGTCTATTCTCGTTTGGTGTCCCGCATTCTCCAAAATTTCTGCGGCAATGTATTTCAGCGCGACATTCAGATAAATCGATGCGTCAGCAGTCACAGTAACTTCATTGGGACAGAAGCCTTCTATAATATAGTGCACTTTTTTCACCGGGAAGGTTGTTCTAACCGCACGATGCACTTGGTGCGCCTTTGGAAACACTTTTTGGTTTTGACGAGTACTTATGTTTTTTTCTTCTAGATCTTCCTCGCCTTCCGCTGGTGTTTGTTGTTCTCATTGGAGACATTATTAACACAATAGGTGAAATACGGACATCTATTGATGTAGGAAAAGGATTTTCAAAATGCGGGAGCATTATATGATCCTTATAGTCAAACTTTCTTAATGATCATTTACCGCACAAGAGTTTAAATAGTACTTTTATACCATTTTGAATGGATTATTTATCGAATGAATATTATGTGCATATTTTTGATACTGAAATAGATACTAAATTAAATAAAAATAAAACTAACGAACTTGATTACAGACATTATTTAAAAAGAGAAAATAACCAGACCATGTATGTCAGAGAAATAAATGAATCAGAATTACTGAGAATTTTACGAACTTTAAACATAAATAAGGGAGCAGGTGTAGATGAAATAAAACCAAAACTAGTCAAATAAAATGCAAACATTTTTCTAAAACCATTATTGATAATTTATAATGACATTATTGAACAGGAAAAGATACCAGATGGAATGAAAATTACAAAAATTGTTCCGATTTATAAAAAAGGTGACGAGAACATTAAAAATTATAGATCCATCTCAATTTTATCAGTATTTGCTAAAATATTTGAGCGTTTATTATATAACAGATTAATTGATTTCACAAATAGATTTAGAATTTTGGATAGAAGCCAACACGGTTTCTTGAAAGGCAGATCCACATAAACTGCCTTGATAAATGTAATAACAGAAATACAAAAATCTCTGGAAAATGGCTTTATTAGTATGGGGATTTTTTTCGATTTAAGCAAGGGGTTTGACGTAATAAGAACATATTAGACACATTATCACATTATGGTATGAGAGTCTTTTAGAATATTGTTTATTTTTCCTATCTTCAAAGGCGGCAGCAAATAGTACATATTGATATAAAAAAATTTCGTTTGAAAATAAATATTGTGTTCCTCAGGGGCCCATTCTTGGTCCCTTCCTGTATTTAATGTACATAAATGATACAGCGCAAATATCTAACAATGCCTATTTAACATTTTATGCAGACGATACAAGTGTGTTTATTCAGGGTGAAGACAAATATGAGTTAACTAGAACTGGTCATGAAGTAATTAAAAAATTTTGAACTTTAGTTTAAAATAAAATGAAAATAAATGAATCTAAAACAAAAACATTAATTTTTAGTACAAAAAACAAGAAAATTGATAGAAGATTCAGAAAAAAAATTTAAATGAGAAAGAAATTGTTAAGGAAATTGAATTTTTGAGGGTGGTATTGACAAAGTACTTGAATTGGAATAGACTACAAACCAAGAAATCGCCTGCCCGAAATTTCAACTCCAGCGCGGGGTTGCTAAATTGCCTCGTCAAACAGCTTTCCAGGCGTGTTGGCATTTTTTGTGGTTGCTGAGATTGGCGACTTGATTTTATAATTGGCGCAATTTCATAAAGATTTTAGGGCTCCTACGTAGGGCTGGCAACTTTCCTCAGTGGTGC
>QLNU02015360.1:174615095-174641215 GCA_006491805.2 Dysdera silvatica
AACAAAATTGTGAAATGGTGAGTCGTAAAACAAATTGGCAACTTTACTTGAGCACGTAATTATAAGATACACTATAACAAGAAATTGACGCGCAGGAGTTGTCCGATTGTAATGAAATTTCGTATGCAAAGACATTTTGACCGAACATGCAAATGATTAAAATTTGGTGTCCAATGAATGAATAGCGGGAACTCCAGCGCATCGGAACTGCGCATTCAGCAGGTGTATATAAGGAGCGATTCTCAATATGTGGTCAAAATTTCTGTTGCATTTTGACTGTGGATATCTTACGCCACTGTAACAATATCTCATATAATAAGTCATCCAATTGTCTATAAGGTCTTCGACAACATCGTAACGACATTACTGGTTACATCTCCAAGACGCCTTAAAGCCGACAACGAGAAAAAAATAAATCGCTCCCCGGAATTTCTACCTCTTTTATGTATCATTTGCTCAATGTAAACGAGCGCTATGATCGAAGTTAACACTCATTGGCTTTGAAAATTTAATCATTTGCATGCGAAATTTCGAAATGATCGGGTTATTTTTAGGGGTTTTTTTTTTTTCAAAAGGGTAGTTCTACATAGCTCGAAATTTGTACGTTTCTCTTTTCCGTTCAATTTGCTTAACGTAATGTATTTCGCCGTTCTTGATGAACCCAAATAGCGTCATACTTCTTACTTAGTCACAAAGATGCTAAATTTTCTTATAGACGAGTCAATGCCTGTCATGATTGTGTGGTTAGATTATCATGCTCAAAAACTATTTATGGGTAATTTTAAAAATTAACATCGTTGTTAGCCCTTTTCATTAACTACTAATGTAGTTACAGGTTTTAAGTAAAAAGCAAATATAGTTATTAAATTACTGGAACAAAGGAGATTGGCCTTCAGACATTATTCTAATTATCTTAATTCTGCCAATGATGGGTAACTCTGCCGGAACGTATATAAATACTTTCCTTGTTTCACTATCTAACACGCGAAAGCATTGTCTTCAAGCTGTACAATTTTTTGCTTTGGCAAGTTTTCAAGGCTGACTTAGTTGGAGAGGATGAAAAAGTTTTTCTTTTATGTCTTACAACGAAGTATTTTAAAATCGTCGACGTAGCGAAAATGAACGATGTATCAGGGATGTGTCAACTCGTTCAGTGACTGAATCACCTCATTCAGGACAGATGCAATCTCGTTCACTGATCCGCTCAGTTGAACGATTCGGCAGATCTGTACTGTAAATGTAGTTTCAAGTATCCTTATCCCGCTTGTATCCTACATCAGATACTACGTTTTCTAAATGAGGGGAGAAATATATGCCAAATTAGAACACATTAAAATAATACGCAATTCGGTTCATTCCGAACACAAAAAGAAAACTACCCAGATATGAAGCATAACGGAACACAATGCGCCTATATATTTTTTTTCCTACACTGCAATGTGCAAATCTAGGATTTGTAACTATTACGAGAGGGATTGGAGTATTAGACTTAGTTGAAGACAAAAGCTGTCAAGGGGCGCTTTCCTGAGGAAGGCGAATCGATTTTACTATAGATAGGATAGATTGTAATTAAAAAAAAAAACGAAGTTCGTTACTTTTTGCGTTTCTAAATATTTGGCGCCCTACCCGTTTGCCCAACGTGCACATTTATAAATACGAACCTAGCTTAGCGCAGATGGCAGGAGCGGTCCCTATCAGCACCTGTTTATGGGGCCCTGATGAAATAGGGGCCCTTAGGCTTTAACATCTTTTACTATATTGCGGTAATTACGCTTCTGCGACTCCCTCGCTGCACTACATATTTCGTAATTACGTGTTAAATTTATCCTGCATGTATATATACAGTGAAAATCGTTTATAATGACTAACTATTTAACGATGAAATTACTACAAGCTGATTTCTTATCTTTTCCTTTGTTAAATATACCTTTTATAACTGTTCTCCCCAAACCATCTCTTCCTTCATTTTTTTATCATTCCTCTCCAGTCTGTTGTCCAGTATGCGCTCCTTAAATGAAAAAAATTCGGTGCGGAGAGAGGAGGAGCATTTATAAATCAAAATGCTACTCTTATACGATAGAAAACGATATTTTTTCAGTGAATAAACTAATTTTATTGGACAACGATTTTTTGGATTTTTTTTTCCTTACATTGAGGGGGAGTGGGGCAAGGGCGGATGCAAAACAAAATTTCAGGAAGGGCGCGAATCTTGAAAATTTCACTTGCATTTTTAGTTTTATTTTTTACTTGAAAATTATCATTTTTAAATGTAAATGCATTGTCAGGGAGGCCCACGCCCCCTGCGCGGACCCACCTTTAGGTGCGAGTTGTTTCACGCAATCTTTCAGAATTTCAGATTTAGATAAAAGGTGGAGGGCTCCTTCTCGGGGAAAGCTGATCGACAGAATTCTACGGTAAATAAATTGCAATAAAAAAAACGCTGCCTTTTGCGACCCAAGAAATTTGGCGTCCTTGGAAAGGGCCCAAAGTGTCCATTTACAAATACGGCACTGCATATTGTGGAAACTTAGCACGTCCAATTTGTACATACAATTTTAAATTTATATGCTAAAATAACGTATAGACAGTTTTAGAGTTTAACCTACTCAGGTGTCAGATATACGAGCACATTTAACACGTTAAGTTTACACCATACTATGGTCATTACTTCGAATGACAATGTCAATTTATAAAATATATTAAAAAAATTCGACAACGTCAATTTATAAAATATATTAAAAAATTCGACAATGTCAATTTATAAAATATATTAAAAGTTCATTAATAGTTTACATGTGCCATCACAAAATAAAATCTCATAGCATCCTAACTACATTTTAACATGGTTCAAATACAATTTAATTATTTAAAAATTACCATGTCTGTGAAAGTAAAGGACGGTTGTTATGCTTCAATGTCGCGTTTCACCGCCGATAGATGGAGGGCCACCCAACATTAATAGCAACTTTTTAACTGGAAACTGGATTTAACTAGCAACACAACACCTTGGTGAATCAGCAACACTTCGTTGTTTGTTACAGTGCCAGATAAACATTCCTGACGAGGGACGGTTGAAGTCCGTCCGAAACGCATTGAAGTTTAATAAAACTTCAACTACGCTCAAAAACATTTTTTACTTTTATTGACGGGTATTAAGTTTCATGGTTTTTATCAAAAAAGGCCTAAAATTTACCTTCTTTCATAAAATTACGCTAATATGCTGCTTTTAATGGCCATTTTTATTACGTTCGATTAAAGGTGTTCAATTGAGAACAATTGTTTTTTGCGGAACAAAGACATCGTCATTCTGCGCCTAGGCCTACGATTTTCTAAAGAAGTCGAACAGCCTAAGACCTGAAGAACCAACGCCCAAACTACTTGGACCAATCAGTCGGTAAGGGTTTTTGTTTTCAGTACGGTTGATAGTCGAACCCAAGTAAATGGCGAGAAAGGGGAAAGCGTCGCATTGAAGTGCGGTTTGCGCGATATATATCTGGATGTGGGATTTTTTTTTTTTAACACAGTAGAAACAGTTTAGTTCAAAGGCCACCAATAGGTGGAGCTGGCACAAACCCATCTGCTAGAAGTATGCAATTAAAACTGTTATGGAAGAGTTAAGTACTCGAAGGGTTCCTCATTCGATTAATAATCAATAATTAGATTCATTAATAAACTAGATGTAAAGAACGAGTTTCTTCAAAAATGTTGACTTCGTGGAAACAAGCTGTTTGCGAAATTGTATAGCACAGCATCCATTTCATTGTTCTCAAATGTCTAAAGCGCCACGTATCAGTGACCTTTGAACTAAAGTTTGTCTGAAAAAGAACTCGCATCGATACTATTTATCGAGCAACCCGCACTTCAATACGATGATTTTTCCTTTTTTTAATCAATTTTTGAAGTTTATACGAACTTTTGGTGTTGACCCTGTATTTTTATATATTAATCTCTCTTAAATGTGTTGACATAGAATTGTTAAAAGCTGTTCCAAACCTAAATGAAATTCGCAATGTACTAATGAAGTAATTACGGAATTTATATTTTGTGAAGTTACATTCAGAGAAACGTTATATACAGCTGTTTCGTAACCTTCTTAATCTTCATCAGAGCCTGACTTTGAAGAAGAAAGCACGTGGCTGTCGAAGCAGCTGTGAGTAGTTTTCTTCAATGCAGCTATATCAATTTTGCGTAATAATTTTTCTGCTGAATTAAAGTACATTGTGAATATTCGATTCATTGGCTATGTCTAGAAATAAAATGTGATTTAGTAAGCAAACTGACAAAATTTGATAAGCTGATATTTTATCCTTTAGAAACATTTCAACTACTTATGTTCTTTTTGTTTTAAGAATAGGTGAATATTTCAGGAGAACGTTGACCTTTAGAAATAATTTCTCTTATGCACATTGAAACGTTAATATAGAATTATGTGGAGTTCTGGACAATAAGTGACGTCATATTTTTGTTTCGAATTTTATCATAGGTAGTTCCATTGGTGCTGCATAACTTCTCTTTTCCCTTCGTTATTGTTTTGTATGCAAAAATAAATAATCTAGAAATGTTGGCCGATCAATCGGCACTGTGTTTCCAGGAGGAGGGTCATAGTCCGAGGGGTGAGGTAGAATCGCCATTTGGAGATCAGAAATACTTTTCCCTTCATTCATCATGCAAAAGGTGACGAATTTCTCTCCTTGGGTAATAGTAACGTCCTCTAACAAGAATGTTTGCTGTTAAAGTACTGTTAAAATCGTCGGTTTATGTAAGTGTGAAATATTCTGTAAAACAAATTAATCCAATAATGGAAGTAGAGCATTAAATTTAATTATAAACCGAAACACATGGAACAAACCAATATAAATTAGAGAAACGAATGTTAGTTAACGGAAAGTATCTAGTTGTCCAAAAAGAAATTGAAAACGGGGACCAATTGATAAACCGAAGGGCCACATTCACTTTTAATTTGCATTTGGTTTCGAGAACCACGTGTATGGCCCAATTTTCACGTCCTGCACATCACCGTTACTTTAACTTAACGTCGGAACTACGGTGCATTTGAAAACTGAAAGGTCAATGAAATTACAAGCCATTTTCGTCAGGGAAAATTTTTCTGCGGAGTGAAGCTACATTCACTATAGCAGCGATTTTCAACCTTTTAAATCTCCCGCAACACACTAAAACTAAAAAAATTCGGCAACACACCAAAGAAAATTTCGCCGATCTGATAAAGAAATAAACCAATAAAACTAGGCATAATTTTATCCATGAAACATTAATAATAAACAGTATATAATAAACATTTCGGTCTTCTCGGATATGCCCGAGGACAATCTGTTGGACTGCTAACTCAGTTTGCTAATTGGCGTTCTTCGGAATTATTGACCACCGTTCAATTATGGGTTATGGTTGTGTTAGCTATTGCTATCTTTTTACTTGATCTCATGGAAACGAAGTTAGTGCCTGTGACTGAATAGCCAGGTATTACATGTTTTAAAAATTCTCGCGGTACCGGTTAAAAATCGCTGCACTAAGAGCCATGGGCGCCCATATGAGTAATCTTATGGGTGGGGGAGGGGTTAAGAAAAAAATATGTACAAGATACTAAAATACAAGACTAATTGATGCTGCTTAATAATTAGTAACGAACTAAAAAATAACTTATTTTAAAATGTGAGAGGTCTATCAAAAACTTAAATAATTTCTTCTGTTCTGTTCATTATATTTTTTTATAAAGCTGCAAAAACATGAATATTTTAGCTGATTAAACAAATTGGCACTGTATGTATAAAACAATATTACATGTATATTTGTGGCATGTAAAATTACATTTAAAAATTAAAAGTTTGCAGCAATTTGTTTTTGAAAACGCAGTAGTTACAACTCAACTATATAATTAAATTTATAATTACACTTTAAAACATTGTAGAAATAAGGTAGAAGGCTTAGAACATTGTGATGAAAAATTTTAATTCCACCACCATAATATCTAGTACTTTTCATAAAAAGCAAACTCCAGATTTCGTTTGTTTTTAAAAAATGAGTCTATAGCCAGTTTTGCCAAATTCATCTCTTTTACTCTCTCATTCTATAAACACTTAAGTACAAACTTGAAAGACGCTCGACTTTTTGTGCTCCTCAGCCATGTTTTCACTCGCCTAAGGGTGCTAAATGATCTTTCCACAGTGCATGTTGTTGGCGGAATTGTCATATAATTCAGTAGAGCCCTTTTAACTGCAAGAAAAAATGAATTTTCTGAGAGATCACTTTGCCGAACTTTTTCACCACAGTCTTTGTTTTTCCATAAATCATACTAAGTTCTGGCTTCTGCTTCCAGATTTTCAATATCATAAAACTGGGACAATTCTTTTACAACTCTGATAAAAACATCTTTTTTTCATATTTTTCATTAGGTTGGGACAAATTAAAGTTACTTCGAATGATATCTCATTCAGATCGGCAAACCTTGATTCAAGCGACATAATTAGGGAATCTAAGTAAGTAATAATAAAGCTGATTTATAGTAAGCAAGTGGAGTGGTACAATGAATGTTCTAACGGTAAGTTTGTCTTGTAGACGTTCTAGGTATTTGGACATCAATTTCCAATAAAATCACATCATTTACTTCCATGAAAATTTCAGTAAATTCTTCTTTTGATTCCACCCTGTGATTGCGAAAAACCTCCAGAAGTTTCTTCTTTATGTGTCGACGTACAGAATGCAAGTCAAGATCTATAGACTGTAATTTATTCACAACTGGCTCCAGATAGGATGAATATTTGGATACGATTTTGAGGCACACGATAAACGCTACAGATGGTAACGAAGTGTCTAACTAGAAATCTTGTGAGCGTGTTTCTGGGTTCGCCCCATAACTAATAAAAAGACTGTTAAGAGCTTCCTTGATGGTTACAAAATGTTTAGCAAAATATCGTATAGACTTGTATTTTTTAGTCCATCTTGTTTCACAAAGACCAGGAATTTTTGGAACTTTTTTCATTCTAAGAGTGCTCTCCCTCAAAAGTTTGATCACTTGCTTTATTGTTCCGATTGTGTTTCTGATTTCTGGCACATGATTGCGATTGTTAACCACTAGGTTCAATTGATGGGATGCGCAATGAAAATATACAGCTTTTGGATATTTTTTTTTCTGATCCTTTGTTGAACACCAGCAACTTTATCAGCTATCGTGGAGCATCCGTCCAATCCTAAACCAATAATATTGGTCATTTCTAGTCCTAGCTGTTCCGTGGATTGCAAAATAGCGTCTTCTACACTTTCTGCATCTAATTTCAGAAGCTCAGTAAACCCAAGAATTCTTCTTTTATCACGCAACCAACGTCAGTATCTTCTTTGACGTATCTTATTCCAAGAGATATTTGCTCTTTGCCGCTAATATCAGCAGTTTCGTCAGTCAGCAAAGAAAATGCTTCACATTCACTGACTTCCTTTATAATCGTTTCTTGGATTATAGCTCCACAAATGTTGATTAAATCATTCTGGACTCTGAGAAGTATATTGAGATTTTTCTGAATATGTTTCTAGGTGGTCTTCAAGAATTTAATCTCCTGCATCGATGCAGAAGCTGAGTAGGTCTTCAAAATTCCCACTTCGTGAGAATTTTCCACGAAGTGAAATATCATGACCACCACAAAATATTGTTTGCAAAATAGATTTAAGTTTAGTTCTGTTGATCTAAATTAGTTCAGCTCTGGTTGAGTCCAAACGTTCAACTACATTTTTGCTTCTCATTTCCACAGAATCACAGAAGTTTTTGGCATCAGTCTCAGTTTCTTGGTGCCGCTGGGATTTGGCATGTTCTCTTGTATCTTCATGGAAATGTTTAAAGTCCTTTTGAACGTTAACCACAAAAGCGCCAAATGGTTTTTACAAAGTCCACCTTCTTAAGAAGGAGAATATACCAACCAGGGATATGCGTCCAACCAGCTCTTCTGAAATTGGCGTTTATCTTTACCAAAATCCTGTACGTCTTTCTTAAAATCGCGAGTAAAAAACTTCACCCGTGGATTTGTTAGCAGTTGGTACGTTACATCATCTGAAACATATGATAATGAGATATTCAAATATAGGCGTAAATCATAACGTACAGCAAAAATTTCACAGCTAAAGAGGAGTGTCTTTATCATTACTGGATGGTTTGCTCAACTATTCTTTCTGCTGAAGTTGAGAGACCACTAAATGAATTTTCTGTTCCTTTTGAAGGCACTAAAAATTGTTCCAAACCAATCCCGCACGGAGATAATTCTCTTGTAGATTGCTGTTGCACTAGTTTCCCCTTTTTAACGATTTTCCCACTGGTCTGATCAAAAATCTTCCCTATGTCCATTATCAAAAAGAGTTACAGCATTAAAATAATAATCCACAGTTCTATATCCACGGCAGAGAATCAGTTCAATACTTAATAGAATGAAAAATAATAATGCGCACTTAAATATAAAACAGTAACGAAGTCAATAGCAAAACTAAGGAATCGCAAAATCAACTTACTCGGACTTACAATGCTTCGCTGTTTAAAGCAAAAATAAAATTCCATAGAAATCGACAAGAGCGGAGGACATTCCAGTCGTTTGGAAAGCTCTACAGAAACTACTGTTTAGAACATACTAATGGTCAATCCTATCATCGCGTCAAAACAACAAACACAGCTTGTAGGCGCCTAAATCCACGCATACGGGCACACCCCTCTCCCGCCGTACTAAAAGCATTACTGTTCCATTCGTTCGTAATAAGTTGTGTTGAAACTGTCACCTAAAATTCGTTGTACTTTTGAACGTAACTGCATAGCAAAATCGGGAAAATCAAATTTTTAACCAACGACTAGGAAGCCGCCCCACTTCCCCTTTATGGGCGTCCATGCTAACAGCGATTTTCAACCTGTATCGCGAGAAAATCGCTGCACTAACAGATGAACACTAAATCAACAATGAAACGAAGAATCTTGTGTTAAGTAATAACTCATTTTACAAAAACTTAGTATTGAGTATATTGCAGTATACGTCAGTAAATTTAGGTAAGTCAGTGAAGAAAAGTAATTTCGAAATAGAAATTACATTAAATAGGGGTAGTTATTGCGTGTTATATGGCGCAAGGACAGGAAAGGTCATTCTGCGCAGGGACCTACAGTTTTCCGCGGAATCCAAGCCTCTTAAAACAGTGGTTTCCAACCTGGGGGTCGCGAACAGGTTTCTGGGAGGTCGCCGCAACTATTTTTGTAAGGAATTTTATACCAAATGTTTCCAACGCTTTTATATTTCAACATGGCTACACACATTGCAATATTCTACTAATGTTTTTATATTGAATAATACATTCTACTAATGGTTATCTTCATATCTACAATATTATGTAAGCATAATTCATGTAATATAATTTTATATTCAATTTGTGATCTTTACTCTTAAAAATGCTGTTATCATGCAAATTTGGTGGCGGCGGAAAAAAAGGGGGGGTTGCAGAACTTTTTATTACTATATAAAAGGTAGGTCGCAGATTACTTGGCTGGGCTACTAAATTGGGTCGCGGCTTGAAAAGGGTTGGGAACCATTGTCTTAAAACATAAGGAACCAACCCATGGGCTACATTGAGCAGTTAGTTTGTAAGCTTTCTATTTTGGCGAGATTACAGGGCGAATTCAGATTAACGGCACGCCAAACTGGCGCATTACCACCGCAGGGCGTTGGATAAAGGTATCTTTATACACTTAATTACCGATAAAGCATATGGAGTATAAAAAAAGCCAGTGGGGAATGAGGACCCGTTATTGCTCACATTAAGTAAACCGCCCTATTCTGCAAACCATGCTTGCCGATGAAACTATTTCAATAATCTGGGAAAGACCGTGAAACCTCGCCCTAAAGGAACTGACTTTAAACGTGACATACAAAGCAGAGCTTCGTGGACGTTTTATATATGTAACAGCAAGACACCGCAAATCGAGCGAAACTGTTGTCATTCAAAATTTGCTTCGGGCTATGCACGAAAGAGAAATTCGGTCACAACCTTCAGACATTCTCGAAAGATCGTATCGTCAAAAACAAAACGTATCAGCATTGTTAGCGCACTGTGATCAGAACACTGTCATTCATTGATTCTCCTATTTTAGTCACACCGTGTAAAAGCATCAAGGTAGCGGAAAGGTCACGTGATGAGACGTTAGATAAAATGTATTTTGATGCCATATGGAGGCTTGAGCCCCCCATTCTAAGGCTCCTAGAAAAGAGAGCTGGCACATATCCGCCATTTTCTTGCCATTGTATCACGTGATCCCATTCACTGCTTTGTTAAAGTTGAGTGATTTACAAGTGTGTAATTTTTAATAAAATAAGGTGAAATGGGTGAGTGTTCCGCTGGGAATGTTTCTAATCATTCGAGAAATAAATATACGAGTAGAACGTTTGGATATAACTGTCCGTCGTATACAGCTATGCAGTGCAAGTTTGTTTTGATTATTTGCATTATAATTTTACATTAATCGAAAACTAAGTTACGGTTGCAAATTGTATTTATTGGCGACATCTTAAAAGTTGCGTCAATATTCACATTCGTCGGATAATCGCGGATTGTTGATTATTTTTATGCCAAAATAGCGATCATTGCTCCAAAACTGAAAACCTTTATCGCCAAGGTAAATGAAACCGGAAGTGTACAAGAAAATGGCGGATGTTGTGTCTGCCTATAATTCTAGGGGCTCTACCCCTTTCTTACGCCACTGCTTATATGCGACTATTTTACAGTTTCATGGATGGAATGGAAACCTATGAAGTTTTTTCCATTAAATGCGCAGCGAAAGCATTTATAAATGTTAAATTATTGTTCGTTAACGTATGGGACCGACATCAGATAAACTTCCAAAATAAAAAAAAGAGAACCCGGAGCTAAAAGAAAAATGATTTCGAGAAAAGGACTTTCACACCCATATTTTTTCACTCGAAAAAACTCATGCTTTAACCAGTTGAACCGGATGAAATCGAGTTGAATTCTCGTCCAGCAAATGCTCAGCCGCATACCATGGCCAATGGCCCATTTCAAACCCGCTATTAACTTGACAAAGAAAGGACTAGTTGGAAATAGGCCACGACAAACCACCGCTGACCTTCTACCTTAACGTAACTTTTTCTTTCTTCTAGCTTCCTAGGCAAGTCACGTTGTTCTAATTCCCGGGGAAAGTGTCCCACTCTGTGGGTATAAATTGCAGGATATGAAATACCATTGGCATAATTCATTTTCAGATTATTTAAGTTAAATCAGAAACTCCCAAAATGTGCTTCGTTGTACCCATCAATGTACTGAATTAAGGAATAGCGTTTACATAATACACATTTTCTGTGTGTGTGTATGTAATTTTGAGAACTAAATCTTTATTCAGAAAACAAAATCATGCAGCCTGGTTTTGGCATAATAGTTTCGACTTACAGAAAAATGTTACGACCACACAGTAGTAATAAATTTGAAACGCAAACCTTTTATTCTTTCCTTTAAAATATGAATTTCTGGTTAAATCGAAGGAAAGTTATTTATATTACACTATTTACATCCATAAAAATATAAACACCCTCACTGTCTTAATTTTTCGATCTCATTAATTTTCAAGTAAAATGGCATTTTGGTACTAAAATACTAGTATCATGCCTGTATAACCAAATGCTTCACACACACATTCATCTTTTCTTAGAAATATTGCTTCATGCGTTGAATAGGAAGTTTTACATTGGATCGTAACTGTAAGACTAATCTACATAGGGTGTTACCCCTACAGATCACCTAAACATAAAGCATGAGCAGAAAAATTAATGTATTATATAGGACCTGAGGTAGTGGAGTCTATACGCGCAGGAAAAATAAATGCCCATGTTTACCTTGCTGCCGTGTCCATTGTTTGGACGAATTGTTTCACGAATCTGTTCACTACCATTTCTTCATCATCACCATCGCAAAGCTCAAAGGCATCATCGAAAAAAATGTGCACTGAAACAAAAAACATTTATGAATAATAATCTAAAAGACAACAAACAAAATCTAATTACTTCGCATCCGAAATGCTTTACATGCAGCTAATGAACGTATAAATGGCGAAAAATTTAGATATTGTTTCCCCAAATTCACCCATTCATAATGAAGATGAATCGGGAAATTAGGATGCAAATTTGCTGACCCATTTTAGATCCGATTTATAAACAATGCTGTTATTACAAAATGCTCCATTTGTTACCTACCTTCGAATTCATAGTAATCTGGATCCACTATTCTCAAGTACTTTTGGGCGTTTCTTCTCGCACACTGGTCTTCATCCATTCTACAAGGAAATTTTTTCAGTTGCTCGGATTAATAACAGAAAAACTTTATACTCCATATTAAATACGTGCACCATTTACCCACCAGACTATTCAGTGCTGATCCTCTTCCGTGTATACACTAGCATATCATTAACGCTTAATTCTTTCGATATATTAAATTTGCATGCGGATGAAAGTACTGTAATAACAATTGTAAAAATTGTATGCATACGTTTGTAGAAATAATTATTTTAATTTCCCTTTTATGTGTGCTATTTCAGGTTAAACCTCTTTACGCTTTTAGATGTAAATTGCGAGGTTAGACATTTTTCTTAATGTTTAGATCCGCAACGAAATTTTATACAATTTCGTGTTTTGAAGAATATTAAGAATGCTAAAGTTTACGAAAGTCACAAATGTATAAGGTTAAGACATATGTTAAGGGATATTTAACTTTTCGAATTCTACCAGTGTTTTAGTAAGTTATTTTGTTATGAGAGATCACTGCAATGTATTTCAAACTAAGTTTTCGTTTTGTATTTTAAAGAAAATTATCAAAATATGCTAAAAATACTTACCGAAGTACAGATTTAAGCAACTGCAACATTTCTTCGGTGGTTTCATGCCACATTGTTGCACAAGCATAGATTCTCGTTATGTGATCCGAACTCTTGATTACCACTTTGCCAGTATGATTGCTAGAGCTTTCTGTCTGTATTGATATTGTTTCGTAATATTGCGAAATATCATTTTCTTCATTCCCATCGAAGTCCAAGTCCTACCCAAAGACAAAAGTTTCAAACCGAAATGGTCCAATAAATATACTAGCAGCTCATTTCTAGTAACTTAAATCTAGTACATCACCTTTTATGACAATTCATTAAATTCCTCTTAACAGACACCTCATATTGGCTCAGATGAAAATTCTGCGGCAAAAACCTTTTTACAGACAAATTTTTGTCTCGCGAGTGTTCACTATTGAGTGGTTTTACTGAAATTGTAATCAGCAACTATATAACGATTAAAATTATTTCGACTTCAGACGAAACATCACTGAGCATGAGCGTCAGAATTTTTTTGTAGGGGTGGGCAATGATTGCTTCAGCAGAAATAAAAAACCTTCATTCAAAAATACCATAATTATTTAATTTTTTTAAATAATGAGACTATTTAGTTCAAATAGAACAGAGAGATTGCATATATTTGCTATTGAGAAAAAAAAATTTTGTAAATCCAAGGGAGGGCAAATGCCCACTCTTGCCATATGCTACCGACGCCCATGTAGCTGGGTAACACGTTTGAGAAACAGTACTGCACTCGTTAAAGACAACCATTTTGTGAAAAGAACGATATAGCGCCGCTTTCCATAAAAATCCCTATCCCCCCCCCCCCTTCGGGAGCGATCGAAAATCAACAGTAAAAGAGTAGGCTGGTAAAGTTAAGGTTTTGAAAATACAACGTTGGAATATGACTTTCAGAACTTAAAATGAAAGTCTTTAGAAAAATAATGTTTTATACAGCTTCTGTAAAAGGCACCACAGGCTATCTCAACTTTGCTTTTGGGCATGTTCAAATTGAACTTCAAAAAGTACATAAAAAAAAAATTGGAGTTTAATTTTAACACGTTTCTAATGCTTTCTGAAGATGAATTCGGATGCATTAAATGCAACGTAACTTCTAGTTTATTGTCCAAAAATAGATTCTTGATCATATGTGTTGCCCTTTGCGGAAATCGTATGAAAAATGTTTCTCCTATAGACTCATATTTTAATTTGAAATCCCAAAATATGTCACTTCCCAACGTCTCACATCTTCCAGTGAAAATACTATTTATTAGGGCCGATGATTTCTGATCATCTCCAAGATGTGAGGGGACCCCAGGGAGGTGACTATCGTTTTTTACAAAATAATTGTTTATAATATCAAAAAACACGATTTCTTATAAAACTCCTAGATATATACTTAGTGTGATGTAAAATTAGTGCGTTGGAAAACCATGTTTTAGAATTAAAATGTCTGAGTAACAAAGTAAATTGTATGAAAAACCAAGCAGTAATTTTATTTATTCATCTCTAGTGTTGGAGGATTTTCGGAATTTAAAGATTTCTTTCTCCGCAAACAAAAGCTTGAAAACCTTACGTTTTTCAAAATCAAACTACAGTCGTATTGTAAGAAAACACTAATCAAGAGACAAGGCCACAATATCGATATTCAGTTAATCTAGAACCCAGCACCACCTTTATTTGAACTGAAACAAAAGGTTCCAAAATAAATATACCAAGGTCCCAATCTACCAAATGCGTCCTTGAAAGAAGGTTTAACCGTTTGTATAGAACGGAGACAAACGCCCTTTCCCCTTCTGTCATTATCTTCCTAACAGAACATTTTCACTTAACCATTTTAGCACAACGATGTCTGCGTTTTCCTTTCACTTTAGGGATTAACATGTCCTGAAGTTCTAACAACGTTCCATCATCTGAAGAAATACATTTGTTCCACCCACATCTGTTCTATATATGAACATGAATAAATGTGGACTGACGTTTGTAAACTAATATGTGGCAATAAGGAAACATTAAAGTTTTTATTCAGAATTAATATTGGTGAGAATATACTTTACCTCGCTTCTTATTTCCCCTTCATCATCTCGTCTTCTGTTCAATGCTACAGATTGATCAATAAGTGCCCCACAGTACATGGGATTGATAAATAGTCTGAAATCAAACATTTATTGTACATCACTCTTTCAACGGACATGTATAATCACTACAGTAAACGTTATACGGCAATTATTAAGCTACTTATTGTGGAAAAAACATTAAAATGGTGTTATTGGTTTTCTGATCTACTTTCTAACACCTTAGTAAAACATGTATTAAATTGTATTTGATACGAAAAAGGTAATTGCGTGTTTCGCGTTTTAATTGAGCAAGTCTCAATGAATAATAATGAATCGATGCTTTCGGTTTGCCAGATAAGAGAATAAAGTAAACAATCTTCAGTTGGGGAATGTGGGTCACGCGATGACCACTCCTCTCATAGCAAGAAAGTTTAAAATTTTTAATTTTCCTTTTTATAAAGAAAGGGTTCTTTGTCAATCTTTTTTTCCTCTTTACTTTCGCTGGGTTCTGACTTCCAAGAGACAAACAATAGGTGGAAACGGATGGGCGTTTCTTAATTCTTAGTCTACTCCAAAACGATTACAGTGCTAGCATCACGAGCAGGTCAAATCAAATTTAACGGGCGTGGTGATGCTGTCAAACTTCAACTATAATTTACTTGCATCGAATGTTACAGCATTAAGTTTTAGAAACCAAACAGTTGGGAACATAAAAAAAAATATGGCTGACGTCTCTCACTTTACTGGCACTTCAAAAGATACTGAAGTGCCAAACCTTGCGCCCTAATGAAAACCTTTAGTGACCTTTGAAAAGGCTATGAAAACCCGTTTAAAAAGAGTTTAAAAAAATGACGCCAGTATGTGCGTATACTCCCTTAGACAGAAAATACAACAAAGCATCCCATAGTAACAAAACATCCTAGTGATTGTAAGGTATTACCATTCTCAGTGCTAACGCAGTTACCAAGTAATAGTCAACACACAGCCTCCGGGGCAAGCTTTTGTAGTGAATTTTATTGTGGTTAATAATTTTGACACCCACTTTTAAGCTCAATCTAAAGCTTTTTTAGTATAGGAGAAGAGGCGTCGCCTCCGTCCTAGAGTCAACCCTAGTTCGAGGACCATTTCCCTCCCCTATACTAAAAAAAGCTCTAGATTGAGCTTGAACGTGGATGTCAAAATTATTAACCATAATCCTAGTGATTAAAATACAATCAGTACTTCTTTTGCAACATCCTTTGTAAGGAATGTAACGTCGCTGCTCTTTTAAGAAAAGGGACATTCGATTGGCGATGAATTACACACATGAAATTCAGGATAGTCCAAATAACGCGCAATCCATTATGAAGAGACTGAAGACTGAAATGCAAGTCCTATCGGTTTAATTCCAGGAACCAATACTATTTGAATATCTAGTTTTTCTTCAAGTTTTAAAGTCAGGGATCTCTAGGGGGGGGAGAGGCCTTCCAATTTTTTGAGGAGAATATAAAGACAATAGGCTTTTTAAAATAATCGTGTATGGCATAATATCGAAAAGAACCCAAGACATAGCCAGCATGGGTGTGTGGGAAAACCTTCAAGTTAAAAAATTTCAGCGGGAACGTTAACTTTTACACGTCGTGCAATTTACAGTAAAATAAAGGAATAATTAACAAATGGATTCAATTAAAAACCTAGAAGGTTGATATTTTATGGCGCAAGGACAGCAAAGGTTATTCTTTACTAACCGAGGTTAAGACGTATCTACAAAATTTGAAAGGAAAACTGATGACGACATTAACAGAGATACCCCGCCATGAAAAGCAACCGGTGCCATCTTTTGAATCATAGCGCCTACATGTACAAATACACCTGACCTGGATTTGAACCGACCCCGTTATGTCAGACAACGTTTGTGAACCACACAATTGGAACAGCTTTTTATGCGCTACATTATACATGTGGGATTCTAGATGATCTCATCCTGAAGAATACTCTCCTTTATTCTTAAAGAGTGGTCAGAAGGCAATCGGGTTTTCCAGGAAAACATTACCACCGCAATTTGTAAAAAATAAATTTGTTCTTCAAAACATATGACTAAATCTTACTAACGTTAATGTACATTTCCATTTTGGTAAAAAATTACATTTTTTCAATAATACAGGGCCGAGTTTTCAAGGTGAATAATAGATCTTTCGTAAGGAAGTCGAGGTTTTACTCAGGATGTCTTAAATTTACCAGAGTTTTTCAATACGGCAATAGTTATTAAATCGCTCCCGCTTCTTAGAATTTAAAATATTTTAATGAATGAAGGAGGTATGAACGTGAAATCTTACTTTTCTGTACTAGCTAGACGCTCACATTTTGGAGTCCAGATGTGCACGGTAATCCAAGTCTGAGAAAGAAGCCACAGAAGCCACATCCAAGCGTATTGACTGGAAACAAAATCTTGAAAGAAATTTCCTTGGGGACAAGTCCAGAATAAGTATTTAGGAATAAATTCATCGAAAAAACATACTTCTTCCGTTCGTATTCCACATGCAGCAATCAGCATCGATATACAGACTGGGATGGTCAAGCTTATTGGGAAAGCAAAGCTGAAACCTTGGATGCAAATTTTACAAGCGAACTTGCCAAATACATAACATAGAAGAGATGCGCTCACTTGGATAAGAGCTAGATATATTGGTGTCATCGCAAACGACTGCAAAGCAATTTGTTCGTCTAAAGGACTAGCAGTAGGGAGATCGGGAAAACTACTTTGAAGTAAAAGTCTCCTTATTTGCTGAACCGTTATCGGATGGCTGCGGAAACTTGCAGAAAACCCTCGAAATATCAGAGACGCGTTTTCCATGGTCATATGTAAAAATCCAAACATGGCACAAAATATAACGATGATTTTCCATACGGAAACGAAGATGTAAGTAAAATATCTACTTTTTCGCAGATCTTCTTTGATAGAACTGAGTTTTTTAATGCAAGATAAGGGCGATTTCTTGTCTAGATAGTTTTCCCACCAACGTACCGACACCAAAAGTACCGATACTGGTATCAGCCAAGCTCTTGGTCCACCTTCCATCATCGGCCAAATGGCAAAGCCTGTACCTTGACATAGAATAGCTATTATGTCAAAAATGATTTTCATCGGCCTCTTGCCTTCTTCCGCATATCGCGATAAGAGGGACAGCACGGCAGGAACAAAACAAACGCAGTTCGTTAACATAGCAGCTTTGACTACATCTAAATCCGGCAACACGATGAACACTAGTAATGATAATCCAACGGCGTAGAGTGTTTCGGCAGTGAACACCTGCAACATCAATTATAATATTAAATGAAGTTTAAATGCGAAATAAATATCTGTGCATCTAATTAAAATGTATCAGATGCTCAAACTATCTAGAAAAGTCAATATTTTAAAAATATTTTGTACACAAGGTGTCCAAAAAGTTTATTTACACTTTTTTCTCTTGCAGGTTGAATACAAGATCAAATTCGGTTTTCACAACGCCACTATTACGTTTTAGCAGAAAACAAGTGCTTATTGTGCCTTATTATATGGATATATACTCCATATGGGGAAACAATGGATTAAAGTACACTGCGAACATCAGGTTTTAAACAGCTTTTATCTGAAATTAAGCATTTCATGCATATTGAGATTCTCATTAGTTCCTCACTAAATATACATGTATGCATGTCCAAGAAAAATAAGTTATATGCGTAAATACAAATACTGTCAAAAAGTCTTAGAATGAATTTAACATGGAAGGCCATTTTTCATCTTTAAATCATGCTAATTTTAGTATGGATAATATTTTTCTCAAAACACAAAATGTTCTCAGAAAATAATTTAATATAAATATCATATAGATCACAAAACTCAGAACTTATCACAGCCTAGTCCACATTTTAGATGTGCATTTCCCCTAAAACCACCTATAATCGTATAGAATTAAAATTTGTAGAATATTTAAAATAAGATTTCTAATCCTTTTACATATCGTTAATGTGATAAATGCTAATTTTAAGCTTTGGTAAAATGCGCCGTTGCATTCAAACAAAGAGTTAATGTGTCTCAATAAAATATTTAGGCCAGCAAAACTAATCAACCGGCCAGTAACGGGGAGTGAGGCTTCCTATCCTTTCTTTGAACTTTAGAATTTGGTTTTTATTTTCAACGCATGATTCATAAAAAAAACCATGAAACTAATTTACTGACAAGGTATTTCCTAAACGATTATGTCGTATTGTGTGTTCTATGCATTGAATGCTTTCTTTTTTTTTAATTTGTATAAACCTGCAATTTCCTCATTTCGTTATCGTTTGCAAATTCCGCCAAAAAACAAACATTTAAAAGTATAGTATGTGAAAGTAAATTAAACAATTTTAAAAAATACTTGTATTTTGAATACATTTCAAACTATTTTCACAAAAATACCTTGAGCATGTATCATGATATTGATGAAAATACTTAAGGTACATTGTGTTGTGCTCATTGTGCATAACATGCATTTGCGCCCATTGCGCATAACATGCATTTGCGCCCATTGCGCATAACATGCATTTGCGCCCGTCGTACATTGTGTGTATTTGCGACCATTGTATGTTGGATGTATTTACATCTGTTGCATGCAATAATGTGCTTTACAATACGTATTGCATATTTGTAGCATTTCGTTTCCTTATTGTTAGATCTGAAATTTTAGAGTAGCTAAACTAGAAAAACGAAGGCGGCCTTACTCTGAAAACGTAGACATGGATTAATCTTTACATTAAATATAATGGACGAAAGATCTGTAAAATTATGTCTCCAAATTTAATCATTGTTTCCATGACTCCTTTTTTAATGCTATATTCTGACTACCGTTTAGGAAATTTCAGTAGATAATCACTACTCTATTTGATGAAAGATACGCCAGACAATGGCCTAGTAGCAACGCGTTTGGCTACAGGGCGAATGGTTCCAGCAAGCGTCCAGAACTAACCAGTTTTATCCACGCATCCGGAATTGGGTTCCTTAGGCGAAGGGGTTCGGATTCCTCTGAAATCTATAGATCCTGGGTCAGCGCCTTTGCACAATAAAACACAATCATTAAATGAAAAGAATTATGCTTAAAACACCTTTCTTCGATGTTTGGAAGATTACTTAAAACTTAAAGGGTTAAGAATTAGGGCTAATAACTACGTTGATACTTACAGCAATAAAGGTAAACAACTTTGGCCTTTTATATGACTTAAATACACATATTCGCCCACTTCTGAAGAGTGCAAACAGTTCAGGAATTACTAAAACAAAGAACAACGTCCAGACCCAGGCAATTCTTTCGATTTCGGGCAAAAACACCTCGTATTCACGCTCCCTCTCTAATCCTAGAGATGGATATTTATAAAAGTAATGAAACAATATTCGTGAAGGCTTATTTACAATAATACAGTTGGTTTTCAATAAAGCTAAATTGAAATATTCTTACCTAGTCCTTTCTGGCATACCGCAATGGTTTTATTTTCCTTTATGTGGGAGGTCATGAATAAAAAAGTTCCTTTAGAAATAACAGCAGTAATCAAAACGACACAAAATGTTATTAAGTAGATGACCAGTTTAAAAATTTTGAGGGTGATATCCACAGCCTTCGAAACAACAGTTTCATCACCTTCTTCTGGGGGTGTGACCACAAATACATCCCAACCTTTGGTTTCTAAAGCACTTCTACGGCTGAAAATAAATATAAACTTATAGAGCAGCTCATAGTTATTACCCTTAAAAACTATTAATATTCATTTTCAGGCAGAGACAATATTATTGCAGAATCAAGGCAAACTATATCCTTCAGTCAACATAGATTAAATCGTAAAATATATTATTCAAATTAGCACTTCACTACATTACTGGACAAATTGTCATACGCTAAGAAACATGTAAATGTAGGGGGAAGGACATTTTACGTTTCGAAATCAGTCCTCCTGCACTTATTTTTTGCAATACAATATATATTTGTATCTAACTGTCCGTGATGTTTCATGTGGTAAGAGGGATTTTTAGCATATATAATTCCCGTGGAGCTGTCGGTATGCCTAATACAACGGATTGATCTGAACAACGTTCAATTTTAATTGTCTACTTTTTGCTGCGTATAAAGATTGTCTTACAGATCTGAGAGAACAATTCTGATCTGTGAAGACTTCAAAACATCCTCTCATACTTCTCTAACACCAAAAGTGTATCAAGAAAAATGTCTTGTAAAACCTTTTACAAGTATTGTTTTGTCTCTTTCCTTCGTGTTTCTGTATGAGTAATCTTAAAACATCTTGATCCTAAAACAACTTTTTTATTTATTTAAACATGAGTATGTCTTTTAGGTCACAGTAGCAGATGAAAAAAAAATTCACTATTCCAGACAAATTGTTGCACTGTTTATCAAACAAGAAATCGTATGTGCGCAAGCAAGCAATTATTCGCTTGAAACCATCATGAGTGACCTTTTTGCATAAGTTGAAAATATTTGGCGAATTCTCGTAATTTGGCGTCGAAAAGGTAAAAATAATAATTGGTATGGCGCTGTTTTTAAAAACAAGTCGTTTTACACTGTGTCAACAGATAAAACACAAGTTTTGCTTTCGCCAATTAAAGTTTCGACAAAGTTTATTTCACATTGAAAGTCTCGAAGCTGACCTATGGACCATCAGGAGAGGGACCTCCGATCATGACAGCATTTCACTACGCAGCCACGTTCATTGCAAATCGAACTCACTTCAGTGAGCTCAAAAGCGGTAGTTCAATAGAGTACTGCGGATTAAAAACGTCATCTACTCCGGCAAGCAGACAAATTCTTGTTAGGTTACAAATTCAACGTTTGTTATTCAAAGGAGACTTCTTTTTTAGTGAAAAAATATACTGTTCATACAAAATCTGTGAAGTATAAACGTAGCTAAAAATTAAAATATACAATGAGGTAAAATATACAATAAAACAAATGTCGGTCATTAACGTAACGTGCTTAAATTTAAAAAAAAAAATAATGTCGCGTTTTAGAACAAGGATTTGCCAAAAGCCGATGACAGCATTCGTCACTTAATCTTTCAAAACAGAGGATGTATACGTTTTTATAGACTTTAATCCCTGTATTTAAATTATACCTCAAAAATATTTCTAATCTGCTTAACAACCATGGCAAAAAAAAAGTTGAATTTGATTTTTCCGAATATAGAATTTACCATTATTTTCCGCTTGCCTTTCGACTTTATACAGTGGAAATATTTTTACAACAACCTCGAAGGGACCACGCAAATTTTGTCGTAATGGCCTATAGTTAAGGCAGTATTTTTTTCGCGGAAAAATACAGAATTCGCGAGACTGTCGCTAGAAAGATCTCTAATTTCGAGAAAATTTTAAGTGAAATTGCGAATGGAACGTAATATTAAAATTAAAAAAAGTTTTAAAACAGTTATGCAAATAGCCTAAGTAGCTAAATAAGCTAGTTGGTTGTAATTTTATGACGCAAGGACAACAATGGTCATTCTACACCTGCTAAATAAGCATTATATAGTAAGGTTGCCCTATCCGTAGGTCATATGTTCAAAGACCAACCGCGGATAGTGAACTCCACAGTAGTTGCTTTTCGTTTGCATGTATGCTTATAAAGTTTAATTGATAAATTTAAGTGATAATATACATATATTGCTAAAGAAAACTGTAAAATTATATCGCCATTTGTAGTATGAAGCGAAAGTAATAAAATTATTTATCGACACCGAAAGGGAAGTAAAATTATACGGAAGTTTGGAAAAAAGGTTTTCTCAATTTTCAGACACAAAAGCCATCTCCATATAGATAATTACCTTTGCCCTTGCATCATTATACTAATGCTCTTCCTCTCGAATGAACGGGTTTCTAACGTTTTACTTTAACCCCAAGAGTTATGGTGAGACCAATGCACAATATCTTGCATATTAATTTAAATACATTTTTCTGCCAAATTTCACTCAATTTTTGGTGATGGAAATATTAAAGTGATTTAAGTTCGTAAACTATAAAAATTATAACAGAAATTGGGCAATAGGAAAAAATCCCAAAATTCAGAAAATTGTTGAAAACTGGAGTTCACGGAAAACGTTGCGGAAATTGGTGCCGAGTTAAAATTGCTGCCCTGCCTATAGTCGTTATAAGTGATGTGTATTTTTTTTTTTTTTTAATCATAGCATGTGGTAATACAGTTTTACATACGCTCATTCAGAACTTACTTCTAAACGTATTTTTGCTTTGTTTTTATATAAAACTTACAAAAGGAGTAAATTTTTGAACTAGAACAAGTATGATTTTAGTTTCGTTCGCAAGGCGGGCCTCCATTCAGAATGCCCGCCTTCCAATTGATACTCGAATCACATTGTTTCGCAAACACACGCTCATTTTACGGGGAGGAAGGGAAAAAAAATAAAAAACACCTAAATTATTTTCTGTAAATTCAAGCATGAACGTCGTTAACGAAATTAGGAAAATTATTTTCAAAATTGTTTATTGAAAAACTTTAAAAAATTGAATGTTAGTGTAGAAAGGGTCCAAAAAACGATTGAACCCCCTGGAAAGCGTTGAGATTCCCTATGTATAACACCTGTTAAGACCTTTTTAGAAAGCACCGTCAGGGCTCGTTGAGAATGCAGTGGTAATAGGAATATCGTACAGTAAAACCTCTCTTCAGCAATATTATACGGACCGAAAAAGAATTATCCTTGTAGAGAGAGTTATTGTTATAAGGGGGGGTTAATTTTTCAGTAAAACCTCTTAACAATACTATTATACAGACCGAGAAAAATTTTTATCGTTGTAGAGGGATTTATCGTTATATCGGATATCGTTGTTGGGTGGTTTTACTGTATAAGCAGACAACATTAAGAATCCGATATTGTATTGGAAACAGTTCGACACTTCAGAGAAATAAGCAGATTCGCGTGAAGCGGAACAGATTGACCCGAATTCATGCAATTTTCCCCCAAACTAATGAATGTTGTATAAAACTAATTTTAAATCGATATTTAAGTTTAAATAAACCGAAATACTTTTTCAAGTCTTTCAATTATTGACGCATTATGGTAGTTTAAAGTTTTCGCCTGAGTATCAGGGCCCAAGACAGGTTTGCGATTTATGGCGCAAGGACATCTGTGGTCATGCTGGTCAGGACACAATTTTCAAAGAAATCAATTTCTGTTGCTAAGGAAATGAAATCCCCTAATACGGGTTAGTACAGAAAGAACAGTACTGTCTAACGTTGTCGAATTGATCAACAAAAAAAGTTGTCACTAGTTTATTAACTTGGAACAGTTGATTAATCAAAACAGGGTGCGAGTAACAATACGAGAGCTTCGTTTATCACGTTTGTACATAACATGCCATTGCTATTACATTTGGCAAGCAATCGACAAAAAAACTCATCTATCGCGTTGCCTCACCAACTCCTCTGAAAAAAAAAAATCCATTTGCTTTAATTAACTGTTTCGTTGAAGCTCATCTCAGCGTTGAATTGTAAACGCTTGGTACAAGATGGGATTTAAACCCAGATTTTCCACAGAGAAACAAACGCGTTACTTCTACGCCAGCAGAGTTTAAGCTGCAGTCGCATTTTTCGCAAAATGCGACGAGTTGCTCGAAAATGCAAATGCGAAGAAAAAATTATTGCCCATCGCGAAAATGCGACAGGCATTTTTAACCACAGTTTATTCTCTGAAAACAGGATTCATCGATTCCAGAATATCCGTTTTGCACTTCAGCGATCTTTTCTTGTTCCTTTTTGTTTCCTCTTCAAAATTCTTAACAGCACCTGTTAAGCATCGTTGATATAAATAATTTCATTGATACGATTTTTCGAGCAACGAAAGCAACTAATATTTTTTAGCATTTTGCTACAACTTTTTTCCCATTTTAGCATTTTTGCGACAGCATGTTTTGAGCCAGCTTAAACCCTGTACGTCAGAGTACGGCTACCCAAAGACAGGCAATGAATACTACAAGCGAATTAATATGCGCTTAATCGTGTTTTAGGGCGCATGGACAACTCTGGCTATGCTGCGTTAAGACCTCAGTTTTCCATGGAATCCGAGGTCAGGTTATCTTGGAAGTAAAACGCCGGACTACAGTGGGCAGAAAAAACGGCCCGCTCCATGATAGCATTGGAATCGAACCCAGTTTATCGGCATGACAGACGAACTTTTCACTATGCCACCATAGAGCAGTGAACCTACGTTTTTCGGAAGAATCAAATCCTTTTAAGTCCTAGGGAACCAACCCCCTCCGTCCGGACTACAATGAACACAATCTGTCAGCGTTCTGTTTTCTCTGCTGGGGTCAAACCCGAATTAACAGCAAGCTAGGTAAACAAGTTACTATTGGAGCCACCGCAGGGCCGACAATGGTTCGTATCCCTCGGAAAACTTTTCTGGCGCAGTATGACCTTAGCTGCATATATTTATTTTTCTTTGTTTGACCTACCCTTTTATTTGTTTGGACCTACAATTTTCCGTGGAATTCCAACCTCTTAAAGCCTACGGAATCAACCCCACGACTAGGCTGAGCAGTCAGTTGGCAAGCGGTGGGTTTTTTTTTTTGTTTTGGCACAGTTGGGAGTCGAATGAGTTACCATCGCAAGTCCAAACATAAAACACAACAAGAAAGATAAATAGGACACCATCATAAGACACGCCTTTTGATTGAGTGCGATCTTTGTCCAATTTCTTTGCAATATAATAAAAATGTGTTCCTTGCGAAATTTCTTTCGCATTGAGCGCCTTTTCATATCAAAATTCATTGAACACCATTCGCGTAAAACGACACGTTTAAATTCGTAATATAAGTCACGAAATAAGTCTCGAAAATTTCCTGCAAAATTCCCATATATCACTAGATTCACTCCCAAAGCTTTGAATATCCAAAGGAAATTAGACTATTAGATGGCGTGATTTTTCAGAGTGGAAACAATTCAGGCGACCATGAATCATTTTGAAGTGAACTTGAATCGTCACATAAAATGCAAGGTTGGTGGAGCGATTAGTTTCCGGACATCTTCAATAACCATTAAGTGATTTGAAATTTACTTCGAAACTGATGAAAAAACGAAACAATGGAATGGATTACACAACTTAAGAGTGATCTACAAAAACTGCTTAAAAAAAATTGTCTAAAAAATATTAACTCTCTCGTTACATATAATACGATGCTATTAACTTTACAGCAGAATGTTTCATGA
>QLNU02015360.1:174645784-174677791 GCA_006491805.2 Dysdera silvatica
TGCAAGTTGAATGTTCTGAAGTGCGAATACCCGATAATATCTCGAGATCTGGGTATATCTCGAGATTTCCATCCAACATGAGCAAGCCACTATCTAAGAGTTTACAGTTATCTCCATTAGGGCAGTGGGTTTCTAATATAAAACCTTGTCTAAATATTTCACGAAAGCATTTCGAGCGGTGTTAAGCATCTCCAACATAAGCATCTACACAACATATTGAAACGGCACTATCGACTTAAGGTAACACGCAACTTGCAGGCATACTCGAATTCCCCGAGCAGTGGTTAGAATAGAGTCGTATGGTGATATAGAAGTAATATATTTACTTGTGCAGAAAATCCGGGTCTCTTCTTGTTAGCGAACGTTTTCCGTTTTTCTACGTATTGTGGAGTTTTCATTCCCTTGTCAGCACATGTCCGGATTCTTCGGAGAAATACATATCCTGGAACAGCGCGAGCTTGCCTATCCTTGCGCCACAAAACCCCAACCTTTAAATATGAACACTTCAAGGTCCAAACCTTTATAAAAGTAATTACCCTCGAACGTTTTTATTGCGGCAAAAATCCGTTGCCCTGCTTTGAATTTTATTAAATTTTTCGCCTAAAATTGATCAATGCGTCGTGTATAAAAACTAACGGCTTAACGCGACATCCAAATTGGCACATCTATGTTTAAGGCGCTAGGACGGCAAAAGTCATGCTGCTCCGGGACCTACAGTTTTCCGAGGAATCCGAGCTTCGAAGTCTAGGGATCCAACCCCCGGACTACAGCGAACAATTAATCGATAACTTTTCTTTTAACACTGTTAGAAGTTGACCCAGGATTAGCGACACACTAGCACATTAGCACACTAGGAGAGCGCGATACCACTGCGCGATCACTGGGCCTTATTGAAGCCCCAATCTAACCTCGTGAAGGCAATTGCTCAATTAGTATAACGTAGTAAATTATCATTGGGGAAATGAAATAGCACACTTTTCAGATTGGGAAGTTTTTGTTACAGAACTTTTTCTTCCACGTGATCCTATAATTTACTATATTTTTTTAACCATGCGGTGAATAGCAGTCAAGTTGTTTGCAGGGCTGGATTTAGAGTTCGATGCGTCCTGGGCACGAAGATTTCGGCGCCCCCCCCCCTCCATTGGCGTAACTAGGGGGCTAACCCCCAAGAAAATTTCTTCTAAGCATTGAGGTATACTGTTTAGCCCTCCTGGGACATAGATCAGCCCCCTAGACTTCGAAGCTAGTTACACCCGTTCCCCATTCCCGCCATACTAGCGGAACGAATAAAATTCTGTCGTTCTGCCTCCGCAAATGCGATGAAAACTCGCGCAGAAGAGCGAAGAGGCGACATTTATGATTAGCCTACCTTATGTGCATTATTATAAGATATAATAATGATATTTTTACAAATAAATTTAGTTTATTTCATGATTTTTTTTTTTAAATATTGGGGAAGAAAGCAAAGGCGGATACAGAACAAAATTTCAGCGAGGGCGCAAAACTTGAAATGTCAAAATTTAGATTTAAGTATTTTTACTTGAAAATAATAATTTTTAATGTAAATTTATTATTCTCAGGGAGCGCATGCCCCTGCCTGCATCCGGCCTTGGGGGACAGAGGTTGTTTCGCGCAGTTTTTCAAAATTTCAGATTCAGAAAAAACTGGTGGAAGGCGCCTTCTCAGGAGAGCTAATTAACAGAATTCTTCGGTAAATAATTTGCCATAAAAAAAAATCCGCAGCCTTTCGCCCCTAGAAATTTGGCGCCCTGGGCAAGTGCCCAACTTGCCCATTTACAAAATCCGGCCCTGGTTGTTTGGTTTCATTTTCATAGAACAAAGACGGGCAGCGGTCATTCTGTGCCATCAGTCAGGCTTATAATATTGGTAAATGAATGTCAGTTGTTTAGCGCGACAACGGGGCACCTTAATGAGAGACTAACATCACCCCAAAGGTAACAGCACAGACTACCCAGGTTTTCACCCTTCTGTGAACTGATAATTCTGCCTATGGCGACTGATAATTCTGCCTATGGCGACTGATAATTCTGCCTATGGCGACTGATAATTCTGCCTATGGCGACTGATAATTCTGCCTATGGCGACTGATAATTCTGCCTATGGCGACTGATAATTCTGCCTATGGCGACTGATAACTATTCATAACGTATTTTAATTGAAAAATGTCAAATGCCGTGTTGTGTCTTACAATTTGCAACGAGAAACGTATAATGGGGCTTTTGTGCTTAATTATTCTTTTAATTACCGAGCTTGTTATTAAATAGGTTAATGATTTTAAAACAGAAAATTTCAAAGCTTCGCTATTAACAGATGAGTGATTAGTGTCCTTTGACTCGTTAAAGAAATGAAAGAAGTTGCAAAAATAAACGTCCACACAACGGCAAAACTAGACTAGAAGAAAAATAGTTTGCAATTCGTGTTCTCTCCTTCCCGTATCATAGGTCAAGAGGGATGGACCCGAAGATAGCTAAATGAATAACTCTGCGTGTGAAGAAGTATTACTGTTAGTATTCTTTTCTTTGAACAAAATAGGGAAAATTGGAAGACACCCGCTAACTTCTTCCGTGTTCGCTTTGAAGAAAGAAGTAAAAGGCTAATATCCATACTGCCATGTTGCTGCAGCCACGGCCTAACAATTATGAGATCATTTATTCTGATTGCTAGCACACAATAGAGTATCCACTAGAATACATCGGCACACAGCGCGCTTTGTTTACTGACAACTACATTCAACTTAACTCCACCCGTTGGATGGACCTTACTTCCTCCTTTTTCATATTTGCCTGTGTAATGGTACATTTACAAAAATCTAATTATAAAATGTTTATTTTTAACACGGGGTGAATAGCTCAATATCAAGCAGACCATGATCATTTTTGTATGTCCGTGAACACAAACTCATTTTAATATTGAGTTTTAAGGCGCAAGGACAGCAGGGGGTCATTGGTGCGCTGGGACCTGCAATTTTCAGAGGAATCCGACCCTTTAAAGGCCTAGGGAACAAGCCGCCGGATTACCGTGAGCAGTTAGTCGATAAGCCTTTTTTTTTTGCGCAGTTGGGAATCGAATCCAGGACAACAGCACGATGGCCGAACGCGTTACAACTGCATCACCTCAGGGCCTCGATTTTAATACAAAGATACGTAGTTTTGTTGCTCAAAATTCACTATTTTATGAAATAAAAATATTTCCCTGTGAAATTGAAGAGTAGGCTAGTTTTTGACGCTCATTAAATTTCCTAAGATTCAAAAGAAATAAGCAGAGTCAAACGTAAAACCATAGGGAAGAAAAATTAGCATATTAGTTATGAATGGCTATTCACTTAAATCTCTACTTTTGCACTTTTAAATATCTTTATTTTGGATTTTAATTATCCATTTGCAATTTTAAATATTTTTATTTTTGCAGGTTTAAATATCTTTATTTGCACTTTTAAATATATTTGCACTCTTTATTCTCACGTCAATTAAGTCGTTTCTCTTAAATTTTATTTTTAAACGTAGTTTCTAATGATTTGAAGTGGTTATTTGAGAAGTTCCTTAATTTTATGATTTTTATTTCAATATTTTATCACTTGCAAAATTAAAAATCACATTTATCCAAAATATATTTTTCACTTATCTGCATACGCGCATATAAGGTGCCTTCATTTTGATGTCCATAAATCAAATTCAGATGCCACAATTTATATTCTAGCAAAATTTTATCTTTGCTTAATATATCAGAAAGTCGAAATAATTTGAAATGAAGTGTAATCATTAATAAACTGGTTATCGAAATACTGGTTATAGCTGCGTTATATCTGGTTATAGCTGCGTTTAATACGAAACCACTTTTCGAATCGGTCTAAAACTAATGTTTCTCCAAAGTGGGACTTAAATTGGGCGGGAGCCCACAGGAGCCTGGCTCCGGTACTTCTTCATTTTTGGCGATTATTTAAATATTAGCCGGAGCCCCTAAATAGACGCTGTCATGAAAAAGTAATAAATTTGTAATTAAGCTTATGCATTTTGTTGTCCATAAAAATGAACATAAACAATTGATATGATTTATCGATTCTTTTGCAGCCATTCAATTTTTTAATCGATTTATCATAATATTAGGGCTCCTGCACTTTTTTTTTGTTAGAAATTAAGCCCTGCTTTGAAGAAACTTCCAATTGATTTTATGTTGTTTGCGAATTTAAATATCCTTTCAGACATTACATTTTTTGAGCCAAAAAACATTTACCGCTTAAAAATCTAACGAATGCTTTGTATATAGGTACTTTTATACCAAATTGGTAGAAATCTAAAAAATTACGAATGAAGAGAAATGAAAAAATTTTATTATGAAGAATATAAAAAGTGTCATTTATTAAAATAAAAATTACAATTCAAATTTTCATCGAAAACACCTCAATCTGTCAATTATATGTATTAAAGCGTCCCTCCTTTCAATGCGGAAAGAAATCTTTGGTGCGTATCAGATTTAATGAAAGTAAGAAGAAATGGAGGTGTGGAAAAAAAAAAAATTTTCAAATTTCCTGTCCGTTTTCTAGTTTGTAAATATATTTTCTCCACATTTTGTTCTCACAATATTAAAATATGGTTTTCTGACTACTCACAACATTACGAAGTGAAATATTCGCTAGTTGTTATATTTAAAAAGCGCAGCTTTAAAAATTGCGGAAGTTATTTTCCACGGTGAAAATTCAGAATGAGTTAATGAACGCTTATTATCACAACATGACAGCAAATTTTTCAGGAAACTCACATTCAAATATCAGGAGATTTTACTATAAACCTTAACGTAAATAACACAGTATTAGGGCAGGTTTCTCAAAAATTATTGTACGTCGAAGAGAAAACTCGTGTCATGCTGCGTCCAGACCTACAGTATTTGTGGTTTTATGGCTCAAAGACTACAATGGTCATGCTGCGCCCGGACCTACTGTTTTCCGAGGAATCCGAACCTCTTAAGGCCTAGGGAACCAAACCCCGGACTACAGTGAGCAGTGCGATCTTTATGAGATCTCTGAGTAAGCGTTCTTTGTACACTGTTGGGAGTCGAACCCGGATTAACGGCGCACTAGGCGAACGCGTTACCACACTGCGCCACCGCAGGACCCACCTATAGTACTTGTTTTAATATGGGGGCAACATGATCGGCGACTAACACCACCCTTTTATACGTTTGTAACCAACCAATACTTGGGATTCGAATCGAGACCCACCCAGCGAATCCGAAGGCTGTCGACCTAACCACTGAGGCACCTATAGTTTTCTGAAAAATCCAAGCCTTTTTTGGCCAGGGAACAAAACCCAGAACTACGGTCGGCAAAAAAGTTTTCCGGCGTCATTGAAATCACACGCGGGTTCATTTATTAGCCGCATTACCTCTATAACATCGCAGAGTACCAAACCCTGAACGCTTATGTAACTGTTGACGTGGTTAAGAAATTTGTTTTTTCATTCACTGAAGACCAATTAGAAGCATAGTTAATGTAACTTTCTCTGAACAAATTGTTTGAAGCACTTGCATTGTTAAAACAGAACAAATAATGCAAGGTCTGTCTGTACCTCGATTTGTTTATTTTTAATCCACAGTTGAATCTCCAAGCAGTGCCGTATTTACGTATAGGTCAATTAGGCCCGGAGCACCCCATCAGGGACTTCGATGGGGGTTTTAATTATGTTTAATATTTTATTATTTCTTATTTACGAATGTCTAGTTTCATCATTGAAAAACCTGGAAGTTGTATTTAATGAACTTCAAAAAAAAAAAACCATTTATTGGCTGAATATCGCGGGCGCCAAATTATATATTTTGGGGCCCCATTCTCTCCCTCCAACATAAGGCTCGTAAGATCCTAAATCCGGCAATCTCCCAGTTACTTTCATACAGATCTCCGATTATGATGGACATCGAATGAACAAGGTTTTTCCATGAATGGTATTCATAAAGAATATGCATAAAGAATATTTAAAGAACTATTTACGTTCTTTGATAAAATAAATTTTTCACTTGTGGTGAATCCATATTTCAAAGGACGATCTATAGGGAATGTTCGCGCTCTTTATTTGAATGTATTTATCAATATCATTCCAAACCGTAAGGGAGGTCTTCGCCTATTATTATATCAAAAATCGTTTTCTTGGTGTGACACACCAGTCAAAAATTGCATTCATCCATCCTTTATGAAGTCGCCTTATACGATACTTCCAATAATTTTACCTTCAGTAATAAACTTCAACCTTGTATACTCATTCGCTGTCCTTTGAATATACAAGTAACAGACTCTTCTTCAGGGAATTTTCTTACATCATTTTCGTTTCCATGTCTCTCCAAGAGTATTTTTCTTTCTGTGCATAGTTTTCTCAAGTGATTCGTAAATGAGAATTTATATAGGATACGTTGGTTCAAATCTCTTCGGTGTAATAACCATTTGCTCCCTCCATTGAATCAAAGCTGCTTCCTGTAAATTCGCTTCCATCACGTTTATAAGGTTATTACATCCATTCGTAAAGATTACTTCTAAATGATATATCTATTTGATAAAGCACATTAGAATACTCCATTTCTGCTTCCGTGTTGACTCATTTACTTTCGCGTTCTACTTAACTATATGGTACGTTAAAAGAAGTTCAAACTGCTTCTGGAAGCTGGAATTTATAGTTTCGTAACTTACTAAGAATTTTTTTTTTTTTAAAGAGAAACGTGCAAAACATTGGAGAGGAGCGTGGACAGAAAAAAAGGATCAAAATATTCTTTCAAACGGAACGATAATTTCTATGCAAGTGAGGTATTCTTCGTCTAGTTATATTGCATTCGTGTTCTTCAAATTAACTTAGTTCTAGAAATTTATATGTTAGAAATCGGCAATTGTTTTGCATTCTGTCCGAAAGTACTCATAGCCGGGACTACCCCGATTTATCGCTATTCCCGAACGTAAGATATTTACGTGCAGGGCCGACTTATCGCATAGACAGCAAGGCAAATGTCAAGTGCCTGCTTTTTTTTTTTCTTTTGAGGGGCTCGGCGGAGTGAAGTCTCAACTCTACTTTAAAGTCATTATCAATCGCACCTTATCACTATGATAGTAATTTTATAACGACTTTTCTTTGTGTGGTTTTACGGCTAAATGGCTACAGTGGTAATGCTGCTTCGGGACCTACTGTTTTCCGAGGAATCCAAACCTCTTAAGGCCTAGGGAACCAAACCCAGTGAGCAGTGTGATCTTTATGAGATCTCTGACTAAGCGTTTTTTGCACTGTTGGGAGTCGAACCCGGATTAACGGCGCACTAGGCGAACGCGTTACCACACTGCGCCACCGCAGGGCTTATCACGACGCAAATTTCCAGGAATTTTTTAGTTTTTTCTATGTACCTTGCATGAAAACATGTGACCTGCACCAACTTTATTTTCAAAGTTTAAAATTTAAATTCCAGAACGGATTTAGCCAGAGATTGCATATAACGAGCATTTTTATTGGTCCCAAGATCCTCGTTATAGGTGCCACTGTAATTACACAGGCTTAATTTATATTACAAAATTTATATTACATAAGAGGCCGGAAAAAATCTGTCTAAGGGCCCCACGAACTATTAATCTGACCCTATTTTTGTGTAAAGAAAATCGCTAGTATTTGAACTTCCTTGGTGAAAACCTGAACGCTGTGATTATGTAGATATCTTCGGTTCCATTTCTTCATAAAATAAATGCCAAAAACTATTTCACACCCGTATATGCAAATAATTACATTATAGAACTAATAAAAAATTATAAGGAAGAAACAAGTACATTATAAAAAATATTTTAAGTATTTATCATGCTATTGATTTTAGCAAAAAAAAAGTACCAGTGATAAAATTATAAGCAGCAACTGTTTCCGGGATAATTCACAGTACAGTTGTGCTAAATTATTCACTTAATGAATCAGTGAATGACTTCGCCCATCTAACACTCGTTTGGTGAGTCATTGAACGAATTGACACACCGATAATTCGCCATATTTTTCTGCAAGCGCTTTTTGGCGCAAGTTTTTCTGAGAAAATTGAAGAAAATCGGGTAGAAGTTACATATGTAAACCATGTTTAAAAATCGTTTGAAGTCCATTTATCTTCGTTGCTGCAATATTATTTAAACGTTTTTTACAATCTTCTGGAAATGACCTGCACGGAAGTTATGGTTGATCTTTAGGGCTTTTAAGACATAACGCAGCTTCTCCAACTCGTAATGCATATTAAAAATGTAAGATACGCGGAAAAAGTCATTAAAATCCAAAAGAACCAAATTTTTGCAACTTTTTTCCTTGAAAAGCTCAATTTGTAGCACACCTGCGTACGTGGATTTTTTTTTTTTTTACCCTTTACATAATATCCTACATGCCCTTGTTGTAATCAGCTCTGAAGACTCCTTCAATTCATATAAAAAGTGATTTTAGAAAATTCATTTAAAAAAAGGTACGTAAATTTCGTTTTTCGGATATTTTAATGTATCCAAAAACGCATGGCATCGAAATGTCACATTTGGCGTACAGATAGCCAATGCTTATTTAGATAACCAATATATGTTTATATATATTAAGATACGTACTTTGAAATCATTTGGAAACGTTCTTATAGACAACGTTACGCTCAGGCGGTCTATAAACGTGACGTTTTTACCCTAATACATACATCCTCTCTTTTACCATGAAATCCTCTATATGCCTTCTTTACTGAACCCATCCTATTTATAATATTATGTGTGATCAAACTTATCCAAAGTTTGGAAAGCGGACCTAGTTAGTAACAGCACAAACAGGCCTGTAGTCAGGATGATGGGACAACTGTGGCAAGGTAAACGGCGTATGGGGCACGGGGCATTGTTCTATACATATTTATAAAGAGCTCGAAGGGGCAACTGTGACCGTGCCCCTGCTGGGCTACAAGCCTGAGCGCAAAGTATAACTAAAGGGAACGAAAGTTAAAACTGTCATTAACGTGCGATTCTTTCCAATTACTAAATTTGTTTCCTACTTTTATATATATTATCGTTGAAAAGTAAGCGTTAAAGTCAAGTAGGTTTAGCTTATATATGTTTTGTATTTTTCTTTAGACGTTTTAGTAGATTGGACTTTCGGCGCTGTCAAATCTGAAATAATGGAATGAATGTCCTTTAGAGTACTTACGTATTATCCCGTCGACCATTTTTGCCACTTACGATTTTTATCGTATACGCATTTTTACGATGATTTCCGTTAGCACGACGCAACTTGCGGTTTGTTTTTTTGTTTTTGTTTTTTTTTTGCAGATGCATTTTTATGATGGTTTTGCTGATGAAAAAACCATTAGTTAATGTTAGTGAGGGATGTTTTCTGAGTTATCGTTAAAAAATTTATTTATAATATTTTTTATTATATATCTTCAAAATTTTACATAAGAAAAACGACGAGAGAAGACCTCATCGCTTCGCGACTTTTCCGATCACATTCGATGTATGCTGCCTGAATCAGTAAAAGACTGAATCAATATTATATTGCAATTAGTATTTTTCATGCAATTAGTACACTTACCTGAATCACAGAGACCGAACTAGGGGAACCCCCCCCGCTCGTCGCCTCGCGACCATTCCGATCACATTCGATGTGCGCTGCCTGAATTAGTAAACGATGAAAGGAGAATTCATTTTTCCTGTAAAAACAAAATCGCAGAATGCTCATAATTTGGTAATTACCGAAGAGTATAATCCATCTAAAATTATTAAAAACAAAAAAAAACAGGGTTCAGACATGAAACAGCACTCATTCTGCAAAATGTCAACAAACAAACAAAATGGCGTCTCGCAAATAATCAAGGATCGTAAACTTGCGATTTTTTAGACAACAAAAATATCGTAAAGTTACGATTAAATACGAATAATTATGATCAATTACAGCGACCAAGAAAAAAAATCGTAAATAGTCGACGGGATAATACGTAAGTACCTATTTTGGTCTAATTTGAATCTTTTGTATAAATGAGTTTTAGTCCGCATTAAAATAAAGCGTGATTTTAGGATAAAAAGAACCATAACCTTGTCAGTATGTTTCAGATCTATAATTTCAAGTTTCTTACCTGCCATACGTATTATCATTTAGAGGAGTCTTTTCATCATCTTCATCAAGAGTATCATCATCATCATCTGAAGGCAGATCATGCTTAATCATGATAGGAGCCATAATAGGAACCAGTCAACCAGTTTTCGATTTCTGCAACGAACGAAGTCTCCGGGTTAAAATCTTTTTTTTTTTTCATCTCAATGAACAAAGAAATGAAAGCATGATTCATTAGCTTTAAATTGCAGTTTGTATACTAATGACTAAAGCATTAAAAGATTGCTTTGTTCTTAGTTTCCTTTACAGCGAAAGGACAGTATAGGTCATGCTGTTTCTGGACCTGCAGTTTTCCGAGAAATCCGGACCTCTTGAGCCTGGGGAACCAAACATCGGAGCACATTGAGCAATTTGTCTATAATCGTACTTTTTTTGGCTCATTAAATGTCGAACACGGGTTAAGGGCAAGCTAGTCGAAAGCGTTACTACTGCACCACCACATTGCTTTTTTTTACGGCTAAATTTCTCTATTCGGAGTCTAATATAATATCGATGTCTCATTCCTTCCTTCCCTTGGTTAACGTTAGTCTTCCTCACTTCATGGTTAGTTCAATCCTTCCCGCTTTATACAGACGATGGTCTTCTCTCAATATAGCTCATTCCCGTTATCCGTCTTCTTCCCCTATCCTTTAATATTTTTAATCGTAATTCTTTGGAGTTCAAAAAAACCAGCAAGCAAGCCGTCTGCAACACGTGCATTTCTACCGAGCGAAGCATTTTAAATCTGCGCCCAATACTCAAGGTCTGACTTATTTATATGCCCTGCTTTTGAGTTCCTTGATTAAAACATGAACCCTTTGTTTCAGAATTCAAATACAGTGCGGAATTTTCGGTTTTATTTGTATGAAATATTCTGTATATTATGTGAAACTTTTTCACTATGCCTTTATCCAATCGAACTCCAAAACAAACACCCCGATGAGTTAAATGCATGCATCACGGTGTGGTACTCAGAATCATTTAACCATAAGTGGATTATGCAGTATCCTAAGTATATAATTAGTTTGTGTGATGCAGTATCCTAAGTATATAATTAGTTTGTGTGATGCAGTATCCTAAGTATATAATTAATTTGTGTGATGCAGTATCCTAAGTATATAATTAATTTGTGTGATGCAGTATCCTAAGTATATAATTAATTTGTGTGATGCAGTATCCTAAGTATATAATTAGTTTATGTGATGCAGTATTCTAAGTATATACACTGTTTAAACTTATTAAATTCGACAAGAATTGGTAACTTTCGTAAAGGTGAGGCCCTTATCACACAATGTGAATTTCTGCTTAGTTTGCAAGACCCTTTCTCTAGAAAATGCTTCTGATCCAAATAAGCTATTGGTTAAGACATATGTACGAATTCAAATAACACGAACCCCATTATATTGCTACCGTCTTATATTGCCGGCAGTTTTGAAAGCTATTTTATAAAAAAAAAAAAATGCATTCACCCTGGTCAACTGAGCTAAGACCGACGAATTTACTTGACCACCGAATCGTAATACATTTGCACGGAACCAAGCTTCGTGGAAATCGAACCTAGCTCAGTGACTTCAATAAATGTGGTCGCAGTAATTGGGCCACTAATGCGAAGTGTGTATAAATGGTTTGCTTCGTTCATCTACGCTTACATTACCATAGTAGAAGAGGTAAACGAATCAAATTGTATTTTACCACACGAGGACAGCAAATGTTATGCTGCGCCTAGGAATCAACTTTTTAAGGTCTATGGAACGAACACCCGGACTACAGTGAGCAGTTAGTATGTAAACTGCTTTTTTTTTCGACACCATTGGGAGTCGGAACCGGGTGAAAGACACGCTTGGCAAACGCGTTCCCACCGCAAAGTCCGCGGATAAGATTGTTTTTAAAATGGTAGAATCTAAGTCCACATTTTCATAACATCAATGCAGAAATTGAGAAGCAATACTGCAATCCTTGGGTCAAACAGAAAATGTGTAAATGGTTGTATTTTTATGGCGCAAGGACAGCAAGGGTAATTCTGCGCCTCTGTCTAAATGATCACGCCTCTTTTGGAACATTTTACACAGCTTCCTTCAAAACTACTCATTTCGGAAATTTTTTATAAAGCTAACAGGTTTTAAACTTTTTTCTTTATAATGTTGAGAAAAGGTTTATTTTCAAGTTACATAAACTACTTTCATTTCTTACACCGTCATTCAGTATACATCCAGGTGATTGTTTTTAAGGTAACATTTCGAAATAAGCTTATTTTGATCATTTACATGATGAAAATGCAGTTTTCCAGAATTTTATAACGTAACAAAACGAAAATAGAACATTAAAAATAACTTTCAATTTCAAGATTATTATTTTAAAAAGACGTGAGAATGTCAATTTCTATGCGATTATACTTAAAATTGCAATCAGCTATACTAGTGAAAGATATTAGAAACGTTTCCAGGACAGCATTAAAATCATTTCCCAAGTTTGAAAAACAAAAACGGATGCATGATTTGTCAAATATATTCCAAGTAATAAATGAATACAATTTTTAAAAATAGGAGATATTCATAGGTAAAACCAAAATATCGACTTAACGCCAGTGTTATTTACATTGTCACAATCATTCGTATTTGCATAATCATATATCTGCACATTCTATATTTAGCCAAAACAAAACATTACTCGGCTGAAGTGTTTAATGCCTTCACCTTATAATTCAACTACGATTAACTTGCCACGTGAATAACCTACGTTATTTCCCTTCGTCGTGAAAACCAAAATAATAAAAATTAACATTAACTCACTCATAACTGCGCTTCACAAACATCTGTTTCACTAACACTAAAGCGAAAGGCTAAACGTGTTTCCTTCATTAGGTTTGACCTCAAATTCCCAGCTTACTAGTCCAATGTGAAAATTTCCCGATTGTCCATTGTTGTTAAAAGGTGGTTAGAAAATCGCTTGACATAATACGTCTGCATATCCTCATCGTCTGTCCTGACCTTACGTGCATTATAGCAAGAGTGTTTAGTGACAACCATTGTATTTATGTCCCATGTGTACGTCCCTTTTATCAATGTTAATTGGGATACTACGTCGTAAGGTATACATTCAAAGAAAATATATGTTCACTTCAACAATGAGCTTAACTTTATCGTTGCTGATTTACAGAACTGGGAATTTTGAAAAATCCATCCCTCCATTGTTACATACACAAGCCACTAGACTATATTGGATGAGTTTAAATTGGCAGAAGAGTTTGGGTCGCATTTTTACCCCGATATGACGTTGCAAACGATTTTGTAAGCTAGCCCCATTTTTGAGGAGTTTAACAGGTGTCATTTGAAAAGAAAATTCAGAAAATACTTCTTATCACAGTTATTGAAGGCACAAGATGGTTTTGAGTCCAAGTAACATTTGAATATATGTAATTATTACTTACAAAAATTGCGATGAAATTATGTTCACCGAACATTATAAAAAAAGACGATGTAGATAATTAAAAAGCACAGATATAAAGTTTGAATGTAGAACCGATTAAATTACTTCCGTTTGAAGCATTTGCTCATACCCCATGTTATCGAGGATTTTCACTGCTTCAGATTATGATCCCCAAGTGTATGGAAAAGTACGTTGAATTTTTAGTGGCGCTTTCCTCATTTGCCTAATTTCTTGAACTAGATCACATTGAAGTTGTAGCCATCCTCCACAATCAAATAAGTGATAGTGTTATACAGTGCGATACAATCGACAAGCTTTTTCCATCATTCGAATATTTAACTATATTTTCTAATTCTCACTCAAATATCATAACCTTCCATAACCCGCCATTACTGACTTTGATTATGCTTTTATCTAGTCTTCAATATTTTTCCTTCAAAAAGTCGATTCTCCATCGATATTTATTAGTGTAATCGATTATTAAGGCTTTAATCGATGCACGTTTCCATGAAATCAAATTAATGTTTTGCATTTCACTGACGTGTTCGCGTGTCAGTCTATTTACGTTAGAGGTAAGTACTGAATTATTTTTGTTAGTTTTTTGACTTACTGTTTGCGTAATTAATAGTGTATTGCAGCCATATCTAGTATATTTATTATCTAGAAATGTATTTTTCACATTTCGGACACGAAAAGGAGAGGCCACTTCACGATGTTCGTTTTTATGTGCCCTGCTATGTAGTAGTGATAACGCGTTTGTCTACCATACGAGACATCAGGTACCTTACACTTGCCATTGGTTTATATAGATCGACAGTCCGCTGTTTGATTCTTTAAACAATTTAAACGAAAGAAGTTCGGATTCCTAGGAAAACTGTAGGTACTAGAGTAGTATCTTAAGTCCTTGCGCCATAAAAAAATAAATTTAATATGGTAATTTGCATGTGATGTCATAATCAGTGCCGCATTATAAATAATATGCGTAACTTTTGCATATTTTTCTTTTATTTTGTTAAAATGTTCCAGTCTTTCTGTATTTGCCTTAGTTTAAACTGTCGTACATGCAATTTCCGTTTTCGCGCGTAATATTCTAGAGAACATACATGAACAACACTAACAAAGCATCGTCTAAAGCAATTTCAAACATACAATATCAAATAAAGTTAAATTTGTTTGTACTAGTATAGATTACGGCAACTCCGCCAAGATATCAACGGTGGCGGCCGCCATAATGAAATGTTTCCTATACGTTTTTGTAACCCAGTATTTTCCCTGAATCGGTACATACCTAGTTGGGGTACCCCCTCCCCGCTTACTAAAAGCATGAGTAAATCATTGCACCACAATCTCTTGAATTCGTTCGTAAAGCTTACAATAATAAAAATAAAATCATTTATACAACAACGAAGTTTCAAAACATTCCTCCATTAACAATAGAATTGTTTAATTCCAAAACGGCGGTAAGCGTACGTGTCCGAGATGACAAATTTTGAAAAAAAAAGTAGCCAAATGTTGTGATTTTCTCTACCAGCGCCATTTTTTTTTTTCAGTCTCACCAATTTATTCGCTCGTGGTTTCATACAGCTATAACAGATTAATAACGACTATTTCCAATGGATGGACGTCTTCATTCAACCAACATCACTTTCAAGGCTATTTCGTCGGGCGAATAAGGTACCGAAATGTAAGATCGTGGTGATAATCTTCAAAAATATTGTTTCATGTTGAGTCACGTCGTGTGTGATAATGTCTTTATTGTCGCGATGTATTCTAACAAAGGCGAATCCTTCAATTGCGATTTTAATCAAGACTCACTCTACCCATATTTAAATGAGATGACTGTAGGCTTCATTTGAAATTTTGATCTTATACTTAACCTCAACCTTGAAAGTTGAGTACTTAGTACATTTTGAGGTCAAAATACTTGTAAAGGGTCTCACGTGCCTAGTGTCCTCGACATTGTCGAGGGCTTGTCGATAGAATGTAATTTCTTTTGAGGGCAAACGTGAGGTCCTTAAACAATTGGTACATCCGCCGGAATAAAAACTAAGTGTTGCAAGCACATTGCAGATAAACGTTGCATTAATTTATGGTAGAGTGAATGCAGACCGAAATGGGAACAACAATTAGTGCTTTCTTTAGTGTTCAATTGCGAACAAAATACCAAAAGTTGTGTTTTCTCGACTTTGGAACCACATACTAGGATAATCTTTCGTACTTGCATCTTAGTTTTATAACCATGACATATTCAAATATAACAGATATACGTCTATGAATCAACCAAAGTTCTCGATTTATCTGTAACGCCTTAAAGGCGAATAACGGCCCCCACGGCTGCGTAGTGGTAAGGCCATAGGCTATCGTACAGTTAACCCGGATTCGATCTCCGTAGACGGGTTTGGATTCCTCGCAAAACTTAAGTCCCAGCATAATGGCTTTGCGCCACAAAGTACAAAATACGAATAATATCGTGAAAATTTTATCTGTAAACCTATTAAAGCTATACATAAACTACGTACAGTTCCTAGTATTTTCGGCAAGTCACTGATTTTGCAATCTAAATATACCCTGCTGAGACGTAGTGGTAACGTATTTGCTTACAATTAGAGAACTTAGAATTCTGGGCCTACGCGTCAGCCTCCATTTTGTTGTACAATTCCAATTTACTTTGCCTTGGCGGTAAAAGTTTTCCGCGCAATGGTCGCTATTAATATATAATAATAATCGCATAAAAATAATCAATAATCCGCGATTATCCGACGAATGTAAACATTGGCAACAAAATGGCGGATATGCGCCAGCTCCCGTTTGTAGGAGCCTTACTTACAATGTCAAGTGATAATGAACACTCGCCGTTTTCTTACTAATCCATCATCTAGGTTTTGATTCTTGAAGTTCAGATGCTTCATAAAGTTGTATGTCCTAGCCCAACATGGTCTGGGCTGTCCTTGCATTATAAAACAGAAACAAGCAATCTAGATATTCTTATAACCCTTATTTATTCTCAACATTATCCAATTGTATCATGTGCATTATCCCAATGAGTTTTTACACCGATCCATAATAAAATAATGCGTATATCATAAGCGCAACCTCTATATATCGACGTTCTAATTGACAATTATTTCCGCTTAACGCCGGTATCTTGAAGTTCAAACAAATGCTTCAGAGAATTACGTAAATTCCGAATAACGTCTTTCTCTATGAAACGACGCTTTCTCTCCATCCCTTGACAGTTAATGGTAGATCATTGTACAGGGTTATCACAAATGATTCATCGGGTTTCAAAATACTTTTTATTCAGAAGTATAAGACCTGATTTTTCCTTTGGCGGTATGTGAAAAACAAAGTTTATCTACCCTCAATGGCAAGAGCACTGCAAGAACTGAAGGAAAGCATCACTGCTGCTGTGATTATTGACAAAAACATGTTATTGAACGTATGGAAAGAACTATTGTGCGTTCGCGCAGACCTGACGCCTGATACCGTTAGCAGACGGGTTAGTCCATTGCAGTTTAAGAAAGGGCGTCTTGCCGAAACTGGTTTTTCATGTGGGAAAAACCAGTTCCTCCAAGACGGCCTTCCCTAAACTGCAATGGACTAACCCGTCTGCTAACGGTATCACGCGCCAACTGAGCGCGAATGCACAGTAGGCTACCGTTTGGACGTGTGCTGTGTGACCAACAGCGCATACATTCAACATCTATAGTATGTACCTAACTCTTAGTGTAGGCAACTTTTCATGTATCACCCACCTCTGTAGATCTCATACTTCGAAATGAAGTGTTTTGAAACCCGATGAATCATTTATGCTAACACCGTATATAAAAGAAGTGTTTCAATGATCCATGTCAATCCAATCATGATCCAATTCAATGATATTAATACATATGTCCTTAATAATTAATTATTTACATAATATAGGACTGGGGTAAATACAAAAATTACTTGCTCCGGACTTGGAAAGAAATGTAATATCGATTGTTTCCGTAAAAAAACTGGAGAAATCATTAATTTTTGTCTAGAAAAAGCGTTGCAAATTAAAATTATACAGATTTTACAGCAAACAAATTTTATAATAATAATTAAAACTTGTAATAAATTCGCACATACAAATTAGTCTTTTAATTTTCATTTTCCCTTCAGGAAAATCGAATTACTTAAAATAACTTTCCAACTGTTTGCCATAAACAAACTAGCATACTCTAATAATACATTCATGTATCGCAACTCAATCATCTATATAATATATCAACTACTGTATACCACCCATCTGCCAAAGCTTCAAATTTATTGAAGTTAAAATAATATGGTTGAGAGAGAAATTTCGGAAATTATAATCTTGAGAGTTATTAAGGATCTCCGGTGGTGACGCTTTCGCACAGCGCGCCGTTATCCTAGGTTCGACTCCCAACGATGCTATAAAGAACGTTTTCCTTCCAACTGCTCATTGTAGTCCGGGGTTGATTCACTAGGCCGTAAGGTGTTCAGATTCTTCAAAAATCAAAGTTAGCAAGACCCTTACGGTCCTTGTGACGTTAAACTCACCAACAAAATAAGTTATTGTATCAAATAGAAATTTGAGAAGACAAGAAGCGATTCTTAAACATATTTTGAGTATGAAAATAGTTGTTTGGAATAAAAGTAGTTTCTCGTGATTGCGAAAATGTGCATTAGTTTTCTCTTTTTGCCGTTATCGAAAATTGTCTTAAAATTCTAAAGTGATATGTGGTTGAAAACGTTTAGTAAACTGGCTCCACAATTTCCCGAACAACATTTGCATAATTATTTTAGAGAATATTCCTTAATGTGGGGAGAGAGAATGCATTGACCTTATGCAAGTAGGTGGACATTAGAAAAGCAAAGAATCACGCGTAACCGGTTCTTTTTCACATCTGTCATTACGCATGCCAAATATGAAGGAACTTTTTTAGTAGAATGATTCACCATCTGGACCAAACCAAACAGAAGTTAATTGTAGACAAAGAAAAAGCTCTCCTGCAAGTAAAAAAATAATATTTTTAATTGAAACCAGGAGTATCTTGCACCACCAAAGGCTCAATGGACAAAACGGTTCCTTCCCACAATTGCTGAAAGATTAAGATGGAATTGGTTTACGACAAACTTCAATTAAAATTTTGACTGGAGATGGTAATTTCAAGATTTATTTTAAGCGTCTTTAGTCTATAGTGGAGAAATAAATGTTGAACATATTCTTAATTGTGTTCACCATCTTCAGCAAAGAAAGTTCCTCCAGACCACCTTGAAGAAGTTGTCTTTTTTGATCGTCTGTTTATTCTGAAAGTATTAAGGGAGTCTTATCTTTTTGTTTGCAATTTAAATTTTTAGTTTTGTATGCTGAGTTTAATATACTTCTGTATGCCTCTTGGTATACTATGTAGAACGCGAGGAGATTGTGTTATTTTATTAAAAATAGTAAAGAAATAGATAATTTCAAAAACCTGCATCCCAGTTCATTAGAACAACAGTATAATAAACAAATACCTACTGCAATATTTTTATCTCTAGTTTTAATTATTTTGACTTGGAGCCGGGCAAGGATTTATCGGCCTCTAAGCACCTTAATAGATTGAACCTTCCCCACTCACTTCAACTATTTTTTAAGTGCTAAAACTAACGAATTTTCTCTCAAGTTCGTAATTTTAATAATTTTCTTAAATTTAAAAAAAGGAAGAGACAAGTTTAGAGCGGGTCCTCTGAGAATCCTATTTACCAGGGTATTTGCCCTCTTTTCTCCGGTCTCCTTTCACAGGTTTTGACTAACCATTATATCTGATACCAACCTGAAGCAGAGTTCCAAATTAATCGTTAACTTTTCGGTGATTAAAGTTTAAATTCATTTTTTAACTTTAATTAAACGAACCTTTCAACGTCAGTTGGAACGTAACGAAACTTTAGAGTGATTCTTTGTTTGCTTATTTTCTTTGTGATTAGTTCTCAAAATTAGTTTTTAATGAATGTATTTAATACTGATAAATTTATTTTGTGTGTGTGTGGAAGACCGTAGATGCGTGCAATTAACACTCCAACTCTTTAAAAAAAATGATTAAATGTATTTAATTTAGTGTATGCATGCGTATCGGGATCATTTACAAATAAAAATTACGTGAATACATATGACTATAATTTAAATTTAATCTCAACTACGTAAGCAAATATTTTTCATAAACTAAAATTTAGCAAAATAGAAAAATTTTTGTAATGCGAGGAAAAAAAAATAGGGCATAATCATGATTTAAATATTCATTGTGGTTTAATTCTATTATTATACTTAAAGATAATATAAATCATAAATTATATATTTTGAAATTGAGACGAAATATCGTCATTCGTAAAAAATATTGAATTTTTTCTGGGTATTTTTAAGACAGCACCAATGAAACACGTGTGATTATTAAAAGTGAGACTCCAAAAGAAACGTCTAATGAGGGCCATATGTGTTTTAAATACGTAGTTTGTTATGAGGATAACAAGTTTACATATATAACTTGGTTAGACTTGTGAAATACAAATTATTCATTTATATGTTCTCCCATTGTCTAGCCATCATGCAAATTTCGTACCGGTCCGATGCTTTCTTCCTGGTATGGCCCTTTAAACGGCCATCAGTGTATATCTAAAATTGTGAATTACAGGAAAAGGATATATAGGGCCTTTTTTCTCTCACCCCTCTCTAAGTGACAAATCCATAACTATTACATTCAACATTAGGATAAGAACATGAAGAATGAATCAGCGAAGACCTATTTATTTTTCTAGGTAGATATCCAGATGCAAAAGAGAAAGAACCTTAACACAAAAAGCTGCAAACTCTCTTAAAACGGAAGGACAATACAGAATCGTAGACAGGGTGGGACCAATCCACCCCTCCTGGAAGATTAGCCCCCGAGAAGACAGTTATTTCCAGAATAAATTACGGCAGAATTTTAAAGTTTTGCATGAAATTGTACATGACATTGAAAATTGTGCTTTGACGTTAAAAAATTATTCAAAATAAATTTCCACGGTAGATCATGTATACACATTTTTTAGAGGTTTAATTAGTCATCTGCTCTATAATAAGGGAAATTATAAATTTTGGGTCATCTCTAAATTTTCAATAAAAAGTTTATATTAAGAATTCATTCATTAATGTTAAATATATTAGTCTGCTTAGATATTTACTGTTGAATATACTCATAAATTCATAACATTACGGAATTATATAGCTCCCTGTAACTTCAGAGCACCCTCCCCTGCAACCAGTGTCTTGCTGCGGGTATGGAACAACATTGCTAATCTCTAAAATTATAATTTGTTAGGCCCTTCGGTGGTAATGCGATTGCTTAGCGTATCGTTAAGACCGGGTTTGACTTCCACCGGCGCCAAAAAACAGTCCGGTTAGCTCACTAACCTTTAAGGTTCGGATTCTTTTCGCAATACTGCAGATCCCGAAGCAGCATAAACTTTGTTGTCTTTATACCGTTAAATAGGGAATTTAACTACTTCAAAGAAATGGTAGTGCCTTCTTATTTTTCAAAACTACTCGTATATTCGACTAGGTTAATACAGACTGGCATGACTGTATTAACCTTATAAATTATTTTGACATTATTTGATTTCTGTGATCCACCCACCAGAGGCGGCTCTAGAGCCGGGCAATCCGGCAACCGCCGAGGGCCTCCGTGCCCGCCCTTTTATTATCGCGCAGTTGTAATGTAAACTGTTTGTCATTAAATTGTAGACTCCCATTCATTATAAAACGTAAACGTAATTTATTCGAATTTCAATAACGCTAAAATTATCTTTATTGTTCTTACAATTCATTTGTTATACTTTTATCAAATTAAGATTATTGTTATTAACAACGGATCAGAAGAAGACAAAACTATTTTTTTACCTTCTCTCGTCAAACGACTTAAAAACTTGTTTTAAAAAGTTCATTTTTCAATTCTTTTCGGCGGAGGGGCCCCGAACCCCCTTTGCTTTGAGGTCTATTCCATACCCCCCCAGGCGTAGCCAGAAAGTTCGTAAGGGGCTTATAGGCTCAACGATGAAGGAGTTATACAGAGCTGCAACTCGTACATTCCTATGTTAAATATACAAAATTTCATTGCAATGAGGGGAGGGGGTTACAACCCACAAACCCACCTCCTGGCTACGCCTATGCCCTAGGCTCCCTAGTAAGGCCCCTTTCCAAAACATTAGGGCCCCGCAAAGTCTAGGGCCGCTACTGCCACCCACCATTAATTATTTTGGATAATTGCTGTAATAAAAGTAGAAGTAACTCACTTATCCCCTAAACGGAAACTCCCGATATGTATCCATCTGGTACAAAGCGCTTCTATCAATCTGTATTATTATAATATCAGATTCTGACCCTTCGGAAAGCTGTAAGTTCTGTTACAACATAATCATGACTATCTTAGAGCCATGAGACAAAAATAACTGAAGCCCATTTAAACCCTAACGATTAGTGAACAATGACGGAGGAAAGGGGGGACTCGAGGCCCCTCACTGGGGAAGCGTTCAAGTACGTAAACACCTGGGGTGTCTTTTTTATGTTAGCATATGTCAATTTTTGCTTACTGGGGAGGGGGAAGTGACCAAATTATTGCTTACATAATACTTGAACTCTCCCCTAGATATCAGAACATTTTTCTTTCTCTAACATATTCAATAACGCCGCATCACATGGTCTTTTTTTTAAACTGCTTGTGACCTCACCCTAATCATAATTTTTTAATGGCTACGCCAATGTGAGTGAGAACGGTGTTTTAAGAAAAGTACTGTTTTCGCTTTGTCAGAATTACTCGTGTTTTCTGATTTATTTTCTATTTATGAACAGAAAATCCCCCTTGTTTTTTACGCACTAGAATTTTATATATTAAGTTTATATTTACTTCAGTGTAGTTGTTTATTATTATTAGTTTCACTATATATGTTGGTTTGACTATTTTAACTGTATACTTAATTTGACGCGTTTGCACATTTCAGTCAAATTTTAAAAACGCTGGTTCGTCCCTTTCTATTCTGCTTCTCCATAACTGGAAAAAGAGTTTATAAAAAGTAAACTTACTATAATGAGATTTCTAAAACTTGCTAAGGGTAGAAGTTTTCCTTGAAGCAAATCTGCATAACAAGCAAAATATGCACAAAACGTAGAACACGTTTTTATCACTTCTACAATTTATTCCGGATTTAGAGAAATAGATAGGCGTTCACCTTCTTAAAATGATCTTTAGCCTTCGGATGGATAAAACCTGAATGCAGGACATTCCCACTCAGTGGGTCTTCGACATATCCGGCACCCCCTTCTGTGAACCAGTTTTGGAAAATTGCGTATCCAGCAGTCTTGCTCAGATGAAAAATACATTTTCGTACCTAGTTTTTAATCCTTCCCTCCTTTTACGAAACTTGGAAATACGTTTGATCATTATCAACTGCGATCTTGCACATTGTACAACAGGCCGCTTTAATGAATCTCTACAAGTACTCGTAGAAACTTTTTAAAAGGCTAAAAATACCTTTTATGTGGAGCTGATAAATTCGATTACGCTACTACCACTCCAGGTCGTAGCCAGGCTGGAGCTAACTCCCGAAGAGGAGGTTGAACCCCCTAAAAAACATTTTTTCTCAAAGTGAATTATTGTAGAATTTTGTTTTAAATGTTTTGTTTTATATAAAATTGAACACGGCAATTGAAATTCTTCTTTGGCGTTAAGAAAGTGTTCAAAATAGATTTCTACTGTAAATCTTATGTACACCGTATTTTTTTAGAGGTTTGGGTCTTCATTTACTCTGTAGTAGGGATAAAGGAAATTCTAACTTTTAGTATACCTCTATACAAGCTCTAGCAAGACGCTTGTTACTGGGAGGTTGGGGGCGGGCTCAGAAAACTACATAGGGGGCTTAAAATTCTTTAATATTTTAATGTATTTTATTAATATATTTAATAATACTAAATATATAAGTAGACTAATATATTTAAAATTAATAAATAAATTTCTTAATGCAAATTTTGCATTGAAAACTTATAAATTTTAGTATACCTCTCTATAATTCCCCCTACCCTTATTATAAAGTATATGAAGACTCAAACCTATGTAAAAAAAATTATGTACACAAGATCTACCGTAGAAAGCTATTTTGAATACATTTTTAACGTTAAAGAACAATTTCCATTGTCATGTACAATTTCGTACAAAACAAAAAATTTAAATTGTAAAATGTTTGATTTTTGAGAAAAAGTATTTTCCAGGGGGCTGCTATATTTCCAGAAGGGGCTCAGCCCTACGGCTCTGCCTCTAAGTTTTCAATGCAAAATTTATTAAATCCATTAATGCTAAATATATTACTCTGCTTAGATATTTAGTATTATTAACTATATTAATGGAATAAATCAGAACATTGAGGAATTCTAAGGCCCCTTGTGGTTTGAGCCCCACCCCCTTTAACTTTCAACACCCCTGTAAAAAAGTCTAGCTACGGCCTTGCAACAACTGCAGATTATAAAAAAAAAGGGCTAAAAAGTGGGCGGTCTACCGGCCCTCTCGTGACATTTTTACAAGAGCTGTAGAGCAAGCAATTTTTTACAACACCTGAGTGCAAGATATACAAAAAAGGCCCGAAAATACCTTAATTTGGCCTAAGTTAATGTTGGTCGCAGTTTTAAAAATAGAGAAAGCTATTGTCTAGCAATTAAAAAGTTACTAGTTCGAATCCAGCATGCAGCATTCTTTGCCTTTCCAAACTCAAGTCTGAAAAGGACGATTTGATTCAAAAATTATGGTTATATCTGAGAAAAATGTTCAATTCGTCCCACCCCTTCCATAATTGAGACTCTACCTTCGTTGTTTTGTCCTGCGTACGTCATATTTTATTACGAATGTTTAACCAGTAAAAACAAAAGTAATTTTCAGTTACATAAATATACAGTTGTGCCTTTTAAATTGAGATAGCGTTTGCCTACAGGACTCTCAAAGAGAATTAACATTTTGTGTGTTCTTAAAGGTTATTGTTGTCAATTGATTCCGCCTAGTCTTCGAGGTTGATGTTTTATTTCTGAGAAACGTATAATTTTAACATGTATTGTGTCCATAGGTTCGTTCTGTTTGCAGGTAATAATACTGTTTGAACCGCCTTATCGTCAGCCCCACTAATTTTCCACATTCGTCGCCTCACTCTCGTTCCGCAACGCTACTGATATATAGAAAGAAAACAATTCAAAAACCCAAGGGGAAGGAAGAGAAAAGCTTTTTTGAATACCTTTAAGGAATAACACTTCTTTTTTTCGCTAACTTATCAAGGTCGACTACATCGGCGCAGAAGGTCGTTTAAACAATGCAGTCGTGGTAAGTCTTGGAAAAAATGTAGAGAAATCACGTCAAAAAGCCTCATTTTGAAGAAAATGGATTCGTCTTAAGCAGGTTTTTTAAGTAGTTTTACGCACGTCCCCAGACTTTTCGAATTATCTGAGACGGGGACTGAAAACTTAGAGTGGCCTCTGAGCCGCAACCAATCTTTCTCGCCGTGGAATCAACTTCAGATCACAAAGAACAACAATAAGCCGCGACAGCAATTCGATCTGAGCCTTTACAACATATTAGCAGCTTGAATCCAATATGCAGAAATCCAAAATTGCATTTATAACATCTGTAAGCTGTATATTTGATTTGACTTGAAATTCTAAATTTGTGTGTTCAAATGGCGCATTTCAAACGAACTGTATGCGTGTGATGGAAATTCTAAGAAACCAGAAAAGTTTTATTATACAACCCAATTGTTCTCCAAGCCATTGTTAAGCTATCTATCTCAGAATATATAGTCACAATCCAGTTTCCTTTCTGACTCGTTTTCCACCGTATCAAAAAAAAAAAAAGTGGGGAGCAACCTGATTTGAACTTTCTCTTCAATTTGTTCCCTCTACTTCGTCCCAAGATCTGGTAAGGTAACTCTTAAAACAAGTACTGAAAATTTTAAGTAGGACACTGAATTTCTTTTTCAGAACATACGTAGCGCGTGCTTTTTTTCATAAACATTAAACCGGTTAAGGATAGAGAGCTTTATAAAAGGATTTTCGTGGTTTTTAAAATAGCAGTGATCTCAATGGGCTGATCTACTGTATAAGACAAAGGTACGTTTTATGATTCAACACAGAATGACAAAACCTATATATCGAGTGCTTTGCTTCTTTTTCTTAGATTTTTGACGATGATGCAACTCATTCTTGCATGTTCTTCGCTGAAAGTTGAAAATTATAGACTAGGATTTTGTTTTTGTTTCATTTCGGACATCCATTTCTCTCATAAGCGAACGGGTGTATTTCAGTGTAGTAAGACAGAAAAGTTTTCGCTTAATAACAATATTTAAAATCATTAGTTGAAAAGATTACATTTAAGGACAAAGTAAGATAGCTTAAAGCTCAAGGCCCTTCAAAGGCCTCTCCCCGGAGCTGAGTTTAAAGAAAGGATATACTCCTCCCACACATTATACTGAGGTTGATGATCCATAAACATGATTTCTTCCTATTCACCATCAAAATCTTACAATGTTTTCCTTCAAAAAATTCGGGGTTTTTTTCAAAACCTTTTCCGAAATCTCCAAGAACGGTGTTAGTTGTACAATTTATGAAAACGCAAAACATTTTCAATGTAATTTTATATAAAGTTTCGAATTCAAATTTTTAAAAAATTAAAGGATTGTTCTGAACCTCTGAGTGTGGGAGAGATCCAAGCATGTGCGCCAATTATAAAGGGCCCATAAAAATATTTGGATGCAAGACCCCCAAAATTGATCTACAATAAATAAGAACATAGTTGAGGGTCAAGACATAGATAAAATATTGTTTTTCCTGTCTGGTTGACTCTACATACGGATTCCAGGCCAGTACACAAGATTTTGAAGTGGGAGAGATTTTTTTTTTTGAAAATGGGGGGGGTGATGGAATTTTTGTTCTCTCGTAAAAAAAAGTTATAAAATTACCGAAATGTGGGGTTTAACCCCAAAAACTGCCTCCCCGTGTGCACGTCCTTGGTGGATTCTACTATTCGGGGCAATGTTGCCAGATCTGAAGATTAAAAAGTAGCAAACTGTGCTCCAAAAGTAGCGGATTTGAACTATTTGTAGCCCAAACATAAAAATGAATTATTTTGCAACTATTAGTAGTAGTATCTCCAATAGCAGCCTAGAAAAAGGATGGGGGCTCCGGTTCCCACCGATACGGCCCTGACATGCAACATTTCAAGTGCCCTCACATACACTCTGAATACGGAATATCGTAGTCGTAGCTCCAATAGCAGCCTAGAAAAAGGATGGGCTTCGGGCCGACCCCCAATACGCCCCTGACATGTCTGGAGATTTTTTTAACCCTTGGATTTGGCATTTTTGAAACGGCCACAATGCGTTGTGGTCTTTTTTTTTCGCTCGTTGAGAGTTTTCGATGTTTAAACCTAACAGATATATAAGCAGGTCAGCATAATCGTTTGTATAGGTGCATTGTACGAAAAATATATTGAAAATTGAATGGAATGCAAGTTAAACTAAAATCATTAGTTTAACTGTGGAAAGTACTGCCAAGTTAACGATTTTCCACAGTATCCCGAAGTGTACAATCTAAATTGGAACGAGTACGCACCATTGTAGTGAACAGCGGATACAGACATTTATTGGGGGAGAGTCAAGGGCAAATTTGCCATGAATGCTTGGGAATGACACCCTGCATTTATCATATGAAAGTTGGAATTTTAACAGTGAAAGAAAAGCATATGGTTTGGAGGCCATGACCCCTGTGATCTCCCCACAGTATCAACGCTTGATTATAGTGCGTACTGTAGCAGCAAAATGTAAGAATTGACCTCACTAATGTATCTCTTGGGTTTTAGCAGCTTCTGAGCCTATATAGTGTGTATATGTTCGAAAGTTTGCACAGAACTGCAAGGTTAAGAGTTTCCGGAGTGCAGTGACATCCACTCCAGTACATATAAGATCTGTGATTCAGAAGTAAAAAAGCAAAAACTGAACTACAGAGATCTTATATGAATCAGATGTTACAGCGGAGACACTTAAATATCACCCGATCCGCTACTTGTAGCCCAATCTGGCAACACTGTTCGGGGAGTCCAATATTTCCTCTAAATTACTGCCCCTGAACCGAAGGCCTTAAATATATATATATATATAGGTGAAAGTAGTACAAAATTATTTTTAATACTAGCTGATTAATAACCCAAATATAATATAAAATTGTGCTGTAATATAGCAAGACCTGAACTTCAAGTATTATGTTTACAAATTATTTACACAGTAAAAAATGTTTTTATGCAATGCAAAATAATATACATACTATAACGTATATACAAAACCTTTATCGAAATTTATGAAAAATTGTTATATTTCAGATAGTAATATAGTAAAATTCTAATGAGATATACTAAAAATGGAATATAGAATGTAAAGTAGGAATGAAATATAAAACGGAAATGAAATATTTGAGTTATTCATCATATTATACTAAAAATAATTTTGTACTACTTTCACCCTGCATGCATGCTATATTTAATTGGTTTAACTTTAGGCAGACACTGGCGCCAAAGTGATTCCAATTTTACTATTATCACCTGCGTCTTTGTTATATATATATATATATAATATAAGCCAACGACATCGTTGGAAATAATCGTAGGAGAATAAACCCAACTAAAGCATGTTAAAATAGTTTGCAAATTTATTCTTCATTTTTGAATGAGGGCAAATTTTTCTGTATGTTTACATTGGGGCGTTTAAATCTAAATTGCTGAACCTAATAACACACCTCTGCCTTGAACTACATTTCATTCAAGTTAAAAGACAAATACTAAATATATGCGATCTGCTTTTTAAAATCAAAAATAATACACTTATTAGCATTAGAATGTACGATTAAACTTACGTAGAAATTAAACCGAGATTTTTTTGATGTATATTGATGTTAAATTTACAACTACGAAAATGGAACTTGTTCTTGAAAAAGAGAAAGTTTTTAAAAAATTAAAAGTTTATACTGTATATGTGTAGAGAGACTGACATCCAGAAGTTAAGATGCGAAAATACGAGGAAATGCTACATTAAAATATTATTTTTGAAGGAATAAGGTGCAATGAAAAATTGTCTAACATATATGTGTGTATTTACGTAACAAAATATTTTAAAGAGCAATTTTATAGTTCACTAGAAAATTACAAAGTTTATTATTTTAGTTACATACTGTATTTACCTGTATAGTTTTATATTACTTTTAATTCTAAAGTCTTCCATTTTGTAGATCAGTGTTTTGAATCGCTGTTTCGCGAACTTGTCACGTGTGTTTCGCGAACTTGTCACATGTGTTTCGCGAAGTAATGAAAGCTTTAATAAAAAACAAATGCCAGCAATAAAATTTTAAATTATTTCATTACATAATAATATTTTTGAAAAGTGCGTTTTTGTTACCCTTGCGGCTATATTGGCTTATGTGAACTTCATCGATTTTAGTGTTCCGTAAAAACGTTATATTTAAAAGTATTCCGCGACTCTGATAAAGCTAAGAACCCTTATCGTAAACCATAAAATCCGTACAAGAACTGTTGTGTGTTTGCCTATCTAATTTTTAGGGTACACAATATTTTTTCTAAAAGTATAAAACATTTATAATACTGACATTTTGCAACATACTTTACCTTTAATAAAATTATACGTTATCTTTAATAAAATTATACGTTATCTTTAATAAAATTATACGTTATCTTTAATAAAATACGGTATTATCTCCAATAAAAATACGGTATTATTCCAATAAAATACGGTATTATTCTAATAAAATACGGTATTATCTCTAATAAAATACGATATTATTCTAATAAAATTATACGGTATTATCTCTAATAAAATACGTTATCTTATAATAAAATTTAATGTCTCGTTTATCAAATTTAGACTGCGTTTTTGGACGGGAGATGGTATACTTTCAATTGTATTTTGTGGAAAATAATCATATCAATAAATTTGGAGGATTCTCACAGTTTTTATCCCATTATTCATAAAATCATAACTACTGCGAGATGTGTTATTGACTTGTTTTATTATCTGAAGTTTAACAAAAATTATATACAAATAATGAATCTTAAAGAGCGACGAACTCAACTCTATACGATAGCTTAGAACTTATTAAATTTCCTATTTAGAACCATTCAAAAAATATTCACAGAAGAGAGATTGGTATAATCAATTTATTTGAAATAGAAATAAAAATTTTCATTTATTTTACTCACTTGTATCTTCTAAGCCAGTAGGAAGTGGGAAAACATCTTCTGGTACTCCTTCATGATGTATAATTCAAAAAATAAGCATTTCCACGCTAAAAACAAGCGCCGGCTCAAGAGCACTAATCCTTTGTTGACAGTTCCATGCGAAAGCACAAAATAGCAATATCTATATGCTTTTCCCGTGCGACACAAACTGGTCCTCTTGCGGAAAGTTCTTTCTCTGAGACTGACAGTTCGCTGGTCGGAAGCAGTGTTTTGGTGGTTGGCCACAGAGGTAAGCTAACGGCCTAGATACTCGTGCAAAGCCCTAAGGCAAAACCACTTCTTCAAAGGCGTTCGCCTGTGACTGGATTATGACGTTTGCTTTCACTACTCACATGGGCAAAAGTTGTCAAAGAATGCGAAATCGTGTGTGAATACTTACGCTCGTCTTCTCCACTCTCCCATATCCCATAAACGTAGTTATAAATAGCCCTACCGCAATAATTTGGGGAAATAAATTGCAATTTTATATATATTTTATGTATAAATATATAATATGCTTGGGCCCCCAGTCATTTTGTAAAATTTCTTAGAGTTACTTTTAAAGATAATTTAAAGTGGGATTCACACGTTATGATTTGCGAGAAAATTTCAAGAAATATGAATATTTTAAGAAAATTTTCTTTATTACCTTCCAGTGCAAAACTGAAAATATTACTTTGTTTGCCTCGTATGTCTATTTCTGGTAGGTTTTTTTTTTTTACTATTGCTACTCATATCAGTTGGCTGTGTAGATTACAGAATAGATTTCTCAGCTTGTTTCTCTCTAATCTCGAACCAAACGAAAATATTGACCTTATTTATATTAGATTGAATATAATTCCACTTAACAAATAACTTTTCTGTTTGATTGGGATACTGAAGCTTAAGGGTATTCATTTCGGTTTTAATCAAATCAGACTTTTAGACGCATACAATTATTTACATAAGGTGATGGTTGTTTTATACCTCTAATAATATATTATTAGAATATTAATATAATAGTAATATTGCTATTATCAACCTAACAATGTGTATCAACTACAACCTGAGGGAGTATCCTTCCGTATACCCCTTCTGTAATTCCTCTTTGATAATTAAAATTATAATTATACTAGACCCAAAGTTTTCAATCCTATTCCTGCCTTCGTGAAATCTACCTCATCCATTCTCGTCTTTAAGTGTTTTTTTCAAGATCTTTGTGCTAAATCACTACTTTTTATATACAGTAAAACCTCCGAATAACGGTCACCCGCGGGACTCTTCGAAGGTAGCTGTTATTTGGATATTTAGTATAAAAAAATCAAAATAAATAAAATTAATAATAAAAAAAATATTTTAAATACATTGATCTATTTTAATTTGCATTAAAAAAAATTTTGCCTTTTTTTTTTATACAAATATTCTTTTCTAAGGAAGTATGGTTAGTTCTTTTGTACAACTCATCAGTTTTGAACAAAGTTTTCGATCTCCTGAAAATTTGCCAGAATATCAGAACATCTTTTGATATTAAAATTTTATGGCAGTTCCACACTCTCTTCCATTTTCTCATCACTTTTTTCCCCTATCATTTTCCAACAATTCCCGAGTAGTATTAAACGTAGCAGAAACTTCTAAATTTTCATTCACGCAAACAAACTCTCTGGTTTTCATATTCGTTATTTCTACTAATCTGAGACTGCCATCCAACCTTTCCCCATCATATCTATATTTTCGGGTTCAACCGGTGAGAAAAAAATTCTGAAATTAAAGTATTTTAATTGCAGGATTTTTTAAATTTTATCTGGGCCACTCTAACAGCACTTTTCTAGGTTCAATTTCGGCCTTCCAGCGTTTCATTTTGCTATCTAACAAGGAGAATCCACAGTCAGTGCCCCGCTGATTTTGATGAATTTTTTTTTTATGAAAGTAGTGCTAAATTATAGAAATACGTATCTCGGCATTCGTGCCAATGCGCATTATTTTCGAAGATATGCATTTTTAAAGATTTTGCATCCGATATATGAGCTTATAATAAGACATCCTTTGCAAACTAATAGGTAGCTTAGTTGGTAAGTTACCGGCCTAGTACTTCGTGTGTTTGCGTTTAATGCCCGCGGAAATCGATTACATTTTTTTAATATGCACCCTGTTTATATATTTTTTTAGTAAAAATACTTTGC
>QLNU02015360.1:174677891-174689449 GCA_006491805.2 Dysdera silvatica
GCAAGCCAATCGATAGCCTAGTTGGTAAGTTACCGGCCTAGCGCTTCGTGTTTTTGCGTTCGATGCCCGTGGAAATCGGTTGTTAATATATATCCTTTTTACATGTTCATTTATGTATTTTTATTAGTAAAAATACTTTGCTTACAATCGGATTTTGTTCATAAACTTACTTTAATAAAATTCATATTTATGTAGTTATGTTAATTGTATGCTTATTGGCAGTGATAATTTCTACTCGAATTTTAATTGTTGATTATTAAAAAGTTGAAAAGTAGAAAAAGTTTTGATGTAGCCATTCAGCCTGTTATGTAGTTAAGTAGATCCAGCACACTTTAATAATGTTTTTACAAATGACGACGGCACCTCTTCTTCTACTGTTGAAGTAATTCCACCTCATTGTACCCCATACTGTTAACCTCGTGATGTGTACTTCTTCCGTCAAGTAAAAAATTTCATTAAAAGGTTACAAAATTGTGTTGAAATCTTACAAGAAAATAGTCATTTAAACACGCGAGCAGATAGATGCTTTGAAGATCCATTCACTTATTTATAATCAACTTTCGGCGCCGAATTTTAAGAATACGTTACAGTACTCTTGGTTCGTTGCAAAGTTAACAAACGAAAGAAGCGGACGGATAAGAAGGAGCGGAAAAATGAAACCCGCCCATTTTCGTATTAAGAAAAGTTCACGTTATCCGCAAAGGATGTCATCGTATGCAATTTAACGGGTATTCAGGAAACAGTTCTTGTTAAAAGCAGTTCACGTTAACAACTAGGTTTGGCTGTACACGCCTTTTCAAAAAATACGAAGAACAAAGCTTTTGTGAATGATGCTTTTCTCCGTGTGTGTGTTCGTTGTTGAGAAGGCAGTTCCCCCTTTCTGAGTTATCACGTGAAAATAGATTATCATAATAGTAAAATACAGAATTCATGAAAACAGTATTGCCTGATACATGTATCATAAGACTAAAAAAATTTATTTCGTAGCACGGTGCGAGGGTTAGTTTTCTAGGTTACAGGAGGCTTGGGTTCCTCCGGAAACTGTGGGTCCCGGCGCAGCATGACCCTTGCTGTCCTTGCGCCGTAAAACTCGAACGCAAATATTCTTCGATGTATGGAATTGGTTACCTTAAGAGGTCTAGGTTTCTCGGAAAAACATTGGTACCGTGCTCTACAGTAGCGTAGAGGTATCGCATTCGTCTTTCGTGCGTTGACCTAGGTTCGACTCCCAAAGACGTCGTAGAAGATATCGTTTTTCTGCACACCGTAGTCCAGAGTTCGAACTTCTGCTGCCGAAAATAACAAATTCCTCGGCAACTAGGTTCCAGTGCAGTATGAGTTTTGCTGCCCTTGCATCTTATGAAACACAAATACGTCAAGTTGTCAAAAACAAGAAAGCAAAATTTTGGTTTTCACGCTTTTCTTCAAGTTCATTTTTTAATTAAAATTCAAAGCAAATACATCTAGTGAGATTAATTAAAATCCAAAATCAAGCGAAGTCTAGTAAAGGTCGAGCAAAAGTCTAGTAAAGGTCGAGCAAAAGTCTAGTAAAGGTCGAGCAAAAGTCTAGTAAAGGTCGAGCGAAGTCCGAGTAAAGGTCCGAGCAAAGAAGTCCAGTAAAGGTCGAGCAAAGTCTAGTAAAGGTCGAGCAAAGTCTAGTAAAGGTCGAGCAAAGTCTAGTAAAGGTCGAGTAAAAGTCTAGTAAAGGTCGAGTAAAAGTCTAGTAAAGGTCGAGTAAAAGTCTAGTAAAGGTCGAGTAAAAGTCTAGTAAAGGTCGAGTAAAAGTCAAGCAAAGTCTAGTAAAGATCAAGAAAAGTAGTAAGATTAATTAAAATCCGAAGCAAATACATTTAGTAATTACACTAGAAAAAATCGTTATTTCACCTCTAAGGCCACCTGACGTGTGTTGTGTGACGGCAAGCCTCATTTCTGCAGTGGCGCTGTAGTGATAGAAAATAAATTGTATTCAACCTAAGTACAATTTTGGTGATACATATTCTGATATGTGATATTCTTGATGTTACATAGATATTCCTGACTTTGAGGGTAAAGATGTTAACTGGTGATTAGATTAGAAATGGAGAGGATCAGAAAGCTATAGCTTGTTGAACGGCTCTCCTTCGGATGGATAACCTTTTATATAAATCATTTTTACAGACTTGTTGCATTGATAATTTAAGCTGCATATTTATAAATTTGATGATGAAGAGAACTTTAAAGTTTGTGTTACTTAATGGCCCCATTTTAGGAAATCGTGACAAAAGACAGATAAAACCTGAGTTAATATAGGTAATTTCAATTTAAGTTGAGAACATTATCTGTACTGATAACGCGAATTTCTCTGTTTTATTTATGAATTGTCGATGTGGTTTGAGCAGGATTTTGATAAATTGATACTTATATATATAAAAGCAAAAGGGTTGCTGGTATCTAACTGGAAGGAGACCCACACGCTGAACGTATGTGACGATGTGTGGAACCGGCCAGGCCAGTAACCTAGTGTCCTACCCCGCCTTCAAGTGGTGCAGGCTGAGCTTTCTATTTATGTGGCAAATTAATATTTGCTACACGGATAGAAAGGCGGAAGGGGAGGGCTAATTCACCAACCCGTCTAGCCAGCGTGGTGAAATTATGGCTAATTCCTCCATTATGTTGACACACCAGAAACCATGGCCCCTAGTCTCCAGGTGCTGGAGTGCTCCTGATCAAGGCAGCGGTCAGTGTGGCATGAAAGCAGGGGGTGCTAAGAATCACTGGAATGGCCCAGGCTGCCGTTTGTTATTGACCTTGGCTACGTTTAATGGACGATCCCTTGCTTCTGAAGCAAAACTTCAGGAATTGGAAGAGGAACTAGACAAGATCAAATGGGACATTGTAGGACTCAGTGAAATTAGAAGAAAAGGTGAAGAGTTGGTGGAACTGAAAAGCGGACATTTGTTTTACTATAGAGGAACGGAAACTGGAAGAACAAGTGGTGTTGGCTTCTTAATCAACAAAAGAATTAAAGACTGTCTTCTGGAAGTTGAAAGTACATCAGATCGAGCAGCGAGGCTTGTTGTTCAACTAACCCAGCGATACCAACTTCAAATAGTACAGGTATATGCACCAACATCAAGCCATACCGACGAAGAGGTTGAAGAATTTTATGAAGAAATCAAAGAGTTACACACCAAAGGGAAACAACATATCAAGCTCATCATGGGGGATTTCAATGCAAGAATTGGACAACAGGAACAAGGAGAGACATCGGTTGGTAAATACGGATATGGGGAAAGGAATGAACGTGGCGATCAACTCATCGAATTTGCAGAAGCTGAAAACCTTAGCATCATGAATTCATTTTTTAAGAAGAAACCGCAAAGAAAATGGACATGGAAACACCCAAATGGGGGAACTAGTGAAATTGACTATATCCTGGCAAACAAGAAATCAATTATTGAAGATTGCAGTGTACTGAACAGATTTAATACTGGAAGTGATCATCGAATGGTGAGATGTAAAGTGCACTTAAATACTAAATTAGAACGACAGAAGCTCATTAGGAAACAAGTAAGTAAGAGGGTGGATCTAATGAAACTGAAAGTAAATACCGAGGCATTCAAGTTGGAATTAAAAAATCGCTTTTCTGCACTGGAAGGACTTATTGATGAAAGTGATATCTCAGAAGCAAATGAAAACATTGTTAAGACAATAGTTGAAACTGCTGGGGAAATTGGTGGTGTAACCTGTAAAAAGCACAATAGCAAATTATCTGAGAAGACGAAACAGCTCATGAAAAGGCGAAGAGATATGAAGGTGGACAATCGAAATACCAGTTCCAGGATTGAGTACATAGAACTTTGTAAAACTCTGCGCAAAAGCATGAAAGAAGACATAAGAAAATTCAACTGTGAGCTAGTAAGGAAAGCCATTGAAAATAACAAGAGCCTTAGGGTTGTTAAAGGAAGTTTATCTGTTGGGAAGAAACACATCATTGCATTAAAAGGAGAGGATGGCACCGTAACAAGAAATAGGGAAGAAATACTTAGAAGAGTTGAAGAATTCTACAAAAATCTATACGAAAGTAACAGTGAATTAAACGAAGACATTGAAATAGTCGAAGGAACAGCTCCTAAAATCTTAAAAGAAGAAGTTTCATTTGCAATAAAAAATATGAAGAAAGGAAGAGCCCCTGGTGATGATGGTATTACATTAGATATCCTAAAAGAAGCTGGAGAATATGTAGAAGACATACTTGCAAAATTCTTTACCAAATGTCTTAACAGCGGTAACATACCAAACCAATGGGATTCTGCAACAGTAATTCTTTTGCATAAAAAAGGTGATAAAGAGGATTTGAAAAATTACCGACCAATTAGCTTGTTACCTGCTATTTATAAAATCTTCACAAAAGTTCTAACACATCGCCTGCAGAAAAAATTAGATGCAGCTCAACCAAGAGAACAAGCTGGATTTCGAAGTGGATTCAGTACAGTGGACCATATTCAAGTATTAAGAGAATTAATTGAAAGAACACATGAATATGAACTTCCATTGTGTGTTGCATTTATTGACTATGAGAAGGCCTTTGACTCTATAAAAACATCAGCAGTCATCAACTCTTTAAGATCAACAGACATTGAGGATGTGTACATTGACATGGTGAAACGTGTGTATAAAAATGCAAGTGCAAAATTTCGGTTACATAAAGATACCAAAACTATCAAACTTGGCAAAGGGGTGAGGCAGGGAGATACCATTTCTCCAAAACTTTTTACTTCTGCTTTACAGATGATTTTTCAGCTGATAAATTGGAATAACAAGGGAATAAAAATAAATGGTGAATATTTAAATCATCTGCGGTTTGCTGATGACATTGTTATTTTTTCAACGGACCCATTAGAACTCCAAGACATGGTACAAGAGCTCTCAACTAGAAGTGAAGAAGTTGGACTCAAGATGAACCTACAAAAAACTAAGATCATGTTCAATAATTTTGTAGAGGAAACAAAAATACAAGTTGACAACACTGAGCTAGAAATTGCTGATTCATATATTTACCTTGGCCAGCTGATTTCAATGGATGGCAACATTATGAAAGAACTCAACAGACGTATTAAACTTGGCTGGAGTGCATTTGGAAGAAACAGTTTTATCCTGAAGGGGAAATTGCCTTTGTGTCTAAAAAGAAAGGTCTTCAACCAGTGTGTATTGCCAGTCCTCTCTTATGGATCAGAGACATGGAGTCTAACAGTTGGAGCAATACGAAAGTTACAGACAACGCAAAGGAGCATGGAGAGGTGCATGCTTGGAATAACTAGGAGAGATCGAAAAAGAAACACTTGGGTGAGAGAGCAAACTAGAGTAGAGGACATCATTGTTAAAGTAAAAGGGCTGAAATGGCGATGGGCTGGGCATATTGCAAGAAGAACTGATCAACGATGGACAACAGAAATTCTGAACTGGATTCCAAGAGACCACCGAAGACCTAGAAAACGTCCTCAAACTAGATGGGTGGATGAAATAAGAAAACAGGTTGGGGTGACGTGGAAGCGAATTGCTCAGGATAGACTTGTGTGGAAAGCATTTGGAGAGACCTTCATCCAGCAGTGGATAGATAATGGTTGAATATGATGATGATATAATATACCATATCAAAGTAGAGTTCTCAAAATTATTGAGGAGATCGAAGCACATTTTATGTACGTTTATACATTACAGTATATGTAAAATCGCAATTTATTTCAGATTATTGGGGGGGGCGGTTCAGGTCCATGTAACTCTACGCCTATGTAATATACAGATATGTACTTTATTATCTTGAACGAATGAGGAGGAAAAACTCGAGTTTGATAAAATTAAAAAATTAAGATCCATGATTGCGATAATTGGCATATTTTTAATAAATGATTACTTGTATTAATCAAATATGTTCTGTTATCATTAGCAAAAGAGGAAGAAAACGCGAGGATAGGGAGACCTCAACCTGAAGTTACCACAGCTTTGTCAAGGAATAAACATTTCCAAGGTCTTCAGAAATTTCCTTGTAGTTAAACGTTTTTCTTATACAATTGTATTACAAATAAAAAACCCTAGAAGCTATGAAAAGTATTCTTAGATTTGGAGAGTTTTTTATAGAATGTTGATGAATTATTTAGCTTTTGTGATGTGTGCGTTAACCCGGATTCGACCTGGATTGACCCGGCAAGACTGGGAACAAGATTTACAGGCCCCTAGGTAGCTTATCAGATCTGGGCCCCAACCAATTACATTAAATTATTGAAGGTCCGAGCGAGACCTCTCTAGGCTCTCGGATCCCTTTAGTCTCAACCTATCTCCGGCCCTGTTACCCGAATTGCAGCGTTGGAAGCAACGCTTCCAAAATATAGTACACTTACCTCTTCATTACAGTTCGGGGGGTTGGTTAGTTCCTCGGAAAAGTGTAGGTCCCGGCGCAACGTGACTACTACTATCCTTGCGCCATAAAAACATAATCAGATTTTCAATCAGCCCAACGGTAACGCGTTCATTCTTCATACCGTTGACCTGGGTTCGATCCTGATTAGTACCGTTTCCTTTGCCCACCGTAGTCCGAGGTTTGGATCCCATAAGGAACTGCAGATCGCGGCGCAGCATAACCTTAGCAACCTTTTGACTGTAACACAAAGATTTTTTATTTAAAATAAAATATTTCTTCGGACAATAATCGTTCTATTAGTAAATTGCGACCTGCCGCATTGAGCAGACGGCGCAGAATGACCCCTACTGTCCTTGCACCATAAAAATAGAACCAACCACTGTATTGAAGAGACAGAGCAACACAGTGCATTCTAGTCTTTAAAAACAGTGGGCTTTATAATGTTCATTCGACCTAATGCGTTGGAGATAATACAAAATGGTGCATAAGTATTTATTTTCATATATCGAAACCCCCCCTTTGGATGAACATAGTTACTTAATAATTACTTCTATATTCATTCCAGGCCCTGCGACAGTGCAATGGTAACGCGTTCACCTTGCGTGCCTTTAACCCCGATTTAAATCCCAATGGTACTAGTAAAGAACGCTTGCCGACTGACTGCTCACTGTTGTCAGGGGGTTGGTTCCCTAGACCGGAGGTTCAGATTCCTTCGAAAACTGTAGGTCTCGACGTAACATTACTATTTTGTCCTTGCGTCGTAAACAAGCAAGCAAGCAAACATACTAACAAGTATACAAGCAAACCGGCAAACAATATTCATTCTATACCAGTACTGGAATTAGGAAATTGCTGCTTCTAAGCAGACTGCGTTGTCCATCCCCTTCCTCCCTTACGAAAGGGAATGACTTCTTCGAAACAAATTAGGCATATCGCACTCTTACTATTTTATACAGGGGCGGACTGGGCCGCCGGCCAACTGGCCCTCGGGCCGATGCGCCCTCCAATAATCCAAGGTATGCGCCCTCTGACAGGACGTAGTTCGCCCCTGATTTTTCAGTTATTTAGTCTAGTATTTGAACTCATAATTGTATATAATAAATGATAATTTATTTTTGGGGATAATTTATTTAACGGCTATCAGCTGCCGTTTCCGAAAATTTGTAAACGAAATTATGAAGTACGCCACTCAGTGCTTAAATTGGCCGGGAGCCCACCTCCAGTACTTGATTTGTGACAATTATTTAAATATTAGCCGGAACCCCTAAATAGACGCTGTCATGAAAAAGTAATAAATTTGAGATTAAGGTCAAGCATTTTGTTGTCCAGAAAAATGGACATAAACAATTGATATGATTTATCGATTCTTTTGCAGCCATTCAATTTTTTAATCGATTTATAATATTAGGGCTCCTGCACTTTTTTTGTTAGAAATTAAGCCCTGACGCCACTTAAAGAAAGTTTGAAAGCTGATATTCTGCAAGTTTACTCTGCCCTATTCACGAATAGTTTATGTTAACCCAGACGTAAAACTTACATTCGTTCCGTGTTTTTATAAGAGTGTTGGAACTTTAATAGTCACAACTATTTGTTTACAGTGGACACAAAATGGATGCATGTTACCAAGTTTTACTGCCCCTAAATGTAGTCACCCGCATAGTGCACAACCCGTTGCTATCGATCTGGAATTTGTACGATATCTTTACCAACGCCTGTTGTGTTGATAGTTCGAATGGACCGGTCTACTGTCTGAAGAATCTCTGGAACAGTTCTGAAGCGAATACCACGAAGTGGTTCCTTCATCTTAGAAATCAAGTCATAGTCACAAGGACTCAAGTCCGGGGAGTATGACTTGATTCCTTAGATCAAGGAACCTTCATGGCATTCGCTTCAGAACTGTTCCAGAGATTCTTCAGGCAGTAGACCGTTCCATTCGAACTATCAACACTACAGGCATTGCCAAAGTTATCCTACAATTTCCACATCGCTGGCAACGGGTTGTACACAAGGCTGGTGACCACATTGAGGGACAGTAAAACTGGGTAACAATTATCTATTTTGTATCAATTGTAAATAAATAGTTGCCACTATTAAAGTTCCAACCCTCGTATGTACTCCATATAATCTTTTTTATCGTTTTCGAGTTCACAAAATTTTATTTTTGAGCTCACTGCTGCCAGCCCCCTAATAGGTGACGCAACTGGGCAAGTGCCATCAACGCATACTCCGAAATTCGCCACTGTTCTACACACGTAATTTGCATGTGTTCTTGTGTATGACGCACACACAAAGCTTTAATACATGTATTTAGTTTCTTTAAAATTAGTTCAGATGCTGGTTTTTTTTTTCAATCACAAAAGAAACCACAGCACAGTCAAAACCTGTGACGGCTTATTTGACTTAGCAAACTTATTTAAGCATTTAACTCGTGACATAATAAATATGGGATCTTCGGTGATTGAAGTACAAATAGGCAACGATACAATTTAAAACCTGGTGCATTTGTTCCAAGTCTAGAAGTAATGTTAGACAACAGCTCGTTGACTGACAGAACACATAAGCAGTAACAGAACCAAAATCGTCAGGTAAGAGTACAGTATTCTCCCCCTCTGGTACGTCCTCGTTTAGACGACAGGCACATGAAGAACTAAACATATACCAACACACTTTAATTACAATTGGATAAGTGTCAGTACACAGAAATAACTTTTAAATTATAATATTAAAACTTACATAAAAAGGTTAAACACTGGTAAAATAGCAATGAAAAAGATCACTCAAGCTTTCGGACGCATCAGCAGCAGTCCTTCATCAGGAGTAATATTAAAACTTCCTAACCTGGGCCATTTGGCCCATTGAACAAACTCAGCCAGTTCAAATGTCCCGTTGATCTTTCTCACCCAAGACGGTAGAAGCACATAAATCACGCCCCAAAATATGCCTACGAGAAAAGTAAGAACCTAGCTGCTGATTAACTAAATGTTAATTAACTCAATTACCAACATACAGAGTTAATACTAAAGTGTACTTATAACAACTAATCTGAAGACCCACTTTAGTGCTATATTTAATCAACGCTTTAAACCTTGCACTCCACTGGCTCAGCTGGAGCGACATTTAGTATATGGCTTTGAATTACTTTAGCTAAATAGCCTGGACTGCAAAGGGTTAAATTCTCATTAACAGAAAATACTTTAAATCACTTTTTTACACTAAACGGGCAAGAACAACGGGTAACATTAAGGTAGCAACATCACAACGCTACACCAGCCCACAATGACTAGTACACTAAACAACAACGTATTAATACGTTAATCAACCAAACTATTCCAATTCATATTAAATAACACTTAACAGTAAAAATGACTAGATGCCCGAAACAATCTCTTTACGACCGGCTAGTTAATTCAAAAACAAAATACTTAGCTGAAGCATGAATCGTCTCACGCCATACATACAAGTACTACAAGGTCCGTTTGCAGAGAAGAATTCAGGATTCCCTGAACACATCCAAGTAATACTCCTGAAAGGCTACGAAGGCTTCTATGCAAACAAAATATAATATGCGGGCTACTAAGCGAATTTTACATAAAAGCGGTATTCTCTGAACTATAGTGCGAAAATAATTTGCTCATTAAATTTTTGTTGAATTGTTATTAAGTTAGATAACTTATTTATTAATTTATAGTTTGTTATTAATTTTATAAATCATACATTATTTATTTTAAGATTTACAATTCAAAGTCCTATTACTCTTTTAATAAAAATAATAAATAATGTAGTACTTACATAAACACACGTACTGTATTTGTGGAAAACAGTGGACAAATTACAACCATATTCTTTTGTTATTTATATCTTTGTCTTATTATTTGATGTCAAAAAATTTAAAATCGCCAACTTTTGATCAATATTTAAGCAGATATGTCGGTGTCTTTTTATCTGCCATGTTTGCAATAAATATAAACCGAAAAGTGCAAAAGAAGAAAGCAAAAAACTTGCAAATAGACTAAGTATTTTGTAGACCACTAAAATAAGAGACGCGTAATTCACTGCACCAGTTACAAAAGCAAATTTTGATAGAGATTCCGAACGCAGGCATGTTGTGTACGTCTGTATATGCGATTTATTGTACATGTGACTCGTCTAATATAAAATATAAACATATCTTTACAGATTGTATGCATTGTATATGTCCTGTGATAAATAAAACCTATTTATTATTATTAGAAAACGGGGGCGTTAATAAATACTTGTAAGTTGGTAAGTGGAACTTCGACAAGGCTTGACAGCCATTTCCGGTGGGGAAAGCCACTCCTTAAAAATAAGAGTTGCCAGCTATTTATTGTGGATGAAAACTTGTTCATAAAGTTTGTTTGCATATATCCCGTTTAAATTCTATAATAAAACATTCATTTGGCTTCAAAAATATTCGCATGAATGCGATTTGTGCATCTTTAAATTTTCAATTAAGCGGGTTTAGATAACATTAAAAAGATAGGAAAATATTTGAGGATCGATATTTTATGCATGTGTGCGATCTTCGCATATATGCGAGTTGCATTATACGCGCTTTCAACTGTATTCGTTATCGTATAAAACTATAAAATAACAGCAAAACGATATTAAACATTCAATTGGTCCTGCGGGGACACAGTGATAATACGTCCCCCTGTCCCGCGTTCAACCCCCCACTGTACAAAAAACGGCTTACAGACTAACTGTTCACCGTAGTCAGGGGTTGGTCCCCATACGCCTTAAAAGGTTCAGATTCCTCGGAAAACTGTAGGTCCCGGCACGACATGATCCTTGCTGTCCTTATGCCGTGAAATTCGAATATTCGGCAGTAGGCATACTAACTACTACTACTACATAGTAGTCTACATACTAACTACTATTTACTGTCATACGTGAAATTGTCAAAAACTGAACTTCTTATACTGGCTCAAAAAAAAAAAAATTGTACGTTGCCGTCTTATTGTTTTCAGAAAGATCTCACATTATCTTATTTTAGTTTTGAAGTACATCTTCGTACTCGAGCAAACTACTGTAGATATTTGTCTAATACATTGATGTAATTCACAGCACGAAGAATGTGAAATTGTTTAGTTTTTTTGAGTTATTTGTTCTCAGTTCTAATTCATCCAGAAAACTGTACATA
>QLNU02015360.1:174699288-174719683 GCA_006491805.2 Dysdera silvatica
TGGCGTATGTTTGAAAACTTTGATGATATTTTTATGGATTTGTAAGGAAAGAAAATTTTAAATATATTGGCGACATTTGGCTAGGATTTGCGATTATATTTAACGGCATTTGGTGCAAAATAACAAAAAATTCTCAAAATTAAAATTAACATCCGAAAGAATACGCGCGGCATATGTCCCTGATTTTAACTGCGGCATGTATACCAATTTGTAAGGTATAGATGCCTCACCCCACGCCTTCCTGATCTTGAATTCAAACATGGCGAAATAACAATGAAACCTCTCTACACTAAGACTATGCTTCGCTCAAACAGGGAATCCACTGACATCGTTAAAGTCTTAGCTGTAATATACAAAATACTAGAAAACACGAAAATATTTCATAATAAACTCTATAACTCACCTTATATATTTGTTAATTTAAAAACAAAAAGGCACAGGAACACGATTTTTTTACCAAACACGCTTCAAATACTAAATGGCGCAACTTTAGTATTTTTTGCAGTGTCATCCCACAGCCCATTTCAAAACTAGAGGGAATGCGCAATCTATACCTAATGCGTCATGTAAACCGGATTTACCCTATAAATTTCTTATATTATTCACGTCTATTCACGAAGATGTCACTTTCAGAAATTTCATTACCCGCAACGAATTTTTACTCATCGCAGACGAGCAGTTTTTTGACCGTAATATTAAATAATTTCATATTTTTTATTTCTGGAACTTTTTAAAAAATTTCGGACCATCAGAGCGACCTGCGAATCTTACTTTGAGAAACACTAATGCATAGATAGATGGTTTTAGAAAATTATATTTAGTACGGGAGAGCGAAAATATGCTTCATTTCAAAATGAAATGTCTTAAATTCATGACTTGTTTTATTCTAGTGAGAGAGGTAGTGGGGAGTGTATCCCTAAACGCTGTAGTCCAGAACGTGGTTCTACACTAATACAAACTTTGAACTTGCTGAATGAAACTTGTGTGTGGACCCCAGTGCTTAATATCCGCCGCCTACAGATCAACCGAGTTCGGGGTCGATCGCCAAGCAAGTCCCCTATCACACTGCTCCTAGATCAAAACGACCCCTAATTATCTGTCAGTTTTGAAAAACTGCCAACCCTAGAATGGTCAGGAAACCAAAAATGGTGGGTATTTAATAAAAAAAAAAGCTTAAATGTATGTTATAGTATACCAAAATTATTTACACTAGTGTAAGTTTTGAAATGTGACAGATACATTTTGATTTGTCTGCAGGAATGGAAAATGAGGAAATTCCAAAAAGTGTTAGTTATATCTAGGGTTTTCACAAGGTCTTATCAAGCCGATGATAATACCGCTTTTTTTTTATTCTTTTTTTTGTGACTACCTGTCAAATCACTAAGTACAGAGACACTTCGATTAAGGGAAGTTTGGGTAAGTTGACGAAGCGGGTAAGATGACGAAATCGAGGTTCTTCTGAAACTCTGCAAACGGCAACACTCATCAGTAAGTAAGAGATTCATAACGTCCCCAAAGCGTCCATCGTGAATGTGAGAAGAATCGGACGCACTGTTTTGATGACACAGAGCAAAGAAGCTACAAGTACGTTATAATTTTTCACGTGTTTAAAATATGTTTTAAACGGGCATTAAAATAATGTTCGGGAAATTCAATTGCTTTATCAATAAGTTCAAATTCTTGGTAAAGCATGGTAAAATAGTTTATTTTTGATAAATTTATTGCTGCTTTTATTTAAAGTCATGTGACAGAGATGACCCTATCGGGTAAGATGACGAACATGACAAGATGGTGAATTTGTAATCTTACCCGAAATTTAGAAAACTTTTTTCTTTCAAAATCAGTCGGCTAGTAGACAAATCATGAATACTTTCGCTCATATCAGAGATGGTGAAACCGTGCAACAGAAAGACTAACCGGCAAAATTTGTGTGAAGATGCCGTAAAAGAAGCGATAAGACAGAATTTGTTCTACGAATGCTACAATAAATAATTCAGTATTCTCTCAGGGCAACTCTAAAGACGATACGTCTAAAAATATAAAGAAAATGTATGTAGGCCCTCCTATATTTATTTTGTGACGTCTAATTTGCTTCGTTATTGATTGAATAGGGATAACTTAATTTCTTCAGTTATCATTGTTTCTTCGCCGAATGATTCTTAAGCAACATGTCGATTTTTTTCCAGCCTACTTTTGTCTAAAGTAAATTTAATTTAAATTTTTTATGAACCTATCTTAGATTAAAATTGAATCTTAAATTAATAAAATTATTTTCGGCACACCCACTATTTTAGAGTTAAAGTGAACTCTAGTATTATTCATATTTAATTAAACATAAATGATATTAGGATTCATTGGAACTCCAAAGTCGTGGGAGTGCCGAAAAATATTGTACATTAATTTCATCCCCGCACACACACACACTCTGCATATTGCAGAGTGTTCCGTTCCTTAAATCTTAAATATTTAGATACTACATTAGTATATTTGCATTGTCGTTTAACTAAAAACTTATTCCCAGTTTTTCTCTCCCTCTCTTAGGAGCTACCAAAGAATTCAGGACGATTTAAAAATACATCATTAGATGAACAAAAACTTAAGCTAAGAGAATATGTACGGGATTTGGATAAAAGAGCCTTTGACTTCACAAAAGCAAACTTTGCAAGATTAGTCTATGATTTTGCAGAAGCACATAAAATTTCGCATAGGTTTAGCAAGGCAAAAAGAAAAGCCAGCAAAGATTTTATAGAAGTTTTCATGAAAAAGTGTAACTTTTCATTCCAAAAACTAGAGGTCACATCTGTAGCACGACTAATGGCATTTAACAAGCTAAATGTAGAAATTTTGTTCAACGTTTACAAAGACCTACGAGGGAAGCATAACTATCAGCCACACCATATCTTCAACATGGATGAAATGGGATGTTTCACCGTTCCCACAAAAACACCTACCGTTTTGAGAAAGAAAAGCAGAAAGAGAGTGATAAAAATTTCCTCTTTTGAGCGAGGTATGAGTGTGAGCGTTGCTTGCTGCGTCAGAGCTACTGGCCACTTTCTACCTCCATTTTTCATTTACCCCAGAGAAAGAATACAGTCAGCATATCTTGAAAGTGCACCTCCAGGCTCGGTTGAAGTCGGCCACAAATCTGGAAGGATGAAATCTTAAAGTTCTATTAAACTTTTAGAGCATTTCCTTACAGAGGTGAGGCCATCCGAGGCCAATCCCGTACTTCTTCCTATGGATAACTATTCGCCACATGTAAAATTGGAGGCTATCAACTTGTATCGAAAAACCATGTAACAATGTTAGAGTTTCCACCACATACAAGCCATAAAATGCAGCCTTTGATCATTTCTATCTACGGTCCACTTAAAACAGCCTATAGTCATACTTGTTCTGATTTTCTTGTAAGTCATCCAGGTCAGACTCTTCGCTTAAAAGATGTATATGGGTTCAATCAGATATCATCCTCCTACTACTGCTAAAGAAATGCAACGAATATCGTTTACCTCCTCAACTCATGCAATTTCACAATAGCAGAAACAAAGAAAAAAATTGCTTTTCTACCAATTTACAAGTTTCCCTGTTAGGAAATCACTACAGATAGAAAAACAGAAAAGGAAAAAGAACAAAAATGTACTGCAAAAGTAAGGAAGCTATTAATAAGCAAAGCAAATTATGCATTAATCATAAATTAACAATGAGCAAAAATTCTAAAAAAGCTTTCAAAAAAGATCTAGATGAAACATCATCCGACTCATCAATTCACATTGATTATCAAGAAAGTGAGACACTCTCTCTGAAGAAGAGAGAGAGAGAGAGAGGGTGCCTTTTTCGTTCTGAGTGTAGTAAAGATGAACTATGATTTCAGTGCTCTCTCTCTGCAGAGAATGTGTTTATGCCCAATGTTCTGATATCAATGCAAAAGAAGATAAGGTTGAGTTATATATGTGATATTTGTGAGCCCTGAAATACATGATAAAAAACCCTCAATTAACTTCCATTTTTGTACAACTTAATTATTCGTCATCTTACCCGCCAGTGCAAGCAAGATGACGAAACTGCGCTTCATGCAATAAAGTTTATTTGTTCATTTTTCTTGTTGTTTGAAAATAGTCTAATAATTCGTTGTTAAAGCTAACTAATAGTGCACTAAATACAGATAAAACTGCAGCTCTAATTATAACAATTTAAACGCAAGTGTTGCTTGGTTAGATCAACTTATAAACTTATCTACTTTTTGTTGGTGAGAAACGAATTGAAAAATTATACAAAACCGGACCCAGCTTTCAGCGATAATGATTAATATGGCTGAAACGCTTGAAACAATCTGGCAGGCCACCTCCATTCCAGTTTCTATGGAAAGAATTATTTCATTCTTCTAATCTTATTGATGAGCAATAATGTCAGAATCTTGCTGATAAGCCTTAAGCGTCATCAAAAATGAAAATAAGTGGTAAAAGAATATCACGAACAGCCCGCCTTCCAGCCCTAGTTAACACATCTGACAGAATGGGAGTGTTCGACAGAGCTGCGGCAACAGTAGCAAGTGTACTTCTTGAAGTCTTAGGAATTGTGAAACATCACAGTATGTCCAACATTATAGACAGGCATAAGGTACAAGGGAAAAGAAATACCGAATGAAACAACAAATCCAAGATTTCAATTCTATTCCCACCAATAACTTGAAAGGACTGTATTTTGATGGTTGAAAAGTTCAAACTTTAAATCAGAAAAAACATTCAAGGAACGCTGCACCAGCAAACAGTGCTTAAAGAACACGCCACAGTAATAGAACCTGGCTGCAATTATATAGGGCACATATCATCAATAACTTCTTTTAAAGACATTACTGAAAATATAACGAAATTTTGCAAAAAACTTCATCTTGATTTCACTATACTGTTAGCATTATGAGGTGATGGGACCTCAGTAAACAAGGGGGTGTTTTCCACCGTATAGAATGATTTTGTAAGAAATCCTTACATTGGTTCTTGTGCCAGCTCCATGGTAATGAACTACTGCTCAGGCGTTTAATGCAGCATTTGGATGACGATACAACTGGCCCTAAAACGTATTGTAGTCCAAGTGGGGAAACAGCTTCAATCATGCTTTTGTAATACTATTAACAGAAATGATTGACACAAGCCCTTTCACATCCTAAATAAACTCTACACGACAGGGAAACACCAAGAAATAGACACCAGGAGTCATGCTCTACATGGAATACAAAAATGGCGCTACAAGCTCGTGAACGATAAAGGAAAGGGGAAACTGTCATTCTTCCAGTCACTGTCACTGCAAGCGTAAACAGCAAAGATGGAAAACGATTATTAAGGACAGCGATGGATAGCATGGTTTTTGTGGAAAGAGGTGGTTTCAGGAGGCGCAACATCCATCATTGTACGGTGTCAGTGTGCGGAGATAAAGCACCATCAAGGCGAACCGTGCTCTGTTGGTTGGTTAAGTTCAACAGTGAACGACTGCAATGTAACGGCAGATAGCAGGCTATTGTCCATAGATGGTGCACCAACACACCCAAGGATTGGTTCACCACAGCCATCCAGAAACTCCCAGTCGAATGGCAGAAGTGCATAGACTTAGATGGGGAGTATGTCTAACAAATGTAATATTAATTTTTTGTGAATACAGTATTTTCCACCCTACGACTGCATTTGTGCCAATCATTTCTGTACAAAGTAATATTATATGATCTAATCATTTTGACTATTCTTTCCATAGAAACTGTTGGAATTCAGGCGGCCTGCCAGATAGCTGTTTATGTGGCTGAAAAGGTTGAAACTATCGCCCTTACAGCTGGGTCCGATTTTGTCTAATTTTTCAATTCATTTCTCACCAACAAAAAGTACTATAAATTTTTGCACTCGTGTTTCTTATACTTTCTTCCAACTTTTTGATATTAGCGGGAAGAGAAAACCGGAAATTAAAAGAATCACTGAAATGTGAAAATTTACAACATTTTTGGCTATTTTGGCACATTTAGACCTCAAAATGGAACCAGAAGATATTTATTGACTAATTTGAAATGTTGTATGTATATTTCTGAAAGCATTCCACACTAGCGGGAAAGTAATTTCGAAAAAAACTTTTTCCTGCTCCGCCCTAATGTATATATGCTACTTAATATACAAGCTCACTGATTCTAGCTACCATAATCAATTACACCTTAAACGAAACATAAGCGATCGCAAACCAATGATTCTAGATGGTTTCATTAAAACTAAGATTTCAAACTGTCGAAACCTATTAAAAATCTCTTGCATTAATAAAAAAAAAATTATTCTTAAATAAAATAGATGATCTCAAAACATTGCTCATACATCGTAAGTGAAAACATCGATGTTTTGAAAATATCGTGCATCCATGCTCATCCCTACCCGCCTACGTACGACAGTATTGTGTCGTTTAAGAGACTACGTCAATGATAAAAATAATAATAGATGCAATGAGGGAGCATTTTTTACAGTAACTCTTCATCACGCATATTAGCCTTGACAAATGTTTCCAAGTTCTGTTAGTTTGTACATACACAGTATTAAATATATACTGCTGTGAAGACAGGTAACACTAAATACTGAATGCATATGCCCACTTTTGAATAAACATTTATACACTAACATAATAACTTTGAACTGAATATTTCCAATTCAGAGTACAATCTCAGTTTTGAATTTTATGGCACAAGGAATGCATGAGATATGCTGCACCAAGACCTTAAACCCAAAAATTGAAACGTTTTTCCCAAAAACATGGTAAAATTGAAGTATTATAATGAAACCTTCTAAATTAGTTGATTTTATAATGATATAATTAAGGAAAAAAATGTAGCACTGCTTTAAAAACTACAATAAAAAGAAAAAAATTTTACACCAACATAATTTTGAATGCAGGTGCACCATTGTATATTAGATGGATACATAATGAAAGATTAATTAAATAAATCGGTGATTTTTGTTTCTAAACACTGCTTTGTCTGTGCTCAATTTCAGCCGAGTAGATGAAGAGAGTTGATTGAAGCCGGTCCAGTTAAGAAGGAATCTACTATATATGTGTTAAAAAGGGGGGGATGCATATTGGATCAAAATTAATGAGTACAACTGTGCTTTTCTTTCTAAAAAGTGTAAATTTAAATGATGCTTGCAGCATGAACACACAGTGGAACCACATAGGAGCAAAGATAGAATTTCCCTCCTTAGCGAATATACTATCAGTGCCATCAACCAGAAACAATAAAAACAAAGTTCCCAGAAACACCAGAAACCACATTTGGAAAGAAATGCAATTGGATTAAATATGCAATAATGCCTTAAGAAACACTTTCATCACTTTTAATCACCAAGGACTGTACTCTTTCACTTATTGTTTTGAAGTCAAGATTATATTCAAAGATATAGACATATGGTTTTAAATTGTAAACTACTACATAGTGGAGTCTTGCAATCTCTACACTTGAGTATTTCACCATTCTGCTTAATTCTACTTTCCCTCCACGATTTCGTTTCATTTAATATGCTGTGCTAAGAGAAACTCATTCACTCCACATCCCAGAACAGATACCTATTTAAGCCAACATAAATTCATCTCAGTTTCAATATAAATTTCTTTATCCTACTTTTTCAGAGAATTTTCCAATAAAAAAAACTACACTCCAGAGGACTTGTATTTTATTTTTTTTAAATTTTCCCCTTCTGCTAACTTGACTATATAAATCACTTCCCTAATGAAATGTTCATTTTCTTACGACTCCAGTACCATTAGTGGATAGTACTTCCTTTACTTGCAGTAAACTTTACTATTTGCATTTACATACTTTAGTAATTTTTTATACTCTACAATTGAAATCAGAATGCGATTTCAATATATTGGCAGTTGTAGTTAAAATTTTCTAAATGTAAATGAATCAAATATTATTTTATCATATGATATAGTTAAAACCATGTTTTGTATTCATATCAAATCTGAATATTCTGCTGTATTACACAATTCGGATACATAACAGAAGTGTACCCGGACAATGTGCAAGAAGTAGCAAGTGCAACCTACATCATTTCAATGATGTTGCCTGATGGATTGAGAATTATGATGTAAGGACAACAGCTAAAGACATACTGCACCAGAAGGTTTTTCTTATAATTTCTTCATAAGAATGTATGATACATATATATTTGAACAATATTCTTACCTTGCTGATTAATTTATGTTAAATTCTTATTGTCAATTTCAGCCACATTTTTGTCTGTTATATTTGCAATTTTCTAGTCCTTCTTTTTCCAATATAAGTATTAACTCAGAACTCCAAATACTTAATTTGCACTTAGAAAGGAAAAAAAAATCAGTGTAATTGAAAATAATTGTATTTGAAAATATTCAGGTATACATTTCGGTACAATATTTGATATATTATAATGTAAAATACACACACATCAGAGTAATTATATATAATGACATATACAAACATAACAATATTTCAACTCAATTAAATTTCACGACTAGTTTTAGTTGGTTGCATTTTTATGGTGCAAGGGTCATTTTGCGCTAAACTTACTAGTTTTCTTGTATTTAACAAACTATATTGTAAATCCTTAAAAATTCCAAATAAAGTATAGCCTGTATTTTAAAATTTGTATGGCCCTTGTACCATAAAAATACAACCAACCAATCAAACTTCATTTACAATATTTGGCTTTGAATAGTTATATTCCTATAACGCAAGGGTTATTCTGCAATAAACTCGCTGGTTTCCTTGTATTCAACGAACTACATTGTAAATCCTTAACAATTCCACATATAGAACATATTTTAAAATTTACATTCATAGTTTTCATGTAAATGCACAAGCATGATAAACATGAAACAAAATGCAATCATGTAAAAACATACAACTTTTCAGTCACATTTTTTATAATAAAAACATTAAAAGGAAGAAAAAAATAAGCTTTCAGAAATACATAGGTAAACCGTAGGTACAGTATCACCTTGTTTGGCACAGAACGACTTGTGCCATAAAAATACAACCAACCAGAAATACATCAGATACATATAAAACATTTAGCAAATGCAAGTTTAAAGATTGAATTTCACAAGTTTACCAGGATGAAGAAAATATTGATGGATTTTTAATTTTTGTCTAAAATAATTTATCCCCACCTATCAGCATTAGCTCAGAACTCCATATGTTTAAATTGCACTTCAAAGGAAGAGGGGAAAATCTATGTAATTGAAAATAATCATCTTTGGAAATATTAAGGTATATTTTTTTTTTTTACGATATTTAATACATTATAATGTAAAACACATCAAAGTAACCACATGCAATGACATATAACCATATTTCAAGTTAATTACATTTCACTTAGTAGTTTTCGTAGGTTGGTTGTATTTTGATGGTGCAAAGACAGCAATGTAATACAGATAACTGTAAATGGAGTCATACTGGAAAAAGGTAACATACCTGGACTATTATTTACATGAGAGTTGGAACATCAAAATGGAATTAAAAGTAAAAACTATAAAAGCTCTAATCTCATTTTTAAGTTAAAATGTTATGTAGTACCAATTTAAGCTTAAAACTGAAAGTTAGACTTACATAAAGTGCTATATTTTCTCTATTTTGCTGAATGGAGTGGAGCTCCCCTTTTTCCTTACATAAAGTTGTCAATGCTGAGAAGTTTTATATCTTACAAAATTGCCAAATAATGGTAAACACAGAAGGTCTCTGGGTTTTTTTCGTGGAGAATTTATTGTAAGTGATAATTCTGACACATTTTTTAACTCTGAGCTTTTTTCGTTATAGGAGAAAAAGGCATCGTCCCCAACCTAGAGTGGAACTGGGGTCTCTCCATTGAGCCTAAAGCACCTTAACCACTAGGTCATCGAGGATGGGAAGGAAGCTCCCTTTCTCCTTACATAAAGTTGTAAGACATTATTACCCTTCTCAGGGATAACACAATTGCCAAATAATGGTCAACACAGAAAATCTCCGGGGAGAGTGTTTTTTCGTGTGGAATTTATTATATGTGATAATTCTGACACCCAGGTTTTTTGATTGCCGGTGTTTACTAAGCAGATATGGCACAATAAGGACAGCAAGGGTCATTCTGTGCCAAACTTACTGGTTTGCTTGTATTCAACAAACTGTCTTGTAAATCCTTAACAATTCCAAATACAGTATATATTTTAAAATTTATATTCAATTTCCATGTAATATTTCTTAGCACCTTTCAGTCACATTTCTTTTAATAAAAGCTTGAAAAGAACGAACAAAAATAAGCTTTCAGGAATAGAGCAGATATGCAGAAAACATTTTACAAATGAACGTTTAAAGATTAAATTTCACATAGATACCAGGATGAAGAGAAACGTTGACAGATTTTTAATTTTGTCTAAAATAAATTGACAGAGTAAAATACTGCCAATGCAAACTAATTGTAATCACAAGTAGTTCAGAGTGTAGAAATTTTTGTACTTTTAAAGGTCTCCATATATGCTTGGTCTAAAGTGTGACTCATCCCCCTCCCACTGACTAGTTAGCATATGACAGAGGAAAGCCTTTTTGAGCAATAACAGGTGGATAAACAAAAAATCATTCAGTTTTCATTGTACTATTTTGAGACTGTTTGCTATGCAAGTAATAAATATACATACAGCAGAAACTGCCTAGTGACCATCTTTGGGACTGGACTACAGTGGTCACCATAGACAGGTGGCCACAATACACGACAGACTTTGGTATGGGCATAACTAAGGCTAATTTACCAGGTTCACGTCTTCAGGTTTGACTGTACTTTATATTTCAAGTTAATCACATTTTAACTGTCTACTTACGTCATTTTTTATGCATGAGTTTTTCATGCCATATTTTAACATGCAACAAATCTCAGATTTTTAATCTAATATTCTAAAATTTTTCTGTATTAAAAGTGTATCTTTTTATTTAGACATTATATGGTGAATGACAAGGGATAGTTATCACCCACAGTCAGGTTACCAAGGACATGATTTCAATTATTTTTGTAACTTGTGCTATAATAATTTTATGTCTAAAAACTTACTTTCACGTTTATGCTGTAACAATAATCACATCATTCTACACAAGTTGGCAAAAAGTGGTAGCCGAAAACTAGTTCCTCAAGTTAAAGCTTTCATAGCGGCAACTTCAAACCAAAATATGAACTTGTTTAACAACGGACGGTTGAGTTAATTCCTTTCTTTTTTTGGATTTTGCTACTTAACATAGGTTCTGAATGAGAAAGTGGCGAGTTAAGTTTTTATGATCTATTATTGAGGATTGTCATTTATATTAAGGCATTTGTAGTTTAGTAAAATGGCCGATTCAGAAAAGGCACCAGAGGTGTAGTAAGACGGAAGGTGAGAGAGAAGGTGTAGAGGTGACTTACGTCACCAGTGTTTTGAAAGTCAAATCTGGAGCTATGTTTTGCTTAGATGGAGGCACAGATCATTATTTATGGCGTTACATAGGAGGAAACTGAATTAGACCCTATCATAGCAGTTTTAGATAGTAAAATTTTATCATATACTTTAAACATATAGTACAAATGCCCTCCTCCCCGCTCCAAATCGGAACCTTACAGTGCACTGAAGAAATTAATTATTGAGCAATCTTCAATCACAAACTACATGCCTGAAACTATTGTTACGGGATCTAGCTTTAGAGGATAAATGACCCTCTCATTTTTTATTAAAGATGAGCACTCTAACAACTGGTAAATTAGACGATTTTCTTAAGACCCTTTAATTGAATTATTTCCCTCCTTCCTTTCGGTAAATCTTTTCAGTATATGAGCAACCCTTTAGATGCTTTAGAGAGTATAGTAGACAAGAATTAGAGAAGGTTCCCCCAGCTTAGTAGTCACTGGTGTCCCATCTATCGGATGATTTGTATAATATTGACAAAAATCAAACAGCATTAATCAACGTTTATTGGCGTAGTGATACCAACGCCGATGTTATGGCGTGATTAGATGGTGAAACGTTCGAAAGAAAATATTTCTGCCTTCGGTGGGGCCTGAACCCACGACCTTCCACTTTCCGGGCGGAGGCTCTCCCTACTGAGCTACGAAGGACAATACATATTCTCTTTACGAACGTACATATATTGTTGCCAGTTATATCGCAGAATGGTGTAGTACATCGACTACTATTTAAACCAAATTGCAAAGTGAACGGTATTGTACTGATTATTGGGGCATTTCGATCAATTTAATACCAGTCTCTTTGCAATTTGGTTTAAATAGTAGTCCATGTACTACACCATTCTGCGAAATAACTGGCAACAATATATATACGTTCGTAAAGAGATTATATATTGTCCTTCGTAGCTCAGTGGGTAGAGCCTCCGCCCGGCAAGTGGAAGGTCGTGGGTTCAGGTCCCACCGAAGGCAGAAATATTTATTTTCTTTCGAACGTTTCACCATCTAATCACGCCATACCATCGGCGTTGGTATCACTACGCCAATAAACGTTGATTGATTGACATTGTTGTTTGATTTAATCTGCGTAGTGTTCGATTTATATAAAAAATATTGACAACTTACGAGAGCAAGAGAGTCTCGGCATTGATGTTAAGTAGTTATTCAAAACTTGTGGAAAACCTCATTCTCACAGTTTGACATATTCAACTTCTGATCCGTGTTCATGGTCAGGTAGTTTTAAACGTTCTAACCTGTGTTGGTATCACTTTCGTTTTGGTAAGAAAGCTCATAAATGTAACAAACCATGTCATTTTGCAGAAAACTGTTAAGTCCCCCCGTTTTAGGGGTGGTGGATGGTCGCTTAACACAAAGCCACTCATTTGTTAAAGACAGGATTTCAGGACAGAACTTCCTTTTTGACAGTGGAGCTACATTAAGCTGTTTTCCCAGGAATAAGTTGTCAAAAGTTAAGCTCATTAGCAGGGCCACCCATATACCGATCCAACTGAAATGGACCTCATGCTTGGGAAGGAGATTTTTTTTTCCTTTTTTTAAATTGCAAATTCAGACTATCTTGTGGTAAACACAAACCATCAAAATATCTAAATCAGGTATACACAAGAATATAAAATGTTGCATAAAAGCAGAAAAAATACAAAATAAAATCCCAAAGCTTAAAAACCAAATACAGTGAAATCCCTCATTAGTGGACACTCGCCAGACAGGAGAAACTATCTATAAAGGAGGTGGTCTTTCTGAAGTTGAGTTTCTTGTTGGGAAATTTTTATCTGACTGTAAAAAGGAAGGGATGTGTCTGCAGGATGTCCGTTAAGAAGAGTGTTACTGTATAAAAACTTTAAAAATAATTAAATTAACAGAAAGTAAGATATGAATTCTTTAAAATAGTACTATAACACTTTAATTTTATTTTTAGTGTTAATTAAAATGTAAACCTATTATAAATTAATACAAGTTTTAAAAACTACAATCTAGGGGTTATTCATTTATTAGGAACAATAAGAACCAAGAAAAAATACATTATTTGTAATACAAATATGGATATAGCAAAACCTCTGAATAGCGGGCACATTAGGACTTGAGTATTTGCCTGCTATTTGGAGACGTCCATTATTCGAAAAGGATAATAAGCACACACACAATAAACAGTGCTAGATAATAGGAATTGAAAAAATGTCCATTAGAGGTGTCTGCTTTCAAGGGTGTATATTAAAGAGGTTACATATATATATATATACACACACCTATATAAGAGGTCCCGTACCAGCTCAGGCCGGGCCTGCCCATCAGATCACCATTATTTTTCAACAAATTATTCAATAATTATAACTTCTGGATTTAAAATTTTTAAATTGGATTTCGGATTACGTAGGAAATTTTGTTGGCATTTTATAATAGCAAATATTTCCCATCCAACAATAGATACCAATTTTCTCAATGAATTCCATTTATTTGTTAATATTAGGAATGCTTGTATAATAGATGGTACTATAATACTGAAAATAGCAGGAGTTGTGCATTCAGTTCAGCATTAGATATGCCAATTGTACCATGACTCCCCACTCTGTAAATGTACTAGCCATTCTCAGAGCTTGGTCAATCCTAATACGACCAATGCGTCCTTCATACAGTCACACACTGCATCAAGACATAGGGACCTCCGGTCTACATCAAGATTAAAAAGCTTTCACTAGAACAGTTTGACGTTCTTAAAGAAGAGTTTAACCAGTTAATGGAATAGGGTGTCATACACTCTTCATGCACGAAGAATAGTGAATTGGGATAACATATAGATTCTTCGTGCATGACATCCTATGCTATCCCAATTCACTTCATCAGAAAGTAAGAAGGACGGCAGTTATAAAATATGCAGCGATTTTCGACATTTCAATGATCAAACTTTTCTGAAGAGGTATACACCATCCCATATACAAAACTTTTTTGTCTTAGCTAGCAAAACAATATTTTTGAAGATCGATCTAGTTAAAGCCCATCACCAAATTTCAGTCCAACAAAGGATATATCCAAGACAGCTGTTATCTCTCCTATAGAGCTATATGACTACGTAAACATGGGTTTTGGGTTGAAACTCTGGTCAAACTTCTCAACGTTACGTCAACCAGATTTTATGAGAATTAGACTGTTGCTACAAATATCTCAAGAACATACTGGTTGCTTCAGATAGTGAAGGGTCTCATAAAATGGACTTACAGTGCATTTTCACCCATTTACGTGAATACAATATGAAGATAAAACTTAAAAAAATGCCAACCACACTTGGACTTCCTAGGTTTCAAAGTATCATCTCAATGTATCCCCTCAAGAACAGAGTCAATAGTTTACTTGACTATCCCTTGCCTGATGCAGTAAATAAATTTCAAGGTTTCCTATCTATCCTTCATTTTTACCACAAATTTTTAATAAATTTTACAGCCATACAAGTGTCTTTGACTTAATAAAAGGTAAACGGACCAAGGATAAAACTAAAGTTCAATGGTTAGATAGTGAAGAATTTGTTAAACTTAAAGAACTCTTAGCCATAGCAATATACCTAACGATGTACCATTGTCACTAACATGCGATGCTTCTGACAGAGCAATTGGTACTGTTTTACATCAAAACAAACTCTGTAAACCATCAGGATTTTGCAATTTTACAGCAGATTAAGTATATATGCAAAGAACTTCACCAAACCCCCAACCCTTAATTATTCCTTAGAACAACATTTTGTGCATCAATACTTCAGTCATTATGCTTTTTCATATTATTGAAAAATGCCACAAGAAAACAGTTCAAGGTCATTTCTAGAAAATATAAAACCTTTAAGGTGGACATCAATGGTCAACACCACAGGTTACCACTGCAACTGATAAGACTGAAACCAGCTTTCCTTGTCAGATGTGATATGGATCAGATCCTAGTATCCTTCCAGATAAAAATCCTGACAAGCTTCCAACATACACAACCAGATTCAGACATTGTGTTTAAGCATTTTATATATAATACAGATTACTTTTATATATAAAACAGATTAATTAGAAAATTAAAAACATTCTAAAGTTTTCTGTACTAAAAGCATATCTTTTTATTTAGACGTTATGTGGTAATGACAAAGGCCCATTATCAACCACAGGTTTGCGATGCCTAAGGCAAGTGTACTGCTTGACGTCCTATACAAGAGGACTTGTATATAATGAGGAGCTTGGGATAAAAATAAAAAATGCTTGCTACATCCAACTGGCAAAATTCTTGTTCACAATTAAAGTATATTGTGCATAAATATTTTACGAAATTAAATTCGTATTTCCCTCGCTATATCCAAAAAGGTGATGAATGTGTAGATGCTATTAAGTGGATTATATTGTATTTGAAAGTTTTCCAAATGTTTTTGATTTTGAGGGAAGGGGGAAAACAAAGTAATAAAAAAAAATGAAATTTACATTTAAACACTGATGATATTTAATCATTGACTGAAGTGACTTGAACAGATTATACTAATATTTAATTTGTTTGTTTGGCTTTTTTATGGCGCAAGAGCATCTGGGCTATACTGCGCCAATAATATTTAATTTGAAAACTGTGGCTCACTTTTGCAGATTTACTTAGGCTTCATTAATAACTTCATACCTAAATTATTGTTCAAATCACGATATCCTTATGTCATGATACAGCTTATTCATAGCTAAAATTGTTTGCAAATATTGTTTACCTTTTACGTATATAACACGATAGGTAATTTGGGATGGGATTGCAGACTTCCAAATAAATTACGTTCACATGCAGGTCTTAATGACAGAATCAGTAATGTTTTTTAAGATTCATTTTTTCACCCGTTGCAGTTATGTAATTTCAAAATCATTAAATTAATCCAAATGTGTTACAACTGCTAAGACTCACTTTAGTGACAGTATGAAAATTGTTCTCTAAAAAACTGTCTCCTTTTTCACCACTTTCCAAGTGTAGTGCTTTCGCAAACTTGGATAAACATAACATTTTAAGGGGGCTCCCTAGTTTGAGATGTTCAAAAAAAAAATATCTAAAAATTTTTTTTTAATTACTATGAATATGTAAAAAAAAAAAATTAAGCTACTACAACCGAAAACGTGAGTGGGGTCAGGTGGTGGTAAAAAAAAAAAAAAAAAAAAAAAAAAAACCATTTAAAGGGCCTCTAATCATTTTTAACCTTCTATCTTGGCGCAGTATAGCCCAGATTACCAGCGCCATATGAATATAGCCCAGATACTCTTGCGCCATTAAAAATTCAAGAAAACAATCTTCTATTGCTCAAATTTGACTATTTGCAGATTCAATTTTCTTTAATATTTTACGTCAAGACGAAGTAAACAACTTCTACAAACTAGCATACTTATTTTTCAGTATTTGTTTACATTTTATTTCAGGGATTAAGGGTTTATTTGATGAGACTTTTTTTCATGATTTTGGTACTTTTTATATTATTATTAACTTTCCGAATGGAGAAAATGTGCATTGGGTTACAAATCCAAAAATCGTCATTTTGACGGCAATAAACATACCTAAAAAAATGTAAGTACATGTTTGTAAACTAAGTTTCATAAATGTATTTTAGCTGAAAAAAGAACATTCTTCGGGTTGCAGTGAATACATTTTTCTCCCCCCCCCCCCACCTTATTTTAATAACATGTTTCCTATTGCGGATTATTTTGATTTAGAATATGATTAAACTGTGATAATAAAAAATACAATTTAGGTTTTTGATTTTCATCAGTATTTTTTAAAAAAAAAATCAAATGATTAAAGTCAAGTTGACATAAATTGGCATACCCTGTTCAGAGGTTTTACTATATAAATGCAGGAAGGGTATGAACACAGAGGAAAAGGTTATTAGAGAGAAATTTTTTATTTTATAGTAAGACCTTTTCCTCCATGTTTTACTATACACAAATATTCTTCTCAAATTTTACGTTGCTTTTTAGCAGATTTATCAATATCTGAAGTCCTCTTATTTTCAAAACTTTGAATCAATTCGTCACATATTTGTAAGACTTTATCCCAATTTTCTCTAGTATGAGTATGCTTGTAATACCTACATTTACGTTTAAAGTTTTTCAAGGTTTTTTTGGTTGCTGGACATGTTTTGATAAAGAATCTAATTAAATCCCATGATTCCTGATAAATTAAATTTGAACAGATATGGGGCCCTTCCTCCAGAAGAAGTTCTCTCCTTTGTTTCGTAATCATTTTAGGTAAAATGAACCTAGTACATTTTTCCCATCGGAAATAATAAGGCCTAACGTAGGTGCGTCCGTTAAAGGTGAACTCAATGATATCAGCTAGTTCTTTAGGTGGAATTTGTTGCCAAGCACATAATATAACGTCTTCATCCTCGTAGCCTTTAATGACCTTACTACAAAGTTCTGTGAGACAAGCATGATAACCATGGGCATTTGGATAGCGAGGTATGTGTTTCAAGAAGCGATGTCGTGGCCACTCTAAAAGATCCTTCATATAATGTTTAGTATCCAAAAGACACTTTTCTTGAAACTCCTCATCTGCTTCTGAGAGCACAAAATAGAGTACATCAGCATAATAATTTTTTGGGAAAACGGGTGGTCGTATCCTGATGAAATTTCGTGGTAGCTTGAAGAAATTTCGTGGAATCAATGGAACACGTTCCACCATTTTGGGCACAAGTGTAACTACTGCTTCTTCAGTCATCTGTTCTAAGAAAAATCGGGCAGCTATGGGGTTGCCAGTATCCACAGCAGTAATAAACCCATGTGAATAAACGTCATTACACCTTGTACAAGAGTGCGATAGTTCACTCAACTGACTTACATTTTCTCTTAAATATCGAACCCAAAATGCCACCAATTCATCATGGCACCATGAATACATCTTTATACTAAGATCACTGCGATGTTCATCTGGTAATTGTTCCCACAGAGCATGTATATCGGGCACCATGCAATACAAGCAGGCTAATTTAAACCGACCATCAACATCTATGGTTGGATCCTGTACTAACATTTCAGCCATTGCTTTCCTATCGACAGTACCCTGTGACGTCCAATGAAAGGTTGTTGGCAGTTTTTTTATAATACCATAGCATTTGCTGTGGTAATGTACCCAAGCCAAAAATTGGAATCCGATGGGTCTAACAATTTCCAGTATGTTTTCTTTTAATGGTTCTGGAATCAATAATTTCCATACTTTACCTTTTACTATATTGACGATCTTTTTTATTATACGCCATGCCAGAATAACATTGTAATCCTGCTTATATTCTGGAGAAATCAAGTCCAAATCTTCAAAAATGATGGATGATGTTGGCCTCATTTTCTCTATGTTCTCTTCACTCCACAATAGAGTGGTAACTTTAAGAATTGCAATTTCTTTAAGTGAGGGCACATTACTAGATTTAATCATCGTGTTTTAAAAAATTGTATATGACAAGGCCGGATTATCATACATACGTAACCTTATTACCTTATTGGCACTTTTTCTTGCACCTGAAAGCTCTTCGGGTCGGGTTTTATAGCAGATGCTACAGGATTAGAGCTTTTCCACCGAGGGCTAAAAGTTTATTTCACTATTTTAGCACAAAATTACAAAAACTGTCTCTTCAACACACGAAGAATGAACAATCGAATTCATCAATCTTTGCATTCACTTTATTTCTTTAAAGGAGCTTTAACTCTTCTTGTTAAAGACAAGACCATAAATGCAATTTCCTAATTCTCTAGGCTTTGAGAAATCATCTAGACTACAAGCCTCAAGTTATCTTGACTCAAACTTCAACTGAAACTCTTCAAGCAATGCTTAAAAAAAAAAAACATTCGTACTTTTGAATTACCAAAATGTTCGTAAATGTTCTTTTCTGTTTTTTCCCTTGAACTTTGCACTTTCAGTAAAATTACGATTTTACAATGATTATCGTTATCATTTATCAAAAATATTTTATATCACTAATAAAGGAGCTTCAGTTCATAATTTGAAAGGAAAAGACTATTACTTGAAAAAATCGAAAATTCGTAAAGTGACTTTCTTAAAAACGATTACTTATCGTGTACGCTTCCAATTTTTCGTTCATTGTATTACTTGAAAATGATTACTCATCGTACCTAATTTTTCGTTCACTATATTTCTTTAAAACGATTAGCTATCGTACAAACGTCAGAATTTTCCGTTCTCAATAAAACAAAGTTGAAAGAAAAGCAGGTGAAATGCCTTTTCTCAAAAAGTTCAAATACTGTTTCACTAATCCAATAATCAAACGTTATTCTACACACTTTTAATTTGCTAAATTTCTTTGAATTAGCACAAAAATTCCCTTCAATGTTCCGAATACAAATGCAATTCACAAATTCTCAAAGTAATCGTTCAGAACAAGTTTCAAATTGTTAAGACACAAAAGGCGTCCAGCAATTCAACAGCAACTCCTTTAGAAAAGATAGATTAAACTGAAACTCCTCCAGTAGAGTTCAAAATGGAACCTTTAGCTATCGTATTTTTATAAATTTTATTCGTACTTTGCCATTTCTGAAGTATTACTTCGTTTCAGTGATTATCATGTACGTTCAAAAAGTTTTAAAATTTATTGTACTCACTTAAATGTTTGAAAAAAAGAGCTAACAAATACAACTTTCAAAAGCCAGCCATACTTAAAGGTATAACTATCACGTTATCCAAAAACGTGCAGCACGTGATAAAACTAGATTTCAGCGTTGCAGTGAATAGGATGTCAAATAGGTTTCAAGAAAGAGAAAACATAATAAACTTAAATGCGTTATTAAAATTATAATCAATATTGCAGAATTCGAACTTAAACTAATTCAAAATCACTTTCGTACACGTGACTACCCGGCAAAATAACACACAATTATCGAGACGCGTGACAACGAGATTGTTGCCACCCTTACGTCAACTTCCGAAACATCGTTTCT
>QLNU02015360.1:174733551-174808027 GCA_006491805.2 Dysdera silvatica
TGGGACAAACCCTGTATAATCATTGATATGGGGTGATTTTCATTGTGTACCAGACTTCTTTCATCTCACCAAGAATATATTGTCTTTTAGGTCAATAATTTGGCCCGAACGCATTTCTCCATCGTATTTGACAATTACAGCTGTGAACTTTGCGTGCATCAAAAAAATAATCTACAATATTTGTAACTTCTGTATATCAAGTTTTTGCCTCATTGATGTGTTTAACAACTGCCATTGGAACTGTCTCTGGGTCTTCAGTAACATTATCCATGTCCACTTCATCAGTACAAACTCATGTTTGATTTATAAAGTTTTGCTTAAAGGGGGTGTTTCTGTGCCATAGGTTTGTTGAGAAGACAAATATCAATCGCATTAAACTCCCGTTTTTAAGTTACCAGATATATTTGTTCTCCTAGTTGAAGAGTAACTTTTAGCAACAAGGGCAGAAAGTTGCTTTTGATGATACTAATACAGTGAACATCTGTTATCATGACCTCCAAGGGACCATGCAAATTAAGTTGTTATAACCGATAGTCAGCATAAATAATACTTTTATTTAAATTATAGTATGGTAATACAGTTTAGAGTTCTATAAATTGTTTTGATAGTAAAAAGTATTAAACTGTTTAGTATTAAAATTAAATAAAAATATATTTAATTATAATGAATTTAATTACCACATATACAGTGAATATATTATTATAACGACCTCCAAGGGACTGTGCAAATTTGATCCTTATAACCAATAGTCATTATTTTTTTAAATCACAGTATAATAATATTTTGGGTCACTTTTGGGTTTTATAAATTGCCCTGCGGTGGCGCAGTGTGGTAACGCGTTCGCCTAGTGCACCATTAATCCGGGTCCGACTCCCAACAGTTCACAAAGAATGCTTACTTAGAGATTTCATAAAGGTCACGCTGCTCACTGTAGTCTGGGGTTTGGTTCCCTAGGCCTTAAGAGGTTTGGATTCCTCAGAAAACAGTAGGTCCTAGCGCAGCATGACCATTGTAGTCTTTGAGCCGTAAAACCACAAGCAAGCGAAGCAAAGTTTTATAAATAGTTTTGATAGTACAAAATATTAAACTTGTTGGTTTTGAAATTAAAAATATACCTTATTATAATAAACTTAATTACTGTATATATTAAATTACATTTGTAAAAATATTAAATACGTAGTACATTTGTTTTTAATTAAATTGCAGAAAATACTAACATATATAATATAAAACACAAATAATGTGATCAGTGATATGTATTATATTCATAATATTAATGATTTCCAAACAATGTTGGTTTAAGGTTTTTATGGGCCCTAGGCGGGAAGCATAGAATGAGCCCCTAAGGAATGTCCCTCGTGATATTCAGTCAGCAAATCATGAGTGTTTTTTCTTAAAGTTTATTATCTTCAATATTCAGGTTTAGCAGTAATAAAAATTTCTCGGACATATGTAAATAAATAAGATTAAAATAACACAAATTTTATTAACACAAAGCTTCTTCACAGTCCCATGGGTCAAAAAATCTTGGGGGCCTAGGTCTAAATTTATTATATAAATCTGACACTGCTAAAAAAAAAAATAGGTAATTTTTGTTTCAATATTTCGTAATGAAATTTTGCCATAAGGTTGTAAATGCTTGTCGGTTACTAGTTAGTGGTTAGTTTTAAACCTTTGCACTCCACTGGCTCCGCTGGAGCGACATTCAGTATATGGCTTTGAATTCCTTTGGCTAAATAGCCTGGAGTGCAAAGGGTTAAGTTACACATGAATATACACGGAGATTCTCCCCCCCCCCCAGTCCTGTTTATCGAGTGTGGCACATTGCCTTTCTTTGTTAAAAATGTCATTACTATATAGGCTCTCATGTTTCTCATATTTATGCTAACTAAAATTTGACACCAAAATGTTTTCAGGTTAATGAAATATGGAACGTCTAGTGGTTGCAATAAATGAGGGGAATTCGGCTGAAAACACATTAAGCGAATGTCATTTGCCTGAACAGTTTGTAATATCTTCAATGACATATGTGCTGACATTTTATAACCAATAAGTATTTTTTCCCCTGGTTTCTATTTTGCTACAGGAATAAAATGGTCAAACCAGTCATCAAAAACTTATATGTCAATCTACCCTGTTTTTGTGATGTTGCAATGTGTCCCTTTAGGTCGGTGTTGCAACGTGTCCCTTTAGGTCAGTGTTTCTTAAAGTGTGGTTCACAGACCACTAGTGGTCTGCATGATCATCACCAAATTTCAGAAAAAAATGAAATAGAAATTGCCATAGTAGTTAGAATTTAAGGTTCAGGTGAGATTCTACACTTACGGACGGGTCACGTAAATTTACGTTTTTCCATTCTGACTTCCTAGGATGGGTCACGTAGAGTTGTTAGACATGTAAATAAAGAACTTTGTAAAATTTTATCAAAAATAGTGTTGATTTAATAAAACTGCAATGCTTTAAAATCATACATACATGTTTATTTCTCTTAAAAAAATGCCCGGAAACCGAGAAAGAAAGAAAAAACAAACCGTCTGTTAAGTGTTAAGGAATTTCTCAAATATTACTTGTTTTTATTATTACTCCTGATACCCAGCATAGTGAGGGCTCTACATCCGTTCAGCTGCTACCAGAATGAAAAGTTGGTGCCCACGGTGGCGCAGTGTGGTAACGCGTTCTCCTAGTGCGCCGCTAATCCGGGTTCGACTCCCAACAGTGCAAAGAACGCTTACTCAGAGATCTCATAAAAGATCGCACTGCTCACTGTAGTCCGGGGTTTGGTTCCCTAGGCCATAAGAGGTTCGGATTCCTCGGAAAACAGTAGGTCCCGGCGCAGCATGACCATTGTAGTCTTTGAGCCGTAAAACCACAAAACAAACCAACCAGAATGAAAAGTTGTTGCCCTGTTTGGAGAATATTCTACATGGAATTATGGGTTAAATAACAACAGCAAAAAATAACATAAAAATATTTTTTTGGCATCTCCATTACGTCTAGAAGTGTAAACAAAAGTTTTGAAAAGAGTTTTATTTTTCTTGGGCATTAGGAGGATTAACCTTACCTTTCGGCGTTTCGTGAAAGATTTGAATCCTCTGAATACACCCATGCTGTCTACATTGCTTATTATTATTTAACTAAATTAATGATGTCATTTTCATTGTAAATTTGACAAAATAAGATCATAACTGACACTCTCTTTATCAAATAGTGTTACTCTAAAAATTATTTTGTTTCAGGTGGGTTTGGCAACCAACCCATATTTTAAGAACATGGTCGGATATTTTAGAGATTTTCTGCCAAAAGCTAGTGCTTTTTTAAAGTAAAAAACCCAAAAAGCTTAAAAAATTTACCACAAAACGAGCTAAGATTAACTACAAATTATATTTCAATGAATGAATAAATCTCTCCTGCCGGAGCTCTTATATACGTATATAAGCCTGCCAATAAATCACATAAATCGCAAGTTACTTTGGTTTTATCTTTCCTTAGGAGAGGCGGGGGAGGGGATCAGTATAAATGTGGCTAAATAAGGCATTATATTGTTAATTATAATTGTTAACCATAATTTCGGGCAATATATTTTTTTAATGGGGATGTGGGAGAAATCCCCCCCCCAGTGGTCATTGATAAACAAAGGATTGCTTAAAGTGGCCCGTGATTGGAAGTTTGAGAAACACTGCTTTAAGTAATTTACACCCAGTCAGACTATTTTTATTACTTTTTATAATGGCATAGGGTAGAATAAATATTCTGCCTTCCCTATCATAGAATAGGATAGCATAGCAACTCTCAGTTGAATTTCTTATTCTATATATCTATATTTCTGTTCAAGGTGATAAGAGCCATTTTTTTTTAAATAAAAATTTCCTTTCCTGCAGTACATTATGAAGCCAGTCTTATAATTAAACGTGTTAACTTTAATCCCTTCTTCTTTTTCTAAATTATTGAAGAAGAATAACTTAGTCAGGTAGGTCAAAGTTATGCTTTAAATGAGGTAAAATGATAGTGCCTCGATTTTTTTTTTTTTTTTTTTTAATATTATTAGTAAATAATCATTAGCCACTAATAAATTCACAATTTTTAGAAAACAATATATCTAGTAATGGAGTAAATTGATACTTATTTGCTGAAAATAATTGATTTGTACCAATTTCAAAACAGCATTCAAATGGAGTTTATAAATAACACTTCAGAGAAACAGCTGAATGACCAAATTAGCTGTGTGTAATGTTGCTAAATTATCAACTAAAATACAAAGCAGAAAGCTAGCTTCAAAACCTTGTCATTAGACTGGAGCAGTAAATCAAGTGCAGCTCTTTAAAATTAAACACATTGAAAACAAGGAAGTGACCCAAAGTTACCTCCTATGGTTCAAAGATCACACCAATGACTGTATTGAAGTTGTGTAAATTGATTAAAATTAACCCTAATTATAAATAAATGCACATTCATTGTGGAAGTGTTTTATTCTACCTTGGATATCTTATAATACAGTGTTAACACAAATAATTCATCAGGTGTCAAAACACTTTTTATTTAGAAGTATAAGACTTGCAAAGGTGGGTGATACATGAAAAGATGCGTACATTCACCAAATTTCAGGTACATATTACAGATGTTTAATGTATGTGCTATTGGTCACATAGCACATGTCCAAATAGTAATCCAGTTTGTTTCATGCGTTTAATAGTTTGTTCCCGTCAATGTAGTCCTGTCACACCAGCAGTGGTGCATTCCTTTAGTTCTTGCAGTGTTGTTGCCATGGGGGGTAGATAAACTCTATCCTTCACATACCCCTCCCTCCCCCACAGGAAGAAACAGGTCTTATACTTCTAAATAAAAAGTATTCTGAAACCCAATGGATCATTTGTACTAACCCTACACTATACAGTCTTGATAATCTGATGTGTGCAATCACAACATTACCTGTACAAACTATACAATCATTTTTAACTTTTTATTAATCATTGTATTGAATTACATATAAATTTACAATAGATGGTTTATAATTCACTTTTAAATAATGTGTTTCTGATATAAAGAACTGTAAAAAAAGTTGCAAATGATTCTTGTCATTTTTCGCAAAAGATTTTTTCTCTGCCAGTAAATTAATTTTTGACACTTCACTGTTTTGATTCAAACTAGTATGCAAATGATTTTCTCTGGATTATTGGATGTGGTGAATTAATTTGCTGCTGAATTATTGAAATTGTACTATATTCATATGTCTTGTTCTCCAGTTCTAAAATCAATAAAAACATTTTCTTCTATAAGGATTGAAAACAGCATTGGTTGAACTCGATGACTTCTCATCTGGTACAAGTAGCCGTAGTACAAAGTTGATTCATGGAGGAGTTCGTTATTTGCAAAAGGCAATTATGCATTTTGACACTGAGCAGGTTTGTATTTGAACTGTAAATACTTTTTTTTTTTTAATGCATGGTATTCAAATTGTATAATATATAGCTGCGTTCACAAATATAAGGTGTGTCCCACCGAAATAAAGCCACCGTGATTATATGCCATAACTGGACACGAAACAAACCAATAAGAACGCAGCAAATATATTAAGAAAGTCTATATACAAATACATATTTACAAGGAGTAACTCACTCCCTGCCCCACCTGGGCAGGAAAAAAAATGAACGTGTAAAAAAAGAGGGGAAAAAGTGTCCCGCCGAAATAAAGCCACTACTGTTAATAGCCAATATATCCGCCATGATTATATATGACTTGGAAAACACGATGTGGCATACCATTTACCAATCCCTGGAGGACAGTGGCATCAATATTATCCCAGACTTCAATGATGGCAGCCTTCAATTCTGCCACAGACTGAAACTGTCTGCCATTGGCATATACAGCCCTACTGAGGTTACCCCCACACATTTTCTTGGGAAATAAGATCAAGGGAAAGGGCAGGCCACTCCATGACATGCACCCCATTATTCAAAAACCATTCCCAAGAGGGTTTTGCAACGTGAATGGGGGCGTTGTCCTGCTGGAAAATCCAACTTGGGCCACCAATTCTCTCTGCAAATGGCAGTAACTGGATTTCTAGCATTTCTTGGTAATTGGTAGCCTCTATGCGGCCTAAGGGAAAAGCCAGGTTAAGTTTATCACCATAGCCAAAGCTTCCCCACACCATTAATGAGCCTGCATCTTGCTGACAACTTCCTGATGTCATAAACCTGTTTACCTGTAATAGCTCGAATATTGAGAGTTACCTAAAACACTAATAGGGATGGTGGCTTTATTTCGGCGGGACACATTTTCCTCTCTTTTTTACACGTTCATTTTTCCCCCCGCCCAGATGGAGCAGGGAGTGAGTTACTCCTTGCAAATATGTATTTGTATATAGACTTTCTTAATATATTTGTTTCGTTCTTATTGGTTTGTTTCGTGTCCAGTTACGGCATATAATCACGGGGGCTTTATTTCGGTGGGACACACCTTAAGTAAAAATTCTATTGCTTTACTTGTACTGTATAATAGTAATAACTAAATTACTGTACAGTAACATAGTAATAACTGAATTACTCTACTGTAACATAGTAATAACTAAATTACTCTGCAGTAACATAGTAATAACTAAATTACTCTGCAGTAACATAGTAATAACTAAATTACTCTACAGTAACATAGTAATAACACACATTCGTTTATCATGTAATTAACTCAAATTCCATTCCAGTTGTGTATATCACACCTAGCCTTTAATTGCAAGCAAACATTCAGAATGGTGATACCTGTTTCATACAGGGTTTGTATGGTCCTTAAATGTCCTTAATTTTTTAGGAAACAATTTTTGGTCCTTAAAAGTCCTTATTTTTGCCCAAAATCTGCTAAAAGTCCTTAACTTCGTTCTTTTATTTCTCAACATTTGTCTGAAGTATGTTTTAGTTAAAATTTTTATTACTGCCTTTATTCTCATAATATGAATAAGCATAAAGAACGAACACAAAATTTCACACCATGCGGATTGTAATATTCCTTTTTTGAACAATGGGAACATACATAAAGGAGAACTAAGTCCCTCTGGGAATATGCATAGAAAACTCCTCCCCTCCTACTTGGAACTTGCTGCAGTATTTCTTTAGAACAAGAATGACCAATATATCTCACACCTCTTCCAAACCCAGATTTAAAGTGCGAGGCTCCTTAGGCACAGCTTGAGTTCCTTGAGCACTCTAGATACTGTGACCTTTTCTCCTGCCCCTGCTGTACTATATATTTTGTAATTAGATATCCGTTATGAAAAGTTCTACCCTACTCTGTATGTGTCTAGTGTTCGTCCCAGCCATTTTTAGAAGGGCAGATTGTCCTACAGTGCGTTTGGTATTTTAGTGGACACCTGATATTTTTACGTAAATGCTAAAAAAAATACAAAAACTGCAAATAGGATTTTGAAGAATGCGACGAAACCATATCTTGTAGAAAAATAAATTTTATATCAATATATCGTCACATAAATGGGGAAAATGCAAATTTATGTAACAAATGTTGTTTGTTAATTTAAGGGACACTATCATTCCTGACTAACAGATGGCAGTGCAGGCGCTAAAAAATTTGCATATTGTATTCTTTCGATGCGTAGGTTCGTATAAATACCCGTGTGAACAGGTTTGAGTCTGCGAAAACAGCGTTTGTAGTCATGTCAGAAAGGAAAATACTTACGGATTTCGAGAAAGAGGAAATTGTGGCTTTTAAACGAAATGGAAAATCCATTTTCAAAATTTGTCAGCTTATTCAGCGTCCAAGGAGTACTATAGGGGCCTTTTCAAAAAGAAACCCCAAAAGGATCCACCCAAAAAGCGGGGAGCGAAGCCAAAACTGAGTAAAAGAGATAAGCGGAACATTAATAGAGAGGCCAGTAACACAGGAAAGTCTGCTGCAAAAGTCCGAAACGACCTTAGTTAGCTCCTAGTTAAACGTTGGATAGTATGGAATGTGCTCTCTAATTCCAAAAATTTATCTTTTCGGAAAAAAAAAGGTAAACCACTTCTCACCCAAGTTCACAAACAGGAACACTTAAACTAGGCTCGACGACTCATGAAGTGGAACGATAAATGGTTGCAGGTACTTTTCACGGAGGAAAAGAAATTCAACTTAGATGGTCCGGATGCTTTTCAACATTATTGGCACGATTTACGGAAAGCGCCGCAATACTTTTCTTGTAGAGTTCAAGGAGGAGAGTCGGTGACCATTTGTAGTGTCTTTGGCTACAACGGTACTACGCCTGGAGCTTTCATCGGCAGTCGTATGAATTCCACCTGCTATCAAGAACTTTTGAATGAATATGCCCTCCCATATGCCTCATAAATATGTGGGGAAAACTGGATTTTGCAACAGGACAACGCACCGTGCCATGCATCTATCTCCACCAAAAGATGGATAAATTCAAAAAAGTTTAAAAGTATGATTTGGTCGACACGTAGTCCTGATTTAAATCCTATCGAAAACGTATGGGATTATATTGTTCGTCAAATATATGCAAATGGGAAGCAATTCACGTCGGTTAATGCCTTAAAGGACGCTATTGTGGAAACTTGGTATCAAATCGATCCTAAGTATTTACAAACATTGATAGAATCAATGGATTCACGTGTCTTTAAAGTTATACGCAAAAACGGAGGATATCTCGCGTATTAATGTACATAAAACACTCCAATTTCAGTAAGTGTCCATTAAATTTTCAAACAAGATTGAAAGCCTCATCTTGATTTTGTTACATTTATGAATGATTTAATAAAGATTATTAATCTTCCACTTTGCAGAATACTGTTTTATTGTAGTATCTTTATTTTCATTTTCAAATTTGGCATTATTTCTCACGATAGTGCACTGTTATCAAGTGTCCACTAAAATACCAAACACACTACTTGGTATTCATAGTTAAGCTAGCTACCTACCCAAGAAAATATTTTGTTCTGGAAAATCGCGGTTGAGGGGGAGGGGGGGGGCATTTATGATTACCTTATATCCATTATTATAAAATAACGATATTTTTATCTATGAATTTATTTTATTTAATGGTAAAATTTTTTATTTTCCTGTTTGGGGAAGGTAGTTGTTTTTCACCAAATTTTACATAATCTAATATTAAGACAAAGAGGGTGTGTGAGGGGGCACTTCTTTGTGGAGGAATGATCATCGGAATTCTGCGGTAAAGATGGACTACAATTTAAAGAAAAAAAAAAGGGGGAAAAGTCGCCTTTTAAAATTTTGTGCCTCTTTATAATAAACCCGGGCTTTCTTTCTCCCTATCTTATTGCCGATGAATCCTCTGAGGACCGCAGCCAGACGCTCTATACAGGGAGGTGGGCTTACAGTTCATTAATGATTTTATGTTTTTTTATAAATATATTTAATAATACTATCTAAGCAAAGCTAAAAATTTAGTGTTAATGAATAAAGTTTTTTAACAAATTTTGCATTGGGTCAACGATGAGTTCTGTTGTGGTATAGTGGTAAGACTTTTGCTGTTATTCAAGATTCAACTCCCAACGATACCCTCCAAGAAAAAAGTTTGCCATCAAACTGCTAGCTGCAATTCGGGGGTTGGTTCCCTAGGCCATAGGAGGTTTGGAATTCCTTGGAAAACTCTAGATCTTAACACAGCACGACCCTTGCTGTCCTTGTGCCATAAAATTTACAAACAAGCATGAGTTAACGGTTGATATAGTGGTTTGCTAGAGAACAAAAGCAGAACTCTTGTATAGGAGGAAAGAAAAAGAGGTGATAGTGTCGCCTTGTGACATTTCATCTTTTTTTTTAATTAGTCTATTACCTGAAATTCTGGAACCGAAGTCCCACGGTTTGTGGAAAATGATCTTTTCCATCGATTGAGAAAGATTCAATTTGGTGACCTACCTGTATTTTTTGGAATTTTTATTTTTACATGGTTTCGTGACGAAGATACTATATTTGTGACTGACCATCATATCTCAAACAGGAGGAACTTAAAAAAGAGTACTCAGTGTGCCTTTACAGAATTTGGCCTAACTTTTTTAAAAATTGGTACACCTTAAATTCAAAAACTTCGATAGTGCTGCCTACGATGTTCAATTCCATCAATCGAATTAAATTTTAATTATAAATAGTATATATTGAATTGAAATTTAATATAAATCTGAAACCCATTAACTTTAATTATCAATTTTATTTTGATTTATATTATCTTGTTTAAAGCTCACTGCTTGATCAATTTTAGGGGATCATTTTCATTCTCAACTCTTCTTGTTTCACAATTATTAATTCTGAGTTTATGTTTAATATATAATTAACTCTAACTTTATCTTATTCTTAAAAGAGTATTATAGGTATGAAATCATTTTCATGGCTTATATCTGATTCACTCCATTCTTGTTTGCTAATAGATCCTTAATTTTTTTCATTTCTGGTCCCTAAAAAATCCTTAAATTTCATGTAAGGAAATGTGTATGAACCCTGTCAATGTTTTTTAGCTAAGGCAATTAGAATTATTTTATGCATGAACTTTATTATTTCAAAGCTACTTAAATCAGTTTTGACCTTTATGATTGTGTTAATTATGAACACACCTTTATGAATTGTATAGTTTTATCCCTTTTCCCAAATATGTTTTTATAAATGTATGAAAATTTTGAGCTAAATCTTAATTTTTGGAAAAAAAAGTTAATGTTTTTAATTACTTTTCAATTTTAAATCCTGTTACAATGCTTTTTTCAGTTCATTCACATATTCTTAAAATGTGTAAAATATTTTTACACTATTGGTAATGATATTTTTATTTTCAGTACAATATGGTAAAAGAAGCACTCCATGAAAGAGCAAATCTCTTAGCAATTGCTCCGCATCTTTCATATCCACTTCCTATTATGCTCCCAGTATATAGGTTTGTTTCTATGCTTCATAGTTTGCAGTATTTAAAATTGTCTGTCAATACTCTTTCTTTATATTATTTGTTTTATAGATGGTGGCAAGTTCCATATTATTGGGTTGGTATTAAGGCCTATGATATTGTTGCTGGTAGACAACGAGTAAAGGGCAGCTATTTCCTGTCTCGTAATAAAGCTCTGGAATTATTCCCCATGTTAAAAAAAGATAAATTATGTGGGGCTCTTGTGTATTATGATGGTTGGTTTCATAGTCAAATTTTATTTTTATTTTTTTTATAAGGTTTTGGTTAAATTCTACAATATTCCCCATGATAATTTTGTTTACGATTTTCACATGTAGGTCAACATAATGATGCAAGAATGAACCTTGCAATAGTTCTTACTGCTGCAAGACATGGTGCAACCGTTGCTAATCATGTTGCAGTTACATCACTGTTAAAAAAAGTTGACAAGGATGGAAATGAAAAAATCTGTGGGGCTAAAGTGCAGGATGTTTTTACAAGTGTGTTGAATATTTTTACATGTATATAAATTGAATCACCCAAACTTTAAAAAATTGACGTTCCTAGATATTTGATGGCACAATTTGTTTCACTACCATTTCAAATTGGTTAATATTTAAAAACAAAAACAAATATTAGACTTAATTTTTTTTTCAGAGAAAGAATGGGAAGTGCATGCCAAATGTGTTGTGAATGCAACTGGTCCTTTCACAGACTCCATTAGGAAAATGGATGATGAAAACTGCCCTTTGATTTGTCAGCCAAGTGCTGGTGTTCATGTTGTTCTTCCTGATTATTACAGGTTCTTTTTTATTGGTTAATTATATTAGTTCTTGAGATTTACTGTCAGATTGTATTTAGCTCTTCAATTTAAATATACATTTTTAAACTGTATGTACGGTCTCACCTTGTTTGGTGCAGAATGACCCTTGCTGTCCTTGCGCCATAAAAATACAACCAACTTAAATATACATTACTTTTAACAACTTCAAAATAAATAATCTTTTTTTATTTTTTAAAGAATGTTTTTTATAATTGGAAGTCATCATTTCATAACATGTTATGCATATTGTAGTGAACATTTAATTGGTACTTAATGTTTATAGATAAATTCATAGTATTCACTTAAATGGTATAGTGTACTCATGTCCATAGGCAGGGTGTCTGTAGATCTGGAAACATCATGGACACTTTTTCTAACTGGAAAAGTCAGAGAAATTTGAAATACAAAGGCCTGAGTCAGGGAAATTTGAAATTCATTGTTATAATAAATAACTTATTAAAATAATTTTCCTGAACTGTGCTTTTCATACCACATTGCATACTGAAAATTTTGAAAAACTTGTACTTTTGACTAAACTTCTTCCAAAAGTTACCATTTTGCACCAAAACTAATATAATTTATATAAAATTATTAAGCCCATATATTTCTCAGGAGAAAATGTTTGCCAAATATGTAACTAAAACTTGGAAAAAAAAGTGTTTTTAGCTAAATTATCCAATCTGTAAGGGATTTTGTGATCATACCAAATCACCCTTACTTTACCCTCCTTTATAGTCATACACATTTTAAATGAAATAGAAGATGAAGCATCAGCTTTGCGATTATGTAGTCACTCTTTTATAATTGAATCAAAAAGGGCCGGATGAAAGTGTTGTTGTAAATATTTAATTAATGCAAGTTTTTAGTGTAAAGAAATACAATTTTTTTAATACAGTTTCTGTATTGAGTAGGTAACACCGCTTGACATAAATATAATAAAAGCAATCAGACAACTTTGAGCGGTTTGTTAGATTATTGGTACATGAGCCGGCTTTCGGCTGCCCTTTAAAGCAGCCGAAAGCTGGCTCATGTATCAATAATCTAACAAACTGCTCAAAGTTGTCCAATTGCTTTTATTATATATAGTTTCTGTATTTGTAAATTCACCATAATTAATTTCTAAATGGCTTTGGGGTTTGTGTTGGTGGATTTTATGGTTTTTGAACTTCATTATGCTAATTTTGATGTGTTGTGCATTGTTTACTGTAATTAGCAACTGGAAATCGATTAAGATTTGGTCTGAAAAAGTTAGGGAAATTTGAAACAGAATTTAGGTAGATACCCTGCATAGGTTACAGAATTCGCCAGTAAGCATATTTGCCACTGTTGTAAGGAAACAGAAATTGAGTAACGATGCTACCTCTCACCTCTAAAAGGAATAGTGGAAGTTTTTGCAAAGTTAGTGTTAAGAGAATTTTCATGAAACCATTTTGCGTTAGCTCTGGTAGTTGGAATTTGAAGAAGTCATTAGTGCATTGTATCTGAAAGCATTGCTTTCTCACAAAAAAAAAGTTCCTAGACAATAAATATAGCTCCAAAAAGTCATTTTGATGATGATACGCATATTAGGATCATCAGTATTAAAGGTTGGCTATACTCAGATACAAGTGTCCTATGAACTCAATATTCCGCCAAGCATCAAGTGTAAACCTTGGAAACAGTTCCAAACAGATGAGATGTTCAAAGGCAATGTAGACAAAGTCGCCCATGACAGGACTGGTATGTGACCATAAATACCCAATACCACCCAAACAGTAGAACAAATATGCTGCTTAGTGATCTGTCAATAGCTCAGGAATGTCCGTATCCAAGCAACCAATTTATCAATGGCTATATGACATCAGTCTATATGTAGGCAGTCCATTGTATGCAGTCCTCTTTGTGGAACATACAGACAGAATATGTAATTTAGAAGGCAACCAATTAACACAGTTTAATAAGTTAAATCGTTTACAGCTATTTCAATAGCCTGGGCTATTTTTGTCAGAACAGCCAATGATAAACACAACATGTTATGTCAAAACTGTGTTACAAATGATGGTTACAGGTATAATGAAATGAACAGTAAAAATAAATCAACCGCGGTAAAATTAAATGGACCTCAATTTTTTTGAGGCCATACATATAATCGCCAATGAAGATAACACTGTTATTGACCAGTTGCCATCTAATTTCGTTTCTCGCTTTTGGGAAAACTTTCTCCCCACATTGAATAATAATTCATCAAATGTTTCTTCTGACTTACGGCACATTTCATCCCATACAGCATAATTTCATTATATGAGTCTGTTTCTTTTTAAACTCATGTTTTACTACTAGAAACGTTTCTCTAAACTTTACGTTCCATTACAAGAGACGTTTTCCTTAACCCATGTGCTTGAATCAAACAACAATATTAATCAACGTTTATTGGTGTAGTGATACCAGCGCCGATGTTATGGCGTGATTAGATGGTGAAACGTTCGAAAGAAAATAAATATTTCTGCGTTCGGTGGGACCTGAACCCACCACGACCTTCCACTGGCTGGGCAGAGGCTCTACCCAGTGAGCTACGAAGGACAACATATAATCTCTTTGCGAACGTATATAAAAACTATTTACTGATGCCGGTTATTTCCAGCAATAACCAGCATCAGTAAATAGTCTTTATATACGTTCGTAAAGAGATTATATATTGTCCTTCGTAGCTCAGTGGGTAGAGCCTCCGCCCGGCAAGTGGAAGGTCGTGGGTTCAGGTCCCACCGAAGGCAGAAATATTTATTTTCTTTCGAACGTTTCACCATCTAATCACGCCATAACATCGGCGCTGGTATCACTACGCCAATAAACGTTGATTAATATTGTTGTTTAATTTAATCTGCGTAGTGTTCGATTTATATAAACCATGTGCTTGATTGATTTTTACTGTTCATTTCATTATACCTGTAACCGCCGTTTGTAACACGCATTTGTCATTACATATTGTGTATATATCGTCGACCGTTTTGACGAAAATAGCCCAGGGCTATTGAAACAGTCTGTAAACGATTAAACTTACTGTTAAAACTACATTAATTTGTTGTCTTCCAAATTATTTTAATAGTGTGCACTGCACTGTTGTAAAATTATTTCAAGTACATAGAATATAGTGTGCTGAACACCTTGCTTGGAATCCACTGAGTCAGTATGCTATTTACTGAAGAGTCCCCTTTTTGCGTAGACAGTGATTCTCAATGCATGTGTATATCTAATGAGCCCAGAAATGTGTTACAACTCCGCTCACATTATTGAACATAATATAGAGGTGAAGTTTTTGTTTGGGGTGGTATCTTCTTAGGGTCACATACACCTCTGCATGTGTTCGACAGCCATATTGAACAGGTAATGTTTATAGGGATGTCATCCTGCATTAGTATGAGACCTTTCAGGGATGGATTTGTTCCTGGCTTCCACTTAATGGACGATGATGCTCATCTATCATCATGGGATATCCTTGGTATAACAATACTTGAAATCTTAGGACAGAATGAGTCTGGACTGGCAAACTTATTCACTGGACTTATAACCTCATTGAATATGCATGGAACATACTTGGCCTCTCTTCTCTCTCTCCTCCCCCCCAGCTTGTAGCACATAACCCTCCATTATTGACTGGTGACTGTCTCAGAAGAGTGCTTATTTAAGAATGGGATCCTTGATCCAGGAGTGTTGGACATCCTTATTAACAGCATGCCAAACTGCTGTATAGCTGTTCTCAGTAACCATATTAATTTTTCCCACAACTACCAAAGTGGCATTTATCACATAAGCGATGTCATGCTGCACACCCTATGACTTTTTTTTTTCCCCATGGATCAATTTAACCCATTTTTTTTCTTTCTTGCTTTACTTTGTCTTTATATATTTATTCTCTTGGACTACGATTCTTATAGCTGGATGAGGTAGAACCATCCCGTATAGAAAATTCTTTAACTTACGGATGTGAGTGTAATTTGATCTGTCATGTTTTACCAAGTAGCCCAATATCAGTTTTGAATAACTTTTGTCATTTTCAATGTATTATTGTCCGGTGAACTGATTAAAGCAAGAGGATGTCTTAAGTGGTCCTATGAGCAACTTTAACATGAAATTTTGAGTAATTCAAGTTTTATGAATGGATTTAAGAAGAACAATGTTTTAGGCATAGGAAAAAATTTTGACACATTACTTAACGTACGTTTCGGATGGACAATGGCCGTTCCTCATCAGGAATTTGAATTCCTGACAAGGGACGGCCATTGTCTGTCCAAAACGTACTTCAAGTAATGTATTAAATTTTTCTCCTATACCTAAAACATTCTTCCTAAATCCATTTATACTGCGTAGTGTTACATCACCAATCAATCAAGTTTTATGGTTTGATTTTTGTGTAGATTCAATCTCTATCAATTAATGTTATTTTTCGACTTTGAAAAGAATCATCAGTATTGTGAGTATGCCATTCATGAGGTGTTACTTTTCAAAACTTATTTTGTTTTAAAAACAGGATGTTAAACTATTTTGGTTACACTAGCAGAAATAAGGAAAATGTGTCCTTTTAAAAATATGAATTCATTGGACCCAGTCACTGAAGAGACCTCGTTCCATAGTACTGAAAAGATCAATCACTGTGCAAAAACTAAAGTTATCAATAAAAAACGTGACTAACACGGTTAAATTTTATGTAAATTGTTGACAATCATTTCGGAAGCAATGGCTGTCCTTTCTCAAAACCTGACAAAAGGCTGAACAGAGTACAGTATGAGCTCACTTAGATGTTTCTAGGTTCCATCTTGACATGTGTAAACATGGAATCCATGCTATCATCTATCATCACCTGGCATAAAGCCTTTTATAGATATTAGGAAGGAAACTATTGTCACATAAAAAGTTGACTTTATCACTGTTTATAAAGATATCTATGACTTCAAAAAAGTCCAAATCTGAGGTAGAATTAACTTTGGTGATAAGTTTGGTCTCCAAAAATTCAAACTTGTATCTGGAATCTTAACAGTGTTCAGCTATGGTTGACTTTTGAAGTCCTTAGTTGCAAGCATAGTTTTGGTTCTCTTTAAGGCAAAACCGAAAAGCCCTATGTGTCTGTCCAATATAGAGCATTCTGCATTGGACATTGTAAACACCACAGTTTGCAATATTTGGAATTGGGTCCTTCAGTTATGGCCAGTCTTATTTATGTGTTTGAACACAACGCCAAAATTGAATTTATGAAAAATTGTGACAGTTTTGGTGGAATCAAGAGGTACAAACGGGATACATATGCAATCTTTCAGAGGAAATGAGTCTGATAAGAGTGTGGAAAGAGGTTGGAGTTTAGAAAGTTTTTAAACTGCAGTCTGTGACTGTCAGGTTATACCCGCAATGTTCTTAAGGACTGGCGGTTCATATTTCAGGCTTTCCTTCATAGACGAAAGTTTAAGTGCTCTTGATGCTATCCAAAAGACACCCTCATTTTTTGAGAATGCAAATTAGTGGAGGCAGTGTGTGGCAGGAGATGAATTGATCCCTGTTTTCAAAACACATCGGTATCAAACCCGATTTTGATTGGGTGATGAGAACATCAAGAAAGGCTAGCTGGACATTATGCTCTACCTTGGCAGTGAACTGGATATGAGAGTATGGAATTAAGTGTAATAAGAATTTGGTCGATATTGGTTCGTTGATTTGGCAAAATAGCGAAAATATCACCTACATAATGCAGCCAATGTTTAATAGGAAGTAGATTATTGACTTCTTCATCCATATGATATAAATAAACATTACATAAAATGGGCAATAGTGGGTTTGCTATTGCCAGTCCATCAACTTGTTCAAAATATTTATTTTGAAAAGTAAATATTGTGTGGCTAATGCATAATTTAGTGAGCCGCAGTGATTCTACAATTTCAAATTCTGAATAGTGGTATTCAGTCATATGTCTTGAGAGAGTGTAGTGCTTGCTTAATAGGATTATCGGTGAATAAGCTTTTAACATCGAATCAAACCATTTTTGAGGAGCTCCTCAATTCGTTCACATTTAAAAAGTTGAGTAAGTGTTTGGTAGATCCTTTTTCCACATTATGTGTTTAAATTATTGCATTTTTCTTAGTTCTGAACGACGTGAGTAGAATTGGATATAAACAAAACATCTGTAGTCGGACCAAGTAAGGATATTTTTAAACATGTTGTTAATTGGCACAACTCCTCTTAGAAAAAGAAAATTTGGGGAAACCTGGTGATGTATTATCCCATCTTTGCCAGAGAAGTGCTCTAACCACTAAGCTACAGGTGACCTGTCATTCCTCTTCCTGGAAATATATTTTAAGCTTTTTCACTATGAACCGGTTGTTCTCGGAAAATGTGTTTTTAATTGTCCAAAAGATAGTGGGAAAAATGGCCATGGTGGGTGGCACTGAATTTCTAAAAATAACATAAATAATTAAATACGCAAATGCTTTCCACACAAATCTAACCTGAACAGTTCGCTTCCATGTCATCCCAACCTGTTTCCTTATTTCATCTAAATAGGCCCTGCTGTGGTTCATAGTGTGTTCGCCTAAGGCGCCATTAATATGACTTCGACTCCCAACGGTGTAAAGAATGCTTACTCAGAGATCTCATAAAGATCACACTGCTCACTGTAGTTCTCGGTTTGATTCCCTAAACCTTAAGAGGTTCGGATTCCTCCGAAAATTGGAGGTTCAAAGGTTCGAATTCCTCGGAAAACAGTAGGTCCCGACACAGCATGATCATTGTAGTCCTTGAGCCATAAAACCACAAACAAATATATTTCACCTAGCCATCTAGTTTAAGGATGTTTTCTAGGTCTTCGGTGGTCTCTTGAAATTCATTTGAGAATTTCAGATGTCCGTCATTGATCAGTTCTTTTTGCGATATGCCCAGCCCATCTCCATTTCAGCCTTTTTACTTTAACAACAATGTCTTCTATTCCTGTTTGCTGTATGAACAATACTTTATATAAGTATTCTTTTTAAATATCTCTGAAGCTAAGTGCTAAATTGAAAAAACAGTTTCTACAATTTTTTTTATGAGGAATAAAAAATATAGGTTTCCCTTTAAAAGAAATCAATTTGATCTTCAAATGATCTTGAAAACAACCCCAAAATAAAACATTGATAATAAAAGACACTTCCCCCTTCAAGCCAAGCAACTTTCGTTTAAAGCATTTTTTAAAAAACATTTTTTTTTTTTTTTGGATATTTTACATTATCAGGATAAATGGTCCATCCTGTGTAGTGTCCATGAGAAAAATAAAGGTTCTTGAAAGAAAATTAGAGGCAAAGCACTTGTTATTGATTTTTTCGCTTCTGTATCTAGATCTATTATTTTTTCTTATAGTGGCACATTAAAATTGTTCCTAGAAGGTTTTTTTTACTGGGACAAATGATTGCTTTTACCGTTTGTCAGGAGGTGCATAAAGTAATCTAAAAAAAGCAAAAAACAGATGAGCTTGTCATAGAAAGTTACGATGCACACAATACTAAAATAACTTTAGACAAAACTGTGTGTGTCTTAGTTTTTTCATCATGAACCGTTGGGAGTGGACATGTACAATTTATTGTGTGTTTAAGGTTTTTTTTTTTAGTTTTTGATTTTTTTTTTCCCCAAGATAATTTAACCCTTTTTACCTAACAAAACACAGGCAGAAAATATAAAACACAATTTGTTATGTCAAAGAAATGCTGTATAATAAATATCAAACTAATTTTTAATTGTATTTCCTGGAATGTTCAATGATCTTAGACAAGTAATTTTCTGAACTCTGAAATTGAAGTTAAATATTAGATCAATACAAAAAGAGAGTTGAATGATATTCATATTAATTTGCTCTGATATTCTTATTTATTAAACAGCCCAGAAAGCATGGGTTTGCTGGATCCATCAACAAGTGATGGAAGAGTGATATTTTTCCTTCCATGGCAAAAGATGACTATTGCTGGTAAAACTTATTTTTCAATGAAATATATGGAGCATTCTTTTTTAACCCCTATGTACAGTACGAATAATTTATATATGAGGTATGATCAAAAAGTATCGGGACTGGGGTTAAACAAAAAACTACAGTACTTGCAGATTTGGCATTTAATCTCCTTCAAAGTAGTCCCCTTCTAAAGTCCCACACTTCATCCCATGTTTTTTCCATTGTTGAAAGCCAGACTGGAACTAATTTTCTGAGATAGTGAGCAGCTTTCTTGTAACATTCTGTTAGATTTTCTTGACATTCTGAAATCTTCCTTTCAAGTGGGATTTAATTTTTGGAAAGAGCAAAAAGTCGCAAAGGACGATATCTGGAGAATATGGTGGATGTAGGGAGAATTTAATGCTTGGCCATTCAAGGAGATCAAATTCAGCTGAAAGCCGGTCTGTTTGGTCTGCAGAGAGCAGTTTTGGCACAAACTTGGCAAACACACGTCTCATACTCAAATCTTGAGTCAGAATAGATTGAACTGAACCGTAGCTAACATACTTTTCAGATAACTCACGAATAATGATTCGACGATTTTCCCGCACAGCTGAATGCACATGTTGGATGTTTTGATCAGTTTTACTGGTTGAGGGCCTCCCCAGACGTCTGTCATTTTCGACAATTTCACAGCCATCTTGGACACAGGTGCCATTAGTGGAGAAAGACAGAGAGACCTTTCCCCCTCAATGTTAGTATTAGGGTCCCGTGTACCCCTCCAATATTTTTATGCCGTCGGCACCAATGATCTTGGAAACCTTTGAACCACTCATAAACTTGTGTGTGGTTCATATTCTCTTCCACATAAACTTTCTTCAAATTTGCATTGGTCTCAGCATAGGCATCGTCAAGCTTTTGGCAAAATTTGATGCAGATTCTTTGCCGTAATGAATGCAATGACAGCACAGTACGTTTGTTCAAAACTCTACTGTAAAGAAGTGGTGGGAGCTATGACGTTGACTTTCGGTACATGCATGGAAGGGTTAAGCATAGGGCACCAGTCCTGTTACTTTTTGATCACACCTCGTACATTACAAATAACTTATGCACATTGTAAATAACGTTTTAATGCTCTGCATGTTATTCTGAAGAGCATGGTCTTCATCACTCTTAAAACTTATATTTTGGAAAGTATTTGTAGCAAACAAAATGAATGCTTAAATTGTAAAGGATAAAAATAAATAAAATGTGTCTCTGACATTTCAATAAAATAATATCTATGGTTATTTCATTTAAATTTGATTTTACAGTGAGCTCAATTTTTTAGTTCTCTTACGCTAAGTCATGTAAATGTATTATAATTCAGGAGGCATGTTAAGCTGTCAACCTAGTTTTAAGTAACATATTTCAGCCGTGGAGCATAAAACTGCACTTGTCGTATAAGTATTTATTCATAAAGTATGATTTTGACTTAACATGATTATGCAACCAGGTGTAAAGAATACAATTTATTGTGTTTTTTTATTAAAAAAATAGCAAATTTGTTTGAAGCTATATATGCACTCTACTGTTAATTTATGCTCTGCAATGACCTTGTGGTTATAACTACCACCTTCGGACCTCATTGGGCTAGGTTACACTCTCAGTAAGCTTGGTTGTTAGTGATGGACTGAATCGTTACTTTTGAATAACGCATTCCAACATTCTTGTTCCAACCAGATAAGAGGTTCCAACCACCGGTGATTCCAGTCACCGGTGACTGGAACATCTGTGTTGCTTCACAGGTTATAGGAATTGGAGAACTTGGCGATAACGCATTTCAACGGGCAATCGGTAACAGTACATCGCGCCAACTCCATAAAAATAATACATCCTTTGCAACTGAAAAAGGCACATACACACACGAAATACAGAACTAAATAAAAAGCATAAGGCTTTTGAAAACTGAAATTTAGATGTCTGAAAACATAAACCATGTTAGAAATCAAAGGTTTAAAAAAAAACTAATTTAACATGGGTTTTTTTTGTGTGTTTTTTTAAATAAGAACGCTAAGTGTGATGCAGATTATAATATTTACCTTTTTATTGTAAAATTGAATAGTTGTTTGTAAGTTTGTTTATTATATATTAGACGTTTATTTATAAATAGAGTAATTACAACAAATTATCGCATTTAAAAATATTTTAATTCATTGTTAATAGCTATTTTGGTGGCCATATGCCACCATCATCAGAACCATACATCGTCTACAAACAGCACTTAAACATTTAATAAATAAGAAGATATAAACAAGGGTAGAAACTTGTAAATTTTTGTGATTGCCCATAGGGATTACCATAGGGAACCATTGGAATTATTTTGGTTGCCTCCATGTTAAGCATGTTGCCCTAAGTTATTTATTGTACAAAATGAGAAATTTCTTTCACAGTCATTACAATGATATAATAAATATTTATGTATAAAAATTACTGCTATATCCACTTGCATATTAAGGGGTGAAAATAGGAATAGAAGATTTACTCATGATGCAACACTTATAATCATCGTCAGTTATATAGCTGTGTTCTGTACAATAATCACTCTCTGAAACATCTGAATCTTACTGCAAAAGAGGTGTTTATTTTCGACTTTTATATAGTTTCTGGTATGGTTTTCTCTGTTTCGCACTTAACCACATGTTAATGACTTCACTTGGTTCAAAATCTTCGCTACGTGCAGATGATAGTGTTATTTGTATTAAGTCTGTTGTAACGAAAACATGCAGTTTGCTTTGCCAATTACCTTTTACCCTTTTCATGACAGAAAAACCTTGTTCACAATCCACACTCTGAGTTGGAAGACTGAGAAGCAAGTCTATTAAAAATGAAAAATTCCTTATAGTATTCAATTCATTTACAGAACTTCAATCACACTTGGAGGCATTCTTATTATTTGTGTGTAAAACATATTTAAAATCAGCCCATTCGCATATTGTGCCTTCAACAGAACAGTTGTTTTCTCGCATAACGCCTCCAAATATTATAATGCACCCAGTAATTTCTCTGTCCCCATATGTTCTTTCAAACTTTCTGGCCCAAATTTTGAAATTCAAAATGTTCATAGAATCTATGATTGAAACATCTTCAATGATTGAAGAAGAGATCTTATTGTTGTCGATAAAGCAGCAAAATCTTTGTAAGCTTGGAATTTTATTTTTACATTATGAAATATTTTTGAAGACAGAACACTACTAAAGTTGATTCCTGGGCTTGATTCTAGTTTTTCCGTGTACATAAGGAATTGTGTAATGTAGAAAATACTTCAAGGAGGGGCAAATTTTGTAGTTGAAAATTTAATGATAACTGACTGAGAATAGGCAAAATGTCCATCAGAAAATGCAAGTATAAAATAAAGTTCTCTGATGTAATCACTTTCAAAATCTGTTTTGACTTAACCTTCGCTTCAGCAGTGTTCACTTACAGAAACCTTTTCAAAGTGTTTAATAAAAGCTGGATATAACTGATGAACTGATGTTGCAGTTTCAAGAGAGAAAGTACCCCACCTTTTCCATCAGCATGCCTGGGTTTCACAAGCCTTGTCTTTAATGCATTGCATGCTGTTTTGAGGCTGTTCATATTTAGATCATTTCTTGAATGGAAACAATACACTCTCTAAAGGGGTTTTGAAACGTTTTATGATATGGATAAGTATTGAAAGTTCCTTTGTCAAACTGGTAGCAGCAGTACAAAACATGTGTTGAAAATCTGATTATATATTGCATTTTAGCGATATTTTCAATATTATAAATATCGAGATTAAAAAAAAGGAAAATTTTAATTGCCCCAGGGGCAACTGCTTTTTTTTGTTTAACTTGCCTTTCTAAAAATTTGATTGCCGGGGCAAGCAGGCAACCGCAAATTTCGACCCTTGGATATGAATAAGTGGATTTGATAAAATACGTTTATTAAAAATAATAATTCATTATAATTTAAAATTGTCAGTGAGGCTATGGAAAGTTTGTAAGCCCCCAATCAAAAAATAGTTGAAAGCCACTGGTTTAAATAATTAAGTATTTAACTGCGATTATGTGTGTGCTTTGTATATTCTGCTCACAGTGTGTCGTACACCCAAGTATTGCAGCTTTGTCAGTGCTGTTGTCACTTTGTAACTATGTGCTAGTTTTGTTTTCTGTGTTTTAAATAAGCATGGTTCAGATGTCCCTTCCCATCCCTATTGTCAGAAAAAATAAAAGTAGATCTCAACCCCCCTCCCCCCCAAAGATGCCTAATAATATAATGCGTAATTTAATATTTGCATGGCCCCAATCATCGTCAAGATAGCCATTAATTTCACTAATTGCCATTGGTGTGGGAATACCATAATAATGATCAAATATTAACTTAAATTTAAACTGAATTAAATAAAAGAATAAAAAAATAATTAAATTAATAAGTTAAACAATCCAAACACAATGGAAACTTGAAGCGTATTTTGTGTTAATATAAGGGTAAAAATGAAATTAGAATGAAAAAATTTCGAGCTTTTCGGCCTACAATGTTATGAAGCTGGAAATAAATATGTGGCAAGTCTTTTGTTCTCAGATGTTAAATGGATGATCGGCACCATGGATGGTCTCCAGGCGTCAGTTGTGATTATACCAGAAACCGGAGGTTACTTTGATAGCCAGTTGTTGTGCCTGTCTTTTTCCTGTGTGACAAAACAAATTTGAAATCACTGGTGATCTGAGATAACAGCTGTTATTTGAAAAACAGGGGTTTCAGAGGAGCATACTGTTACTGGAACAGTGATTACTCGTTAACAGGTGATTTTTAACTGTTACCAAAAATAACTTCCATCTCTAACCATAATACATTTATATATAACTAATAAAGGTCACATTAGGGCATCAGTCCCAACTCAGATAACCTATATCACAGAGTACATAAAATGCACAAATACTGTTGATTCGTACAATCACACAAAATAAAAGTCAAAATTCTTATGGAGAAATTTATATAAGATTAACATCTATGACAAAACTCAAATATAAAAGCAGAAAAAAATATACGGTTAGAAGGAATATGTTGAATGAATTGTTAGGCTTGGCAAATGGTGTGCAAATGTTCTTTAATTTGGAAAAAAATTCTACATAAATATACCAAAAAGTACATTTGCTTGTGTTAATATAATAAATTTGTATGGCCCTGTGGCGGTTGGTTCAAGGGTAACAGCTTCACCCAACATGCTATTAATCCGAGTTCAACTCGTAACAGTGCCCAAAAATGACAAAAAAAAAAAAGAAAAAAAAAGCTTATCGACTAACTGCTCACTATAGTTTGGGAGTTGGTTCTGTAGACCTTAGAAAGTTCAGATTCCTCGAAAAAGTGTCTATATTGCCTTACAGTGTACATAGTACTAGTGCATTCACTCATTGTAACACTAACCCACATTCAACTCCCAATGGTATAATAGAACACATTAATGGTTAAAATTCACAGTTGACACCAGCTGCAAGGTGACTAAGTATCTAGGAATGGCGATTAAAAATACGACTTCAGTCACCATCATACTCGCCACTTTATTGTTTCCCAATGCAATCTTGCAGAACACAGACTGGTAGTAAAACATGCAAAAGTTTCAACTGAACACTTTGATTCCGTACTTGCAATTAATTTGTGATCATTTTCAGTGAAAAGCAGACAACCAAATTTTAATCACTAATTAAAAGTGTGAAAAATAAAGAAAGTGTGTCTTTGTCATCTTCATCTTGAAGCTTTTATATATGTGTTATCTGAATTTTCAAAATTAATGTAATTTTTAGATATGTGTGAAGAAAATTTAAACCGGTTCTTAGTTTTAGATAAGTATGTATATATATATATATATATGGCCTGCAAAAGGGTTGCTGGTATCTAACTGGAAGGAGACCCACACGCTGAGCATTATGTGGCGATGGCCAATGGAACACGGTGAACCCGGTAACATAGTGTCCTACCCCGCCTTCAAGTGGTGCAGGTTGGGCTTTCTATTTATGAAGCAAATTAATATTTGCTGCACGGATGGAAAGGCGGAAGGGGAGGGCTAATTCACCAACCCGTCTAGCCAGCGTGGTGAAATGATGGCTAATTCCTCCAATATGCTAATACACCAAAAACCATGGCCCCTAGTCTCCAGGTGCTGGAGTGCTCCTGATCAAGGCAGCGGTCAGCGTGGCATGAAAGCAGGGGGTGCTAAGAATCACTGGAATGGCCCAGGCTGCCGTTTGTTATTGACCTTGGCAACGTATAATGGACGATCCCTTGCTTCTGAAGCAAAACTTCAAGAATTGGAAGAAGAACTTGACAAGATCAAATGGGACATTGTAGGACTCAGTGAAGTTAGAAGAAAAGGTGAAGAGTTGGTGGAACTTAAAAGTGGACATTTGTTTTATTATAGAGGAACGGAAACTGGAAGAACAAGTGGTGTTGGCTTCTTAATCAACAAAAGAATTAAAGACTACCTTCTTGAAGTCGAAAGCACGTCAGATCGAGCAGCGAGGCTCGTTGTTCAACTAACCCAGCGATACCAACTTCAGATAGTACAGGCATATGCACCAACATCAAGCCATACCGACGAGGAGGTTGAGGAATTCTATGAAGAAATCAAACAGCTACATACCAAGGGGAAACAACACATCAAGCTCATCATGGGAGATTTTAATGCAAGAATTGGACAACAGGAACAAGGAGAGACATCGGTTGGTAAATACGGATACGGGGAAAGGAATGAACGTGGCGATCAACTCATAGAATTTGCCGAAGCTGAAAATCTTAGCATCATGAATTCATTTTTTAAGAAGAAACTACAAAGAAAATGGACATGGAAACACCCCAATGGAGGAACCAGCGAAATTGACTATATACTGGCAAACAAGAAATCAATTATTGAAGATTGCAGCATACTGAACAGATTTAATACTGGAAGTGATCATCGAATGGTGAGATGTAAAATGCACTTAAATACTAAACTAGAAAGGCAGAAGCTCATTAGGAAACAAGTATGTAAGAGGGTGGATTTAAAGAAATTAAAAGAAAATACCGAGGCATTCAAGTTGGAATTAAAAAATCGCTTTTCTGCACTGGAAGGACTTATTGAAGAAGTTGACATCTCAGAAGCAAATGAAAACATTGTTAAGACAATAATTGAAACTGCTGGGGAAATTGGTGGTGTAATATGTAAAAAGCAGAATAGCAAATTATCTGAGAAGACGAAACAACTCATGAAAAGGCGAAGACTTATGAAGGTGGACAATCAAAATACCAGTCGCAAGATCGAGTATGTAGAACTTTGCAAAACTTTGCGCAAAAACATGAAAGAAGATATAAGAAAATTCAATTGTGAGTTAGTAAGGAAGGCCATTGAAAGCAACAAGAGCCTTAGGGTTGTTAAAGGGAGTTTGTCTATTGGGAAGAAACACATCATTGCATTAAAAGGAGAGGATGGCACTGTAACAAGAAATAGGGAAGAAATACTTAGAAGAGTTGAAGAATTCTACAGAAAGCTGTATGAGGGAAACAGTGGATTAAACGAAGACTCTGAGATAGTCGAAGGAACAGCTCCTAAAATCTTAAAAGAAGAAGTAGCATTTGCAATAAAAAGTATGAAGAAAGGAAGATCCCCTGGCGATGATGGCATTACATTAGATATCTTAAAAGAAGCTGGAGAACATGTAGAAGACATACTCGCAAAATTCTTTACCAAATGCCTCAACAGTGGTAACATACCAAACCAATGGGATTCTGCAACAGTAATTCTTTTGCATAAAAAAGGTGATAAAGAGGATTTAAAAAATTACCGACCAATTAGCTTGTTACCTGCTATTTATAAAATCTTCACAAAAGTGCTAACACATCGCCTGCAGAAAAAATTAGATGCAGCTCAACCAAGAGAACAAGCTGGATTTCGAAGTGGATTCAGTACAGTGGACCATATTCAAGTATTAAGAGAATTAATTGAAAGAACACATGAATATGAACTTCCATTGTGTGTGGCATTTATTGACTATGAGAAGGCCTTTGACTCTATTAAAACATCAGCAGTCATCAACTCTTTAAGATCAGCAGACATCGAGGATGTGTACATTGACATGGTGAAACGTGTGTATAAAAATGCAAGTGCAAAATTTCGGTTACATAAAGATACCAAAACTATCAAAATTGGTAAAGGTGTGAGGCAGGGAGATACCATTTCTCCAAAACTTTTTACTTCAGCTTTACAGATGATTTTTCAGCAGATAAATTGGAATAACAGGGGAATAAAAATAAATGGTGAATATTTAAATCATTTGCGGTTTGCTGATGACATTGTTATTTTTTCAACGAACCCATCAGAACTCCAAGACATGGTACAGGAGCTCTCAACTAGAAGTAAAGAAGTTGGACTCAAGATGAACCTACAAAAAACTAAGATCATGTTCAATAATTTCGTAGAGGAAACAAAAATACAAGTTGACAACATTGAGCTAGAAATTGCTGATTCATATATTTACCTTGGCCAGCTGATTTCAATGGATGGCAACATTATGAAAGAACTCAACAGACGTATTAAACTTGGCTGGAGTGCATTTGGAAGAAACAGTTTTATCCTGAAGGGGAAATTGCCTTTGTGTCTAAAAAGAAAGGTCTTCAACCAGTGTGTATTGCCAGTCCTCTCTTATGGATCAGAGACATGGAGTCTAACTGTTGGAGCAATACGAAAGTTACAGACAACACAAAGGAGCATGGAGAGGTGCATGCTTGGAATAACTAGGAGAGATCGGAAAAGGGCAATATGATGATGATATATATATATTCCTGTGATTTATCTTTCATTATATTAATAGAATGAAGATAATAATTAGAACAAAACATTTAGGGATATAAAAGATGCAAGATGAGTCAGTCAAATGCATTTATTTGTAAAGTCATATTTGTTTATTATACAGACAAATTATATAGGATTTTGTGGCCATACAAATGTGGCTACTAATTTAAATGAAGTGGCTCCTAATAAAAAGAGCCCTTCTGGCCAGTGGCCATTAACTTAATATCTGAGTTTTAAGCTTTAGAGCACATGCTGCCCCATCATGGTTTGGGATTTGGTTAATTTGGCAACGAAGGTTAGGATTGCTCGGAAACTGTAGATCCTTGTGCACATGACCTTTGATGTTCTTGCACCATAAAAATGAATAAAAATTTAAAATATAGAATAAATATCACATTAAAAAAGCATGCTGTGCATATTTCTTTGATTTTAGTGAATTTATCATTATGCATTTACTAAGGGTATTCCTTTTTTTTTTTTTAGGAACAACTGATCGACCCTGTGATGTCAGTCATCACCCTATCCCTACAGAGGAAGAAATACAATTCATTTTGAACGAAGTGAAAAATTACTTGAGCCCTGACATTACAGGTATGAGTGCTATATATTACTGTACTTTTTTTCTTAATTACTTTTATCACATTTTATTAAATTTTTATCGTATTTGCTTTTTAGATGCATGTGTGTATCACCTACTATCAATTAGGATATATTTAGTTTAGTTACAATGCTGTAACATCACTTCAGGCAGTGGGTAATCTTCAGTTGTTTCCTCGAGTGAAAAAAGTCACAATATACAATAAAACCTCTAGAAGTGTCATCCGTGTGACTCTGCAAAAGCGATCCTGCTTTGAAGGTTGCTGTTATTTATTCAATATAAAAAAATCAAAATAGAAAAAGTTAATGGTATAGTTAGTCTATATTAATTTTTAATACATAAAAATATATAACTAAAGTACATAGTATGCATAGGGAGTATTATGTAATCAATATTTTGGCCATTTCAAACCCCTTTCCTCCCCCCCTCAGTAAGCAAAAAATTAACATTGGCTAACATAGGAAAATAAGCACAATGGCATCCCCAAAGGTGCTTACATAGTACTTGAATGCTCCCATACAAACTATTTTCAATACTTAAAAAGGGACTGAATAATACTAATATGATAGGACCATTTTATCTGTAGTTTAATGCAGCCGAAAATTTTTAAATTGAAAATTCCAAAAATAAATGATTAATAATTTCCAAATTCTGAGCTATTTCAAGACACATGATTTGGTGAAAACTTCCTTCACTGTGGTGCTCAGTACATGATTCCTCTCTCTCTATTCTGTATACCAGGATGGCAACAGAAACGAGAAATCGTAAAATTTTACTGTTCTGAAAAAATATCAGGGAATTCCACTAAAATTACTTCATAATCAGGGAAATTTTGGCTCTTGCATTCCTTGTAATTCCTACGGCCCTGCGGTGGCGCAGTGTGGTAACGCGTTCTCCTATTGCGCGGCTAATCCGGGTTCGACTCCCAGCAGTGCAAAAAGAACGCTTACTCAGAGATCTCATAAAGATCGCACTGCTCACTGTAGTCCGGGGTTTGGTTCCCTAGGCCTTAAGAGGTTCGGATTCCTCGGAAAACAGTAGGTCCCGGCGCAGCATGACCACTGTAGTCTTTGAGCCGTAAAACCAAAAAGAAAGCGAAGTATAATTCCTACATGACATTTCACTGCTATGTTAATTTGCATAAATTCAAGGTATCGCATCCATGTGCATCCGATGTTTCCCCCTCCCTTCTTTTACTGCCATCTAAATTATAAGAATCTTCTAACAGAACAAATGGAAGAACCATGGGTATTTTTTTCTATCCTCTTTATTCCAGGGGTACACATATGTGTGCCTTGAGTTGTAATGCTTTTTCTATTACACTAATATAAACTGCGAACACAGACCGAAGGGTGTCATTTGTGGTCACTTTTTAAGCTTTCTTTTAGCGTCACTAGATGTCCCTGGAAAGCTCAGAAAAACGCGGAACGAGAATTTGCTTTTGCGGAAGTTGTTGCATCATGTCGACCAACGCTCGGGTCTTAAGAGGTTAAGCATAAAGCATAATGAAAAGTAAGGTTGTGCTCTGTGAATTATAAATATTCATTTTAAAGTTACCCTTGTGGTCTGCAAAAGCTTATTTAAAGTAGGGCATATGCATTCAATATTTAGTGTTACCCACATTCTGTGTATACATGCAAAATTGCCGTAAAAAATTCTCAATCTCAATGCATCCATTATAGGCATTATTATTTTCATCATTGATGTTGTGTTTAAAATGATAGAATATATTTAAAAATAGAATTCATAAATATTTCTAAATCTGAATTGATCCGAAAACGGTTACCAATTTTGTCTTACTACAGAAATCGGAAATTTTTTCTTGGTTTAGAAATTTTAAATTTTTCTGGTCATTGTACAATCTATTAAAACAGAAGCGGAACCAAAAAATTATTAAGTCATCGACATTAAGATCAACTCATTATTATTTTTATGGATGAAATTCTTTCATCCGTAAGTCAATGTCAAAATTTGAAACAAGAGTGTAACATAGTGTTCAATCATTTTCTATTCTTTGTATAAATAACTGTATTTTCATTAGCTGTATTTCAATAAAATAGTTGATGTACCAATAGACAAATTTGTTATTTCTTGCCATTATACAAATTCAGCATAGTGTCTTAATACTTTTAGTAATATAAAGTGCATACTGCTGTTTTACTTAATTGAAATTAGTACTTTTTAAAATGGGTAAAATTCTTAATGACCACCACAGAAGTGAAATTACAATTTGATATCTTTAATTTCTCACCTAGTTAGTCGCGCATTTGCTTGTTTCACCACTTTTTCATATGGTGCAGAATGACCCTTGCTATCTTTGCACCATAAAAATACAACCAACCAATTTTTTATAGTTTTATCTGTCATGTAGAAACTGATGTTTGTAGAACTCATTTTTAATTACCGGTAACTTCAGGTTAACTTGTTTATGCATATCAATTTCATTTACTTATTTTATTTACTTTACTCATCAATAAAATACTCAAAGAAAGCTAAATGCTTCAAAAATGTAAAATCTTTTCAAGTCTGTGGTTGTTCCGTGGTAATGTGTTCACCTAGTATGCCTATTAATTTATTTAATTCCCGACCCAGTATTAAAAAAAAAAAAAAAACAGCTACTAACTAACAGCTCACTTTAGTCCTAGGAGTTGGTTCCCTAAACCTTAAGAGGCTTGGATTCCTTAGAAAAATGTAAGTCCACTGCTCCATGATGGTATAATAGTAACACATTCATCTACTGTGCTATTGACAGGTTAAGCTCCCAATTTTATCATAAAATACATACTGTCTCCTCATAGTTCAGAGTTTGATTCTCATGGCAGCAAAGGTTTGGATTTTTCGTAAAACGGCACAGCATGGCCTTAGTTGACCCCGTGCCATAAAGACACAATTTAAAGTGCTGTTTTTGCTTTTGGACTTTTATCATTTATTATTAATTTCTCTCAAAATGGCACCCTGGTCCCAGGATATCTTATGTATCAGTTGTATTAAAAGTAATATGGTTAGTTAAAGTATATTTCTGTATTCTTAAATGGTTTAGGTAAAGTTTAATTTCGTAATCCAACTTTACTCTTTTATTCTTAATGCTTATTTTGCCAGTTGGTTAGTCCTATAAGATTATGATTTAAGATTTTAAGGTATAAGGATATGTATGTATGTAAATGTATGAGGATAATAATCCTTATAATTTGAAATGCATTCTTTCAGTACTTTAAAAATAGCCTTTGCTTTGTTTTTAAAATATAATTTATTTTATCAGTTCGTCGTGGGGATGTGTTATCAGCATGGAGTGGGATTCGGCCATTGGTATTAAATCCTGAAAAAGGTTCTACAGAAGCATTAGCCAGAAATCATATCATACATGTCAGCAAGAAAAATTTAGTGACTATTGCAGGTATAGTGAAAACATTGTTAATTGTGATAATATTGCAACTTTTTTCACATTTCTTTACATCATTACACTTCTTTAAATGGATAATTTCTAATATTACAAAAAGAAAATAGTAGTGCTTATATTTTATTGTTATTGAAAGATATACTTGAACAAGTTTACTTATGGATAAGTAAAATTGGTGAAAAGATATGTTCTGTCTGTTGGATGGATTTGCCCTTCATTTCTATTTTAATATTTTTGGTTTATGACTATTATTTTATTAATTAGAATTATTGTTAATTGATTAATTAAGAATTTGAATTTTATTATTGTAGGCCGTTAAGTTCACTTACTTGTACTGGTGCCAGACCAGTTTTGTTTACCAAATCAACCTCCAGTCTTGATTGACTTAAAGTAATACTTTATGCAGTAAATTTAAGTTTTTATTGATTGATTGATTGTTTGGCTTTTTTATGGCGCAAGAGCATCTGGGCTATACTGTGCCTAAGTTTTTATAATTAACTTGAAATAAGGACAAACCATCCAATAAGCCAGATTGTATAGTAATTAAAAAAATTAGTTGATTAGCGAAAATTAATAATTAACAATAGCCGGAAGGATCATGAACTGGAAATGAGACAAGAAATTAAGTATTATAAATCAAGATTTATTATGAGGAAAAAAAAAAAAAATCAATCAATGATTACATATTATATATTACATTTTTCAGAGTCCCCTAAATAGGTTAGGCTCAGAAAGCAGTCTGGTGAATAATTGTATACTATCTTGACATATTAACATAAATAATTTCATTTTTTATCAACAACTTTTAACTACAACATTCCGTTCCACAAAAGGATTTAAAACTTTAGATAAGCAACACAGGCTTTAACCAGTTTCGAAAAGCATGACCACGGAAAATAAAATTGTATTTTTAAATAGCTTAAAAGCAAGATGAATGAATTTGATAAAAATTAAATGAATGTTAATAAGCCATTATTTAAGTGTATGGAAGGGAAGTTAGAAAGAAATAAAGGAAATATTTCTTTTCTCACCACTTCAGCTACATCTTTGTTGGTAGCAACCGCCAGTTCCAGCTGGCGGTTGCTGGCTTGAGAACTTTTCTGCACTCGAGAAAAGGTTGCCATAATGATGGCACATTTGGCACCCATAGTTGTTTTACTATTGGAGGAGAAGTTACTCACTCACTGAAAGTTTGTCATATTTGTTCATTTTCGTGCTTTTGGTGCAAGTTGGCGAGCCAGATGGCCCCCTTCTTTTTGTCCACTTTTTGGGGAAAAACATACTAATAAATTTTCTTCTATGTTGATAGCTGCTGACTTAAAATCGTTCCTTCATGTATACTTTGCAATACACGTTTGGTGGTCTGGTATCCCAGAATCGGGTGTGAGAAAGAATTTCCTTGCAGATGGCCATTGGTGTAACTTAAGTTGTCAGTGGGAAGCAGTAAAATTTCGTTAATCTCGAGCAGGGACAAAGTTTAGCAGAAATTCTAGTTAAGGGGAAGAAGAATGTGTTGATAGAAAATATACAGAGCTGTGAGTAAAAGTTGCACAGATACAAGATAGGAATGTCTTTATATTTGGTTTAACTTGCTAAGGATGTTCTGTTATTCATCAAGATAAAATTGGAAAGATTTCCTTCACAATATTTTTGAACTTATGGCAGGTTTGGCATATAACAGAACAAAGGCTAATTATTAAATGTATCGTTAAAAAAATCAAATTAATAAAAATATGACAGTTTTATAATCACTGTAACAAAAACAATTTATTGTATAAAAAGGATCTTGCTGAGATAACAAAATAAATATAAAAATGATGTAAATAATTTTTTTAAGTTATTTTAAAGTTCCAAATCAATAGAATTTACAAAAAATCTTCTCTCCTTTTGAAGAATGGCAACAAGTCCTGGTTAATAATACAATTTTTCTTCTTGATCTTCAGTGCATGGGTAATAATGCAACGTTTAATACTGTTAGTCCATTGACACAATTTTTCTGTCTTTCATCAATACGCTGATACCCAAATGGCTCTAAAACTTAAAAATTGTCAATAAGTAATAATAAAATAAATCATGTAATATTTTTAGGCCTCTGTCTAAAACATACAAAAGAAAAATGATTATAAATTATTACAAATTAAAAAATTAAGACAAAGTAAAAAAATGATGAATTTGAACCAGGGTTGCTGGAGTGCAATCATTTGTTACTTATTTTTATGTTTATATTAATTAAAAATAATTTTATAGCAAGGAATATTGTTATGTTGGAATTTCAAGTCAACGTTACTGCAGAACAATTGTGGGGTGGATCAATTTTTTTTTTGTCTTAAAACAAATAAAAAAAAATCGTCCTACAAATATTTCCTGCATTTCTATTAAAAAGGAATTTGTTTTATGGAATTTAAAATTGTATATAATATATATATACACACACACATAGTAGAACCTCCATATAGCGAAATTCTCTATATAGCGAAGTTTTGGTAAATCCCCATGGTCATTACATATGAAAGTGTTTCTATATAACGAATTTTTTAATGACTAAAACAGAAAATCGAGTGGTCACGTCAGTGACATCGGGTTTCCTAATACCATGGGAATAAAATACGATTTTAAGTTAAGTGGCCAACAGAACAGAATGAGGCACTCTTACGGGAGACTTTAAACTCCTAATAAAGAGTTTTCCTAAGCACAAACACCTGTGTCTGGTTGCCCCATACAGTGCAAAGCTGTTAGACTAGAAGCAGGCCCCAATTGTCCTTGAATACACCATGTTGTCTGAATAGTAGTACTGATTGCGCTTTTTGTTCGTTTGATTCTCAAAAATCCAGAATTTAAAATTTCACACAGCTGTGCTGGCTGGCTTCTCGTGGAAAGAATTCTTCCCTTTACTGCAGGGGGGGGGGGGGATCGAACTACCGGTGGCATGTATGAAAGAAACGTACATGAAAGAAGCATTAAACACTCTTTTATTTTAAGGTAAGAATTGTGCAACTCTTTTTATATGCATGTATATTTCACACTTAAAAACATCTATTTTTAAATGGTTGAATGTTATTTATGAGAAACAGTCGTTTACTGAAAAACGGGATTTTAATTGTGGTATCATATTGCACTGCCCTGGTTCATGAATACATTGTTTCCACATAGCGAATTTTCTATATAACGAATTTTTTTTTATGGAACCGTCCATTTCATTATATGGAGATTCTACGGGGTATGTGTATATATATAAATCAGTGATGGCTTGTAGCAAGATTTTAGGGTGTGCGCATGAAGGCTAATTCATCAAAACACATGAATTTACTGCCTATACTCGTCAAGAAACTGGTTTTTAGCTCATTCAGTAAGAAAGAAATTTAAGGTAACTTTAGGTTTTGGTGAATTGGCTTCATGCGCACGTGCTAAAATCTCGCTACGAGCCGCCACTGATATATATATGCATGTCTCACAGGCGTCCTCTGCCAAGAATACCGGCACTCGGCCGATCATCACTGAAAAGCGTCATTGGTAGCGGTCACTCCATAGTGGGAAGGAGGGTGAGACGAGTCCAATCTTAGCTTAGGGCAGAATTTTGGCTGTGGTGACCGAAGTCCGGATTCTTCGTAAAACTGTAGATCCAGCTTGACAACCCGTCTGGCCAACGTGGTGAGAGTAAGGCTGCTTCCTCTGTATTTCTTTCACCGTACTACGTGTATGTGTGAAAACAGAGAGACCTCCATCCTGCTGTGGATTGAAAATAGTTGTCGATGATGATGATATATGTATATACGCATACACGGTAGAACCTCCATATAACGAAATGGATGGTTCCATAAAAAAAAAATTCTTTATGTGGAAAATTTGCTGTATGGAAATGATATATTCATGACCCAGGGTAGGGCAATTTATACCACAATTAAAATCCCATTTTCCAGTTAACGACTGTTTCTTATAAATAACATTCAACCATTTAAAAATAGATGTTGTTAAGTGTGAAATATATAAATATACATGCGTATAAAAAAAAAAATAGTTGAACAATTCTTACCTTAAAATGGAAAGGTATTTAATGCTTCTTTCAAACACATTCATGTTTTTGTAAAAAAAAATCTTAATATCCTACTGCACAACAAATGGTGATGTTGATTCATCAGCAAAAAAGCCTGACAAGTGCTACTCTTCAAAAAATACAGTGTGTTTAAGGCAAATAGGGGCCTGTGCCTAACCTAGCAGTTTCGCACTGTATGGGGCAATCAGATACAGATATGTGTGCTTAGGAAAACTCTTTATTAGGGAGTTTAAAGTCCATTAGATGTGCCCCATTCTCTTCGTTTGCCAATTACCTTAAAACCATATTGTGTTCTCATGGTATGAGGGAACCCGATGGCGCTGACATGACCACTCAATTTTCTGTTTTGGTCGTTAAAAATTTCGTTATATAGAAATTTATTCCGTTATATAGAAACACTTTCATATGTAATGACCATGGGGATTTGCCAAAACTTCACTATATAGAGAATTTCGCTATACGGAAGTACGTTATATGGCAGTTCTAGTGTATGTATGTATATATACTGGGTGATTATAATTAAAGTTCAACATTCAAAAAGCTGTAGAAAAAAGAACCACTGCTCAAAATTACATGAAATTTGAACTGAATATACTCGAAGGAGGAGGAAATGGTATGGAATTAGAAAAAAAATAGTTCTAAATTTTAGCAATAGATGGCGCTTTAAGCGTCGTAATATGCAAAATAAAAGGCGTGTCATGGACACGACATATAGCATTTGTTATAAAAACGCTGGGTACATGGCTTTTTCCTCATATAGCGTCTGAGAAGCTCATCATGACTCTCTCAATGAAGGATCGCGCTCTGCTTGTGAAGCTCTTTTATAAGAACGGTGACTGTGCGCCAGTAGCTCTAACGAAGTTCAGGACAGTAAAGGGTATGAAAAAAGGTTGTGATCCGATGTCTGCCAAGTGTCTGGAGAAAATTATTAAGAAATTTGAAAAGACAGGTTCTTTTGAAGTGAAATTCTGTCACAGGGAAGAAACCAATTGCTTCGACGTCAGTAGAAGATGTGCTCACAGCATTCCAGGAAAAGACGAGCAGCGGTGTGCGAACGTGCAGTGCACGGGGAATTTCCCGAACTTTGGACATATCTGTGAACACGGTGCATAAAATTGTACGAAACATCCTGTATTGCTATCCATACAAAATTACCCATGTTCAGGAGTTGCTTCTTGCTGACCTGCCAGTAAGACACACTTTTGCTCTAGAATTTCTTGCTCACATGGAATTGGACAATGAATGGCCATGGAACATTTCGTGGATCGACGAAGCCCATTTCCATCTCCAAGGACATGTCAATACTCAGAATTGCAGAATATAGGTAATGGAAAACCTGTTCTAACATGAACCAATACCTCTTCATTTTACAAAGGTAACTGTGTGGTGCAGGTTGACACCATTGTTTATCGTAGGGCCATTTTTTTTCGAGGAGATGGGTCGTGCGGGTCCTGTTACCTGTACCGTCAATGGTAAACGCTATGAGAGTCTTTTGCGCAACTACATCATTCCAACACTTCAACAGCGTGCGTGTGTGGGTAGCATCATTTTTATGCAAGATGGCATTCCTCCGCACATTGCAAAGCCAGTGAAGCAGCTGCTGAAGAGGCATTTTGAAAATGATAGAATTATCAGCCATCATTTTCCAACAGCCTGGGCATCAAGATCGCCTGATCTTAATCCTTGTGACTTCTGGATGTGGGGTTACCTAAAAAGTGTTGTGTTCAGTAGTCCGATTGAAAAATTAGCTGAATTGAAGGCACGCATTGCGCAACACATTCACAATGTGACCTCTGAGACAGTCCGATCTGTTGTGGAACATGCTGTTTATCGGTTTCAACTTGTGGGAGAAAACGGTGGACAGCATATTGAACATGTCTCGTGCAAGTCTGCCGATAATTAAAAACCGATTTCTTTGTTGCTTTTTATGCCGTTTTGACCTCAGGACAATTAAAAACTGATTTCATTGTTGCTTTTTATGCTGATTTTGGCCTCAGGAAAATTAAAAACAGATTTTTCCTATCCGATGTGGTAAGACCTTGTCGCGGTGGATGGGCTTTCCACTAACAGTGCCATACTTGTTGAATGACTTGGAAGTTTTTTTTTCAGTGAAAAAAAAAGAAAACGATACAGTCATGCATGTTGAAAAGTACAGTTGGTTTAACATGTAACGCACGCCATAGCTATCGTATTGCGATTCAAATGTCACTTGTAGCCGAACCCATTTACGTTATGATGCTTAAAGCGCCATCTATTGCTAAAATTTTGAACTATCTATTTTTCTTATGCCGTACCATTTCTCCCTTCTTTGAGTATATTCAGTTTGAATTTCAGGTCATTCTGAGCAGTTTTTTTGTTTTTTTTTACAGCTTTTTGAAAGTTGAACTTTAATTATAACCACCCTGTATATATACATGCATACAAACACACACACACACGCATGCATCTCCTGCAGAACATTTTTGATCAGCTGAAGGCTTGTTGCAGAACATTGCAAAACATTCTGCTTTGGGGCTTTTGAATAGATGCCATTCTTTCTGCCTACTGTAGTCTGAAGTTTGGTTCTTTAACGACAGAAGTTTGAATTCCTCAGAAGCAGTACCCAGTGTCACTGAACCTTAGCCATGTGATGCAAATCACAAATAAAACCAAAACATAATACTGTAGTAGCCAAGTACTACAACTGAACCACTTAGAAAACAAATATTCTTGCGTGTCAGTTCAAGATTCTAACTTCAACATACTGATAAAGGGTGTGTGGCATGGACCACACAAATTTATAGACCCTACCTACCAACTTGAGATATTAGAAGCAAATGTGTGTGGAAACGTTGTGAAGTTCTGGAGTGTATTGACATGGACCACCTTGAAACCTTTTATGCTGAGACTGTTATAGCTTAGCATATTTGCTAACAGTGTACGCTCATTTATTATTATTTTTTCACAAAATAACATCTTTTCATAGGACAATACTCTTTCACATTGGTCCAAAGTGATAGCATGTTAGTTAAAGAATTGTGGTGGAGCATTCTGTTAGTTGAAAGAACTCTCCAAAGTTTGGATATTCATATTTTTTGAATATGACTCAAAAAATGAAATATATCTTGAGTAAAATGTTTGAAAACTGAAATTTTTGCTACATTTGACACAGCATAGTTATTAACTATCCTCACATCAGAAAACAATCATAAAATTATCATATATAATGCCTATAATTAAAAATTGTTCCAACTTGTGTGGATAGGTTATTTTAAAGTTTGCAAAATATGCTTTAATTTCTTCATGATCTTCACCCCTCCCCAGTGTGCAATGATGTAACTATTTTTCTGCATTTTTTTTTCTTTTTTGTTTAACTTTAATCAGATTGAAAACTTTTATATAAAAAAAAGCAAGAAAAAATGGTCTTTGTTCCATTGGCTACTAGGTTAATGAAACTAAATCCCCTTCTTGACTTCTACACAATATATGTATACGAAATACATGTTCAGATTTCACAATCAGTTTTTGCTCACTTAGGTGGGAAATGGACAACGTATCGTGTAATGGCTAAAGAAACTGTTGATGCTGCTATTGAAGCTTGTGATCTGAAACCTGAAAAATTGGAGACACAGACTGATGGTCTTTTATTAGAAGGTTCTCATGGATGGACCCCTAATCTGTACATAAGACTTGTGCAGGATTTTGGTCTAGATAGAGAAGTAAGGACTGATATTTTCTACTGTTCTCCAAAGTATTACATGAAAAATTTTACCATTAAATATAATAGTGCAGTGTGTGTGAGAGAATTTGATATTATCTTTATGTATATAAAAGTATTGTATAAAAACAATCCGGCATTTCTTACTCTGGTAATTATCAATGTTATATGTTTTGTGAGCTTAACACATTGTGCACCTGCACTATATGGCCATTAATGATAAGACACCCTTTAAAGTACAGTAGAATCACCATAGTGCATCTCTGGAGCATATAAAAAGACTGAGCATTCGGTAAACATGTATATGTTACTGTGAAAGACTGAGCATTCGGTAAACATGTATATGTTACGGTGAAAGACCAAAATCTGGCGAATGTCGACAGTCTCCGGTGAATGTCAGCATTCACATAGTCGCTTGGTGTATGTCCGAAATATTTGCTAAATATCATTATTTCTGAATTAACCAGCCAATGTTGACATTTAGAATGCACTGATAGTGAATGTTGAATAAAAATATTTTTATTACATTTAGACAAAAATGAAACTTTTTAAATCATACTGTATTATCAAAACATATTATGACATATGTCAAAATAGGAGAAAACTTACGTAACAGCACATATAAATAAACTGTTGAACCTTAAAACGAACAGTACATTCTAATTCTAACTGAGAAAAGAAAATAATACCAATAATAAACTTATTTAATTATATGATTAACGGTACTCAATCTTATTTATTGCAATGACTTAAACTGTTATGACACTTTAAATTGCACAAGAATCCCTTGCTTTTACAACTGCATTCAGTATTAAAACACTTCTTTTTGCAATTACAGCGTGTATAGCCTTGCCCTCCGCTTCTCGAACTAGTTGCAGCTGCTTCTCTTAGCGACATTTCTTGAGGAGAAACCTGATCTATGGAAAGTAACTTCTCTTTATAAATTACGAACTGATTATGGGTATAAAGCTGCTTGAGGGTACCATTTTTTTTGCTAATTTATAAAAGTCGGAGTCTTCTATTCCAACAACAACTACCAAAATATTTCAGGCATCTGTGCGACCACGGTTGGCATCAAGGACTTGTATTCATACTGTACCACCAACTTGAGCAGGAAGAAATTTTCTTTTTGAGCTTTGTAATGTTTCCGTTGGTTGCAGCAGAAGACTCTCTTTCGCAGCTGTTCTTTTTATAGAAATAAACTCGTATTTATCAGTCAGGGCTGGATATGAAGATGTGGTAGGTTGAAGCTCCTCTTCAATATTTTCCTTTGGAATATGGTTTTCGATATGGTCACTGCTCAAATTTTCTTCAAAAGTATTAACAATTTCTTCAAGCGGTTCTTCGGTTTCGATATTTGCGATTTGCTCATCAGGCAATGATGACATGCTATACCTCTTTTTGGTTTAACGCCAAACAGGGCTTCATAAGGACTTTGGCGTATTCTTTCATGGTATGTTGTGTTCTTGACAAATTGAATAAAGGGAAAATCATCTGACCATTTATTTTTATCATTATCGTTCATCCATGCAGTGAACGTGTTCTGAAATATCCTGATTGGCCCTTTCAAGTGAGCGTTGTGTTTGACTATGGCGAGGCTTTCCGTGAACTACCTTAACATATAACAGCCTCTCTGTCTTCACGGCTTCTTGTTTCGACCATCATCAGAGCTTATCTGTGCTTGTCGACATACACCAGCGATGGTCTGAATGTATAAGAATATAACCAAATATTCGGTCTTTTAGTGATGTATTTGGTATGTGTCTGCATTCACTGGAGAATAGCGACATTATCCAATTTCAGTCTTTCACGGTAACATATACAGTTGACAGCTAACAAAATAAGCAGAGGTGATAGCTGACTGAGACTAAATGGGGAATGATTACACTAGGTAACAAGAAAATGTTCTTGATATTTTAATTATTTCTGGCCCAGTTTTTTGCACTGATTACAAATGTTTAATTACTTTTTTTGAATCGCAAATGTCGAAGTAGATTGCCACATCCCGATACTCCATCATCCAGTTCTCCTGTTCAATATGGGTTAGATTTGCCTATTCTTGACCCACCTGTCATTGACATAGGTGAATCGACATTTCCGGAGCATGCACTCATGGACAACAGTGGCCATGATTATGAGTATGATTCCAGCAAGAAACCAATTTTTTTAATTCAAATTTAAACCAATTCGATTTTGGGTTACCAAAATTGAAAGCAGAGCTCCTAGCATCCCATCTATAAAAGTGGAATTTGCTGGATAAAAGCTAATAAAATGACCAATAAAAAAATATCATGGACTGCATTCAAGCTTGTTGTTTCTAATTACCTTGGTAATTAGAAACAACACTCTTCAACAAACAACTTCAAGGAACTGGTAGATAAACTGCTTGACAGTTACCAGAAGTTGGGCTACAGAATGTCTCTCAAGCTGTACTATTTACACTCTCATGTTGACTTCTTCCATCCAAATCTAGGTGCTGTTAGTGAGGAGCATGGAGAATGGTTTCACCAGGACATCTAAGTTATTAAGAACGGTACCAAAGAATATGAGATGAAGCCTTTATGGGTGACTATATCTGGAGTTTAGTCCGTTGTGATGCATCGATTCACAAAAGACAAACGCTCCAGTGTAGATTTCTGAAGTTTTGGATACTATTTTCAATTACATTAAAATTTATGTACATGTATGTTGATATGATAAAGATGAATAATAATAATAATAAGGTGCAACATATTACAATAAGTAATTCATGAGACTTTGAAGTTGATTAACGTATTACATTTAACTTAATACAAAATTATCTAAAAATAAAAATTAGGAAGCAATTGTACAAAGATATTGGAGACACCGGAAAAAGACCAGTTTAACTGATCTGACTAGTCCAGTGCCACCCCCTCACCCCACCAAACATAAAAGACCTGTTAACATCCGCACCATGCTATTTATTAAGTAAATGTGTAATTACAATAAAAAAAAAAACAGCAAAAAGAGAAAAGGCTGGACTTCAGCAAGGAGAAGAAAAATTTGAGAAAAAAATCTCTCGAACCATGCGCTTAAATTCTGAAAGGGAATGAATGTAAGGGAGGTTATGACCGATATAATTCCAAATTTTTGGACCAATATAGTTCAAAGAGGTTCCACCAATATTGGTACGAGTGTGTGGTATTCTAAACATAGGTATTGATCCAAGATCATATTGTGGAGTAAATGGAACAAAATGTATTAAGTCCCCAAGAAAATTAAAAATAATTCGTTTGAACATTAAGATCTGCATTAAATAGCAATATAGTGAAGTTACTGGAATGATATTAAAAGATGAGTAAAATGTCAAAGGATCAGATCGATTAAATCGATTTGGAAAGAAAATTGTAAAAAATCTATTTTGAAGTCGTGATAATCTAACTGTGTTTGTACTCGTAGGAAAAAAAAAAATAACGAGGCCACTAACAAATGATAAGAGCGTCAGAACAATCCTAGGTGGAAGAGAAGTCCTATATCGCGTCATCATTCCAATGGTCCTTGAGACTCTTGGGCAAACATTATCATATTGGCTGTTCCAACGAAGAGTTATACCCAAGAATTTTACATCGTCACAAAATTTTATTACAATACCACCACAAATAATAGGTAAAATTGGAAAAATGTCACATTTTGATCTCGTGAAAACCACAGTTGATGATTTATGTCTATTAATCACAAATTTATTAGCTAGAAACCACTCAGTCATATCATAGAGTGCATTGTTAGCAATAACAATCAGATCCTCCAAACAGTCACCAATAAAAAAGATAGAAGTATCATCTGCAAATAAAATTGTAGAAGGAATATATGAAAGGGATAGTAAATCATTAATGTAAATTAAGAGTAGTGTGGGACCCAAAGGAGAACCCTGAGGAATACCAATATTGATCAAGGAAAGTTCAGAGGCACCACCAGTCATTGCAACAAACTGTCTTCGATTTTGAAGGAAAGATGAAAAGAGAGAATGAGTAACACCACGAATACCAATATATTTAAGTTTTTCAAGTAAAATATCATGAGAAACGGAATCAAAAGCTTTAGTTATATCTAAGAAGATTCCAATAGTAAACAGGCGATTGTCAAGTGCGGAGGAAATATTATGGGCATGTAAAAGTACGGTCTCAACAGAAATCCCAGTTCGAAAACCAAATTGATTAGGATGTAGAATATTAAAATGTTCAAGAAATTTAATTAGTCTAGTATTAATCAATGACTTGAAAACTTTGGCAAAAACAGATAAAATTGAGATCGCCCTATAGTTCCCGGGATCGTTTCGATCCCATTTTTTTATAAATCATTGTAATACGAGTAATTTTCAGTAAGTCTGGAACAATACCTTGTTCAAAACAATTATTAAATAAAATTAAAATATGATCAACCAGCAGATCCGCAGCCGCCACAATAGCTTGAGGAGATATCCCGTTAAATCCAAGCGAATGTCATTCAAAGAATATCGTTTGAAAAACATTCAAAGAAGCAAGATGTCTCAGAAGTTCAACACGGTCAATAGGTTCCATCACAAAAGAATGATCTACACCAGGGGAAAGTCCAAGAAAGTCTGAAGAGTCCACTCGAGTAGAATGAAGAGAGTTCAAAAACTCCAAAGGATGGCTCTATAGATAATCAGAAAATGCATTAGTAATACTCTGAGGACAAGAAAAAGATTGCCCCGATAATTAATTTTTGATAAAAAATGTCCACCAGTACGAGATGCATAAGAAAGTTTATTGAAATAATACCAAATTTGGCGTAAGTTAATGTTATTAAATAAATCAAAATAATATTGTGATTTCGCTCTTTTAAGATCCTTTGAAAGTAAATTCCTATAAGATCGAAACTCCCCGAGATCTGTTAAACAGCGAGAGGTCAAAAATCTTTTAAAAAGTTGGTTTCTATATCTAATTTTCCGAAGAAGAAATTGTGAAATTCATGGCTTGCGCTGTCTTTTTCTCCGAAAACACTGGGCTAGAGGAAATGCCATTTCATAAAGGGAGGTTAGAATTTCTAAAAAACGATTATATTGCAGATTTATATCAGAGGTAGAGAAAACTATATCCCAATTAACAGAAGAGAGTAAGTCATTAAACTTTGTTTTGTTTAAATCATTGAAGTTTCTGGTTAAATTATTTAGAGGTAAATCACTTCGTCTGGAAGTATCATCGAAATGAAGAAAGGAGATTGAAGCAAGATGGTCACTTAAATAATAATCAAGAACAAATGAAACTTGAGTTAGTGAAAAAGGGATCAAGAAGGGTCTGGGAGGTGCTAGTGATTCGAGTAGGACAATAAATCAAGTTTTTAAAACCAGAAGAAAGAACGATGTCCCGCAGTAATTGAGATCTGGGTGAATCTGTCAAAAGGTCAACATTAATATCTCCTGTCACTACCAAAAAATTATTGTTTGTAATGGCATAATCCAAAATTCCTGAAAATTTCTCCAAAAAAAGATTAAAAGCCCCATCCGGTGGTCGATATAAAACTGTTAGTAATAGGTTACTGCTTTCAATTGTAACTGCCTCCAAAAATGGCAAACTAAATGTTAAATTTTTACAATAAAGAAAATGGTGAAGTCGATAAGCTGTATAGATGGCCACACCACCGCCCACACCCCGATGTCTATTTGAGAAAAAAACACGATAACCTGGCAAATCAAACGTCTCATTTTCGGAGCACCATGTTTCCGTAAAACACAATATATCAAGATCAAAAGAGAGAGAATCCAAAAAGATAGTAATTCGATCAGAAGCTGAAAAAATACTACAAACATTAATATTAAGGAAGGATTGTAAATAGGAGGAAGAAGAGACCGCAAATCCGATAAGTTAACAAAATCATAAGAGGATGATTTTAATGTTTGCCAAGTCAACGTACTAGAATAAGTAAATCGTTTTCGGAGTAAATAAGTATTGGGCTCGCGGTCTCACTTCTCTTCAAAAATTTTTTTCCATAGTTATGCCATACAAATTTATAGTTATTTTTCAATTTAAATTGTCGGGCCAGATAGAACAATTTTGCATAATAAGGTGATAAATGTTCGTTAACATAAACTCTCTCCTTCTCTCTAATAAGTCCAAGATCATTTGAGAAGATCTTTTTAATTTTCATCCTGGAAAGCACAATGTCTCTAAATGTTTCAGTAGCAAAACGGACCACCAATTTTCTTGGACGGCCACTCGAACCCGGATGTTTACCAACTCGGTGGCATTTAACAATGTCACTAGGTGAAATCGGACAGTCCAACGCTTTCCCAATACCAATCACGATATTGGTGCAGGACTCCAACACCATCTCCTTGAATCCCTGTATCTCCAGATAAGTAGCAAAACTCCTCTGCTGCAATTTAACAAAAGATCTCCTTAAGATATCAAGCTCAGACTTCAAATCCAAGGTTTCCCTCATCAGTATACTCCTTTCCCCATGCAGCTGGGTTATCTCCCCACGAATCTCGCCAAGTTCCTTTTGACTTGACTCAATCGTCTCCGATAAGGAGCGTACAAGATCCAGAAGTGGTAGCAATCGAATGTATCATCCCTTAGTGCCTTAATCTGGCAAATTAGATCATCTGAAGAAACTACCCCCGAGACAAAATCTATAGGATTAGTGGAGGCAGGAGTGACACAGGTATTACATCTCCACTGTCGTTTTTTTTTGTCTTGTAAGTTTTCTGAAGACCTACTCCACAAGTCCAACACAGTAAAAATGCCCAGTATAATTGCACTGTTGACATTTGATCAAATCCTCCTCCCTAAGAATATCCTCAGAACAAAAATCGCATTTTGACATTATTATCATTAAATTTAGTATAATCTGGCTCAAAAATCACTAGAGTGGCAATTGGGGAAACACCCAGTTCCAGAATTCAAAATGTCTGCCCTTCTTCACAAAGCGATGCAAAATGAATCACTCACTCAATGGCAAAAGTTGATCTTCACCATCAAAAGAGGCTAGTTCACAAGGAAGCTTCCGCATCAACCCAATTTCTAATAGCGGTACATCATATTTATAAATATATTATAAAAAATAAAGATATTGTATATTATATATTGCTATTTGCAGTTTGCCAAGGTTTGTCAATATACAGTATTTTTGTGCTCTATATACGACATATGTAGAAACACACTATATATACTTTATCTCCACAACTGTTATAGATAGACAAATTCAGAAGTGAGGTCAGGAGAGGGGGGGGAAGAGATGCACCATAGACCTTTGGTCACAGTGCTTAATTCTGCCACCTTCCTCTTCTAATAATACACTCATATGTCAGAGAGAAATTGGAATATCCATCTAGTAACTTGTAGTCCTTTCTTTCGATCAAATTACCGCAATAACATGAAGGGGTATGGACTCCATGAGCTCTCAGAAGTACTGTGTAGTTAATGTATATCAAGTCTCTCTGAATAATAGTCCACAGTTTTGTAATATCCGCCAGTGGTGAAATCCTGCCATTGGTTACTCATTGGACTGTATCCCAGCTGTGTTCTATTTGGGTTCAAATCCAGCAAATTGCTGAGTTAACTCATGATATTGAATTCAGAAGAATGCTCCTCTAATCATGATTTGGTTGTTGTGTACCTATACCAGGGATCTTCAACCCACGGCCAGCTTGCCAACATGTTTTCTGCGGCCCGCTGACTTATGAAAAAGTACAAATTGTTTTATACAAAGATACACTTCTGCTCCCTGTGAATTTTAAGTCTATGTATTTTATTTCACTCTATTCACATTTTCACACTTCGTAATAAATATCTTAAAATGCTAGAGAACTAAAGTAATACGCGGTCTTCCCTCAGTCGTGTTTTACTTTAGTTTTCTAGCGTATATGGTCATTAGCGTAAGTTTTATTGATTTGCAGTGCAACAGTGATTTTAAAACAAAATTCAACTTAGGATTCATTAAATTCTATTCTAAATATGTCGATAAGAACATCTTCCCAACCATCCGACTGCATGCTCCGAAAACGATATCACTATTCGTGAGAACTTACGTCTGCGAACAACTCTTTTCAAAAATGAAGTTAGTAAAATCAAAAGTTTGGACCAGAATAACCGGCATCCACCTTAAAAATGCTCTTAGGGTTACAATGTACAATAATACCTGGCAGGCTTGTTAAAAATAAACAGTGCTAAAAATCTCACTAAAAGGTTTGATTTCGCTTTATATTTGTGGGACTTATGCTTTAGACTATGAAGAACTCTATGGATAAATATTATGTCCTTTAATGAATAATTGCTACAGCTACTTCACATAGTTACAATGTTGTGTCTTCTACATTAAAGCACATAACACAAATTATCCTAATTCTTCATAAGTATATTGTCACGGTGGTAATATCCGCTATATTCCTATGTCATAAGTGTCACTGCCGTGCGTCCAACCTCCACCTCGTTTGCTTCACGTCTCCCGAGTCTTCATTTTCATGCATGCGCTATCATGACTGTCTACACTCTCATGGTGTCTCATTTCTATAGGGAAGAGTGTCCCAACGCACATGTGTTAATAACTAAAAGTATTGTAAATGTTTTTTGCTTCCATACGTATTTTACATTGTAATATATATATATTCACTTTCAGCAGCGGATCCAGAAAATGTTTTCTGGGGGCAGCAAACCAATATTTTTAAAAAAAAACGAATCCATAGGGATCATCCTCTACACCCCCTGGATCCGCCTTAATTCAGTCCCAATATTGCTGGTACAGTAGTGCGGCCCGTGAGTCAACAGGAATAAGCAGAATTGGCCCTTGGGCTAAAACAGGTTGAAGACCCCTGACCTATACGATAGCACATTTTTCCTTCTGTAAGTTCCCTCTCCCGTCTGAGTAAATGCATGATAAGAATGGATAAAAATTATAATGATGATTACATACTATTTGCTGATGTATCTCAGTGGTCCTAATCAGTGCTAGCTGAAAACACTCCATACTACAACAGAGCCACTAGTTCTGTTGGCTGTTTTTTGTTTGAATGTAGGGTCCATTGCCGTATTGAGTTGAGTTTTATTCGCAGACATAATCATTCACCTATCTGAAATCTTGATTCGCCAGGCTACATACCCTTTTATCTTGTAGCCAGTGGTAACACTATCCGTAGTTTCTGCTGTGAACATTCTATGATGTATATCCTGACTGAGAACCCAGTGTCACTTTCGGCAGCCACCCTTCTGAATAAACTTTTTGCAAAATTTACTACTACTTCAACCAGTGATAATGTACACAAGCCCTGTGATGTCAACTCAGTGATGTGATTTGCGTGAGCTCCTGTAATAATAATAAAAAAAAAAGACATTACACTGTCTGAGCACCAGTCACTTATGACCGCAGTATTGAATTCTGCTATTACTTGCTGAAATGTTGTTCGTCGGTCAAATGTTACAATATGTGCTAAGTGATGCTCTCCATGATTGTCCAGGGTGTTTCATTATCTGTAACGATGTAACATACTGAGTATTTTTTCATATATCGTGTAGTCACAATATACCCTTGAAATTGTTGTACATGCAAATCCAAATTTTGTTACTACCAGTGACTGCGTAACCTACCTACCTACGTTTCTCGCACCGGCTATCAAGCCTCATTCAAAGTTAAATTGTGAAACGCTGCCATCTTCACTGTGAATTCTATGATAGTAGATTAAAAATATATCTGCCTTTATATGTTCTACAATTACTGATGATTTATGACACATTTACTCACTTTGTCTGGCACAGAATGTCCCTTGTTGTCTTTGCTCCATAAAAATACAATCATTCAACCATGACACATTTAATGCATCATGTGTCGTGGCATGTTCTGGAAATGAAAGTAAACGTTGCAGTTTTTCTGGCACTTCAGCGTATTTAATATAGCTATTAGACTATTCCTTGATAATTACTTTTCAGTAAATAAAATTGTACTCTTTTTCATATCATAACGTAATTTAGCGTTGGGTGCTACATGGTGTATTATGTATCCAGTCACATATATAAATGTTCGTTTTATGTATTACAGGTTGCTCAACATTTAGCTAATACATATGGGGACAGAGCATTTGCGGTGGCTAAAACAGCCTCATTAACTGGTAAAAGATGGCCTATTGTTGGTCGACGTTTGCATGAAGAATTTCCATACATAGAAGCAGAAGTAAGTTTTAAAATATGTTCCTATTCTTTAGATATGTCCAAATTTGGTTCTATTTTCTTCATTTATTGCTAACATAAAAATATGACTATATATGACCTCACCTTGTTTGGCACAGAATGACCCTTACTATCCTCGTGCCATAAAAAGTACAGCCAATTAACTATAAAAATATGATTAGAACTTCTTTGCATTAAAGATTTTACTTATTTGCAAATTTTATCAAAATGAAAAAAATCTCTCTTTAGATCAATTGTTACACCTATACCCATTTTAAATCTCTTGCTGGTGTAGCGTAGCGATGAAATTTGGTAGCGCACGAAGGTACCCAGTTGTGAGGCATTTGGTGCTTTTTTTTTGTTTATTAGCACATACACACACACACACATACAGCTATATACATATTTAAATATTGCTTGTACACAAAGGTATTCGTCAAAGATAGGAATACGAAACAATTTAGAGGAAGGATGACACGCTGCTCTGTACATGAGTTCTTAGTTGATAGGCAAGCTAAGAAAATACAAATTGCTGTTCACGAAGCAACAGGGTGCTAGTTAGTTACTTCAGGGCGAAGTCTCGAACACACTAAAATTTCGAGCGTCTTGGAGTTTAGTACAAATTTTCGGAGGAGGAGTTACTTGAAAAGTATAGCTGTTATTGGTTGAAGAAATCTGCGCAAGCGCATTAAAATGAATTTGCAGCTGCACGGGACATGCTGAACATCACTCAATAGGAAGCAGTAAAAGAGCTTAAGGCGTTGACAAGTATCCAGTCCAGACCATCCGTACTGTCAAAATTAGGAGTTTTATGGTTTCTGTAATGTCAAGAGAAGCACTTGAGTAGCGATTTATGTTATTGAGAAAGGAATCTGCACTTGGATCTCTGAACTATTTCAAGGAAACTTGAAATTTTTGGTAATGGTGAAAGATTTGAGAGAAAGTCACATAGGCAGATGTTTCTGTTGATTCGAAAAGAAGAGAGGTATTCCGAACTAATCTTCGAGGAAAAGTATACAAATTTAGTTTGTTATATTTAAAGTGTAGCTTTGTAAGTGACATTAAGGTAGTCCACGATAATGTGGCAAAAATTCATGGGGCGAGGCATGTTGGTAATTTAGTTCGCTTTGGACTAAAAACTATCTGTGTGAATTTTTAAGTTGAAATTGCAATAGTTAAAGGTCGCCCAAAATTATCAAAGAATCATGACCCGAAATTTTTTTAAGTCAAAATTTACAACAACAAAAAAGTGAAAATGAGGACCACTTTTCTGGATCCAAAATTCAGTTTTAAATTCGCAAAATTAGCTCCTATTGAAAAAAAAAAATTGCAAATTCTTCCCTAATTTTGCTTTTTTTAAAATTAAAGTTCAGACTTAAATAAAAGATAGAGAGAGGGGAGGGAAGAGAAGAAGCTGTGATGTGAAGATCATATTTGGGGAAAATAGCGCCTTCCCATAGCTCTGTTCAGCATGTAAGAATACCAGAACAGTCTAAAACAGCAGCTGTCTTGAAGAATTCCTTTATCAGTGAAGTTGAGGGGAAGGATGCTTCCTTGGTCCTCCACTGGGATAGCAAACTGTTACCTGGTCTAACAGGTGAAGAAGAGGGCTTAAAGGGGGGACTGTTTGCTTTTCTCATTCTGGTTTCCAGTCCATACATCAAATATGAGAAATTAATCACTGTACCGAAGCTGTCATCTGGTACCAGAGCTACCATGGCAAAAGAGACTTCGAATTATTTGGGAATAGAAGTTGGAGGAACATGTTGAAGCTTTTTCTTTTGATTTGACAGCTGCAAACACACGGATTCATACAGGGTGTTGCCATCATATTGAGGAAGATTTAGGTAACCTCCCCTTCACCTGGCTTGTAAACATCACATCATGGAGTTGATCATTGCTGCAGTTTTCAAATCTGTAATGGCATCCTCCTCTGAACCAGACATCGAGACATTCAAATGTTTTCGTCTGTAGTGGCCTTTAATCCCAAAAGACAGCTTCCAGGCATTTCAAGGTCCAAGTTTAGAAGCAGAAGGCCAGAAAATTTGTTGAAACGCTACCTTAGCCACCCTTAAGATTAGTCTGAAGACAAAGAATATTCGCTATGATTATGCAGAGTTGTGTAACCTCTGTATTATCTCACTGGGGAACTTTGGGCTCCAATCAGAAAGCCTGGAGTCTTCCACCACCGTGGATGGCGAAGGTTATCTATGTGCTCAAGATTTTTATGTTCTGGAAACATATAAAGATAACACAGAATAAGGAATCTGGTCTCTGTGAAGTGTCTCTCTTCATTGTACTCAACTACACCAGAATATGGATTGAGGCTCCATAAGCCTTTGTAAATGATCTTAATCTTCTACACTACCTTGTCCATTACAAAGATTTAAACGAGACGATCAGCAAGGCAGCACTTCTCTCTTTCAAACACCATCTGTAATATCTGGGAAGTGATCTAGTCAGTTTCTCTCTTTTTTCAGGAAAAGTGTCTGTTGATATGAAGAGAGATATCGTGGAACAGATGAAAAAGGACAAGAAAATGGGGCGCACTAAGTGGATCCTTAAAGAAGACGAAGAAACAGCCAAGAGCTTAAGTGATCTTGCTTCTTCCTCATCTTTGAGGTTTCTGAAGTTACTGTGTATCAATGAGACCTTCTTGGAGATGCTTCCTGAGTATTGTGAAGGCAATAAAAACTTTCAGGAAGGAAGAAGAAAGATAAACAGACTTAATTGTGTTAATGATGGGGCTGAGAGAAGAGTTGCCATGATGAGCAATTTCAATGAGTCTTTGACCAAGGAAAATGAGGCTAAGCAGGCCCTACTCCGGGTGGCCTACACTGTTGCCTACACCCCTCAAATAATCAATAGCAATGCTGAACTGTCTTTATTTGTATCCAAGGCTCATTCATATTATTAGGTTTCATCTCAAACAAGCTAACTGTTAAGAGTGTTTGCATGTTTGATGTCAGCATTATACATTAGCATAAGACATATTGAAACTTCTATAGCGTTGAGCGACCAGTAAATATGATCGAATTCATGTGAATTTTTTTAGGGGTAGTTTTTTTTTTAAGATGAACAAAATAAATAACATGCCTATGGAAGATTTTAATTTTTTTATTTTTTGGACCACCCTAATGTACATGTATTAATAGGTTAAATAGCTTGAAATCTCTCTCTAGTCTAACGTATTTAATTTTTATATTCATAAATTGCTAATTTTATCATATTAATTATGGGTTATATTTGATTGCAGACATTTATTTTTTATAGGTACGGTATGCTATTAAAGAATATGCATGCACAGCTATTGATGTGATAGCCCGACGATTACGCTTGTCATTCTTAAATGTTCAAGCTGCTGAAGAGGCATTGCCTACTGTCATATCCATTATGGCTGATGAGTTAAAGTGGAATAAAAGTAGACAAAAAGTAAGAAGCTCATGCTTTTGGTTTTAACCATTTTCCATTTTTCTTTTATATATAGATATTAAAATATGCAGATCTAATATCAAAATGATAAAGTGGAATATATATATATATATATATATAAGGCATAGTCTATATCAATCCAGGCAGGCAAAGAAAAAATCTTACCTTCATAGTCTCCGATGTTTTTCAATTTAACATATGTTAACTGTTTTTTTTTCCTTCAAAAACATTCCTGACAATATTCCAAGATACAGGCTGCCAAAGATGGCGTCCTGGATGCCATTTCTCACTTGCAATTTTTGACAAAGTTTGAAAATGCTCTAGCTCTGGAATGGTTCACGATACTCTGTTGTGGTGATGGTTTTTTTTTTTTTTAAAGATAATATTTTTCTGATTAAAATGATACCCTCCGTTTGGAAATATGCTTTCAAGTTCTCTTGCTGTAACCTTTTTTCTTTTCTTTTTTTTTTTTCAAAAACGCCAAATGCCAATCCCAAAATTTTTTTATTTTTTAACTTGATCAGTACCATAGAGAATTACATTTCCTGAGGAGAACTTCCACCTTTACCAGGTTTTATAAACAATTGAAAATTTTGCCATACGTTAATCCAGTTTCCGTTACCACATACCCACACATTGGTCTCATGAATTCAAAATCTGGTCTTATTTGATATGGCATTTTAATTCTTAATAAAGATAAGCAGACACAATTTTCAAAGCATATTAAAGGTTCTAAAATATATGTGTAACTTCCAAAACATATTACAGGTTCCACAGCATACCACTTTTTCATACTCTGCTTAGAACTGAAATTAGCAATTCAATGAGCTAAAAATTTGTTCAACTGTCTCAGCATCTTCCTTTGATATTGAGTGATGCCTTCTTGTTGAACTAATAGGAACTGGGGCACTAACAATCTTTAAAACATCGCGAATTGGAAATGAACACAGGTTGTGGTGTTCCTGTCTTGCAGCTGGAAATCTATATTCCAGCAGCCAGTCCATGTGGTAGCATAATGTTCACAACGATTTCATTTAACTCACAACTGATATCTATAACCTCTGCATTTCCACCAGTCACAGTTGTACACACATTCCATAAACATCTCTCTTTGTAGGTTGTGAATTAGAATGTTCTCCTGCCGTTTCTGAGACCTTGGTTGGACAAATGGAATTTCTTCTTTCTTGCTCTTTAAAGTTAGTTCAATATAAGTTTGTCCATCACTGTGAGTCCACACGTGTCTTTTCTGAATTCCTTTTATAGGGGCGGTTTGGTTGGTAATAATTTTTAAAGTGACTAGGGGTACCATCAGAAATAATGATCTTTTCTGGCTGTTATTGTATTTTGCACATTGCCAATAATGTATGTGCTGAGTCGTGTCCTCTGTCATCACTTTTAACTGCAACACTTGTGATCTTGTTTTGAAAATACGTTACTCCTGTAAAAATTGGAACTTGGTTATTACTCCAGTGATACCCTTATGCTTCTTGTGGCAGAATCACAGACCAGTTCTCAGCAAAATCACAGTGAAGCACTAAATATAATTGTTCAGCTGCTACACGTCCTTTCACTTCCGCAATGTGGTGGTGGTGCAATTTCTTCAGATATTGGTGTGCTACTTCTTTCACTATTCATTTCCCAAGTTCGTCATTGAAGGTATGAATGTCAACAGTTTTCTTAATGAGTTTATTTTCCTCCCATATTGCATATGTAACTTCAGAAAAGTCATTTGCTGTGTTTTCCAGACCTCCTGTAAGGCGAGTCCTCCCTTTCCAGGGCAGTCACCATATTTCTAAAGAAACAGGTTTCTCAATCTACGTCACAGACTACTAGCAACTTCACATGTCCAACCAAGCTAAAATATGTCACGTCTTCGAATAAGTTCTTCAAAGTTTGCAAAGTTTAACGCAAAGTTCGAAATTGCCACAATACACACATAAACAGACATCTCTAGGTGGATGTGGAACCACCCACTTAGGTCGTAGTGCATAAAATTTTGATCTTCCAATGTGGAATACGGGATGTTCCTTCTTATATACGGCAAAAGTTCCTTTAATACTGCGGGTCATGTATCTTTTCACTTTCACCACTTTTTCTCCTTCAACTGTTCTAGTCATAGTGTCTTTTTTTGTTGGCACACTTATGAGAACAGTTCCATTTATGTAAGATGTTATTACTTCAAATGGATAACACAATTGCCACTTAGTGATCAACACAGAAAAGCCTCCAAGCGAGTTTTTTTCGTTTCTTCGTGGGGGAATAATTATACGTGAAAATTCAGCACCCGCATTTATTAGCTCATTAGAACTTTTTGTTTTGGAGGAAAAAAAAAGGTAATAATATCTTATAAGTCTCCTTATATATGGAGAAAGAGCGTTGTTCCTGTCCTTGTTCGTCTAGTGATCAAGACACTCTGGGCTCAACGGAGGGACCTGGTTTGAATCCAGGATGAGGACAGTGCCTCATTTTCTCCTAAAAAAACAAAAAACTCTAGTATGAACTAATAAACGTGGGTGCCGAATTTTCACGTATAGTCCCATTTATCTTACAAATATAATGACTGTGCACTTTGAACATGAGCTACAGTTGCAGGATGACCATAATAGGAATCTGTTTTTCGAAACACTCCTTTTGCAGACCTCACATTTCTTGTTTTGTACGCAATGTATTTTGTTGCAAATGGAATGTGGTGCAAAATTTGTACCTTTGAAAGGGACACTGGGATAATTATTAGAACATGCACTTTTTCATTGTAGGATTCACACGATTCAACATCTGAATTGATGTTTGATATATATTCCTTGCAAATTTCACAAGCTTCTTTATGTTCATTTTCTTCTGAAGATGGAATTTCTACATTGAAGAGTTCAGTCAGTTTTCTTTTGGTGTACTCACCCACAGCTTCAGTAACTTTTCTGTGCTTTCCTGATGCATACAGCATATGACTTGAATTCACTGACCATGGTTTCCTAACGCCAACCTCTACATCTGACTGTTTCATGAAATCTAATTTCTCTTCTGCAGATAGAAAATCTTCATCATCCACACCATGGAAGACTTCTTGTTCAGTTAGTGTCATTTTTGATATCCTGTCAAAGCATTTAGAACACAGAAAGTCATCACTGGAAACATCTTCACTTTGAAACAGAGTCTTGAAATGAGCACTTTTATTCTCAATCTGAAGAAATACTGTTTTTTTACTAGTCTTATATATCACTTTTTTATGGATATGCAAATAGTCAGCACATTTCACTCTCCTGTGGCCCCAGTCAGAAGACATTTCAAACTCAGTCCTGTCCACAGAACACCATACAACTCAGTCAGCAGAATCCTCACAAAAGCTTACAAGTACTGTTGGACCACAAATTAGTGAACTGCTCTCTTTGTTTGCCTGGATGGTTGTATTCTGGAATTATCTGGATATTTCCAGATTGTTCTAGAAGGTTTTATTGCATTTTGGAATTATCTGGAAACTTTCGCATTATTCCAGAAGACCTTTAATGATTTTGAAAGCTCTATGTAAAAAAAAATTCCGAAGAATAAAAACATTTCACCAGTTCTAACTTTGTTTAATTTATCATTTTTATTCCATCACATTAGTCTGAAAATGGATTTCTTAAAAAAAATGTGAAAAATTCCAAAACCAAAGTGGTATGTTCTCCTTTTCAGGATATGTAGTACCCTTAGATATACAACTTCTGTAAAATTCTCAGAATTTTTGAGATTGATATTTTTGAGAAAAATACATTTAAAAAAATGCAATAAAGAAATTAGCCACAGAAGCTAAAACATGAACATTGTTTATAAAACTTGTTAAACTCAAAAGTTGAAGTTCTTTTTTTCAGGGAGTGTAGTTCTCTATGATACTAATCAACAGTCAAAAAATAAAAAATCTTGGGATTGGCATTTAAAAAAAAAATTTAGAGGGCTACAGCAAGAGCACTTGGACACGTATTTCCAAACGGAGGATATCATTTCAATCAGAAAAATATTATCTTTCAAATAAAAAAAAAGCGCAACAAAATATCTTGAACCATTCTAGAGAAATTTCATTTTAAAATTTTGCCAAAAAATCTTGAGTGAGAAATGGTGCCTGAGGTGCCATCTCAGGCCAGGAATTTTTTTTAACAAAACAAAAAAATATGCATTTCTTACTTTTTCCTGAATTTTCTTAAATTCAAAAGCATCTAAGACTATGAAGGTAACCCCCTGCCTGAATCGATATGGAATATGTCATATGCACTCTCTAAAAATGTCCACATACCCAGGTACAATCATCTGATAATAGTGACGGTTGATACACAGTTTTATATATAGGGCAGACATGCAAATAATTAGCTTAATGTGACTATGCATGAACGTACACACACAGATGCTGTAATTGGAATCACTGGTTTATAAGAAAGATCACACAGATCTGTCAAATAATACTTTTTATTTTTTTTTTTCTACCCCACTTTATGTGTTTCTAATGTTTTTTGATACGCTGAGTTCAGAAATGCTGAGATTTTCCCCCTATCACACAAGGTTTTTCCATAAAGTGAGGATGAAGGCCCAAGAAAGAGTTTGGGGCAATCCAAATCACACCATTCTATTCAAATAAACGGAGAAGTTGGACGTATAGTTCGGTCAAGTGAACTGAATTTCTGTTTTTACTGCATATAGGCCAAGTAGGTCCTGACCTAAGGCTCCGCCATTTTTGGAACTCCACAGGGGTTTTGACGGATCCTTACCTTACTAAAATTTGGGTGCTATTTTAATCCTATTTACATATCACACTCTTGCAACGAAAGTGTTACAACTCAAAAAATCCCAATCTTCAAAAAACGCAAAAAACTTTTTCTGGCTGCATTTAATGATATGTTCATCTAATGACATGTGCCAACTAGCAGAAACCCAAATAACTTATGACCTAACGTTTTGCATGGCAGGATGCAGCACTGTTTTCTACATCTAGTTGTAACATTAAGTCATTTTCACCGAATTTTGAGTTGTAACACTTTCGTCGCAAGGGTGCGATATGTCCGAGAAATTTTTATTACTGCTAAACCTGAATATTGAAGATAATGAACTTAAAAAGTGATTTATTAATTGAATATCATGAGGGCCATGTTCTTTATAGGGGCTCGTTCTATTTTTTCAGTCTAGGGCCCTATAAAACTTTTAAACCAGCACTGTTCAGAAGTTGTTGATGTAATATAATTAATATTATTTATTACATTTATTTTTTGTATTATATACTTTAGTATTTTCTACAATTTTCAATTTAAAAAGAAACTAAAAGTGGGTATTTAATTATTGGCTATATATATAATTTTATAGGTATTAAATTCACAGTTATAGTTGGTATATTTTATTTAGATTTGAAGCAAGATATGTAATACTTTCTACTATCAGAGACAATTTATAAAACTCTAAGAGTATATAACTGTGATTTTAAAAAGATATCGTTTATAACAACCATCAGTTATAACGACCGAATTTGCCCAGTCACTTGGAGGTCTTTATAACCGATTTTCACTGTATATAATATTTGCAAGTATGTGTGGAAGCAAGTTTGTGCATAAACTTTGACTGTAATAAACATGCAATTATTTCATAATGTAAAAAATTTCATTTTTATTCATTCATACGTACACGAACATGCACATTCAATTTTTTAGGAGGAATTTGATAAAGCATTGGAATTTCTTCGTAATGAAATGGGGCAAGAAGTAAATAGAGAAGCAAAGACTGCAATTCCAATTAACTTTACGAGTAATGAAGTAAATGAATATACCAAAAAGTTCCAAGCTCTTGATAAAGAGAAGAAAGGTTTCATCAGTGTTAATGATCTTCGGGCAAGTCTGAAGGTAAAAATTACGTTTTAGGAAATTGTTTTATATTATTACTATTTTTAATCCAAAATTTATGAACGTACTATTTTAATGTTTGCTCTTTTTAACATATTTAAATCATACAAATCCTATTTAAATCATAATCAAACATGCAAAAAATTTCTACAATGTACAAATTATGACTACAGTTATATTGGGGGTACCCATAAGTAATATTTTTTATCATGGGATCTAAATTCAGTCTATTATTTTAAAAAATGGCATTTAAACAACTATGTAGTTATCCTTGTTTTCTATGATCTTCCCCCATCTGGTTATCAAGTTTCCTGTCCCAGCTTTGAAAAATTCTGAAATTTTGTAGTCAAAATACTCAACCAATGCATTTTTTACCTCTTCAAAAGAACTGAATTTTTTCCCAGCAAGAAAGTGCTGCAAAGATCTGAAAAGATAATCAGATAGAAAAAGGTCAGGTGAGTATGGCGGATTGGGCAGAACTTGGGAAATCTTCCCATCAAAGTTCCCTAATTTTTTGTTGAGTGATTCTCGCAACATATAGTCTTGCATTACATTGGAGAATAGCACCTTTCCTGTTGATCAAAACAGGATTTTTTTTTAAAAAAGCTGCTTGCAATCTGTCGAGTTAACCATAATAAACTTCTGCCGTAAAGGTTTCTCCAATATTAAGTCATGAAACCATTTTTAATTTTTTATCAAATATTGACTTTTTCAAGCTCATCTGATTTTATTACATCTTTGCACTTTATTGGATGTTCAATATATTTTTACCGTTATCATTTTATTTTAACATTAAAATGTATACAGTCTTTGCTTGGTGCAGGATGACCATTGTCATTACATTCTAAAAATACAACCAACCAACATTAAGCAGCTAAAAGTGGACCATACCATGAATGTTCCACCAAACATATAAGAGAATCTGGTTTCCATGGTTATTAGGTTTTTTAATTTTTCTAGGTGGTGGTTCTCCAGAGAAAAAGCATCGTTTTTTCATCTCTGGGTTATCATAGAGAACTAATTTCTCATTTCCCATTATGATACAGTAAAAAAAAAAGTTATTTTTTTATGGTGGTTTATAAGTAAGTTGCATATGGAGAACCTCTGCAATTTGTTCTCATGATTGAGCATATATGGTACACATACACCGGCATACTGAAACTTTCAAATGGATGTCAAGTGGTGTTGAACTATTGACCAAGAAGCGTTCATCCTTTCTGAAATTTTGTAATTGTTAAGCAAGTACCTTCTTCCACTATAGCCTGCAAGCATCTTCATCAAATTGAACTGAATGTCAACTTCTTGGGTCATCTTCAAGATCAAAATTTCTGCTAATGGGTATCTTAAGCCATCATTGACACTTTTAAATGTTTAAACAAGTTGCATAAATTGCAGTAATATTTGCAGTTGCTGTAGTTGCGTTATGACATCAACTAAGCTAAAAGAACATACAATGCCTAATATGAGATTTTCCAGGCTTACTGTTATGCATTTTGTAAAGATATTTAACACTCTCCTAAAAATCTCATCCAAAAACACAATGTGTGTACACTTCAATTACCAAAACTGAAAGGAGCTCATTTGCAACCTAAAAAAATACACCAAAAATATATGTTTGCAAAAATTACATAACTTATAACTACCTCTTAATACAAATCAACCACATGACATATATATTTTTTTAAGTCTGTATTCAATCTGCAATTTTTATGTTTGAAAAAAAAATTCTTTTTCTTTGAAGAACAAAAAGAAATAGATTTGAAGAATGATAGAGCATGATACTAATGTAACTACACACAAGATAACAACTTGCCCACCCACTTAATTTTTATTGAATTTTTCTCCATATGCAATCTCTGCTACAATGTTAATTTTAGTGAAGACAAGACTTGTTTCTTCTTTACCTTATTTTCCATAGCATTGTGTGTGGTGGTCGTTTAACCTATATTACTAGCACTGAATTTCTTTTTATGTTTGGTTAGTTTTACATTGCTAAAAAGATTTGATTTTACATTACCATAATTTAGTAATAAATTATTGAAATTTTATTTCTACTAAATCGTTGCTGTTTTTAGCAACAAGGTGAAAAAATTTCTGAAGCTACATTACATGATATTCTGAATGAAGTTGATCTGAACAAGAACGGACAAGTTGAAATAGGAGAATATTTTACGGTTTGTATTTTTGTGTATATATACTTTATATTTTGTATGATGTTCTGTATCATTACAGCTTGTATAACTAAACCTGGTTTGAAAGTCTTCACGGATTTTATATGTCTGCATTATACTGAAAAATTAAGCTTGAATGGGTAGTGAAATAATTTATAAATATTAAACAACTAAAATAATTATTTTCTGAGATACTAGGGTGTTCTCTGGAAGAGGTCTGACTACTACTGAAAGGCATAACGAACCTATGTCTGCACTTGTTTATGAATATTAATGGACAAAAAAATTTAAAAAATAAATTAATGGACTGGTTTTATTTTCAGGTGCTAAAACAAATAAAATACTAGTAGAGTTAAAAACAATACCATAACAATTAAAATTTGAAACATAATTATTATTAAAGTTATTCTTATTATTTAAGTGTCAGCAGTTCACAAAGTCAGGAACCTCAGCTCTCCATGCTAAATTTAATGCTAGTTAAATACAATCAGCTTATTCCATTATTGTGCCATTAAGCAAAATGCAATATTTATCACATGTATTTGGCCATCCAACTGAACTCTACATTTGAATATTTGGTTCTGATGTTGGTGGACAATGCAAATATTTATAATTCCAGTTTCAGATGTGTGGCTAATTTCATCAGTGACTTTGTCATTTATTCAAGAATTGACTAGAATAAAGTTATTTTTCACAGATGTTGCATTTAAAAACACTTTCTAATTATTGTATTATTATTATCTTTCTGAACTTTTTAAGTGGCAACAAATGTATTTCCCTTTTATTATGTACTTATATTTTCCATACCGTTCAGTGACAACAGATGTATTTTCCCTTTTTATTGTGAAATTATTGTTTTCCTTTATTTTAGTGGCAATAGACATATTCTACCTTTTATTTAGAATGGAACAAATATGTTTTGTAATTATATTTTCCTGACATTTGAGTACCAACATTTGTATTTTCTTTTAATATGTAGTCGGTGTGTCCTGGGACACCGTAAAGTTAAAATTTTTCCATTTTTGCTGCTGCCATTTTTTTTGTATGTGTGTTTCATACTATCGCTAAAGTTAAGCGTTTAGACCACAATAAATGTTTGTCGTTGTAATTATGGCTGGCTTATTTGATTCTGGACTTTAAGGCGTTATTGGATATGCAACATTTTGGCATCTTGCCGGGACTCAGTGATCACAGTGTGATTTTACATACTAATATATAAGTTTTCAACGAGAGAATTATGAAAATACGATGGAAATCGTTGCAGTGAAACAAGGACGAACAGCCTACTGATGCTGTTTCACCAAAGCGGCATAACTATTAGATACTTCCCTTGGAACCACTGACAAGGAGATCAAAGAAAAAGCAACATCTCTAAACAAATACAGGAAAAGAACAACATATGAAAAGACTGTGAGGAAGTGTATTTACAACTTCTACAGTAAAAGGGGTATCCAGAAAAAGAATATGGCACAGAATTCGATGCCCAGGTGGAATAACTAGATTCATCGCATTAAAAAGGAAGACGGGAAAAAGTCACTTAAGAGTTCAGCGCTCCTCCGAGTGATAATTACACATCCAATTCCTCTTCCTCACTACAACCGCCCACTGCAAAATATAAATTACTAGATATCGAATTACTAAAATTTAGTGGAGAACCAAGAGACTGGTTGAGTTTCTTGACTCCATTTCAGAAAATCCACAAAGATCCAAATATTGATAGTCGTGATAAATTTTTATGTCTCATCCAGTCAACGAAACCTCAGTCTGAACCATGGGAAATAGGGGAAAACTTTCTGGTGACTGTGGAAAATTACCTGAAGGCTGTGGAACGTCTCAAGCAATGATTCAGGAAGTAAAGTACTCACATTCAAGTGTACATAAGCGATTCGTTGCAGCTGGTGACAAGTGAGAAAGGGAGAACTGATGTATCTTCACTTTACAATAAAGTACAAACACAATTATATGCACTTGAGTTCTTATGGCTAACTCAAGACAAATATACAGATTGCTTGTGGAAGTGATGTTAACCACTGAGCTAATTAAAGTGTAGGAGCAAAATTGAAGCTCAACTATAAAAGTCACAGGTAGGACCAATTTGGACTCATTAATTAAATTCTTAAAAATCAAGGTGGGCAACGAGGGAAGGCTTAAAATCGCTAGAGACGCATTTGTTTAAAAAAAAAATCGAATAGTAAGAAATTTACTGCCCAAAATAAGGAATTTAATAGTTTTATTTTCACCAGCTCAGTGTTCTTTAATGCCAACACTAATGTTTGTTACAAAAATGCACCAAAAGTTAAAAAATTAGGTTCTTGTTTTTATTTATTTTTTTAAAAGACACATGCATCAGAGAATTGTAACGAAACATCTAACATGACATTAGAAGAAAAGAAAAATATAATTAAGAAATGGAATGCTTATTTTGTTTGTTTAAAAAGGAGTCAAGTGAGCAAGTCAATATAAATTGAAGCAGAGATTTTTAATATGTAGAAACAGACATTTGGTTGTACTATGTTCTGACCTACCTGTAGATGTGAATAATTTCTCTACAGAGGAAAGAAACAAAAAAACTAGTATTTTAAATAATCAAATACAACTATCCTATGTGTTGCTGCAAATTTTAGTGGTGAAACTGCACAATGGCTCACAAGAATAAGCTGCACATGCTATAATAGATACCGGAAGCATGAAATCTTACATTTGTAATGACATTACTAAGATTATGAATTAAGAAGTGATACTTAATCACTGTTTGATGGTGTTTAAACTTGTGAGTGTGCGTATAATAATCATCTTATTGAAAGAAATAGTATTGACAAACAATATAGATGTAAATTTGAAACATTTGATCAACCACGAATTTGTACCGAAGTTGAGCAGATCCCATCTGGTCCATTGGTAAAGGAATTTAAACTTGGGTGGAAGTTTTACCTACTGTTCTACATGGGGTTTGCACTACTCTACATGAAGACTTAGGAACTTCAACATCTGAACTGGTATATGGATCCCTGTTACCTTTTTCTGGAGAATTTTTTGGTTCTGCGAAGAGTCCTCCGTCATGTTCAGATTTCTTGTTGCATCTGAGGGAAAGCATGCAGCGACTAAGACCAGTGCCTACCAGTAGAAGAACCAAAAGGAATGTTTTTATATGTAAAGAACTTCGAAATGCTTTATTTGTTTTTATGAGGTAAGATTTAGTGCAAAAACTATTGGAACAGCCATATGCACACCCTTACCTCATTCTTTCCACCACTTCAGAATTTTTCAAATTGGTCATTAATTGTAAAAATGTCAATGTGTGTATCGACTGGTTAAAGCCAGCATTTATAGTTGGGCAAGATTTTGATGCTGATAGAATTAAACAGGCTAAAACAAGTGAGGGGGGGGGGGAACTTCCATTCTGGTTGTGCCACCAGGTAAGGACTGTATTACGAAATGTGGCAGACGGGTTCGGTTTTGCACAGGTATTGACTTTGTGTAACACTTGTTCTTGCTGAACGACTTCCATGCTGGGGAGGAGTCCTGTGAGAGTATGTCGAACTGTTTTGTCATGACATTGTACTATGTAGCCTGTGAATATCTAATATGTTGCAGCTAGGTGTTTTGAGCTACCTTAGTATAAAAGTGCAAGCTTAATGTTGAATAATGCTCACTTTTATTTTGATTTGGTAGATGCATGCTGTTCAATTACTGTGGTTTGTTAAGTTAACGACCTTGTCTGTTTTTCAGTTGATTTAGTTTTTTTTAACCTTTTAAATCTATTATGTTTGAATTAAAATAAAGTTAAATTTGGTTGAAAAGAGATGCCGTTGTTCTTGTTACATAACATTGGAATCGGGTATTCTATATATCTTTAATCTGATTGTTACACAAGAGTCTTTAGCTACTGCCACAAAGTCAGCAATGATGATTCAGTGGACACAGACTGATGATGACAGACAACCAAAGATAGCTGATGATGATGGCAACCAGAGGTAGCCAGACAACCAAAGCTTCAGTGGATTATGAACTGAACAAATATGTAGTTTCAAAGTTGGAGAAACTCTGTAATTTGAAAAAAAAAAATGCTTACAAAGAATTGAGTGAGAAAAATCCTAAAGTGTTAAGAATTTCTGATTGGTAACGGTTCAGCTGTTTTGAAAGAATTTATGAATGACTTGAAATATGCTTCGAACAAGACTGCATATTTATGTAGAGTTATGAAGACCTACTGCCAAAAAGCAAAAATGGACAATGATATTTTACCCGAGAAAGGTCCTGATGAGGACGTAATTAAGGCTATTTTAGGCAGGACTGGATATTCATTGATGTCACTGTGGGAAAAAAGGAAAGATGGTGGACCACAATTCGACTGGGATAAAACTGCTTCTGATGAATGTGCGGTTTTTATTGGAAAAATACCAAAAACTGTATTTGAAGCCAAGCTCATCCCAGTGTTGGAAAAACATGGCCAAAATTGGAGAATCTTTGTGCATAACGACATTTTAAAAACAGGATTGGTTACGTCCCACAACACTTAAATATAAATTAATTAAAATTAATACTTAAAATTAATTACAACTTATTGAAAAATTAATCCATTTGGAAATGAGGAATGAATATGCAAATTTTAAGGTTATGTATAAAAGCTTGTTTTCAGGACCGTATTTTAAGTGAGGCAGGCTATACTATAAATATATCTGGACAAGACAGAAAAACTAGTTGGTTCCTAATAATTTAGGTAAAGGATGGTCTCTGAAGAACATTACCTAAATTATTGAAAAATATTAGTCTGATAAGAATATTTAATAATTCTCAAAGTAATTTACATGGGCATGAGTATACTTGTCGATTAGTGATGGGCGATTGCAAAATGTTTTTAAAATCAAAAGGATCGGAGCAAATTTACAATCAAGTGAACGATTCATTCGTCCTTGAATTTAAAAATCGAGATATTCAATTACAATTAAGAGTCAGTAGCCGAACCACACTGCGGATACGCATGCACATTACATGATCACTGCTACACACTTCCATCATGCACATAGGGCTGTTGTTAATTTGGTGAGTAGATAGATCTAAGTGCATTTTCTGACATCAAGGCAAAAATTATTTTTGTTTATTTTTTAGAGAGCCTATAGAATAGCACCCTGATTTAACAAAATACAAACAATCTGTTTGTTTTTATATGAGTATTTATATTTTATTTATTTATGCAAGCATAGGCGTGGAGTTGTATGGGCCCAAGCCCTCCAATAATTTGAAATAAATTGCAATTTTACATATATTGTAATGTATAAATGCTCATAATATATGCTTGGACCCCCTACCCTACATAATTTTGAAAACTCTACGTTGGTGCATAATGCGTATTTATATTTTGTTTATATGTGTAAGGTTTTGTATTTTTTTTTACATAAGAACTTCACTTTTTGAATTCATTGTACATATATAACTAAAAATTATCTACTTACTACCTTTGTGTCGATTTTATATGAGAATCATTTATAGAAAATAATGTAAATTATGGTATATGACATCGCATCGAGTGACTCAAAAATAGACCACCTGGTATTTTAAACTGCATTTATTCATAATGTTGTATATACAAAAGTTTTAATTGTTTTTATTATAAGAAATATATGGCAAATATAGTATATGATATAATATTTATGTTCGAAAGCATGGCTGATAACGGTACAATTATAATTTTGTTCTGTCATTCGAAACAGACACTGGCCAAATATTGTATGTAAGCAAATAAAAATAGCAGTTAAAATTTTATAATTTTTTATGCATATATAATCTAATCTTGTTGAATATGAAGACCTACCAAAGACCAATCAGCTATTGATTTTATGAGGTAGTTGCATAAACGATTTTATGATGGAGAAAATCGAGACATTGTTAACAAGCGAAATAATTGAATCGTAAATCCGCTAGCAGTCTATGGCTTCCACCCATTGAAAGGAGTGGCACTTTCTCTAACTAGTTGGTCAGTACAAACAACAGAATCAAAGTGAAGCAAGTAAAGAAGCAGACGATGGTTTATACATACCAGAAAATGTGATTACTACTCGCTTAGCCTGTTGCATATGAATGAACAAGAGTATCAAAGCAAAGTGAGTCAGTCAGCAACCAGAAGGAATGGTGATGTTGAACAAATAAAAATAAGCTAGAGCGATGGTGAATCCATCCGAATCTAAAAAATCGAATCTCGAAAATTGTGCATTTATATTTATATAGGAAACAATGTTTACATAATTAATTGTTATTGTGTTTCATTTAAAAATCTGTAGTTCGGAATTTTTGTCCTACTGAACTTGCATAACAAACCAATGAATCAAGATTCTCATTTCACTGTGCACAGTTACACAATGTATAGAGTCAGGTTTAAAAACCATCGAGAGCATTTGAGATGCTCAAATAATCGAGACAATCAACTAAAACTCTTGCAATTCTGCATCACTATTGTCGATGAATTTAATGTTAATTTGTGTACTAATTACATTTGTGTAATTTTTATATGTGTACAGAGACATACTGCCATCCAAACATACGTCCCACATACCACCAAATAAAAACTATTTCAGTGATATTGTTATATATATATGCGCACGCATACTGAAAAGCAATTGAATTAGAGACACCTATCCGGTATCGTGTAGCACCACCTTTAGTACTGATGATGATGGCAGCAATTTACCTTGGCATGGACTCAACAAGGCTTTGAAAGCATTGGGAAGTCATACAGATCCATGGCCCCTGAAGAATATCTCACAATTCAAGATATTTAATGTAGTGGGGGGGGGGTAGAGGCTCAAACATCTCTGTCAATGGCATTCCAGATGGTATTGAGTCAGATAACTTTGTTTGCCAAGGAAGCAAATTCACATCTGTGGAGTGTTCATCCAACCATTCAGATACAATTCAGAAGTTATGGTACAGTGCATTTTCTTGTTGGAGGAAGTTGTCTCCAGTGGGATGTTGAAGATGAACAAACGAGAGCACATGGTCATCAAGGATATCCTGGTAACATTGACCTGTGAGAGATGATGTCATACGTAGCAGGGGTCTCATTTCAGTAAATAGTCCCCAGACAAGGAATGCCATCTCCACCAGCTTGAAGAGCACACTGCTAGCAAGAAAGATCCATTACTTCATGTAGTTTGCGTCGGACTCGTATCCTGTCATTGTCATGTACCTACTTGCATCTTGACTCATCAGTCCAGGCAACATTTTTTCTCATTTTTAGGATCCAGTGCCAATGTTCCCGTGCACATGCTAATCCTTGCACCCAGTGACGTGCAGTCAGCAAAGGTACCCTTGTGAAACGATGTCTTCTGTACCCCATAGTGGTGAGATGGTTCTGGGTGATGTGGCTGCTCACACATTGTTGTCTGTTGCACTGTGGTCTATATATCAGCTGTTACAGTGCAATCTAGCCGATGATGACCCCACTCATACATGGCATTTGGCCCTGGCAGAGATGCTTTTACTGGAATTGTTGTACTCTTGGTACACCCTTGACATAGTGACTCATAAAAATCCCAGTGCCCTTTGCAACTTCCAAGATGGCGTGACCCATTTGTTGAGCCCCAACATCTTGTCCATGATCAAATGCACATAGATCATTCATCTTACTCATACTATGTATGACTATTATTGATACCATGAGCCTCACCATGTATTCTCGCTGCTTGCATCATTACCCTGTATATAGACCCACCCTCAACACCAAATTTGCATAATGCCAGTTGATTCTAATTCAATTGCTCTTCAATGTATATTGTATATATATATATATAATGTGGAAATTTATTGAAATGTTTTTAATTAATAATAGATCCATTTTGAAGTGTCTAATTATTTTTCAGTTAATGAGTGCTATTAAGACTGGAGTCATTTCGCAAAGCCGGTTAGCTGCAGCTGTAGACATACAATATGCACAGAATGCTCCTTCTTTAGATCGCAGTGGTGGTGGACTATAACTTCATTGGCATTTCATCAAAGCTGAATCCATACTTTACTATGGCTTACATTATAAATGGTGAAACAGTGACAAGCGAGTCACATATTAAGAACGTTTATATAAACTTAAAAGCTCTGCTTTAGAAGCAAGTGTTGAGTGTTTACCTTAAAAATGCTTTGCTTTGTTTTATTTTAATTTATTAACTTCTATTAACAAGAATGCGATTTCTTTGTAACTATGTAGCTGTGTTTTATATATTAGTTTATGTATGTTCTTCTCTCCAAAGTTCCTTTTATGTAAGTTATACTGGTGCTTTTTCCATTTTGTGAGAAATTGTCCATAACAAATTTTAAAGAAATATTGTGTGCTTATGTAAATAATACATACTACAATAATCCATATCAACAGTGTAAAACAATTTTAATTGTCTTCATTCAAGCTTAGCCATTATTGAACTTCTACTTTGATTTAAATTCATGGAAGTAAATATGTCAAGAAAGAATTATACCGGTTGTGCACACAAGGTGTCTACTGATCTGGAAAACCTGGAGAAGTCGAGGGTGGGGATTTGAAATTTATTGTTATAATAAATAGCTTATTAAAATAATTTTTCTGAACTATGCTTTTCGTACCACATTGCATACTGAAAATTTTGAGAAACTTATACTTTTGACTAAACTTCTTCCAAAAATTACCCTTTTGCACCAAAACTAATATAATTTATATAAAATTATTAAGCCCATATATTTTTCAGGAGAGATTTTTTGCCAATTATATGACCAAAACTTGAAAAAAATTAGCTAAAACACCTAATCTGTGAGGGATTTTGAACATACGAGTCTCCTTTCTCTTATATATAGTCATACACACTTTTTAAATGGAATAAAAGATGAAGCATCAGCTTTTCCATTATATAGCTAAATGCTTTTATAATGGTCTCAAAAAGGGCCAAATGAAAATATTATAAATATTTAATTAGTGGAAGTTTTTGATGTAAAAAAATGCATTTTTAATACAGTTCTTTGTATTTGTACTGTAATTGCATTATAAACAGCTTTTGGGGTTTGTGTTAGTGGATTTTATCGTATTAAAACTTGTTTCAATTATGCAAATTTTAATGCATTGTAATATATTGTTTACTAAAATTAGTGACTGAAAATTCATTAAGATTTGGTCTGGAAAAATTAGGAAAGTTTGAATAAATTTACGTAGACAAAATATTATTATTATTAATTTATCCTTACTCAACTGATTACAGTGTTATTTTGTGATTTTTATGTTTATACAGGATTTTTTTTTTATGATGGTTGAACTATGAAAGGGAGACATGATGTGTAAAATATGTGGGGTAGATAGAGAGCATTACAATTATGATTCAAATTTAAAAATTCTAGAAACAATTATAGTTTAAATTAATTTTATTTTTATTTACTGTAGTTCAGCAACTTCATCGATTAAAAAAAAAATCTGTGTATCTACATTTGCGAAAACACTACACCTGGAAATTTTTTGTTACTGGTCTGGAAAAGTCAGGGAAGTTTGAAACAAAATTTGAGTAGACTCCCTGTACACAGTTTGAAAAAATGCCAAATTTCTGTATAATTGAGTAATAAAAAAACCATTGTTCTTGTTATCTTGGTAAAAATTTATTCTGAAGTTAATGTGCATTTATTGATACAGTTTGTAAATGTTTGAGAAATGACTTCGCATAAAAGTCTAATTGAAATTTAAATATCTGCAGTAGTTTTTTAAATTTTCATTTAGTGTAGTTAACTGTGTATTTCTTAATTTTTGGTATTTCTGTAAGTTCTATTTTTATTAAGTTTCTATATGCTGTGTATTGGCCTCGCTCATGTTTAAACGCTGGTAAATTTTGATGATTAATAATATATTATGATTTCAGGGAAGGAGCCACATATTGAACTATTAGTCCAGTTTCATATGATCTATCAAAGTGGTAGGATATAGAACTGAAAAACGTAGCAATTTTTAGCACTCTATGCAAACGGAATTTTTGAATTTTATAAGACTCGATTTCACTATCTAAATGTCCATAGTTGAATTCGAAAATTATATATTAACACACTGCTTTGTATATATAAATTATTTCCCACTCCCCTTTATATGGGATGGTCATTTGTGAAAGCAATGCCTTTTTTTCTGTTCCGAAGGAAATTGGTATGGAATTTATTTAGTTCTTGGGATAAAGACCTTTATTATATTCTTGTAAATTGAAGAAACATATTAAACATAGAAAAGTGCTTGATTTGAAAATATTTTGAGAGTAAAAAATGTGTTAGTTGATTCATTACAGGTTACTTCTCCCTTTAAGATTACACCGTCACCTTTGGCAGTCATTCTTCTTAATCCCCTGTTTTACCCAAACTCATTCTCTAACCAATTTTTCTTGTGTTAACTAATCACATTTCTAAAAATAATATGAGCTCAATATGATGGAATTCAGCAAACTAATTACCTTACATAACCCTATGAAATGTAAAATTCCTACAACAGTTGGCAGGTAAATAATACATTTTTCCTAATAACATGATTATTTAAGCATATATATAATTTGAAAACCGTTATTTATGTAAATTCCTGCCTATATTTTTATTCCAACCTTTAAGGTATTCTGTGAAATAAAATGTAAAAACAGATTCATTTTAATGATTACCCATGTATGCTGATCAGGGAAAGTTTACAATATTTGTATATGAAAAGCAAGATTCTATTGGAGAAAAATTACAGTGTGCTGTAGTTTCTATTAAAGTGTCACAAATACTCTATTTTTCAGCATAATTACTATGCTGATTGAGGCATTTGTCGCAGCATATGATTAGTCTTACTATCCCTGATGCATGGAAATCGTCCTGCTATTGAGTGCCGTGTTAAGCATCTTTATATGTGAAATGGTGATCTAACCTGTATTCCTTTTAAACAGGAAATAGGTAGAAGTCACACACCACAGGTGCCAAATCTGAATTGTGTGATAAACATTCCGACTTACACTTTCCTAGCCATCTGCAAATCTTGCAACTTGTTGCCTTGACATCACTGTCTCTTTGTATACTTGGACAAACTTTCTATTAATCTAGGTTGCTAACCCTCATTGTTTTTCTATACTCACAAAGAAGTGGATTATTCCGTGATGAACTTCTGCATCAAGTCAGTTATTTAAATGGATAGCCATTTTGAACTGTTAGAATGTACATCCATTGATACGTGTGACACACCATATGACACTGAGCAGTATAGTCGTATATCAGATGTTTCATTGACACCCAGGCTTATAATAAACCCAGAGTTAATTTCCAGGCTGTAAGCTTTTTTCCTAATGATCCTTTAAATATAGTGTGTAAAACTTTAAATTTTAGTTCTTTTGTATGTGAACTGCTCATGCTTTCTTTTATAATAATAAAATAGGAAGAGAAGAAGTTGCACACCCCTATTAATATGCAGTCAAACTTTTTTGTATTATAATTTTGAAAATATTTGTTGTTGCATTTTCTTTCAGTGTCCATTGGCATGTTTTTATTTGGATTTATGATGTTTGAAAATGTGATAACCTATGTATAAAGAAATGCTAGTCATCCTAGTCAGGGTATGTTGAATGGTAAGTTTCACAATTTATGCAATATGTGGTGACCCAGTGAAAGAGGAAAGTTAAGCTGTATTTTGAATGTTCTGCAACTTCATGTTCTCTCTGCATTATAATATTGGAAGCACTCTCTAAACTAATTTTAAATTTGAGGCAGTAAAAATTCCTCTTCTTTGTCATTTCCATTTTGTATTAGAACTGAAGTGTTTAGCCAATATTTTCCTATATTTGTTAAAATTCATTGTATCAGTTCGAAAATAAATCTTTATGAAAAGGAGATTGTTGTTGATTACTATCTCATTTAAAATGAATAAATTATTTAAGAGTCATCTTATTAAATAAGTTGTGAAGGGGTAAAAAAATGAACCAAGACTAAACTGACAGAGTAATGATGATGATCGTTCCAAATATGTACATGTTTTTAAAATTCTGGACACACTAATGGTTCAAACAAAGGTGAGGTTTGAGATTCAAAATTACCTTAAATTCGTAGCTTTGCTGAGTTCAAACTATTTTTATAGTGCTTTGATAATGAACGCTTTCCTGAACATCCACTGTCCGAACTTAAAGAACATTATGTTTCATGTTTTGATAAGAGTTCGACTCAAAAATCAAAGTAGAAAACTCAAAAATCAAGAATGAATTAAGGGGGTTTATTATCTTGAATGAAAAAAATCAGTTTATTGTATTTTTATGGCACAAGAACAGCAAGGGTTATTCTGCACTAAAGGTAAAAAGAAATCAGTAACATATACTTGTTACATGAAGTTGAATAAAATGGATATTGTGTTTAGTGATGTGTACAAATAAACAGAACTAGTATTAACTTTTCCATCAACTACTGCAACTGTTGAAAGAAGTTTTTCTGTATTAAAAAAGAATCAAAGATTATTTTAGAGCCACAGAAGAACAAGTACACTTGAGCAACTTGGTTGTTTTGTCAATAGAGAAAAACATTCATTTGAATGTGAAAAAGTACTCTGAAGAAACTTTTTATAAAAAGGTAGTGCTTAAATTCACACAAAAGAAAAGTGGAGTTCATGTACAAATACAGTATTCAAAAAGCAGTGTTAAAAATCTAATCCTCACTTTTATTTTAGTATATTTTTCATATCTTATCATACATAATTAAATAATAATAAAAGTAAT
>QLNU02015360.1:174814733-174826029 GCA_006491805.2 Dysdera silvatica
ATGGTGTACACCCCCGCCTTTTCAGTGGCGTGCATGGGGTCCCTATCCCTTTTGAGGCGTTGTAGTATGCTATGACCGCGTTTGTATGCAAGAGCAAGGTGATGTTTTCGTAAGGCCTGTTTAATAGATGCAAAAACGGATGGAAAAAATGAACAAACTCCAACATACCTGAGTGGTGTGGTGTGAGCAGAAAGAGTGGAAGGTTGAGGGTTAAAGAGTTCTCTATGGAGTCTGTTAAAAATTTTATAGACCCTCTTAAGGGGAATGCCTGTATGTAAAGTTTTTTGAAGGATGCAGTTATATTCAATATTAAAAAGGGAGTCACTGCTACACACCATAAGCGCTCTACGTATATGTGCTGTGATGGCTGCTTCAATATGAGATTTAGGTTGTGCTGAGTGATAAGTCGGAAAACAGCTGGGTTCGGTCACCTTGTGGAACACAGTGAAATCAAGTTGTGTGTCAGATCTAATAATAATTAAATCCAAGTACGGAATGGTTCTATTGTCATCTTCATCCATTGTGGTGAATTTGATGGCTCGGTGGTAGTTATTCAGTCTACCAAGCATTTGAATTATGTTAACCGATTTGGTATCGTATAAGAGAAATGCATCATCTACGTACCTTAAGTAACACGTGTTTTCAGCAAACGGTGTAACTACAATCTGCTCCATATGTCTTAGCACATACTCTGCCATAATACCCGACATGGGGCACCCCATGGGTACCCCTGCGGTTTGCAGGAATGTTTGGTTATCAAATTGGAAGAAATTGTTATTGGTAACGAGGCGTATGGCAGACGCTACGGATAATACATCCTGGTTAGAGAACATATTAGATGCAGATAATGTGCGCTGAATGATATTTATCGCAAGGTCAACAGGTGTGCTGGGGTATAAATTAAAGACATCTAGAGTCAACATTTTAAAGTCAGAATTGATTGGGGTATTCTCCAAGGTACTCTTAGCTTGTAAAGATGATTCTATGGAATAGGGGCTGGGGGGGGCAGTTGTCCTTAAGGATTTTTGAAAGCGCTTTCTCCAAAATAAATGTAGGGTAACACCTCTTAGCAATGAGTGGTCAGAATGGCGGGGAGGGCGAGAAGGTTTATGTGTCTTGACCGTGAAGAAAATCCGCGGAATAGTAAAGCAACTGGGAGGGTTACAAGCATGTTTGAGGGGAGGGTACACTGTGGGAGAATTCTTGATTTGTGTCAAAGCTCGAGTGAGGCTAGGTAAAGGGTTTCTCAGTACCGGGGTGCATGATAGGGACGATATAGTAGAGTTGGCTTGATTGATGAAATCACTGTAATCCATGATGACCAATTCTTTAGTTTTGTCGGCCCGAAGGATACGAATATTGGAGTTGTTTTTCAATCCTTTGATAGCCCTGATTTCCTCCTTTTGGCTAGCAGATGGACCCTTGTGTTTGCACTTCATGGCGTCGCGTACAACCTTCCAACGTGCTGCTTCTTGCTGGTTGTTGGGGAGGAACGAAATTGCATGTTCAGCCTCTTGAATGATATCTTTGTAGGGGGGGTTTTGTTGCTGGGTAAACAAATGACGGTCCTCTAGCTAACGCCCTCTTTTCAATATAATATACATTTAATTTGGAGAAAGCGCTTTCAAAAATCCTTAAGGATAACTGCCCCCCCCCAGCCCCTATTCCATAGAATCATCTTTACAAGCTAAGGGTAGCTTGGAGAATACCCCAATCAATTCTGACTTTAAAATGTTGACCCTAGATGTCATAAATTTATACCCCAACACACCTGCTGACCTTGCGATAGATATCATTCAGCACACATTATCTACATCTAATATATTCTCTAACCAGGATGTATTATCAATAGCGTCTGCCATACGCCTCGTTACCAATAACAATTTTTTCCAATTTGATAACCAAACATTCCTACAAACCCCAGGGGTACCCATGGGGTCCCCCATGTCGGGTATTATCGCAGAGTATGTACTAAGACATATGGAGCAGATGGTAGTTACACCGTTTGCTGAAAACACGCGTTACTTAAGATACGTAGATGATGCATTTCTCTTATACGATACCAAAACGGTTAACATAATTCAAATGCTTGACAGACTGAATAACTACCCCCGAGCCATCAAATTCACCACAATGGATGAAGATGACAATAGAACCATTCCGTACTTGGATTTAATTATTATTAGATCTGACACACAACTTGATTTCACTGTGTTCCATAAGGCGACCGAACCCAGCTGTTTTCCGACTTATCACTCAGCACAACCTAAATCTCATATTGAAGCAGCCATCACAGCACATATACGTAGAGCGCTTATGGTGTGTAGCAGTGACTCCCTTTTTAATATTGAATATAACTGCATCCTTCAAAAAACTTTACACACAGGCATTCCCCTTAAGAGGGTCTACAAAAATTTAACAGACTCCATAGAGAACTCTTTAACCCTCAACCTTCCACTCTTTTGGCTCACACCACACCACTCAGGTATGTTGGAGTTTGTTCATATTTCCATCCATTTTTGCATCTATTAAACAGGCCTTACGAAAACATCACCTTGCTTTTGCGTACAAATGCGGTCATAGCATACTACAACGCCTCAAAAGGGATAGGGACCCCATGCACTCCTATGAAAAGGCGGGGGTATACACCATCCCCATTACAAATAATTCCAGTAACTCCCATACACAATACATCTGTAGTACAGTTAGGAAATTACAGACTAGGCTCAAAGAGCACATGGCAGATATAAATCACAATAGATTTAATACTAGTCTTGCCCAATACATCCAATCCAATGGCGCCACCCCATTATTCCACCATACCAGACTGTTGGCACATGCCGGAAATAGCCTTAAAAGTCTCAGATTCAGGGAAGCACTGGAGATATACCATAGGCGCTCCTCCACAATTAACACGGAACAACCAATTCACATTAGTCATGCCTGGCAATACATGCTTAGCAACCCTCCATAACTCTTCACTACACCATATCTTATGCACCTTTCTATCTTCTTAAACGCCATCTTTTAACTTACTCGGCCTAAAAGTATTTGACAAAAACCCTTATTTTTTCGCGCGCGTGGTTTATATTTCTTATTTTTATCTTTGTTCTTACTTCTTTTACATTATTGTTTTTCCCCATTTGTATTCCTTGATTATATTATCTGCTGTATGTTCGTTTCGCTCCATATACATCTGATGAAGGCTGCCCTTTAGCGCAGCCGAAAGCCGGCTCATGTACTAATAATTTACAAACCGCTCAAAGTTGTCTGATTGCTTTTATTATATTTATGTCAAGCGGTGTTACCTACTCAACAACTATAAACTAATACACCTTAACCAATATGGATTCCAAAAAAATAAGCCAACAGAGGATTTATTAAAATAGTAAACAACAAAAAATTGAAAATAAGGAAATATGTCTTTTTTCTAGACCTCAGTAAAGCTTTTGACTTAATAAACAGAGATATTCCAAAAGATAAACTACTTAATTTAGGAATAAGAGGTAAAATGTTTAAACTTATAGAAAATTATTTTAAAGGTCGATACCAATAGATAATAAATCATCAGACAAAATTATTAATTTAAGAGGTGTTCCACAAGAAACTATATTAAGACCATTATTCTTTTTATTAGCAATAAATGATTTGATGTATTTAGATGATAATTTGCTGATGATATAAATTGGTCCATAAGTGGAACAAATACTGAATTACTGGCAAACATAATAAAAGTTAAATTTGATTTAACAATGGTTCTATGATAACGATCTGATACTAAATGCTGAAAAAAAATGATTATATAATATTCCATGCTAATAAAAAAACATATAAAATTTAATGGAAAAACACTAGAAAGAATTAAGTCAATGAAATTTTTAAGTATTAAATTACACGAAAAACTTTTATGGAATGAACAAATAGATGATATAAATAAAAAAAAATTAGAAGAATAAATGGACTTTTAACAAAATTAAATAACTTTAAAAGCAAAAATTCAGCATAGGGAAAACTAAATAAGGTACACTTAATAAAAACATAATTTATTAACCTGTTAACTGGGTATGACGACATTTTTCGTCATGCCCGGAAGACTACCAAAATGCGAATGACGACATTTTTCGTCATTGAAATTAACCGTATTATGTTAAGGTATTATTACCCTTCACAGGGATAACACAATTGCCAAATATGGTCAACACAAGAAAGCCTCCGGGGCGAGATTTTCAACACAAAATTCTCGCCCCGGAGGCTTTCTTGTGTTGACCATATTTGGCAATTGTGTTATCCCTGCGGAGGGTAATAATACCTTAACACCTTTACATACGGAGAAAGAGAGCGTTGTTTCCTGTCCTCATTCGTCTAGCGGTCCAAGACACTCCGGGCTAAACGGAGGGACCCTGGTTCGAATCCAGGATGGGGAAAGCGTCTCTTTTTCTCCAAAATTACATAAGCTCTAGTTTGAGCTGTAATTAATACGTGGGTGGCAAAAATTATAGTATAATAAATTCCCCCACGAAAACTCACAAAATTCTCGCCCCGGAGGCTTTCTTGTGTTGACCATATTTGGCAATTGTGTTATCCCTGCGGAGGGTAATAATACCTTAACATCTTTACATACGGAGAAAGAGAGCGTTGTTTCCTGTCCTCATTCGTCTAGCGGTCCAAGACACTCCGGGCTAAACGGAGGGACTTGGCGGCCACCATTCCCACCCACCCCCTGCAAAATACACTCACTAAACGTGAAGGACCCTGGTCTGGAATCCTTTTTCAGGATGGGGAAAGCGTCTCTTTTTCTCCAAAACAAATAAGCTCTAGTTTGAGCTAATTAATACGTGGGTGGCAAAAATTATTGTATAACCGTATTATGTTGAACGCATTACGTTTTATGTAGTTCTTATATATTTAATCCTAGCGTGATGGTGTGATGACATTACTTATCACTGTGAAAAAAAGTCCCCAGTGTGAAACGAGTTTCACAAAATTTTATTCCCCGGTTAACAGGTTGAATGACACAATAAACAAAATAAAAATCACCATATCAATCAATTGTTCAATTTGGACAAGAATATCAACTACTTAATATAGAAAATATACACAAATTAAAAATATCTCAATATATATATATGCGAAGAATTAAGGAAAACACATAGACATAATAGAAATAATAAAAGAAGACCACAAATAAAATACTCGTCATAAAAAAAATTAAAACAAAATATATTCGAACTAATTATGGAAAAGATAATATGAATTATTACGGATTAAATATTTGGAATAGCATACCAAACGAAATAAAAAATTTAACACCAATAAAACAATTTAAAAATACACTCAAAAATATTTCTTATTTAACGAAACATAAATGGCTAAAGTTTTTAGGTTGTATGTATATTAACCTATAGTTTTAGCATGTAATCCATCATGCATGTATGTATATGTAATCTATACACATATGTATGAAAATAAAATTCATTTGTATAGAATAAGCGCTCAGATGATAAAATTGGTTTCGTCCTTGCCCGTACTTCGGCAGGGTTCGTACGGGGCCTGGAAAACGGAAAAGCCATGAATTTTAAAAAATACCAGGTTTTTCACAACGGCCAGGAAAATCTATGAACTATTATTTTTTATTTCCCAAGGAGGCTATTTTTAGTCGCTTTCACTAGTTATGGTCACGATTTTTGTAAAATTTCGCTAGACTGAGCCAAAACGTTAAATTTTCCAGTGCACCGAAATTCAGTTTCACATTTGTCAAAATTAGGTTTTGCCATTGAATTTTGTAGTACAAAATTTTCCTTTCCGCGAATTTCAGGCCTAAAAATTTTCCCAAAATTACTACATTTACAATTTTTTTGGTATTTGAAGTAACTTGCTGTCTGTGTGACTGAACAAAGAATCGACAGACAGCGTGGATGCCCCCTCCCCCACGGAAAATTCCTGGGGACCACCGTTGTCATACAGGGTAGGTAAAGACAAAGAACATAGAGGGAAGGTGAAGGTAAGCTTCTTACGGATCTTACCACGCCTACGGCAACTTTATTTTGCAAAGAAGCCACCTCGTTCGAGTAGGGGCGGCGTAGAACTTTACTCTTCCTTTGACGATATGCAATCGCCGCTTACTATAGATGTAGACATATATTATTTTTTGCCTTCTTTTAAACGGATTATTAAATTTTAGTATTTGTATTTTTAATTTAATTTTCAGGTGCTTTATCACGACTGGGTTTTTTTTTCTTTTTCTTTCCCTTAAAGTCAACTGCTTATTTTTCAAGAAAATGAAAATTTTGAATGACGACGAAATTGGAATTCTTAAAAAAGAACACATTTGTATAAATATTCATTAAACTCTATTCACAGAATATATATTTACATACATTTGCATACTTTTATTTTCTAAGCATATCAAATCTCAAATTTCAGTTTTAAAATCCCACCCCCCTCAAGATTTTTTTTCCTTTAGAAAATAGTATATTACTTATATATTACAATGGGAAAATTATCTGAACCCCCTCATATATATATAGCTGAAGGACCCACCAGAAATTTGTTCTAGCTGCACCACTGTTTACACTAATATTGAACCACAGCGTAATTCTGGATTGAAGGCAAAAATAATTCTTTTTCAAAGAAAAAAAATCCTAGCAATTCCCTAAAATTTATTCCCAATGGGGACGCTGTTTCCCCTCCCCCTTTGGCACCATTCTTACCAACAAGGCAGTTCTTCAACGAAAACTGGGATGTGTGGGGGGGATGCAACGTAATTCGGGATTCAAAGGGGATCCATGGCCAAAACATTTTAAGAAATGATGTAAGACTAATTTGAGTTTTATTTTTCCTGTAACATTACGATTAATCCCCCTCTCCACTTCCATTGCTAGGGTAAAATTAGTACATTTTCATAGTAATTGTCGCTTTGTGTTCGTAGCTAACCTTTGTTAGCTGCCTCTTCCTGTTTTGGCAATTCACATTAAACCAGTGGCATAGAAAATGGGGGGTCTCAAGCCTCCCTCCCCATTGGGTATCAAAATACATTATTTTCTCTAAGCTACATAATGTAATCTTTAAAGCCACTTGAGCCTCACTCATGAGTTTTTAATTGCTACGCTACTGCTAGTGACACACTCAGGATTTCTCCTTGATGGGACTGACCATGTAAAAATGTTATCTTTTGCAAAATATTAGTTATTTTTATACATTTTACATTCCTCACCCCTACCCCCATTCTTCCTTTGAATATCATTTAATTGACATTCAGTGTTATTTAACAATTCAGTCCGTAGGATTTCATTTTTTGAGATTTATTTTGAATCATTATTTTGTAAGCTGTTGTTATTTATAAAAGTAAAATTTTAAAAATATTACGAATATCAAAATTGCTGCTTGCCCAAAGAAGCATTGCAAATTATATTGTAAATTTGAAATGCATATGGTCTTGTACAACTCTTCCTAATTTTTTTTTTTCAACTTTGGACCGCAGGGCCTTGAAAAGCCTTGAATTTTTTTCTTCCTGAAGTGTACGAATCCTGCTTCGGTGTCATTAGGCCATTTTGGCACCAGTTGCAACCCCCTTAATCCGTCACTAGCTAAGTTCCAAGGACTTACAGGAGAGTTGGAGATGTTTCCGACCACTAAATCTCTCTCCTGTCATTCGCTTCCGCTCAGTGCACGAGTATTAGTGAGATGTACTTGCAAGACCAAGTGCTGTGTATGAAAAAGGCCATTCCAACCTGCCTTGTAGCAACAAATAGTTCAACACTGATCTTTTTCTGTAGAAAAATCCTGTATCTTACATTGTGTACTTCTTACATTTTCACATGCATCTTTTCAATAAAAGACTTTTTCACACTTTGCCGAAATAGTATTTAGCGTTCTGTATAATGTAGGGATCATCGGCGCCCATGCACTTAGCAGGAATTTGTGCCCCCAATTTTTTTTTGTCTAGAATCGCCACTGCTCACGTGTGATGAAGTTGAATTTTGAATACGTTTCTAGAGTACTCCGAAGGGAATATCCCGTTTTAGTTTCAGTTTGAAGTTCACAGTACGTTAAAGGACTGCTCCGTTTCCCGCCTTAATTTTCCTAGTAGCTGTTGCGTCTGTTTCATCTGTTCGTTAAATACAATTGTGGATTTTCGGTTGTTTCATTTTCATTGGATTTTATATTTTGCATGACATACTAAACGCGGTGGTGGGTTGTTTTCAATAGCGAGAAAGCGAAAAGGAAAAATAGTCTAAAGCAGAAGTCCAGTGAATATGTGAAAAAAAAAAGTTAATTACAAGAAAACATCCTTCATAAATATTGATGTTCATATCATAATGTAATCTTTAAAATTTGTACTAATTAATAATAATTGAAAACGTCGGAAATCGGCTGATAGAATATAAAAAAATCGGCATCGATCCATGGGCCAAATTTTGCCATTGGTCAATGATATATATGTATTTATAACTAGTAAGTGAAAAATAGGTAAATATTCAAACCAAAAAGATGCATAAACGTATTGAAGTATTTGTACTTATTCATACGATATTATTATTGGTTTACAGAAAAGTGGCGCCCCAGAATTTTGCCTTCTTTAACACCGCTGCTACACCTTTTTTTCCTATCATAACAGGTGCATTATCACAGCTAAAGGCAACACAATTAGAAATTGGAAAGTTTTCAGATTGTAAAGCACTTACCAGAAGATTTCCAATATTTAACCCAGTTTCGTCTTCTTTCAAAGATGGCACAGATAAAAGACAATTCACAATTTTTTCACATAAAGGATCGAAGAAAGTTACCACTATTGGATACAGCTTTGAATCAACATCGTTGCTTCCATCAGTTGCAATTGAAAATGGATAGCACCTTAAATTTTCAACAAGTGATGAGGATTCCTTTGCGGACATTTCTTTCATAATTGCAGAAGTTTTGGTCTTTGCAGATCCATATTGTTTTGCAATACTGCTGTCAGGAAACGTTTTCCGAAAGAGCATCCCCGCGTGATCGCTGCAATTCATTGGCAAATTATGTTCGATCAAAAACGATGTAAATAAACATTCAGCGTTAATAAAGGAGGTATCGTTAAATGCAAAAAATGAAGGCTTGATACTATGATTAGACTCTACAGCCTTGAACGTCTCCTTATGTTCAACAGTCTCAGAATGCAAAGTAATATCGCGTTTACCACCGTGAGTAATGCTTATGTCTTTACGGCAACACGTGCAGAAAGCATATTTTGGCCCCAGTCTTGATTTTTGAATAAAATTAAACATCTTCATATATTTGGCTTTAAACGTTTGGTAGTACCTTTTATTAACAGTCGACATCGTTAACGTTGTTTTCAAAAACACCTAAAAACAAAACTTTCTTTCCAGAGCAAAGAAATACCAGATATGTCTAACACATGGCTTCCCTACACAAAGTCACGTGCTTGACCAAAACCTTAACGGTGTAGCGCATTCTTTCTTGCCTTCCCCAACAACTACAAATACAGATGCATGATTTCGTTGTGCAGGGGCATCACTCTACGTCATAGCTGGAGCTAAAATTCCACGTCACGCCACGCATGCGCCGTCAACGGCAGACGAATTTTTTCGACTTTTTTACCGATATTTGAGTTTATTTATGCATATTTATTATTAAATATGCACATATGCGCTAAAATTTAAATAAATACACATCAAGAAAAATAGGTATATAGACTTTTTTTTAAGAAATCAGTATTTTAAAAAACACTGGGGATTTTAGACGAAATCTCCGAATGTCGCGTTTTCCGACTGGAAGATCGATAAAAAATCGGAAGCCTTCAAGGTAAATCGGAAGGATTGGCACCAATAATAATCGTTTTGACTCGTAATGATTAAAAAAACCCGTGACATTTGTTGCTGACGAAAATACAGTGTTGACAAATTTGACGACAATAAAACTGCTAGCAAATCTCCGCGAACGAAGTACTAAAATATTGGCAATACTGTTCACTGGAGTCTTTGGCGAAGGCGGTCGAGACAGACGCTAATCCCTCATTTCATTGGTTGTAAAAGTAATCTGTTTCTCATCCTTGTTTTTGGAAACACTACTAGAGTAAATTTGAGTGCCAACTAGATTTAGAGGAATATTTATTAAAAGAAATACAAGGTTTATGTTATAACCTTCATTTATGAAAGAATTCATGCACAAAAAAATAAATAAATAACACTCGGGGTTTTATTTTTTCATAAAAAAAAGAAAAGAAAGGGCTTCATTACTGTTTTGCAGCATATACATATTACTAGTTGTTACATCGCAACCCTATTTCTTGGGGTTTTTTCTGATCGTTTGGCGATTTTTTTTCCGAAATCAGTTGTATGTACGTACGTATGTTTTCTCTCATTCCGTGGATTTGATTGAATAAATACAATACAATCAATTTTTTCTATATGGTAAGGTTAAGTAGTTTTTGTTTATTTATATGTGTATTATGTTATTTAAAGTTTATATAAATATGTTATTTAAAGTTTATATAAATATGTTATTAAAGTTTATAATATATGTTATTTAAAGTTTATATAAATATGTTATTTAAAAGTTTATATAAATATGTTATTTAAAGTTTATATAAATATGTTATTTAAAGTTTATATAAATATGTTATTTTTATATAAATATGTTATTTAAAGTTTATATAAATATGTTATTTAAAGTTTATATAAATATGTTATTTATATAAATGTAACTGCTCTATCTTTTACATGTTTCTAATAGTTATCAGTTAAGTGCGTGTGATTGTATTTTGAAAATTTAAAGTTGCCATTTCCGGGGTTTCTTTTTTAAAATTTCAGAAATTTGACTAAGATATTTAGTAACTTTTGAGGAATTTTCCTTGTGCATTCACGAAATCAGGTTTAGACTCACAATAGCCTCCGTAAACAGTACTTTCACTATCACTTCATATGAGACTAAGTTGTATAAGGCATAATGTGAGAAGTTCACCTCATAGTTAATTTGTTTAGGACAGTGTGGTGTCTTTACATTGTGACTGAAGCTGAGAGTTTATTCGCTTCACCTTTCGATTACTTAAAATAAGGGATTTTGAAACGTGTGATAAGCAGGGTTTTTGTCGTTTTGTTTTTTTGATGGACCAGTAAGATTTGAATCATTATTTGCATGGCTGCTGGAAAGTATAATAGGTACGTTAATACGTAAGTACCGTGCAATCTGCATAATGAGTAAATATGATATAGCCAGAGCCTTGTCACTGTAAAGGTATCTAAAGCCTTCACTGTTCTTAACTTTTTTAGCTACATTTTGGTATGTGACCTAACTGCAATGC
>QLNU02015360.1:174830891-174844747 GCA_006491805.2 Dysdera silvatica
ACCATTCCGTACTTGGATTTAATTATTATTAGATCTGACACACAACTTGATTTCACTGTGTTCCACAAGGCGACCGAACCCAGCTGTTTTCCGACTTATCACTCAGCACAACCTAAATCTCATATTGAAGCAGCCATCACAGCACATATACGTAGAGCGCTTATGGTGTGTAGCAGTGACTCTCTTTTTAATATTGAATATAACTGCATCCTTCAAAAAACTTTACACACAGGTATTCCCCTTAAGAGGGTCTACAAAATTTTTAACAGACTCCATAAGGAACTCTTTAACCTCCAACCTTCCACTCTTTCTGCTCACACCACACCACTCAGGTATGTTGGAGTTTGTTCATATTTTCCATCCATTTTTGCATCTATTAAACAGGCCTTACGAAAACATCACCTTGCTCTTGCGTACAAACGCGGTCATAGCATACTACAACGCCTCAAAAAGGATAGGGACCCCATGCACACCACTGAAAAGGGGGGGTATATACCATCCCCATTACTAATAATTCCAGTAACTCCCATACACAATACATCGGTAGTACAGTTAGAAAATTACAGACTAGGCTCAAAGAGCACATGGCAGATATAAGTCACAATAGATTTAATACCAGTCTTTCCCAATACATCCAATCCAATGACGCCACCCCATTATTCCACCATACCAAACTGTTGGCACCTGCCGGAAATAACCTTAAAAGTCTCAGATTCAGGGAAGCACTGGAGATATACCATAGGCGCTCCTCCACAATTAACACGGAACAACCAATTCACATTGGTTGTTCCGTGCATAGCAATACATTCTTAGCAACCCTCCATAACTCATTACACCATATCTTATGTACCTTTCTCTCTCTTCTTAAACTCCATCTTTTAACTTCCTCTGCCTAAAAGTATTTGACAAAAACCCTTATTTTTTTGCCCGTGCGGTTTTTATTTCTTATTTTTATCTTTGTTCTTACTTCTTTTACATTATTGTTTTTCCCCATTTGTATTCCTTAATTATATTATCTGCTGTATGTTCCATTCGCTCCATATACATCTGATGAAGGCTGCCCTTGAGCGCAGCCGAAAGCCGGCTCATGTACCAATAATCTAACAAACCGCTCAAAGTTGTCTTTATTGCTTTTATTATATTTATAGTTATTTAAAAAAGTCAATTTTTTATGAATTACTTTTTCTAATATTTTTGAAAACACACTTATAATGGCTATTAGTCTGTCATTTTCTATAATTGTCTTTCCCCCTTTTTTAAAAATCGGTTTAATTACAGCAATCTTTAGTTCATTAGGAATTATACTTGTTTCAAAGATATCATTTATAACTATCGTTAATGGTTCTTTTAAATACTGTACTTTCTTTAATAATTTTTGGCGCTAGGTCGTCAATTCTTGGCTCTTTATTTGGATTTCTTAAACATTTCAATGAATCAAAATTGATAAACTTATTTGAACATAATGAGAATATTTCAGATTGAAACTCATGTAAGGCTTACATTTTTATATTAGAATTTAATTTTGGTTCATAAGAAAAACTACTTGTGGCTTAGTTACACATTTGTCACAAAGAAATTTTAATCGTTTTTATTGTGGCTTTTCTTGTAATAATATTCAGTAGCCTATTGAAGAAATCCTTAGAACAATAAAAAGTCATAAAAGGAATTATTTTGGTACACATTTGGGGCGGCACCATATGACTTAAATCAGTCTCTGGGTATAGGCTTGTGGGGGTCCCAGCCCCCCTCCCCAGGTACTTTTAAATCAATCTGGAATTTTATATATTGTATTATATAAAGGCATATATTACATGCCTGCCCCCACCTTCCCTCAATAATTTTGAAAACTATTGCTGCGTATAGGCCAAGTAGTTTCTGCCATTTTGGAGCTCTACAGGAACCTTGAAAGAGCCATGTGTTATTAAAATTTTAGCATTATTTTAATCTTGTTTACTTACAAATGCTAAATCTTTATTACTGCTAAACCTGAATATTAAAGACAATGAACTTGAAAAAGCTCATTATTTATTAATTGAATATCATGAGGGCCACATTCTATTTTCTCAGCCTAGGGCCCATAAAACTCTAAAACCAGCACTGTTCATAAGCCATATATAAAATAATATTTATTATTACATTTGTTTTCATATTATATACTTCAGTATTTTCTGCAATTTTTTCAATTTAAAAACTAAAAATTACTATGCATTTAGATAAAGGTACACAATTAATATATACAGTAATTAAATTCATTATATTTTTATTTAATTTTGAAACCAAAAATTTAATACTTTTTACTATCAAAATAATTTATAAAACTCTAAACTGTATTACTGTACTATGATTTTAAAAAGGTATAACTTATAATGACTGAGTTTGTATGGTACCTTGGAGGTTGTTACAACCTATTTTCACTGTACAGCGTTACCTACCATATGGGGCAATTCCTCTGGTCCCTAATCTCTTTGACTGTGTATGTATCAACACATGTACCTCTGAAGAAAGGACACCTATATTTAATGAAAAAAAAAAGTTCAATCCCTTCATGTCCTTTACCGGGAGGTAACACTGTACTACTACTACCTGTCACTTTAAACAGGATTTGAATATACAGTACAGCAATCATTATGCCGAAGGTGTTCATTTCTCGACATTACAGATATATGATGGCAATAGAAATGACCTAAAAGAATGTATTACAAAAATGAATGGGGAAAGATCCGTTTCTTAAAAGATTGACCATTCTCCTTCGCAGTGAATGACTCAATATGATTAATTCGTTTTAAAGTGAATGAAAGTGTAATGTGATCTACATTTTTTGCCAGAAAATTAGTATATACGATGTTTAAATTAAATTGACAAAGTACTTCAATATTCAATATAGAGAGAGAATCTTGATAACCCCCTCCCCTAACATGTATCCATGTTGGACCAATAGTGATGCTTCATGCAAGGTTTAATCGCTGATCTATATTACAACTGGAGTGTAGACTGACCATGCCATTTTGGAAGGATAGCATCACTCCTTTATAAGAATTAGGCAAAAAGCAAGTTTCAATGCCTCTTGTAAAGTCAAAAGACATTTTTAGCAAAAACTATGACTTATTTCAAGTTACTGTAAATAAAAAAATAACAGCACATTTAGTGAAAAGTCTTGTTAACTCTAAGCGTGAATGAGCAGAAGGCAGTGTGACAACAAACCTAAATATGTGCTATGGCAAAAGTGCGGATAATTTTTGATATACCCTCATATGTATTTGGGGGAGGGTTGGGAGGAGGTGATTACACCTCCATTCCACCTCACCTTTATCTTGAGTATCAATAATCAACCTGGCTGATGCACATCAATTTATCAGCTTATATTAAATCATTATAGTTATTATCATTGTTCCATTTTATGCATATATTCAGAATGTGAAAATTTTAGTTTTGTGTATTTGTTTTAAATGTTGACTGTTCTTATCTCAAATTATGTGCCTATGCATGGAGAGGAAAGTAGGTTGTCAATGTCCAACGAAACTTTAACACATTGCTGCCCGCTAATGTTTTGCAGAAATTTACTATAAGACCGGCGATTTTAGACCTGAAAATTATTTTGGGAGGCGTGTAATAAAACTGCGATAACTTTTTGAAATTAATACATATTTGAATAAATCTTTTTTTATTTAGTCATAGTAATTCTAAATTTTTTTTAGTGTATGATATTTTGTAAAACATTTCTCGTTATCAGTCAATCAATAAATACAACCAATACAATCATGCTTCTCACCAAAACGAGATTTCTCGTTTCCGGTCACCAGCAAATCTCAAATGAAAACGAGAAATCTCGTTCCCGGGCGTCAACGTGTTAAGAATGTTCTCAAGATCAATTCCTTCCTTAATACATTTTGTTTTATTTGTATTTAAAGTAAGAAAGTTATAGTAGTCTATAAATTGTTTAATATTTGTGTTGACAACATTAAATAATTCAATATTTTTCCCCTATAAAAAATACTTGTATCATCCACAAAGCAAATGATTTTTAACTGCATAGGCAAATAAAAAAAGATCATTAATACAGAAAATAAAGATAAGTAGGTCCAAAGTTTAGCGCTAAGGAACGCCATTTAGTGGCACTGTCTCTATTCTTCTTGGGAGTGTAGTTGTACTCCCTATTACTGTCATTAAAATAAAAATCCAACTTTGCCCTTATTGCCTGTTTTATTCCATCCAGTACACACGACATAATGGGACCCGATTATGCAAACGACGAACATTAATCAACAGAGGGAAATCAGTTACAAGAGTTCACTGTATCAATAAATCTATTAATTTATTAGCCAGAATTTTTATAATCCTTGAACAATAAAATTGCCCACGGAAAAATTGCTGATCACCCAATTATCTTGAAGGGAATAAAGTTTAAATAAAAAAGGTCAAAAGTTCAAATGTACAGGATTCTGCCAAACTTTGTGGATAAAACCATTTTGCAACCATTATTTTTTATATATTAAAATGAAAAAAGTTGGTTGTTTTATGGCACAAGGAGAGCAATGGTTATTCTGTGCCAATCAAGGTAAGATCGTGCATGGGGTATAAAATGAGTATAAATTAAAACTAAAAAGGTAAAAATATATTGGACATAATGTAATAAATTTTACAAATAAAATGATACAACAAATTAGATGAGATGGGAGAAGCCAATATTAGGAAAAAATTTAAATGTGTTCATGATTAAAAGAATCGCCTAAAATGTCATGAAGGGCAAAATTATTTTGATTAAAAGTTAATGTACGTTGCTTGCTAACAAAATGAAAAAGCAGCAGCAGAAAAAAACAAAACAAACCCCCAAACAAACGAACATTTATATCTTGGTGAGGTCTAAATGGCAATTCTACAATGGTATTTGAAAAATTCGGTAGTTATTTCTGAAAATGGTCATATGTTGCATTGGCTCAGTCGTACCATATTTCTATTTAAAATAATCAGTTTAAATATCCACATTTATTTGACAATAAGCAGGGTGTTTCACAAAACTAATGAAACAAACTTTCAAGATGAAAGAACACACTGAAACGAACACTTTTCATTATAGAATGCACGGTTGCAAGCGAAGATATTATATGATACAGGGCACTTTACATTTCTACACACACAATCTTACGCAATGCAAAAACTGTATGACCACGAAATGTTAAAACAAAGCTTTTGTTAAGATAAAACGTTAACAACTGTTTCATATTCCAAATGAAATCAAAACTGTAGACATTAATTACATGCACAAATTAAATCACATGATCAATCAGAGAATAGTGCTTCTGACGTGGTTAGCATTCTGATATGACCTGTATTGTGCATGGTAGCATTGAATGATCTTTTTTCGGACAGCTGACAGTGTAAGCGAGAAAACATCGTAATTGGGAACATGACAGTTGCGGAAGCACTCTTGTTAAAGCCTTTGCACTTTCATGTCATTACCACTGGCAAGACCATAGAAAAAATACATGTCCACCTTCTCTACATTGCTATGCTGATCCACTAATGAGTTTGCATACAAAAACCTCAACTTTAATATATGTGCCTGAAAGAGTCCTCCAGCATAAAATCTCTTCATTTGCGACCATACAGTCTATGATGGGCAGTGTTTGTTTCTTTGTATTCTATTCTCCACGCCTCTGAAAGTTTGTTCCATTAGTTTTGAAACGCCCCGCATATATATATATCATTACTTTAGCAGTTATAGAAATTGTTTCAGATCCATGAACGAGTTTAATTTCACAAGTTTTAGCACTTTTATCTTTGTGTAAAGATACTGTTTTAATAAAGAAATATATCAAGTGTTTTTTTTTTTATTTATTAGCTATCCACATTTCTTTGCATCTTTTCTTCAGAAATATAACAATTTGTAGATGTATATCAATACATCAAACAGGGTATCAAAAAAGCTATGGCACAAAAGCTAGGCAGTTTAAGTGTTTTCAAAGGACATTCAATTAAATATGAAATATTTAAAAATTAAAGTAGTGCATTTAATTTATAACGATACATTTAAAACCCACTGTAACTGGTGTAACTATAGTTTTTAGGAAACAGCAAAAAATAGAATAAATGAACAATAAGATCTGGTCCCAAAATAAAGTATGGAAGGAATATGTGGCATTTTCTTTCAGCAACTGCAGATACTGCACTCACGACCTTGTATATTTTCCCCAAATGTGCAACATAAATACAGATGCAATAAACAGCAAACTCATGACCAGTACAGGAACTGGACCTCTAAACAACAGAAAAAAGAGTAAATATATTAGATTTCTAAGATTAGATATCAAACAAATATGTTTTACAGTAAAATTTTCTTAGTCACTATTTAAAATGCTCCAATGTAGTTTATATTTTTGAATGAGCATATTATGTGTGTTTGACAAGGGCCTCAATAATTTTAAGTAAAAACAATATTCACGATGCAAACCAGATGATGTAGTTACATTCAAGCAATGACAATGTGCAGAGAACTTGGAAGAACTCCCATCGGCTAATAATAATATTGTGAAAGCTTGTGGGTAAAATTGGCTAATGATACCAAAAGAAAACTATGTAACTCAGGCTGTGCAAATAGCTAGGAAGACATTCTATTCGAAAATACAAATACAAAATGCCTTTGTGTTTTATGGATAAGGATAGAAAGAGTCAAACTACATTGGGATCTATAGTTTTCTGAGGAATCCAAACTTCTTAAAGCCTAGGGAACAACCTCCAGACTACAGTAAGCAAGCAGTTAGTTGGTCTCAGTTTATTTTTCAAAGCATTAGTAGGAGCTGGTTAATGGCATATTACACCAATGCATTACCACAGCACCATTGCAGAACAATGTGTTTAGAGGTATTGACAAATCAGAGGACAGAAAAATACAACAGGAGTTGAAGTCATGGTCAGGTGTGGATGCACGTAGCAAGCATTTCAGAGTCTCTTCATCTGAAAATTTAAATGAATTTATCTTAGCTAATAAATTTGTTGTTGAAAATGTAAGGTTTGTTTGGATACTAAAAATAATTGAGGCCTTGAAACGAAGATAAAGATGGACAAATTTGACGCAATATTACCACATAATTAGAGCTAGTACAGTAAAACCTCCCAACAACGATATAACGATAAATCCCTCTACAACGATAATTTTTCTCGGTCCGTATAATAGTGTTGTAGAGAGGTTTTACTGTATAATGAACCCTCCCTATAATAATAACTCCCTCTACAAAGATAATTTTTCTCGGTCCGTATAATATTGTTGTAGAGAGGTTTTACTGTATATATAATACACAGTAAGAAAATTAGAAATGTATACACAGCATGCCCACTAAATACATTCCCCTTTTTTACTTATTAAATTAGCCGATCTATAAAAAACATTAAAGCTGCTTGTATATGTTATATAAGCCAAGACTATGAGTATTGTGGAACAGGAACGGAGACTTAACTCTAAATCCTGCGATACATTTTAGGTATTTCTATGCCTTACGTTACACAACTGCACTAGAGCTAGCTGGGATGGGATCAATGGCTTGGCATGACCTCTGAAAAACAATATATTTGTATGCAGCAAAGCATATTAGTAGTCGAACCCACTAGTAAACGTAATGAACAATTCTTACCGACGTGAAAACATTCTATCAGACACAACGGCTGGTAGGACTTAATTTTTAACCAACATTTACAAAAATCTAAAATCCACCTCTACAATAAAGGATAAAAATACACTTTAAAGTTATTTTAACAACCTAATTTTACATTACAAGGAAACAAACGTATTTGTAACAAAACGGATAAACATAAACTTTGGGAATTCTTAATACATACAATTTAGTTTGGTTTTCTACACGACAATTACCATTCACATTACATTATTGGGTCTAAGTATAAAGCTTAAAACTCAGGTATTTATTTTGTCGCCACTGGCCAGCAGGGCCCTTTTTATTAGAGGCCACTTCATTTAAGTTAGTAGCCACTTCCGCAATTCCAACAGTTTTAAAATCTGATTAAGCCTTCCCATTTCATTTTCTTCAATAACTAATCAATTATATAACGAATTAGAAGTCATTTTTTTCCCCTAATGATTTTTCACTACGTTGCAGATAAAATTTTAATGTATATGCATAGAATACTCTGCTAAAGGAGTTTCAGTGTCAAAAGTTTATGTAACTGCTTCAGAAAATATACGGTACATATATATCCATGGGTACAGAGTTACATGGACCTGAGACTTTTTAACAAAATATTTCAGCGGTTCCATGAAGTTTGGTATAACGAGAATTTACTATATATATTTTCAAATCTCAATTAGCTTTTGCTTCGCCCAGATAATAGTTAGTGCAACAAATTTATTTATAATTAATTGTTACTATATATACGAAATTAAAAATCATTCTCCCCTCCTCCTATTAAATAATTTGATACATACAGGGTTCCCACACGTATTTGAAAAAATTACCCAACTAATTTCTTTGATTTTTCTCTGTGGATCAAACTGAACTTGGGTTGTGGGGAACATAGCTTCATGATAATGGGAGATTTAGCTATTTAATTTAAGAGTTTTCCTTGACTTTTCCAGGTTTGAGCAGAAAATTTTGTCTCTCTTTAATCTTTGCTTGATTTTTAAAGACATTTTCGAATTCATTGACAATTCCACGTACCCTGTACATTGCAAATCTTGCACTTTTGGGATTTCCCACAAAGACGTTTCAATCTACAATATTCATATTATTTCTCCCCCAACCCCTTGAAATTTTCCGATTTTGGGGTATTCATTCACCAGATACCTTGAATTGAGGAAGCGAGGCACAATGGGCATAGTGATTTTTTTAGCATCCCCTCGACCTGGAATGCTTTGATAAAAGAAACAAAGAATCATTTCCTGGACCCACACCTTCAAATACAATGTAAAATAATGGATTTTTTTTTAGGGGGAGGCTATTTTAAACGTCAGGGCTAGGAGCTCTGTAGTGAAAAATAGGAATTAAAAAATTCAATTAATTTCACACGAAGAATTAAATTTTTAAAACAGCATGATTGGTTTTCATTATCAATTTACAAGCTTTTTATAAGGACATTGGGATTACAGAAAAAACATTTCGGTCTTTATCCATAATGTGAAAAACAAATATGTTTACAAAAGTGCTTTTAAAAATGATACACAAATTTGAAGTTTTGAAAACAAGAATATTAAACACTATTGAGGTTGGAACAATTCCTCATCAGATGCATACATACATTTTGATTCCAGGTGAATCATCTGTGTAAAACCTCCACATGCCACCTGAACTGGCACCAGAAGCTCTTGCTCGATTTGCTGAATTTGTACCACCAGTTTTCCTGTTAAAACAGAACTACATGAAATTGAGAATTTGTACCACATATACACATAATAGTCTAAATTATGTAGTCATATTTTACATCCTCTACACTTCTTAGTATAAAAATATTGAAATTTACGTTATTGTTTTCAAGAAAGATGGTTTTCAGCAAGATAAAGTGTTTACACTAATTTCAGAAAACTGAAGCATTAAATTATAACTAATTCCTTAAACAAATATTAAGAAATACTTAATCTCAGCTGACTGAGAAATTCAATTAGTGAAAAAATGTAGATTTAAGAAACAAAAGGATCTATGATTTAGTAAACATTTCAAGTGATTAATTTACTTAAACCTAGAACACTAATCTGCACCTATTCAAAGTATACAAAAGTTAATAATTGGGTTAGAATTTTAGTGTCAAAATGGTTAATTCAAAATATTGAAGTAGTCATAAATTAAAGTTAGCTATATCACACATGATTTATGCCATGAACAGATATGTGGAACGACAAGGGGAGAAAAAAAATTTAGACTTAACAGATGGATGGAATGCTACTGGTATGAGTAATATTTCTGAAATAGATTCAAGAGGATTACATTATGATATACACTGGATTTAGTGGATAATCTATTTTATGGTGTTTGATCAGCTTAGGATATGTTTAGGAAGGATTTAGTTTCTCAAGGAATTTTAACTTCTGTTGTCTGGGAAAGCAAACCTTGAACAACGGTGGGGGGGGGGGAAAAAAGGCACACACTCTATAGTACCATCGCCAAAGCAGAATATTTCGCAATGTTCTGCAGGAGATGCACATGTACATATTTATGTATTATATACATTTTTAAATTCTATAAAATGTAAATTCCTTTTTTAATAGAAATGCAGAAAATATTTGTCAGACGATTATTTTAAGGGAAAAAAAAAAATACATATATATTAGCTCGAGTCATAAATAACTTCCGATGCAGCTAGGTAGAATCTATGTTCATATCTACCCACTACAAGTCACCGGGACAAACGAGTTTTTGCTTTCACTAAACAGGTAAGAGTTCAGTTAGTCTTCTGACAACTGTTTTGTGTGGTACACGTTTCATCAAACTGTTGTTCATAACCCCTAAAATGGAGAGTGAAAAATTGCATATTTGTCATGTGATGTTTTGGGAATTTAAACACGGCAATAGTGCTAAGGTGACAGCTGAAAAAATATGTTGTGTATACGGTGAAGGTCTAATAAGCGATCGGGCAGTTAGAAATTGGATTGCCAATTTCCATTCTGGAGATACGACTTTAAAGGACGAACCGAGGGCTGGACGTCCTTCTGACTTTGACAACCTTTTAAAGGCAATATTGATGCAAAATCCACGTCAATCAACAAGAGATATAGCAGGAAGGTTGAATACATCATAATCAACTGTTTGCCGCCACCTGTAGAAATTAGGGAAAGTCAACAAGTTAGGAGTATGGGTACCTCACAATCTCAGTGAGCTGAATAAAGAAGATTGCATGTCAATTGCTACAAGCCTGCTGCCACGGGTAAAAATCAAGCCTTTTTTTAGACAGGATTATGACACACGATGAAGAATGGGTTACCTTTGACAATTTCTTCCGTAAAAGACAGTTGCTTGATAAGGATCAACCACCCCTACCAGATCCAAAAGCAAACATTCACGGAAAAAAGATTTTATTGTGTGTATGGTGGAATTGTCGAGGTATAATTCATCACGAGTTTTTGAATTCAAATTTAATGTTTACTATGGATACATTCATTCAGCAGTTGCAAAGAGTGAAAGAAAACCTATGAAAAGCGTCATGTACTTGTCAATCGCAAAAACATTCTTTTATAGGACAACGTGCAACTACATACAGCAAGGGCGACTCAAGAAAAAATTCTTGAACTTGGATGGTCAGTTTTACTACACTACACCCACCTTACTCCCCGGACCTTGACCCAACAGACTATCACCTTTTCTATTCCTCGCAAAACTTTTTAAATGGAAAAACCTTCAATTCTGAAGAGCAAGTCAGGCTGTCGAAGATTTCCTCCAGTCCAAACCAACCACATTTTACAAGGAAGGAATTGATAAGCTACTAGGAAGATGGGAGAAGGTCATATACAATGAATTAATATAACTTTAGTTATTTAATGAAAGTAAAATGTCTGATAAAACAAATGAAGTTATTTATGACTTGACCTAATATACATACAGTAGAGTCTCCATATAACGAACTTCCATTTAACAAAGTTTTCTATTTAATGAAATTTTCGGCGGAACCTTGACTTTGAATGGCACTAACATGTAAATTTGTCTCCATATTACGAAAAACAATTTCTATATAACGAAGTTCTTTTTATAAAGAATTTGATTTTTTTTTAATTTACCTTTTACAATTTTTCAGCGGGTCGGTTAGGTAGAAGGGGTAGTTGAGCATTTTAAGCAAAAAGACGGAGGTGAGGTAGCCTTCTGTACTGTGGACATAGGGTCAGTTGTGATAAATAATTCTATTGTTCTAAACTGGGAACTTCGAAGCAGCGGGGATGTATCACTCTGCAGGTGTGGCTAAGCCACGAAATTTGCTTCTCGCACATACGTGTTGCATTGTTGAAGAAAATGTTATAGATGACGTGTTCCGATATTTACAAAAGTGTGAGAATTTCTATAAATAAAACGTTTTTTATAAGAAACCTGTACAAAGCAAAATTAGTGATTATTTCTCTGTTTCAAATATGTTGTATGAGGATCATACAGATATAAAGTAATCCTCAGTCTTTACTTTTGTTATTAATTTGTACGTACTTGTATACGAAAAATATATAAATTCGTTGAAAAAGAAGAGTCTACTGAATTTAGTCTTTACTGTCCAAATTTAACCTTTTTCATTTTATCGAAATTAAGTTTCAACATTTATGTTAATTTCTATTTAACGAATTTTCCTTATAACGAAGTTTTTCAGAGGAACGATGGCACTTCGTTAAATAGAGACTCGACTGTATATATTATTCACTGTACGATTGTTCTGCAATGTGCGTCACACTTTTTTTTTAGCACATTTTGCTTTGGGGAGTACCATTAGAATCAAATTAGGGTCAATGGCACGACAGACAATTGCATTGCTATGCCACCGTGGATAACATTAGTAGATGATGTAAAAATACTGCTGGCATCCTGAACAACGCATTTAAATATCACCACATATCAGTGTTCTAGGGTAATGTTTCTCAACTACCGAGCCGTGGCATTAATTATACCAGACTGCAAAAAATTCCCCACGAATTTATCACTTTAGTTTTCCAAACTTTTTTTTATGAATGAATGTTTTATAGTGGAAATATTCTGAGGTGAAAAATATTGGTGAATGCGTTGAAAAGCTCAAACCCAGAACGTCTAAATAATCTGTGCAGCAACTGCTAATGACCTAACCATGTATTTTTAAATGTGTGAGTATTCATGAATGATCAGGAATTTTCAAACATCAAAATCTTTCACCATTCGAGAATGGGTATGTCACAAACTCATATATATATATATATATATATATATATATATCATCATCATCATCATCATATTCAACCATTATCTATCCACTGCTGGATGAAGGTCTCTCCAAATGCTTTCCACACAAGTCTATCCTGAGCAATTCGCTTCCACGTCACCCCAACCTGTTTTCTTATTTCATCCACCCATCTAGTTTGAGGACGTTTTCTAGGTCTTCGGTGGTCTCTTGGAATCCAGTTCAGAATTTCTGTTGTCCATCGTTGATCAGTTCTTCTTGCAATATGCCCAGCCCATCGCCATTTCAGCCCTTTTACTTTAACAATGATGTCCTCTACTCTAGTTTGCTCTCTCACCCAAGTGTTCCTTTTTCGATCTCTCCTAGTTATTCCAAGCATGCACCTCTCCATGCTCCTTTGCGTTGTCTGTAACTTTCGTATTGCTCCAACTGTTAGACTCCATGTCTCTGATCCATAAGAGAGGACTGGCAATACACACTGGTTGAAGACCTTTCTTTTTAGACACAAAGGCAATTTCCCCTTCAGGATAAAACTGTTTCTTCCAAATGCACTCCAGCCAAGTTTAATACGTCTGTTGAGTTCTTTCATAATGTTGCCATCCATTGAAATCAGCTGGCCAAGGTAAATATATGAATCAGCAATTTCTAGCTCAATGTTGTCAACTTGTATTTTTGTTTCCTCTACGAAATTATTGAACATGATCTTAGTTTTTTGTAGGTTCATCTTGAGTCCAACTTCTTTACTTCTAGTTGAAAGCTCCTGTACCATGTCTTGGAGTTCTGATGGGTTCGTTGAAAAAATAACAATGTCATCAGCAAACCGCAGATGATTTAAATATTCACCATTTATTTTTATTCCCTTGTTATTCCAATTTATCAGCTGAAAAATCATCTGTAAAGCAGAAGTAAAAAGTTTTGGAGAAATGGTATCTCCCTGCCTCACCCCTTTGCCAAGTTTGATAGTTTTGGTATCTTTATGTAACCGAAATTTTGCACTAGCATTTTATACACACGTTTCA
>QLNU02015360.1:174867069-174885192 GCA_006491805.2 Dysdera silvatica
AAAACATGGAAATGAATGGCTAAGGACGTACATATTTTGAAAAAAAAATTAGATCTTCATCAACAGTGAATTTATAAGGATTGAATACAATAAAAATCCAATAAATATTATAAATGCTTCTTAAATGCAAACTTGATTTTTGTAGTACCTATAGAATTTCTTGCTAATCACACACACAGCAATAAATGTAGCTAACGCTGCTAGCCGCGAAAATTAGCGGAAATTAGGTACCAAGAAACTGTTTTCTTTCGTAACCTTGACAATCTCTCTTAGCATCCACATTTAATCATTATATTTGCATAACTTGAAACCTTCAATCATTTTCTGTCACGTGTACAACGTGTGAGTCACTTAAATATGCTCGACGGTATTAAAATAGTTAACACTGTCAACGAGATAAAATGGGAACGCATCCTAACTCAATGGAAAAAGAAGTTACCAATGGACAGAAGATGAAGTAAGACCACTTGTGACTTAAAAATAAAAACGTATGTTGTTGTATGAGGAAGTTTAAATTTAAATACCTACACGAGAAACATAAACGACAAAAAATAAATAAATAAAAAACCCGTCATTCTGGAAGATTTTAAAATATAATGCGATATCAATCTGCCTGTATTGATTCAAAGAAAAAATAATCGAAAAGAGTAGTAGATTGAGCCTACGTTTGAGAAATAAATCATGCAAAACAGAAAATTCAATAGATGCGTGATTTGTCTGCAATTACTTCCACTGTTCAGTGTCTTTGTAGCTATTTCCGCGGATTTGCTGCATTTGCATTCGGATTTGTCGGGTTTAGGTTAAATATCCAAGTAAGTTTGGATGGTTCTGAGTGTATCGTGGGGAAGGTGTGGAAGTCGCCTATTATGGTATCTCTATACTAAAACGATGGAGGTTTAAAAAATGTTTGACACCAAAGAAATGGTTAGTAAAACACACAAAAATGGCAGGCATTTGAAGTAAAATAAAACAATTACCGCCAGTACCAGATAGTAACTAAAGAATATGATGCAGAAATTTCTTAAGCTATATAAAGGTGTGAAATATACCATTTAAGATTACAAGACAATATAAAAGGATGTAATATTAAATATAAATTTCAGGAGGACATGTGTAATAATGCACATAATGTTTAAATAAAAATTGCTTAAACAAAGTAACTAAATTTAAGAACTAAAATAAGAAACAGAGAGTGAATCAAGAAAGATACAATTGAATACGCATTAATAAAATAACTTCTGAAGACGCTTATATAATTGTTACATCACTACAAATTTAACAGTTTTAGCACTGCCATGTGTTTGTAACAGCGATAATTGTAGCAACTGTACCTATAAAATTTCATATTCAGTTAGACAATTAAACGTTGCTGAGAAAATTGAGAATTTCGTTAATTTGTCTCAAATATATTAAATGCAAAAGATGCAAAATTATGTCCAAAAAATATTACTTTTAATTATGAGAAAAGTTCAACTAGTTCGCATGGAAGTTAATTAAACATCGAAAATAGAAATTAATATAGTTTTCCCTATATTTTAATACTTAAATAAGGGAGTAAACGAAGGTTGAGGATATCATTGTTAAAGTAAAAGAAAAGCCATAATGGGCTGAAAATATCGCAAGAAGAACGGATCAACAATGGCCAACTGAAATTCTCATTTAGATTTTAAAAGACCATTAAAGACCTAGGACCCCTCAAACCAGATGGGCTGATGAAATAAGAAAACAGGCTGAAGAAATATGGAATTGTTTATAAGAGACGTATGCGGAGGGTAGTTGGACAAACTTTCATCCAATACCGAATAGATAAGGTTGAATATGATGATAGTGACTCATTTCATAAATAAAACCTTATAACAAAAATCGATATTTAACAATGAACATTTGCTACACCCTTTAAGAAGTTGAAAACGTTCAATTCATGATGGCAGAGAATTTCCTGAGAAATATTGTTTTCTATAGAACAATGAGACGGCTGTGTTTTGTTAGTTCAAAGCAATGTCAAACCATGCTGAATAAGCCAAATGACAACGGCATTGAAACTACCCGTATAACAAACAGTTTTAATCATCTTTAGAATGGATGAGAGAACATTGATTATACGGGAATAACGCCCAGTTTTTGTAGTAAATGTCGAATGTCATAGAGTGTTATTGATAAGTGGAACAATGGGGGTAAACTGATATTGTATAGAATTCTGAATGCAAAACTAACTGCAAAATCCACTATTATCTAAGTTCATACTGGTACATTCCAATCGAAATAAAGCCATTAATGAATGCTGTATTGTAAATTTTAATGTTTCCGCTATAATTTAGTTTGATGTCATCAGTGATTATTACATTATGAAATAAGATCTATTTTAACCTGTGTTACAAATCACCTTTGGAAAAAAAAAGACAAAAAACAAACTGAACCTCCTTGAAGTCTGAAATACTTCGTGGCTATCAAAACTGGTTTTAATACTTGTTTGGATTTTTAATTTTTTTTTTTGTTTGTGTTCACGCGTCAATCTTACCAGCGTACTGACTTTTGATGTCATCGGTTAAGATGCGACTAATAGGCGATTATAGAAATAGCTATGTATGTCGTGCGGAAGGGAAAATTATTCGCAGAAAATATTTAAATATTGGTTATTATCTCCTGAGGTCGTAGTGGTGCGAATTTCCATACAAACAGGTTTTCAATTCGCTTGTAGTAATCTGTAACTTCACTCCACGTAACAATGATTAAATAGTGTTCGTCACATGCATACTTGGCGGGTTGAAATTTTTTAACTTCAGGGTTTTTTTTAATTAATCGCATATTGTTACGCATTGATAAATTATAATTACTGTAACCAAATTTGTATTTATTGGATCATTTTTTAACTGTTTTGATTATTAATGCTATTTGGTAGCAGTCGTGGGATCTAAACGGAAATCGTATTGTTAAAGGAAATCTATTGGAATCTTTCCTTCCATTATACGTTCACTCATACATACACTTCACCATCCAAAAGTTGGGAAGTATAAAATATTTCTTTTATCATAACTTTGTCAAAAATAAAGATAAGAACGTCAAAGGTAATTTACAGGGAGGGTAATGATGCTCATTAAGAAAAATAATGAAATGATGACAGTTACCACTAATTTCTTAAAAAGAATAGGCACTTCAGCTTTGAGCAGAGGTATCCCGACAACTTTTACTTACATAAATGCATTGGTTGTTAAAAAATGTTAGTGTATGTTGAGAAACTTTGCGTCTAAATGCTGTCTTAGAGAAATCATTAGCCGAATTGCCAAATGTAGCAAGGAGTCGGTTGGATAGAAATAGGTTCGTCATCAGCTAAAACGGCAAGATGGCTAAAGGTTTGTCTCAGTGTCATCTACAGGTTATGAAATCAATCTCTCACCGAAGCTATGGTTTCATGAACACCAGTTCCTCAAGCCATTCACCAATTACAACCCCTTCTGAAGAATATTTCTAACCCTATCCGCCAGAAGATGAAGGATTACAACTGTGCCCCAGAGTGTTATGAACTATTTTACAACAACAAGAAAACGAATATGTGCTTCTACTGTGAGGAGAAGGCCTCAGGTTGAAGAACTTCTTTGCTAGAAGACCTATTGTTTGTGTCCCACTCATTCGACAGCTTGACCTCGAGCGAGTTAGGTGGCCAATGGAAGTGTCTAAAGTCAGAAGAGTGTTCCTGGAGCCACTCGGTAGCAACTCTCGATGTGTGGGGTGTCGCATTATCATGCTGAAATTGTCCAAGTCCGTCGGAATGCACAATGGACATGAATGGGTGTAGGTGATCGGACATGATGCTTACGTACCTGTCACCTGTCAGAGTTGTCTCTAGACGTATCAGGGGTCCCATATCACGCCAACTGCACACGCCCCATACCATCACAGAAGCTCCACCAGCTTGAACAGTCCCCTGTTGACATGTAGGGTCCATGGATTCATGAGGTTGTCTCCATACCCGTACACGTCCATCCGCCTGATGCAATTGGAAACGAGACTCATCAGACCAGGCAACGTGTTTCCAGTCATCAACAGTCCAATGGCGGTGTTGGTGGGCCCAGACGAGGCGTAAAGCTTTGTGCCGTGCAGTCAACAATAGTACACGAATGGGCCTTCGGCTCCGAAAGCCCATATCAATGATGGTTCGTTGAACAGTTCGCACGCTGACACTTGTTGATGCCCCAGCATTGAAATCCGCGGCAATTTGAGGAAGTGTTGCACGTCTATCTCGTTTAACGATTCTCGTCAGTCGTCGAAGGTCCTGTTCTTTCAAGGTCTTTTTCCGGCCGCTAGAGCTGTAAAAAAACCCGGGAATTTTGGGCAAATTGGAAACTTTGAATATAGAAATGAAAATAGCTAGAATAAAGGAGGTAGTCCCGTCCGCGCCTTTCTTTTTATTGGTCGATTCGACACAATCAACCAATAGGAAGAAAGGTGAGGACGGGACTACCTCCTTTATTCTAGCTATCTTGGTTTCTATGCCCAAAGTTTCCAATGTGTCCAAAATTCCCGAGTTTTTTACAACTCTACCGGCCGCATCGCTGTCCAAGATTTGATGTTTTACCGGATTCCTGATATTCACGGTATACCCGTGAAATGGTCATATGTGAAAATCCAAATTTTGTCGCTATCTCGGAGATGCTATGTCCCATCTCTCTTGTGCCGACTATAACGCCACGTTCAAAATCACTTAAATCTTGATAACCTGCCATTGTAGCGGCAAGAACCGATCTAACAGCTTTGCCAGACATCTCTTGTCTTATATAGGCGCTGCCGACCGCATCGCGTTACGCTGATTGGTTGCAAAGCTCCGTTATTTGCATACGCACGCCTGTACCAGTTTTTCTGGCACTTCAGTATACTTACTTGTCAAACTTGCAAAAAGGGGAGAAAAAACTCTCAAACCTCGACAAATTATAAAAAAATTTTACCACAAGATCTCGTTTTGTAGACCACTAATTTGAGAATACTTTAAAGAAATAAAACAAAAAACAGTTTTCTTTAAAAAGGGGAGCATTTTGAAAAATTAAATTTTGATGGCAAAACTACAAGTAAAAAATTACAATATTATCTGGAGGCGAAGTTGGTATTTTCTCATTTATTTTGTATGATCTACTGTATTTTATAGCATAGAAATTCAAAACTCATGGGTGGGGGGGGCTTAAGTGGCTTCAAAGAAGATTATGTGATGCGGTCTTGAAGAAAATAATGTGTTTTGATATCGAATGGGGGAGCATGAACCCCCTTAGCCTCTCCCTTTTCTACGCCATTGATCTATTTAATTTCTTCTTTACGTTTTTTACTTCTTTACCCAAAATTAAATCTTGGCTATGGACTTACCAAAGGGGCAATTACAGAGGGAGTGGGGTTGGGGGTGGGACAGAATCATGATTTGGTTAGAAATCGTTTTAGGCCGCTAAACCATCATGTGTTCGCTAACCGTTCTGAGGTTTTATGACGAAGTCTTCTATTAGTATGTGACACTATGTATTGCTAAAGCAAATGATCAGGGGCACCGAGAGCCAAAGCGGGCACCCAGGCTCACTTCGACCGACCCCATGACCCCTTCCCTGGTCAGGGCCCCCCCAGCATAGGTCTTTGCCAGCTCGGGCCCCTAGACTTCATCGGGGCCACCGAGATGTAGCCCCTGCTATCCCCCCCTCTCGTCGGCTCTGAAAATTATTCCCTTATTTTAGTAAAACATAACACCAGTCCTTATAAAGCAGCTGTGGTTAATAGGTACCTTGCAGATCACGGTATTGTTAAATAGCTTTTTCTACATTCAAGATTTGGTTAGAATATTAATGAGCCATGAATTAATTTTTAAGAACTTGGACCATTGAATAATAATTTAAACTTAGACCAAAATGATTTTAACACATATAGTTAATTTTACCGTTTAATTTACGTTGTGCCGCATATAAAATTACTAATTGGTAAACCAAAGTAGGGACAAAAGAACAAGAAAAACAGGAACCCTTTTTTTTTAAACATAACACAAACATTTAATAATTAACTAGGGGATTTGTACAAACATAGTAAAGTCTGACACTACAATAGCATAGAATTATCTATATATACATGTAAAACAATTATTTATAATGCACTGTGGCAAGGCACGAGGAATTAATAGAAGGGAAGGTAAAGGAAGGACTTGCGGAGTGAGGCATTAATTGTCCGGCGCTGAACACCATCGGCGATAAAGGCATCTACTTTCCGAAGTCGTCTTCGAATAGCGTCCCAGGAAGACAAATGAAGATATCGTCGGCTCCTTCTTCAAACCACGGATGGCCAGGATATCTGCTAGGTGCCTGGCAAGATCTTGGCTACAATTGGACACGAATAATTCCATACAAACACACGAATAAAAGGAGAGATTGCTTACTTGCAAATTGATCTTTAAGACTGACCTGGAGAATTCAATTCTCCTGTTTCAGCTTGGAATCTAATAGAAATTTTCAGGTTGCGACGTAGATCGATGACGGCGCTATCAGTACCAGCGACTCATGTCCCGGCACGAAAATTGTAAAAACTAATTTTTACATGGTTAGCTGCTTCCGTCCTCACTAAACAAAATTCAGGAACCAACTGTTTTTTCAAGGCACCCCACTCGACTCTACCAAAACACCGAACTGACTGTTGTTCATTTCCTTGTTTACCTCCAGTTGCGATCTCGCGAGAATTTTTTTTTTTCTTTCTATTGGCTGAACCAAACTTTCCTCTTGACATCTCAGGGTTCACAGGTCGTTGGTTAAAACAGTCCACGTGATTGACTGTTGTCCAAGCTGTCCTTTGATGACGTCAATTAGTGCTTGCTGATAAGACCTTCTATTTTCCAACGGGTGGTGGAAAACTGCTATATTGTGAAAGAATTTTTTAGACCCCTTCCCCCCCGTCATGCACACTTTTGTTTGCTCGAGTCCACTCTCTTGCCCCTTTCCCAGTTTGTTTAGAAAGAAGAGAGTGGGAGGGAAGGAGGCCGAGCCCCAGTTTACAGATTCCGTAATATGAGCCATATAGCTAACTAAATGCACTACATAAATAACTAAATTACATACAATAATTAAAATCCTCATTAAAATGATAAATAAACTGTTCATTCAAGCTGAAGATAAATAACGTTGAACATATATTATTCCCTCCTGTTCTTTGGTGTCCGATGATAGATTAATCGTTAAGTTCATGTTTTATATTTCTTTCAAAAGGGACCCTTTGCTTTGCGTCATTATGGCCAATTGAACCGGACAATGGATGGTTTTCTGAAATACAAACGAACGGGGGAGCAACAGCGACACAGTATTTGTCACATGTTGACCAACTCACATGGTAGTTTCCATCTGGTATGGTGAAAGACCCTGTGTAATTTGGCTTTGGGCCCCAAGTTTTGAATTAATAATTAGTTACATAATGTAAGCCTATTTTGGTAAAGGTAATTTAATATAATTTTTGGCGGGCGATAAATCGCCGTGATAGTATTCGGTGAATATATTTGCCAGCTTTATTACTAAATCTCAGTCTTATCAAGAACTTACGGGATTACCCATAGGGAGAGAGGTAATTATCCCATCTTCCTCTATGCTTATTAAATGAGCTACAACGGGGATTAAGAAGTGCACGGTCTTTGCTTCCAATTGACCGGTCTGACAACCTAATTGACAACGTAGAGAGGAGGTGCCAAGCATGAAACCCAGCCAGGTGTTGACATATCCCATATTAAAAATGAAAAAAATTATACAGTAGGTGGAATTAGGCGGAAAGTGACACAAGGATGCATCTTATTAAAGATGTATATCTGATGACGAACTTAAAAATGATATATCCAATTTAGATAATTCAAGTATATGCCATTTATTTAAATTTAAAAATTTGATATTTTTAGAGCTAATTTAATGATTTTCTATGAAAATCATGCTATATTTGTACTTGCATGCATAGTTAATTCTAATAGTAAAACTTCTACTGACATTTTTCAAAGTTTTCATATAACACTTTTGCGGATTATACGCGTTAAATTAGAATATCTATTTCTATTCTAATGCGTGTAATCAATAAAAGGTTCAATTAAAATCATTTGAAATTTTAATAAGAAATCTTACTATCAGATAACTTTTGAATCTTCTAGTGATACAAGTAAAAACGCAGCATCAGCTATTCCAATGGAAACTGAAAAGTATTATTGAAAGTATTCATTGAAGGAGATACATTCACACATGAAATATTAATGCAATGGCGGATCCAGTGGGAAGGCAATGGGGGAGCACACGCTTCCCTTCAGAATAAGAAATTTCCATTTATTATATATGTCTCTATATCGGTTTTGAAGCTTTACGCCTTCCCCCAGAAATAGTCATATATTGATTTTTAAACTTTACGCCCCGCAGAAATATCTTATGGATTTGCCCTTATGTTAATGTGACGCATGACCAGGTCTAATAGCCATGAAACTCTCGTATAACCAACCTTCATACTGTTTACGCGACTTAGTGATTTCTTGTGACAATATAGCACGCATTCACTTCTCCACAAGATATATCTGTAACTGTTAGAAGATGGAGAGTAACATATTCCTCTTCACCTTTATAAGATATTTCTTTCATACATGTAAAACTGAGTAGAAGTCTGGGGATGTTGATTGCCACTTAACGAGTATCTTCACTTTTAGAACTATCGTCATCCTTTGAAAAGCATCACCAACAAGATACTAGTATTGCATTTTAATTGATCCATGCCACTAATCAATGATATTTATTTGTGAAAGAAAGAGAGAATACATTTTAGAATTTAAAAAAATAGAAGAACAATATTTGTCATAGAACCTATGGTTGCAAACCACTCACAGCGTCAGTTCTAAAACCGTCCAGCATGCACAAATAGTGACAACCAGTGCATGAGAAGCGCAAAATGCGATGTCCTAATCATCTATGCACTTGAGCAGCTGACCTGAGTTTTATCTGGCGCTTTTCACGCACTGGTTGTAAATATTTGTGCATGCTGGACGGTTTTAGAACTAGCGCTGTGAGTGGTTTGCGACCCTAGGTTCTATGACAAATATTGTTCTTCTAAGTGTACCCTACCCCTCCTAGATGTTTGCAACCCTGGTGTTGGGACACCCTGTATATCGATTTCATAATTATGCATATTTACATTTTTACTGAAAGTCATGTTTTATTTGTTTAACGACATTATTTATATAGCCTATAAGAATAAGTATTTAAAACTTTCCTGTGCATCAAAATAGAGCTTAGTTTTCCTACTTTTAAAGTTGTTCATTTTTCACCTTTGAAATAAGATTGGAAGTCACGTAAGGCCCACGGGCTGCAAGTTGGCCATAACTATTACTTTACGAAACGTGGAATGTGCAATTCTGAGAACGCTTCCTATTTAACGTATGTATAAGAATGTTTTCTCACAATCACCCTAAACATCTCCGAGAAGTAATCCATCATTTAAAACACTTGCATTGCCTAACGGGACAAGCAATTCGTGGTCGTCATGCCTAATATCGTTCAGATGCAGTGATGGAATTTGCACTTCAGCGTTTGGATTCAAGTCGCTTATGAGAACTAGATCTTGACTTTTCCCTGATTCTGTTGTCTATTCTGTCACAACTTACGCTCTAGAAAATGTCCTCAATCCGCAATCTCATTACATTATATGTAAATGTTAACGCGCTTTAATAGAAGTCTCTCTGGGAAGTTACGAACTAAAGTTGTTCTCAAAATAAATCCCTCAACTCTTCGGACAAGAGAAGTTTTCCGAAATCATCTGCCATTTTTAATAGAATTATAACCAACATTATATATCAGTGGGCCATCTATAATCGTTCACCATGCCCCCTCGAATAAAAAAGTCAAAATTTATGCATTTGTTTTCACATTATAATCATCAGGATGATATGCATATGAGCAGTGACTTTTTAATTTCAAGGGGGTAGGGAGGGGCATTGGAAACAATTCTAGATGGTCCACTTTTGAAGTTACGCTACATATACGATACTGATATATAGTAAAATCTTCCTAAGGCGACTACTATAGATTCCGTAAACAATTGGTCGCTCAGAGAGGCGGCCTCATAGTAGAAGACTTTCGAGGGAGGGGATAGAGAGGAAATTGAACATAAAACAATTAAAATTATATAAATAGCAAAATTTGTCATATTATCATGCAAAATGTAAAATTAAAATGTATGATTCGGTAATTATATTATAATTAATTAAATTTGAAATTTAATTGCGGGCTATGAAAATTGCAACTTTTTTAAAAGGGAATTTATAGAAGTTTACATCAGAAATCAGAGAAACAGCCATTCATAAGTATTATATAATGAAGTACAAGTTGACAAGTAACAAGTTAAGTACAAGTTAAGTACAAGGTAAGTACAAGTTAACAAGTTGAAAGAAAACGTTTCGAAGCTATCACAGCCCCATTTTTCAGAGTGAAATGGGTTGAAATTATGGAATGCTGGAATATTGTTTAAGTGTTACGTCTTCCGCGGGTAGTGTGTGGAATTCATTTAACGCGTTGTGATGTCTATTGTTTCTAGATTGCCAATTTTCAAGGAATAAGCGGATATTGTAGTTATGAACGTTTTTGCGAAGGATTTTTGCATCGTACTAGCATGGAACATGGTTCTGTTCAGCACAGTGTTTGACGAGAAGCGAGCTAAAATCTTGAGTCCTGAGTAATATTTGTTGTTATGTTCTAGAAGCTCAGTTTTGAGGATGTTTTGGGTTTGGCCATAGTATTTGTCAAAGCAGTTGTTGCATGCAGTGCCGACCCAAGAAAATTTGCCGCCCTAGGCAAATGGCGTGTGCGCCCCCCTCGCCAAAAAATCAATACTTCAATACATCTTGCAACAATCGAAAAGTGAGAAAATATGGCACATTCCGCCCTCTCGCCATAGTTCTAGATAAAATACAGTATGATAATCGCAGCTTATCTCATAATACACAAATAAATTGTCAAAAGAAAACAAAAATAGGATTTTACCATTGAAGGAGAAAATTCTAATTCTTAACGCCTTGCAACAATGCCCAAAAATATCAAAAAGAAAAAGCGTACTCTAAGCCTCTAGTGTGGTTAGAGTACTGTATGCGCCACTAACGAGGAAAGTAGCCCATATGTTCCCCATCCCGAGTTTAATGAAATTTGGTGGATTTGTAGCAGGGGCCAAAATATTGGAAACGGTTTTTTTTTTATCGGCTAAAAAATGTGTTTAGGGGTGAATGCGATACCTCGAAAATCGGCCATATTTTAGTTTTTCGGCTATAACTTCTGAACAAATCATGATAGCGTAATTTTGCAAATATGCAAAATTCCAAGGACTATCCACTGGTGTAAAAAAAATCGTTTAAGAAATATAATGAATTATAAAATTCAATTTTTGTATTTTTCCGCAGGGGAAGTAGCGCGTAGGGGCGACGCTTTTCTTGTATGCACAGCTGTGCACAGGGGAAGTATTACGTAAGAGGCGACAGTTCTTCTGCATACATAGCTGTGCAGGACAATTAGCGTGTAGGGGCGACTTCAGGTATATTTTCAAGAGAAAGTGGGGGAACTCCTTTCACACACGGAAAACAAATGATGTGATTATGAGCAAAAAAACTCCGTCAGTGACTCTAGTTAACCCCTAAATATGAGCTATCTGCAAAAATATTCGCAACGTTTCGAGAACTACTGTTCCCTTCATCAAGCGAAGGTCGCTTGCTTGATGAAGGGAACAGTAGTTCTCGAAACGTTGCGAATATTTTTGCAGATGGTAAATATCTTTTACCTTCTTCATTTGTATTTCGTATATTCCGACCAGTGTCAAATTTTACTAGTTATGGTAAGCCCTGGTCAATCTTTGTACGTTGTTGTAAGTAGCATTGAGGCATAATTTCATTAAGTGGATTATATTGTCCGTGGTTAATGTTGTATCGATGAGAGTAGGGTCGGAATCAATCTTAGATTGGGAAACTTCACAAGCGAATAGTAGTTTGTTTCGAAATTATATTTTTTTTCTAAACAATATTGAGGTTCAGAAAAAATAAATGAAGTATTTTATCGTCTTCAACAGATATACTGAAAAAAAAATGTTTCTATTAATCTATTGACTCTTGGAACGCTTCCGTAACTACAGGGCAGGAATTTTTTCATGTAAGAGTTTCGATGTTCTTCATCGAATTCGCCTGAAAAAAAAAATTCTGAAACATAAACTCAATTTCAAGTTAAAATAAATGTTTTATAAAAACCTTGAGAGGGAAGGTCACCTCTAAATAGTTTGCTTTATTTGAGGTCAGAGGATAAACAGGAAGGGAAAATTTCCCCTTTCTCAGTTCCCCGAATCTGGTCGCTTCAAAAGGGAAAATGGTTTGCTATAATCTCTGAATGGAGGTATATTTAGCATTGAGTTCAGGGGGGAAAAATCCGTTTCGAGAAAAAATGATAGCAAGGAAGGTGGTCGTTACCTTCTTTAACAACTGTTAGTCGTTCAGAGAGAGTTTACTATGTACATATGTTCGTTAATTTTATTAAAAATGAATTTCGGAAAATTTCATTCATTCGAAGAGTTCAGGAATTTATTTAGCTTTCAGATATATGGCAGACTACACCTGGCAATCTTTTGTCTATATGCGTGCCACTTCCTTTTTAGTGGCACACTTTTTAACTATTTACGAAAGGATGAATATTGTTAGTTCTGTAGATATGGGAATATAATATGTTCTTTCTGGTTTTTCATTTTCCTTTTCAATACTGTACATGCCAATTAACATACTAATAATTTTTTCAGAAAAAAAAGATAAGCTGAAGAACTCTTTCACTCTATTAAATTTCTCTATTAAATCTCTCTCTCTCTATTGAGTTTCTATGAAGTTTCTAAACTTTTCTTTTTAACTCTATTGAGTCTCTGTATTTTAGATATCACTTTGTAGCGATTAGAAGGGGTTAACATGAAACAATTACATTTATGTGGTCTGTACACGGGCTAGTCTGATTGCGAAAAGGATTACTCAACGATGGACAATGAGAATTCCGTATAGGATAACTTGGTGGTTAAGAAAATGTCCGCAAATAAGATGGTTAACTCAGAACTCGCTTTGTTGAAATGAAACCGTATGAACTACGTTAACTTAGTTGATATGTTTAATTATTTTTCTTCAGACAGATGGTTATACTTTTATCGCCATACACACGGTAAAAGTTTACGTCATACCTTTATCCTGCGGTCATCTCCAAGGGCGGCCACCATTTTTTAAAACAATAGGAATCCAAGGCTAAGGAAGCATTTATTTTATGCTTCCATTCTCTCTGGTCACGTTTTAAAACTTGGAAAATATTTCCTCCGTCAGAAAAATTGCATTGTTCTAATAATTATTTAATTTCGGCTAAGTCAGTACATAAATACGGGATACAAAGCAAGAATCTGGAAAACAGGATGGCGTAGAAATTGTTTCCACCCAGGCTAATTTGTTTGATTTCTTCTGAAGCCACACATAACAAAAGTAAATAATATTAATGGATGTTAATTGGCAAGCGTACTTTCTTACCTAGACAGCTACATGTAAGAATGTGCATACATACAGCAAATTTTATGCACATGCATATATCAGCATTATTTACATCTTCGTAAAGTTGACATAATGTATTAAAATACGGCCAATCATATTTTTGGTATGGACATGTGCCCAAACAGGTTCTAGTCCAAAACAATCTTTTCGTCACGATTTTCCCCTTACAAACGCTTCGGACCGAAAACTAACACTGATAATTAACTGTGTATACGTCTAAGCAAATGCAAAAGGACGCAAAGTCCGGGAAAGTTGCTTTTTTTTTGTAACATTTGATACGATATTAACATACGCCTTTTTTTGGAACCAGGAAACTACTATCAACAATGCAGAATTTCCTGCCTTGCATGCATAAACAGTAATGTATGGGTATAAATATAGTTTAAACTATTTATAAAGTTTAGTTTAAATGTTTAAATATAGTTTATTTCGAAACGAAAACCAATCATTTCTCAAACAGGAAATTAAACCAATAATGTTTGCTCACCGCGTAAAAAGGATATTGAAAATAAAACGTCATATAAATTCTTTTATTTAGCTTTCCAACTTAAACGTTTTTATGACTTCAGTAATTCACAGGTTCTATACCGAGTAGCGTCGGTTTGTAATTTTCCCTGACCGTATCAGACGATTTTATACTGCACTACCAACAGAGGAGGACGTTATCGTCTACTGCTCAACAACAATATAATGAACCGTGGCCGCAAGGTTTAGAGTTTTAGTAAAATTATTTCTGGGGAAATGTTTTAGTGCTCATTTATATTCGAATTAAGGATTCGTGGTAAAAGAAAGTGAATATTTTTGTCAGCTATCACTATAAACCCAATTTAAATTTTTCGCCTCCTTCCTTATACTAGGTACCTAATTTCCACACTTCTTATAATGAAATAATAAAACTAAGCGTGAAACTTTTTATATTCTTATTTATAAGAAAATATTTTTATTTTATCAAAAGTCAAATAATATCTTGAGCTATATCAACAATTCTGGGCATTAGCTTTTCGAGTTTTTTCCACATAATTTGAATTTAAAACAGACAAATAAATAAATTAACGAAGGTTAGTTTTGATTACATATTATCATTATGATTACGCTGTAATTTTTATAGAAACAAATTGGAAAGCATATCTTTAAAAAAAATTTGTTTTTTTGAAAATTGGTACCGGACTCCCTTAAATATCGGATCTTCGACAAGTTTTTTAATTGCAGTAAGAGTAACCCTATCATATATTCTTGGTAAGTCACTTAATTAGGCAGAAAACTTGGCCCCAGTTCATTTACATCTTCACTGCCTTGATTTTCGTTACGTACTTTAGTCCATCTTAATTTTATCTTCCATTGAAATGAGTGAAGATTTGACATAACTTGCCCAATGTTGTCTGAGATGTGAAAACAGTTGCTGAAATTCTAAACGGAGTCCATCGTAACCTGACTATCATTGTAAATTGTAGCCGTTTCAGTTGATTTACGATATGCTTCTTCATTGAAACGTTCAAGAACCAACGCAATCGTTATTGCTTCTGATCGGTTGTTTGAACACAATGGATAGAATCTGAATTTTTTAACATTGATGAAAATGTTCTTCCTGTATATCATGAAAGCACACCCGACCCATTTATTAATTTTGTTACCGTCTATGTATGTATATTTCAAATTTAAACTCAGAATCGAGCATGTGCTCGATGTTTTTAGTTTTCCCAGGATGAATCCAATTGGTAGGCGGAATAGGCAGATCGGGTCTATGAACACCATTTATCTCCTTCTTGCATTAATAAATTTCAACCGTTTCCTGCACTTTTAAACAAATTGGAGTAATTCCTGCTAAAAGACATACAGTTTCATATGAAATGGTGCGAAATCCTCTGATAATTCGTAAGGTAATGCTTTTCTGTACAGATTTAAGCTTACAAGGAGAACCCACAGTGAGAGCACCGCCGATTTTGATGACATTTTTTAGATGAAAGTAGAGCCAAAATAAGGAAATACGTGTCTCGGCATTCGTGCCAATGCGGCTAATTTCCAGAGACATGGATTTTTAAAGATTTTGCATCCGATATATGAGCTTAAAATACGACATCCTTTGCAAGCCAATCGGTAGCTTAGTTGGTAAGTTACCGGCCTAGCGCTTCGTGTTTTTGCGTTCGATGCCCGCGGAAATCGGTCTTTTTTTTTTTAATATGTATGCTTTTTACATGTTCATTTATGTATTTTTATTAATAAAAATACTTTGCTTACAATCGGATTTTGTTCATAAACTTACTTTAATAAAATTCATATTCATGTATTTATGTTAATTGTATGCTTATGGGCAGTGATAATTTTTACTCAAATTTTAATTGTTGATTATTAAAAAGCTGAAAAGTAGAAAAAGTTTTGGTGTAGCCTGTTATGTAGTTAAGTAGATCCAGCACACTTTAATGATGTTTTTACAAATGACGACACCTCTTCTACTGTTGAAGTAATTCCACCTCATTGTACCCCATACTGTTAACCTCGTGATGTGTACTTCTTCCGTCAAGTAAAAAATTTCATTAAAAGTTACAAAATTTTGTTGAAATCTTACAAAAAAATAGTCATTTAAACACGCGAGCAGATAGATGCTTTGACGATCCATTAATTTATTCACAATCAACTTTCGGCGCCGAATTTTAAGAATACGTTACAGTACTCTTGGTTTGTTGCAAAGTTAACAAACGAAAGAAACGTTTTTGAAAATGTAAATAGTATTTGTTTTCCAGATGATATTAGACAAAGAAAATCAGTTGTTCGAATAATTCATTTATAAAACAGATTTAGATAGATAACCTTAGTTAGTTACATAAAAGCGCAAACCAATGTGAAAAACAAACAAACCAAAATAAAACAAATGCCCAATTATGGCTATTCCTTTACAGCGTTTACTCAAAAAGAAATTTGGCTGACGCCAAATGGCGATAAATGCTCTATTCTGGAAACTCAAATATACTTTTTATTAATTTTTTCTAACATTAATATAGAGATTCGGCTGTAATTTTCACGATATATGCCTAGAATTGGATGGACTATTAGCTGATTTTTTTTCGTTAAAATCCGTCTGGGACAGTCAAGAGACCGCCCTTGTTAGTGAGCAGGACAGTGCTTCAACACAATGACTTTTTATTCGCGTCCAAATTAAGACGTAATTACTCTATTCTTCTTACGCTCTTAAAAACCAAAGACGAGTACCTGTCCAAAAAAAAAAAAATGCTAGCTACGGCAAAAAGCAATTTGTATAATAAAAAAAATTTTATTATTATTTTTAGTCATTGTTTAAAAAGTAGTTTACAGAAAAAAAAATGCATAGGTAAGGATGGTAGAGATGACGTATGCAAGTTGGTTTTTGTATTGGCTTTTTTAGACCCTTTACCAGTTACAGCAGCGTAAAGCAAAATCATAAATTTTATACAAATATGACGTTTATGCAAGCAAAACTACTTTGTTTTCGCGGTGAAATTCGTGCTTTGTTTTCAAAAGAGGAACTAAGCATTAAAAACGTAAAACGTAGGCTTTGTGTGTGCAGCATGTTCTTGAAAGATTCTCTCCCCCCACTCTCATTTCTTTTAAGTTTACCTAAGGCTTTATATCAGAAATATAATATCCTTTTTTTTTTGTATAAATTTGTGGAATAATAGACTTATCTTTACTAGGACTATATATAAAATTAAGAGAATCGTGAGAAACATGAAATAAGAGTAAAATATTGTAATTTGTGGATATTAATAATACAATGAATAACATCCAAACAATATCCTAATAGACGTCTCTCACACACCCATACGACTTAACGTATACAGTATCTGTCCTGCAAAGCAAAAGTAATTTGAATACAGGAAGGCGGAAGCACTGATTGGTAGACAGTACCGGATTCATCAGAAGTCAGTAAAATAAGTATGCGTTTAGGGCATTAAGTGAAGCGGCACAAGTTATTGCCATTATTTCCTAATAGGCTATACTAGGCTATAGACTAGGGCGGCAAAATTTTGTGTATTGAGTCTGATATAACAAAATCAATACCAGACGATGATATAATCAGATGTTTTGCCGAGAAGAAAGCTAGACGTCATGCTTTCCATTTAAATACCAGTGCTCAATAGACATTTATTTTTTGCTAAAATTAAAATTTATTTCAATAAAATTGAATTTGATTTATTATATACCAAAAAGGAATAATGCTTCAATATAAGTTAATATTGTTTAATGTTTATGTTTCAATTTATCATTTTGTTTTTCAACATATTTATTGTCAATACAGGCGTTTTTGGCGTACGTATATTGAATGTAACATTTTTATGTTCCTACTACTGATTGGAGGGAGGTGGACAGGTAGGAAGGGGCGCAAAATGGTAAATGCCCCCGCCCCACCTCTAGAAGAAAAGCTGGTTACGCTCTTAAACGTAGGGACGTTCTGGTGAAATGTGGGGATTTTCCATTGTTGCCACTAGGTTTTTCACCTAAACAGCGCTGCTTTGTTTGGCTTCAGTATTCGCAATACTGCTTTGTTTACTTTTATACATCTACATCCCCCTACACACAAAAAAAAGGCCCCC
>QLNU02015360.1:174885292-174916889 GCA_006491805.2 Dysdera silvatica
ATGCGGCGCCTACTCGGTATTTTTCAAAATTTCTTGAGAGTGCGCGGCGCACACAGCGCGTACCCTTTGGGGACAGCCCTGTTTAAAACACCATAGAACCAAAGTAACACATGGTTTTCCGCTCAATCGTATTTTACTTTAGTTTTCTAGCGTATATGGGCATTAGGTGTAGTTTTATTGATTTGCAGTGCAACAATATTAAAAGAAAATTCAAGTTAGAACTCGTCAAGTTCTATTCTAAATATGTTGATAAGAACACCTTCCCAACCATCTGACTGCGTGCTCAGTAAATGTTTTTCTCCAAAGAGCACTTACATCTTACATCTGCTCATACTCTGACGTAGAAAGATCATAAGGAAGATGAGGGTTGGGTTGCAGGAGGGTTACAGAGCTACAAATCAATCAATCAATCAATCAATCCAACCATCCATCCATCCATCTATAAAAAACATCTTTGCAGTGGGAATTACAATCAATATCAATTCTCCGCCCCCACCCCCCACTGCTGAGTACGCCAATGCGTCTCTAAACAGCTGTTTCCAAAAATAGTTGATAAAATGAAAAGTTAGGACCAGAATAACTGACGTCCACCTTGGAAACACTCTTAGGGTTGCAATATTAAAAATGAGCAATGCCAAAAATTTTGCTAAAAGGTTTGATTTCGCTTTACATATTCATAACTAAACGAATTGTAAATGTATTTTGCTTCCATACGTATTTTACATTGTAATATATACGTTATATTGCGTCATACTGCACAATAACATATCTAAGACAGAATTAGCACAATTTACCCGTCCGTTATTGTCAGTTCAAAATCACAGATCGATTGTCATGATCAGTTGTCATTCAATGGAAGATCAGTTGCCTTTCAATAAGTGATCAATTGCCATTCAATCATAAACCAGTTTTCGTTCAATTATAGACGAATTGTCGTTCAATTATAAATCAGTTGTCGTTCAAGAATATATCTTTTGCCATTCAATCATAGATCAGTTGTCATTCAATAAAAGGTCAGCTTCCATTTAATAAAATATCAGTTGCCATTCAATAAAAGATTAGTTGTCATTCAATAAAAGTCAGCTTCCATTTAATAAAATATCAGTTGCCATTCAATAAAAGATCAGTTGCCATTCAATGAAAGATCAGTTGCCATTCAATCAAAAACCAGCTGTCATTCAATTAAAAACCAGCTGTCATTCAATCAAAAACCAGTTTTCGTTCAATCATAGATGAGCTGTCGTTCAATCACAAATCAGTTGCCGTCCAAGAATATCTCGGTTGTCATTCAATCATAGATCCATTATCAATTAATTATAGATCAGTTGTCATCAAACAGAGAAAGATTTTTGCTTTTTATCGATTGAGTGACAACTGATTTGTTTTTGTTCTGATGCTGGCTGAAGAATCTCAGCCGAAACAAGTTACCGTCGTATCATCGATGTATCAAGGATGCATCATCAATGTATGAAGGTTGTATCATCGATGTATCAAAGATATATCGTTGATATGATAAATTATATAAGTGCGGTAGCTTGCGCTGATTTCATTTTAAAGTATAATTATCTTTGAAGACGAGAACGACGAGAACGATTACAATCTCGCTAACGACATAACATATTCAACTAGAAAATTCTAATGCTTAACTCCGAGAACGACATCAATTAAAATAAAAATATTAATTATTCTACCCAAAACGAAATGTTAATTAAACATATTTTGAAGGCAACATAAGTTAATTTTAAGTCAGATGTCTTTGAGGGAAATCATTTTTTTAATAAAAGCGAAATTAAGAATAAATGTAATATTCAATTTGACAATTCAAGAAGCCAAATAAATTGCAAAATTATAGCTTCGCAAAAAGGAAGATATTTTCAAAGAATAAGTTTTCTAATACCAACAATATATTAACGTTCTTTGAGAAGATAGTAATAAGTAGAAGAAAGGAGAAAGATTAAACATAGCCCATCAAAACTGTTAACTGATAGAAAAATAAGTAAAATTACTTACTTCAGAAACGAAATTAAGAAATTTTAATTAAATTTGTTGTTTTGAATTTCAACAATTTTCATTACTTTTCAATAAAATGCTTATGTTTTGTTTAAATAGCTGATAGAGTTCTGCTATAATAAGAGAGATGGAACGTAGCATCTCCGAGATAGTGACAAAATTTGGATTTTCGCGTACGACCATTTCACGGATATACCGTGAATATCATGAATCCGGTAAAACATCAAATCTCCGACAGCGGTGCGGCCGGAAAAAGACCTTGAAAGAAGGAGTCCTTCGACGACTGACGAGAATCGTTAAACGAGATAGACGTGCAACACTTCTTCAAATTGCCGCGAATTTCAATGCTGGGGCAACAACTAGTGTCAGCGTGCGAACTGTTCAACGAACCATCATTGATATGGGCTTTCGGAGCCGAAGGCCCAATCGTGTACCATTGTTGACTGAACGGCACAAAGCTTTACACCTCGTCTGGGCCCGCCAACACCGCCATTGGACTGTTGATGACTGGAAACACGTTGCCTGGTCTGACGAGTCTCGTTTCCAATTGCATCAGGCGGATGGACGTGTACGGGTATGAAGACAACCTCATGAATCCATAGACCCTACATGTCAACAGGGACTGTTCAAGCTGGTGGAGATTCTGTGATGCAGGTTTATAGCATCACACACACACCCATTCATGTTCATTGTACATTCCAACGGACTTGGACAATTTCATCATGATAATGCACACATTTGGAATTGCTAACGAGTGGCTCCCGGAAGACTTTCTGACTTCAGACACTGCCATTGGCCACCTAAATAATAATAATAATAAATTTTTATTCAACCCGATATACAATATTTCGTGATACATAGCTTGAGCAGTATAAAAATTATAGAAATGTAAGAGAAGATCTATATTAAATTATTTTAAGTTTTGAGGTTAGAAATGGAAGAGAATATAAAGCCGAAGCTTGTTACGAGATTCTCCTCCAGAATGCGGTGATGTTGACAAGAAAAAAGGTAGATTTTCGTATTTCTGAATTATGCTTATTTTAAAGAGTTCAGTTGTTGTATATCTTTGGCAGAAGGACGTGAAAACCATTGTAATAACTTAAGAACAGACTGAGCGTCGTTTTTACGAATTAATGAGCAAGAAGTATTATTGTTATTTGGGATTTTTCATGGGCCTCATTTGAGAAAATTGCGGCACACGTCTGGATAAAGCTTACGAAATTATGTTTATCAAGATTCAAGACAGAAGTGTATCTGAGAGTCAACATATCTTATCTGAAATTTTGATTCAAAAAATGTTAAAATGTTAGTACAACAAATATTAATTAATAAGTTAGTTGTACTATTAAGAGTTACATATATGAAATTATACTATTGTATAAGAGATTATAGTTTAAAAACTGTATAAAACTTGGGTCCAAAATACAGAATAGCTTAAGGAGGAAAAAGAGAGTTTCTATCCAGCAGGTGTCACAATTTTTCTTTAGGGAAAAAGCACAAATATCGTTGATTCTTTATGGCGTATATTTCGGAATTTATTTTATAGATAAAAGTTTCAGGAAAATCAAAAGCAATTATTTTGCGGAAAAAAAGAAACCTAAAGAACCCAAATTGCCATTTTGTGAATTGAGATGGCCTTTGAAAGTTTTGTGTTTCTGCTTTCGTATCCGCAAAGATATTGAAGAACGTTCCTTTTTTATATATTGGAGTGATATTTACTTGATAGAGGGAAAAGATGTTCAGTGTTAGTAGGAGTTTCCAGGTTGAAAAAAAAGGTTATATAATCAGTTTATCTTTGTAATGAGATGTATTCGTAGAAAGTGTCCGTAGGAAGATCCGGGGAAATGCTTGGAGGCCCTGCTGGAACAATGACTTGGTTTCGTTTTTTTTTTCAGCGCTTGCTTCCTAGGGTGCAAATTCAGTTCTTCCCTGTGTCCTCTCCCGACACTGCTAAAATCGCCAGACATAAACATTATCGAGCATATCTGGGATGCATTGCAACGCTATTCAGAAGAGTGCTATTCAGAAGAGATCTTCACCACTTTGAACTTCTATGGATTTGTGGACTGCCCTGCAGGATTCCTGGTGTGAATTGTCTCCAGGATACCTTCAGACATTAGTCGAGTCCATGCCACGTCATGTTGCGGCACTTCTGCGTGCGTGGGTATGGGGGGGGCACAGGAAATTAGGCAGGTGTACCAGTTTTTCTAGCACTACAGTGTGTATAGAAATAATGAAATTTATATATATCTAAAATAAATATTTTTTTAAGCTTGAACCACCTGAGGTGTCGTGTAATGGAAAAATGTTTAAGGAATAAGAAAAACAAAGTTGAAGAAAAATGTTACTTTAAAAAATATTAGGAGATTTGTAGCTTTTTATCTCACCTACTCCTAAATATGTATTTCTTATTTTGCGAGCGTTTACTTTTACGAATAAATATTCGTTCGCTCATATTAAATGAAGTTTTTCCCATGAGATTTTCTTTTACAGAACGTTCTTTCCTCTTTTAGTATGTTTGAATTATTTTAAAAAAAATCCTTTTTTTCTGAAAAAATTCAGCCATCTTTTGTGTCTTCTTCTATTCAACCAGGATAGCCTTCAGCACTGTCTGAAAAAATCACTGAAAATTAACATTTCTTTACTCGTTTTCCTTCTTTCAGAAATGCAAACAATCCCCTGACATGATCGCATGAAACGTATTCCTTCAAAGAAAACTTCTTTTCTGCAAATATGGAACTTCTAAATTCGGGAATTAGTAAGAAAAATTCATATCATGAAACCGTATTTAAAATAAGGTGTACTGTTATTTGTTTAGACAGAGGCAAAAATTAAAGGAACTATATTTATGAAGTTAATTTATAAGACTTTGCAAGACAAATTGCTGAATCCCTGATATCTATTTCGACAGAAGGCATGAGGCTATCATCGTCAGAACATGTGGCTTCTGTTTATGTCCATGATGCCACCCAGTATTGCCACCACGTTGGTTGGAAACCTGAATGTGTTGACGAGGAATTAGGTGTGTTTGTGGATTCGTCTCTTGCCGTGAGGGATAAGAGATTTTTCCAAGTGAGCGAGGTAGAATTATTCAAAAGTTTGTTATTAGCTGTAATATTTATGTTTGATATATATATATATATAAAATGCCTTAGAAAAGCTGGGATAAAGTGTTGGGTTGACGTTTTTAATAATATATGTATTGGAAAGTAAGAACTTGTCCAATGAAAAAAATCGAGAATTTCATATATAAGAATGGATATTATTTTGTTTTAAAATATATTTTATCGATGCAGTCAGATACGGTAATAACGGTACTCAAGGGACGACCAGAAATTTTAAGCTATAAACGATACATGATTATATGCAAATATTTCACGAGGATATTTTAGAATTTCGGCGTAATAGCAGAGGACAGGTTGTTGTTGAACCCGAGGTCGTCAAAATTGAATTCAACTCTATGTACAAATAATCCATGAAGTGATTTTACGATTTTGACATAATAGCTGAAGCCAGGTTGTCGCTACACCTACAGTTTTTGTAATTGATTTCGACTGTATATACAAATAATTCATGAAAAGATTTTATATTTCTGACGTAACAGTCGAGGCCTGGTTATCGCTACAACTTCAGTCGTTGTAATTGAGTTCAACTGTACATGCAAATAATCCAGGAAGTGATTTTACAATTTTGACATAATAGCTGAAGCCAGGTTGTCGCTACACCTACAGTTTTTGTAATTGATTTCGACTGTATATAAAAATAATTCATGAGCAGATTTTATATTTCTGACGTGACAGTCGAGGCCTGGTTATCGCTAAAACTTCAGTCGTTGTAATTGAGTTCAACTGTACATACAAATAATCCAGGAAGTGATTTTACAATTTTGATATAATAGCCGAGATCATTTTGTCACTATACTTGAGGTATGCATAATTGATTTCGTCTGTATATGCAAATAATCATCGAGGGCATTTTACAATTATGTTCGTAATAGCCGAGGCAGGGTTGTTTCTATACCTGAGGTCGTTATAATTTACTCCGACTGTATACACAGGTAATCCGCAAGGGAGCTTCTTTAATTTGGACGTAACAGTCAGATTATTGCTTTAAATATGGCCGTTATAACCGAGATTTCGACGGTATACATCTTATATATTGAAACAATTCTCTCGCTTTGTAATGTCCCTCAATTCACGTAGTCAGCTGTGCCGTGGAAAGTGATTACTAAATGCACTTTAAAATTCTAAACTATTACTTTCATACGAAGGATGAAAGTGACAGAATGCAATCAATCGGAAATAAACAAAAAAGTCTGTGTTAACCCACTCGTTGTAATTCCATTTCAGTTCTATTTCACCACGTCATTCGAATTCTAAATGCGTTGCAGCAATTCAATCACATTATTCCCCATTGTTGAAACTATCCGGGGGATTTCTCTAATAATTCTTCGGATTGGAAGCGCTTCTTGAATAGAAGAAGAGTAACTGTTCAGGTAATCGGGTTTCGCTTCGCAAAATGGGTTAGGATTATATAAATTTGGGAAGGAGGGTGACCAGGTGGAAAGTTGAATGCAGTGGCATGCATTCATTGTTAAAAGTATGTGGTAAATTATCATTCATCCCTTTTGAATCCATGGCATCATTTATATTGCGTTGGTTGGAACGATGTCATTTCCGTTTTACCTCTTCTAAATACACCATTGTTTCTACATCGGCATCTGCTGAAAGGATGGAATTGTCATTGTCGTCAAGTATACTATTATGCTTCGGTTGTATCAGATTTAAACTCGTCAGGTAATTTTATTTTGAAAACGCAATTAATTTTATGTCAATTTTAATTAAAATTATACATTTGAATCCATTCTAGAGTCCGTTTAAGTTAGTTCTGAAAACTATTAAAGTACTCGTCCACCGCTGTTGTTAATTTCAAACACATTATTATAATTAAACTCCTAATACCTAAGTCATACTCAGGCACTAAATATACGAGTATGCTCGGTATCTTCCGGTTTTAAACACACATAATTTCGGTTATATCTGTTGGATGTTCCTTTAATTTCTGTTAAGTATAGTTACTTTCCTACTATATAGAAAATAATGCACAGTCTCCTGGATCACCTTCTCGATAGATTGACCATAAATTATGCATATTTTTACGCATATTTTTACTTCAAATAGCAAAATTTTTACTGGAAATTTAATAATGTTTATGTATTATATTCTATTAATATTGGCAGGTAAGGATATGTATGTATGCGTGTTTGTGTGTCCCACAGCTCTTCTCTGCTGAGAATACTGGCATTCAGCAGAGCACTGCTTCGAAGTAGTTGCGGTAGATGTCTCTCAGTAAGAGGGTGACACAAAGAGTCCCGCCTTAGTGCAGGAATTTCGGCTATGGTGACGGAAGTTCAGTTCGGAAGGTCCATCTTGCTAATCCGTCTGACCAACGTTGTGACCTTTAGGCCGCTTCCTCTGTATTTCTTTCACCGTACTATGTATTTGTGTGATAACAGAGAGATATCCATCCTGCAGTGAAGAAAAAATGGTTGATGTTGACCATATATATATATAAAAGTAGTATACGGGTTACTATAGCGTCAACCGAGAAGCAGAGAGAATTCCTGACCTCTGGCCCAAAAAAAGACCATAGACCTTATCAAAAACCCCCTTAATTACATACGACACTTGGTGGTATGAACTTGTATTTATTTTATTCGATAGGTAAGTCTTTAATTAGATACCCCACCTAGTGGTATGAGTTGGTACTTATTCACATTATCATTACAGCCACCGTGCTATCCCTCCGTATCAAGACCACCCTTAATTACGTACGCCGCCGGGTGGTATGAATTTGTATTTATTATGTTTGATAGATAAGAAAAAAAATTATGGGAATTCAACACTATTCATTATAAGTTATCTACCATATCGAAATTTAGTAAAATTTGCGAAGTCACAAGGGTAAGAAATCCGAATAAAACAATGACCTGTATGATTTCAGGAGATTACTAAAATTTTCAGATAATGAGATGGAGAGAATTATTTTTCGCGCTTTTTAAGAAAAAAAAAACGAAACATCATCGCGAAGATATAATATTGGATAATCAGGACTAATTACAAATGTTTTATTTACATCTGTAAAAAAGTTGTGCATGCACAATTTTTTACCCGGATTTCTTCCCCCGTGACTTTTGAACTACAAGGTGAAACTTTCTTGAGACCTTCAGATTATGCGGCGCGTACTCGGTATTTTTCAAAATTTCTTGAGAGTACGCGGCGCACACAGCGCGTACCCTTTGGGGACAGCCCTGTTTAAAACACTATAGAACCAAAGTAACACTTGGTTTTCTCCTCAATTGTATTTTACTTTAGTTTTCTAGCGTATATGGGCACTAGGTGTAGTTTTATCGATTTGCAGTGCAACAATATTAAAAGAAAATTTAACTTAGGACACTTCAAATTCTATTGTAAATATGCTGATAAAAACATTTTCCCAACCATCTGACTGCGTGCTCAGTAAATGTTTTTCTCCAAAGAGCACTTACATCTTACATCTGCTCATACTCTGACGTAGAAAGATCATAAGGAAGATGAGGGTTGGGTTACCAGGCTTACAATACCATACTAGCAATACTACTACTACTGTACTAGTATTCTCCTACCTGTTAAAATACATGTACTCAAACTACAGTGAATTTAACGTTACATACATTACAACATAGATTTAATATTTTTTTGCAGTATGCTCTGTATTTTCATTATATACTAATGTGCTCATAATCCAGCTAGAAAAAAAAAAGGCCTGGGGGAAATTTCCCATATAAAATAGGTTAACGTATAGACTGAAAAGCAAACAATTGCGAATAGACAAATAATTTCATTTGATTAACCCTAGATTCGCAAAAACAATGAATTCATTCACAAAGATTTCACGGCGTATATTAATATACATTATTGAGCTTGCCTCTGGGTTACACTCTGGGCCATTGGGCGTTGACCTTCAGCCAGCAACCAATGAGAGCGCATAATCCAGAAAATACCCAATAAGTGGGTAGCCAGAGAAAAGTTACTGTAAATACGTCTCATATTCTCAATCACTCCTTTTCTTCCGAGCAACCAAGTGAAAGTCTTGCATTTTACAGAGGGAAACTTGGTCGACTGTTGCTTCTGAGGATGCTCCGCATAGCACTGAGTGAAACGTTAAGTGTTTTTAATAAACAGACGTTGCGGAATAACCCGCAAAGCTCTATAATGTATATAAAACTATGAATAATTTCGAAGAATTAAACCTTACAGAAAATATTAAAAGGAATATATAAAATACTACAATTCTTTAATCTACGCAATTTATCATAAATCAAATGTCACCTCGCTTAAAATGAAATGGCCTTTAATTGATAGACTGCTTTTATTCCCCAACTTTAGGTCGCTTAAGTTTGGTTACTACCACGTAGTATTTAATTAATATGCATGTTGCCATCCATTTATATACGTAAACGCACATTACGCTATCTCAGATAATTTTGAGTCGCGAAACAAAATAACTGAAACAATAGGCAGTCGCACAGGCGGGGCCGGTGGGGCCGCGGCCCGGCCTAATCATCGTAGAAGGGCGCAGAAAGCTCTCCTCCAAGATGGTCATCAGAAATCATGCCTTCGCAATTTTTTTACATTTGCAAAAAAATTTGAAATGTGTACACTGTAAAAATGAAATAAAATATTTACTCGTTACATTATACAACGTAACTCGTTACATCATAAAATTCATATTTAGTAGTAAGGGGCGCCAAAATTACTTCGGCCCCACCTAATCGCAGAGGCTGCGACCTCTTATGACTGAAGCCACTGTTGTAAGTCGTCCTGCAGTAACGTCAACGTTACGTAAAATGTTTAGGTTTCTCTTAACAAAGGCGTAGCACTTTAAAAAATATGGGGGCTTCAATTAGCTTTAAAGAAGATCAGGTAGTGAAGCGTTAGAGAAAATAACATGTTTTGATATCTAATGGGGAGGCTTGAGCCCCCTGAGATTCTATCTTTCTACGCCACTGCTCTTTTAGTACATCTACGCTCTCTAGTATATGGTCAGAACGGTTCGGAATACCTTGGGTCATCTTACGTTATTTCAGCCTGCGGATTACGTTAAAATATACAGAAAAATAAATTGTAAAATTTTTCCAAATACGATACATTTTTCGTACGATACATTCAACTTACAGTAAATTTGGTTGTGCGTAAATGTATCGTGGCTCGCAGATCACGCATACGCCCATAGCGTATTTCTGGGAAAATATAAAAATATGGTTGTTTTGTGGCGTAAGGACATTTTAGATTATATACTGCGCCAGGACCAACAGTTTTTAAAGGGACCTGAACTTCAATCACTTACGGAATCAAATCTGGTATATGCCTGCAGATAATACATCAAAACATACAGAAAAATAAATTGTAAAATTTTTCCAAATACGATACATTTTTCGTACGATATATTTAACTCATAGTAAATTTTGTTTATGTGTAAATGTATCGTGGTTCGCAGATCACGCTAAGCTATCAATTCTGTCCTAGTTAACCCATAGCGTACTTTTAGGAATAAACATAAAAATATCCTTGTGTTTTGTGGTGCAAGGACATCTCAGATTATATACTGCGCCAGGACCAACAGTTTTTCGAGAGATCTGAACCTCAATCACTTACGAAATCAAATGCGGCATATGCCTGCAGATCATACATTAAAACATACAGAAAAATAAATTGTAATTTTTTTCCAAATACGATACATTCAACGTACAGTAAATTTGGCTGTGTGTAAATGTATCGTGGTTCGCAGATCACGCTAAGTTATTGATTCCGTCCCAGTTATTCCATAGCGTATTTTTGGGAAAAAATATAAAAATGTCTTTGTGTATTGGTAATAAAAAAAGAAACATGTACAGTACAAACTCCTTTTGCGACATCAGGCGGCTAAATATAGAACTAATACCTTATTTTTTTAGGTTATGCTCGGGGTCTTTGGATTTCGAGTGATTAGCAGTAAGCTATGTTGTGCGTAAACGTTTCGTAGTCAGCACCGTAGCTAGGAGTGGCGTGGAAGACCCCGCCAGGGTCTCAGGGCGAAGGGCGTAAAATCGTCTGAAATAACTCACGAGAGAAAAATAGCTAAAAAATGTGTCTATAAATAAAACTGTCGATTATTGCTTCATAAAAAATATTTGAAATGGAGTTCTACAATTTTTGTGTTTATAATTGTATAATAAATCCTTACAGTAACTTAATCTGATTAGAGCAGTAAATTCAATACAGGAAACAACCAGGACGAGAAAAATGGGAAGCACACAGATATTGTGAAAGTAATATCATTTTATACCATATAGTATTATAATGTGAAGTTATCATAGTGAAAAAGTCAGTATGAAAGTTTTTTCACGATTTCTACGTATCACTTAGGCCTACCTGTGAATTGTTTTACAACTGAATTACATAAAAAGTTTGTTAACTTAAATCAAAAGGTCATTTTCTTTACTGCAAACTTCTATTAAGAAATAATAAATTTAGTGCTGGATATTTTTTTTTTTTGTGAAAGAATTCATTACAAGGTGAAGTACGTGAGGAATTTAATAGGGGGGGGGGAGAGGGGTTGGAGGTGAGATAGAAAGAAGAGTTAATGACTAGGGGGCGCAATCTGGACAGTTCTGCCAGGGGAGCAAGACATGGGCGGACTGGGCGGCCGGCCCACCGGCCTCCAGGCCGGTGTGCCCTCATGGGCTATAGGACTCGCACCTCTAAATGGATAAGTACTCGCGCCCTCCGAAAATCCAAGGTATGCGCCTTCTTAGAGGACCTAGTCCGCCCCTGGCGTAAGATCGTTTAGCTACGACCCTGTTCCTCCTGTGCGTTCGCGCTCAGTTGGCGCGTGATACCGTTAGCAGACGGGTTAGTCCATTGCAGTTTAGGGAAGGCCGTCTTGGAGGAACTGGTTTTTCCCTCGCGGAAAACCCGTTTCGGCAAGACGCCCTTCCCTAAACTGCAATGGACTAATCCGTCTGCTAACGGTATCACACGCCAACTGAGCGCGAACGTACAATAGTTCGGCGGTTACGGTAAGACGTCGGTCTGTTCTCGGTTCAGGGGCGGACTTGATCGCTGACATACCGGCCACAGGGCCGGTGCGCCCTCATGGACGATAGGAGTCGCGGCCTCGAATGAACGAGAGGCCACGGCCACGCCCTCCGTAAATTCAAGGTATGCGCCCTTTGAGAGGACCCAGTCCGCCCCTGCGGATAATCCATATCATCGTGGTAGAAGGTACATGTACAAACAATATTTTCTAACTTAAATTTAGTTATAAAGACTACATTTTGGCTGGTATTCACTTTATCATTTCAGTCCATGAAACCGACCACAATTATTTACATTCTCTCTCTATAAAAATTACAGAAGCTGACATCTTTGTTTCTCCAATATAAATTGCTAATTTCCATTAAAAAAATAATGATTAGAATATTTATTATGTCTGCGCTATTTTTTTCCCGCCTTCATTTGCCAAGAACCCCTAATAAAAGTGGAATGCACAATTTACGATTTCTAAAATAATTTCTGTTTATCGTGGAAGCGTGTTCGTATAATCATAGGGTTAGCGGAAAATTGCTTTATTGATTTCCTTGGTTATGAAATCGACATATTTCCGGAAAGTGATTTGCCACGAGTCCCAGCTGATTCGCTGGTGCCGTCCTTGAAGCGTTGCCAACAAAGATTCTTGACTGCTTTGCGACCAGACAGAGGTCGTCGTTTGAAAGAAATGAAAAATAAAAATGAAAGAAGCGCCGTTAGAAAGATACATACACGCAATAAAGGGAAAATAGGTGCAAAAATCGGGGCGCCGCTAACTGCTCTTACAGAGGTTATACAAATATTGCATTTCGAAACGCCTTAGGTCTGATTTTCGCATTAACGCAGAAAGGGGCGAGTTACCGTCGTCCACACAAAACTCGCAATTTTTTTATGAATGTTATTTTCAAAAGGATAAACGATGCTTAATGTGTTTTTTTCACACCGTTTATTTATTTTAAAAGTAACTTTTTTTTTATTTAGAAATAAGATTATTCTTTTTCTGTTTGCGGTGATTTTTTAATAGCTATACAAAAAATCGTCACAAAACTGATCAAAACATTATGAAAACTTTGATTGAAGAAATCGTGGACAGAAATATTTTTAAACAAAATGATGACGTAATGTGATGACGGATCACTCTTGTCCGATATAAGAACTTTGCGTTGGAATGTAAGAATCACCAACCACAAAATAAAATTCTATTATTTTTTTGAGAAATTGAAGCCAATGGGGAAAAACGCACGTTTAAAGCGATAGTGATAGATGATAGACGATAGTGAATAGATGTAACTGTAAAATTTTTGAAGAAATATACGCATAGCAAAATCAGGAAAATCAAATTTTTAAACATCGGCTGGGTGGACGCTCAAAACTCCCCGTTCCCCCATGTGGGGGCCCATGAGTGGAATCTAATTATTCAATTTGAATCGCTTCTCAATTTAATTTTTACTTTCTCTCCTATCCGTAGACCTTGGTTTCCACATTTTTTTATGCCTAACCTTGTCAACAGCCGGGTGGAAAAATTAACATATTTAACATTATGTGTGGGACCTTCCGTTGTTGGCCCCATTTGTTGTAATTAAAAGCAACCAAACCCAAAGCAGAAATAAATAAATGGCTTTGCCGCTGACAGGACTTTTTTTTTTTTTAGAATGGAATTTCGATTTACAATGGAAGAAAAGATTACGATAGGGAATACCCGGTTTTCATGGATGCCTTTCTCTAATTATTTTTAATTTTCAGAAGGGTTTCCTGGTTTCACCAATGAGGTTTAAAACATTACAGTTTGGCAGTAAATTACTAATTTTTAACAGTAAAAAAATATTGTTATTTGCTTTAAGTGATTACATTGAAAAAAAAAACTCCTGACCAATATATTAGGACCAGCAATTTATTTGACTATATAAGAAGTGGATTTGAAGGACTTTCAGTAGTTGTACTAAGTACTTTATTGATGATATACACGTTTTACACACATACACTCAGCAAAAATGCGAAACAAATGTAGGTGCTTAGAGCAATTATGCGAGAATTAGTAAAATTGGTGTGTTTGTGAAATATGAAGGAGTTACGGCTGTTAGGTTGTGCAAAACGTGATTCATAAGGCAACAAGGATTTGTATGCAACACTAGTGATTATAAAAGGTTTGTGGACGCCTGAGGTAAGTGGAGGATTACATATACGGTTACGGTGATCATCTGTGTCAAGGGGGAAAAGGAATTGGCATCGTTGAACACAATACGACTTTGATTGGTCACCGTCCAGGGTTCCGGGCTTAACACTAATTCAGACTGTACCCCCTTTATTGAGTAATCAATGGTATACATCTTAAGGAACAGCGAGAACGAAGTCTTAACTCTGACAGACATCGCCGAGGGGTGTTTCTCGATATTATATGGTGCACATAGCGAGGTATATGCTTCTGAGGAGAGTATAGGGACTTTATTGGTGTCGTTATGGCTGCTCCAATGACCGCACAATCTTCTCGAGCACTTGTCACCCTGGACCGTTTAGATCTTCCGTGATGGTTCTGTGTGTTCTACTGAATTCATTGCTAACGATGGTAACGAAGATGGCGGCTGGCAACTCTGAATTACCACTCCATTTTCCTTGAGTCTATGTCTCAACTCCTATCAGACCCCATTAGCTGCAAGTTCTGCCGATCTGTGTGTTGTAGAGGAATCTTCACAGATTACTTAATGTAAACAACATGTACTGGAAGCAGCAAAACCAGTCAGATTTTTCTATCCATGCGAACGGTGCTCCTTATATTCCCTACAGAATATGCACTTCTCGTGCAGTCCGTAAACACACGGTACATTCACTCGCGATGAAATTTAATTATTAACATGTTTGTCCAAAAAGCATTTATTTGCCGAGTTTCGCTGCCCTTACTCTGTTTTCTGATGGTTCGTCACATGTTTTTCCAATTTCATTTTCCCAAAGGAATATGTATTCAGCATATGTGCACATTACTAACTATACTCAAAAAATGAGAAAAAGTTCCTTACATTAAACTAACGTATGTTTCCACACAAGATTTTTTGAACTGCTCTGGGTAATAAGCCACCATTAAGTCAATTTGGGGAATTCCAGATCAATTTCTTTTTGGGAAAAAAAGCAACAAGAAATATGTAATAACAACAGTCTGCATTTCGGCTTCATCTGGGATGACATATGTCAAAACCAGTTTCTATTTTTAAAAGGAACGTTTTGCAAAACTGTTTTTTCGACTTCTCAGCATGTGTTACTTCGAATTAAGATTTTTAGAGTATGTTTTTGACTGACGGAAAATTTAAACTCCCGCTGTGCGACGTCGGCGTTAGAAACACCTTAAAAGTCCATGAAGTTTGTAAATCCGGTCTAAAGACGGTCGAGCGATTTGGTTCGTGCTATATTACCATCAGTTCAGCCAACAACAAAACTGAATTCCTTAGCGACGCTTACAAATATTCTAACAATGTGAATCTCTGTCTGGATATAATTTGTAACTCACTTCGTAGTGGATTTTACGCCGGAGATGATTTCGAGACAAACTTGCAGAAATGTAATCTCATGTTCAAGAAGATGGACTTTCGTGTTGCCTTATCACGCTGTATGAATAACGTGCATTAAATTTCAAAGGGATGATCTGACTGAAGACTTATACTTTCCTTTTTGAAACAGTGCTTAATACCCTTGCCCTTCGACCATTGATTGATTGTGTGTGTTTGTGACAATTTTTTGAGAAAGGTAATGAAAACAAATGAATCCTAAATTTTTACCATATTATTTAATACAAAATATAATGGAATTCACAATCCATGGTTTTGGAATTGGCTTACCTTTTCAGATTTTCGTAACAGTGAATACTGATTTTTTTTCTGGGGTGAGATTGTTAGTCTCATGACCAGAGGTTCTACTACAGCTTAACGAAGAATCCAGGTTTCGGTTAGCTTATTCCATCACGGAAATGGGATCAGGGGCTACTGGATCGTTTGGAAACGTCCGTCGTTTTACAGTATATAGGGAATGTAGCGTACGGAACACCACCGTAGTGTCTTTACCAACAGTCACCAGGAGGTCATTCTTTCGGTTGTGAACAGCCCACGTTGCTTGGCGGGGGATCGGTATTGCCGGCATAATAGGACCGTTAATATTAGTTAATATTAATGGATATTAATTTTAACCTAATATATACTAGATTACGAATAATTAATAGTAATACAGTGGACTTCCGAGTTTACGAACTCACGGGGACCCTAAAAAAAGTTGGTAAAATCGAAAGTTCGTAAACAGGAGCTAACATTGTTTCCACAGGATACTTTTCAGGATTAATGCAATAGCTTGTAGAAACGTATAGTTTGTACACTACAGGTTTGTAAAAACTCGAATCCACCATCATTAAATTTTTTGCATTAATGGCTATCAATTAAACTATATTTCTGAGGGTTGTTCGAACTAAGCAACCTGCCCGTCACTATACCTAAGGCTTACGAAAAAAAAGTGGGAAAGGACGAAACAGTAATAAATCAGATTTACTCTCCAACTTAATTATTGCCATTTTCATGTGCATGTAGCTTAAAGAGCATCATGAAATGACGTTGACGTTCTGGGGCCCACGTTGTTAGCTGGAACTGGAGCTTACCCATATATCACAAGGTCGGGTATTATTGCCCTTCCAAAGATCAACACATTTACCACGAAAGTGATTGAGAATTGACCACAAATGGCACAATACATGAATCTTCAAGAGGCAGAAAATAGCAAGAGTCAGAAAGAAGAATGAAAATAAAAAAAGTCATTTTGGCTCAACTTGATCCACAGCCTCTTGGTTGGTATACAAGCGTTCTATGAATCGAACCATTGAGCTGATGAAGCCTTAACATGCGTTTATCAATATTTCAAGCTTACTCTTTTTAAAACGATGGTTCCTCCACGAATCTTCGCTTTAAAAAGCGCGAGTTTAAGACTGACAGATGACAGGTTTATTGATGTCATTCACAATTGGCCCTTGCTTCTTTTGTTACATTTCAGAGGAAACATGTGCCAAGAGACTGTGAGCAGTGCAATCTGGAGGAAGAAGGGGAGTAGTCCAACCTTTAACTAGATACTTAATTGAAGTTTGCTATCTCTACTTCAAACATCAAGTGGTAGCAATCTTGGCCGTAGCTTTATCTAATGAACTTCATCTTTGAAATGTAAACTTCCATTAGATATAGATATAGTTTTAATTCTTTTTACTAAACTCATTTCAACAGAATCTGCATAAAATCTTAATTATAGCTTATCAGCGTAGAAAATGCACTAACCACTATACGACAGTAAGTTCTTCTTTTCCACTTACCTTTGGAGATCTGGAGATATTTTTGAATATAAAAAGACTTTGATGGATCACCAAATTACAGCGATTTTGGCAAATTATTCATTCTTTTTCTGCATCCAAATATAAGCCTTTCTCCTCGCACTAAATATTAACACGACCAGAAAAGTAAGCGGGATGTTCACAAACGATACAAATAAGATTATTTAATGTTAATTTTAGGTATGATGGATCAATTATCTGTCAAGCTTTCTTTCAGGGCTTGTTATGTCTCGAGATAAAAGAGTTTTGGTAATTCCCTCTCCTCGTCAAGAGTGCAATAAAATGATGAAGTGTACCGTGCTCTTAGCTTTCATACAGTATACTAGCCTTCAGTTGAAAAGTAGTAACAACAGAATATATTACAAACTACATCTTTTATGGATATGTCGCTAGTCTACCATGACACACTACAAAATGCAATGAAGCTTGTCCTTACGGAAAGCCATGTACACGGTTCAAAGGCAATTTGGCCAAGGGTTACGCGAAAATATGGCATCATCGTTACCAGTATAACTGTAGCGACTCTACCTTAACATACAAACTATTTGATAGTTTAAAAAGGTTATTTGACTTTAATTAAGAATAGTAATTCTAAGATGAAGTATACAGTTCGGGCAATAACAATTGTTTTCTTTGTTATATAGTCTCTCTCTCAACTATAATTTAGCCTATTAGTGCATAAAAATATAACTCAACGGGCTGGCATAGCTACTTACCTGAAATCGTGATGACTTTTATTACATTGTCTCTGATGATCCAACTTTTATGACGTATTTGGTCAGATTTTTTCTTTGTAACGCCAATTTAGTCTGCTGATGCCCTTTTTCATTTTTGCACCCTAAACAACAACAAAAAAATAGCATTGATACGAAAACGATGATTTATTATTACTTTTTTATTTCAGAATAAAAATTATCAAATAAAACAAGTAGGTTTAACTAGCTTTTGCTTGCAATTTTTTTCTTTTCCTCTTCTCTCCGATATAGAGCAGCATTGGTATTGCCGAATTTAGCCTCAGAACATTGATATTTTATAATAATTTAACTTCGTCAGTGGCAACAAGAGAAGGAAATTCGGTGAAATATTTTTTAGTTTTAATAATAACTGATTTTGCCAAATATATATAAAATTTTTCGCCCATTCTTGGCGGAAACAGGCTTTGGGACGGGCAGAGACCTATGTTCCCAAGCCTCATCACTTCTTAATGTGCCATGTCTAGAAACTTCCTGACAAAGTGACACGTGCTTAGAGTTGTGGCTTTTTGTATTTCAATGTAGGTGTTTGGGTCAAAGTTGAGTATTTTCAAATTCGTCGCAAGCGTCTTTGGTCCTATCCCTGTTGCTGAGATGACTAACGGGATGACAAAGACCTTTTGCATACACCATATGTCACGTAATTCATCTCTGAGGTCTTGGTAGTTGGTGATTTTCGTCGTGTAGATTACCCATATGTTATTGGTGTTGGGTACTGCTATGTCGATTAGGTACGTGGTCTTACCCGATTTATCGACGAGGGTTATGTCAGGAGGGTTATGTGGGACTGTCTTGTCTGTTGCTTGTGTGTTTCGTTCTCATGCACGGTCTCTGGCTCATATTTGTAGTACGGGCATTTTTCTGTCAGAAAGCCAGCATTCGCTGCCAATTTCTGGTGGACTATTTTCGCTACTTGATCGTGTCTATGTTTGTAGTCTGACTGCGCAAGGATCTTGCATCCTGCCATCACGTGTTGGATTGTCTCCGATGCCGCATGACAGTGTCTGCATTTGTCGCTTTCTATGTCTTTTCTCTGGATGAATTTCTGATTGTTCCTTGTTGCGATCACTTGGTCTTGGATGGCTAGCATGAATCCTTCTGTCTCTGGCTGGAGAGTGCCTTTGGCCAGCCAAGAATTTGATGCCTTTTTGTCAACGTGTGGTTGTTGCAGGTCATTGTAGTGCCTGCCATGTAATGGTTTTCCGGCCCAAGTTCTCAGTTTCTGTTCGTTGGCTGTTTCGAGGACACGCTCTTCGGTACTACACAGGTTTAGTGGCGTGTAATTTGCATCTGCTTGTATTATGGCTTGGATGAGTGGCGATCGGGGACTCTTCAACTGGAAGTATTGCCTCATGCTCTGGATCTGCTTGTCATGTAAGTCTTTGAGGTCCGCTTGTCCGCGTCCTCCTTCTTCCCGGGGTAGTGTTTGCCGTTCAATTGCCGTTGCAGGGTGTAGTTGTCCGGCTCTTCTCTGGATGGTTCTCATTTTCCGCTGGAGTTGTTCTAGTTCAGTGTTGGACCATTTGATGATCCCGAAGGAGTAGGTGAGCACTGGTACCGCATATGCGTTAATTGCTTGCGTGGTGTTCTTCCCGCTCAGTTTCGTCTTCACAATGCTTCTAAGTCTTTCTTGGAATGCTTGCGTGAGCTGGACTTTGACTTTCTTGTGCTCCTGCTGCCGTTTTTGCATTATCCCTAGGTATTTGTAGGTTTCGCCCTCGTCCAAGGTCTTCAGTAGTCTCCCGTCTTCGAGTTCGATGCCTGGTAAATCTTCTTTGCTATTCTTCTGTATTTTGCACTTATCGAGGCCGAATTCCATTCCTATGTCCTTGGAGAATGTCTCTGTTATACTGATGAGTTGTCGGAGTTGGGTGATTGTTGGCGCGTATAGCTTGATGTCATCTACGTACATGAGGTGGGAGACTTTATGTAGGTTTCTCTTGTCTTTCTTCAGCATGTATCCGTATTTACTTGTGTTCAGCATCCTTGACAAGGGGTTTAACGCCAAGCAGAACCACTGGGGGCTTAGTGCGTCTCCTTGAAAGATTCCGCGGCGGATGGGGATCTCGGCCGTTTCTATTTTACTGTCTGGCGTGTTTAGCTGTAACCGGGTTCTCCATTGTTTCATGCTGCTCTGTAGGAATCGGATGATTGAGGGATGCACTTTGTATATGCTGAGTATTTCAAGGAGCCACGAGTGCGGAACAGAGTCGAAAGCCTTCTTGTAGTCTATGTATGCGGTGTTGAGTTTTCGCTTTTGTTTTCTTGCTTGTTCCAGGATAACTGAGTCGATGGTAAGCTGCTCTTTACATCCCAGAGTCCCTTTCTGGCATCCCTTTTGTTCTTCCGTCATTAAGTTGTTGCTTTCGCTGTGCCGGCTTATTTTTTCAGAGATGCACCCCGTGAGTATCTTGTACAGGGTGTTAAGGCACGTAATGGGTCGGTATTTCGCTGGGTTACTGGTATCCTGGTCCTTCGGTAGGAGGTAAGTTATTCCCTTGCAGAGGAATTCAGGCATTTTGCTGGGGTCTTCAATTATCGCCGTAAGTTCCTTGGCTAATGGGCCATGGGCGCTGGTAAATTTCTTGTACCAGAAGTTGTGTATGCCGTCAATACCGGGTGCTTTCCAGTTGTGCGTACGTTGGATTACCTGCTGGAGTTCCTCTATCTTTGTTCTTTCTATACTGATGTCCAGGTGTGGGTACTGTTGTGCGAATTTGGCGTGAAGTGTGGGTCTGTAATTTGTCATGTCTGTTTCTAGCTTTGTAATCGTATAGTAGGTGCGCATGATGTAGGTGTTCATATCTATTGTCCATGACATGCGCTGGCGTGGTCTTTCAGCCCTAGTGGTTGCACCTATACTAGGCTGCAAAGCACTTTGGGCTGTGTTGGTTCTAGTAGCCGTACAGTTGGAGGCGCCGCTACAACCGCCGACACCTCCAAGGAGAGACTGTTGCATATTTTTCGAACTGGCCCCTCTGCTTAAAGCCCGAACGCGGTTCTGATTTAAGAGCGTGACAACCGATGCTCCATTCATATTTTCATTATGGTTCATATCATCAGAGTCTGAGATAGCCTTTTTCACGCCGCCGGGATACCGAAGTGGCCTTGCAACGACATTCCGGATGCTGTTGTGGCGTCAGCTGGCTTCAAATCCGATTTTTAGAAGTCCAGTGGTATATTTCATTGGTTATTAGTACTTTTTCTGATCATTACATGGAGCCAGAGGTGCATTATTGCTGATTTATTTATTTCTCTTGCTTTTTGAGATTTTTGAATTTTTGAAGTACACAGATGCCATTGTGCTTTTTTTTTTGTCCGAATTGGGAGTCGAACCTATGTCCTACGCCCGAGGTCGTTAAAAATTATAGTGCGCGTACTGAGAAATTAGCTTATGGCTGCCCTTATATACATAATTCTCAATTGGGCTGTATAACCCCAGACAAAAAATAAATACATAAATAATAATAATAAAAATGTACTGCATGTACAATGAAATCAGTTTTCAATGACCCTTCTCCTGTATAGAGCTATGCATACAGGGAAAGCATCGTGTAAGGGCGATGCCAGGCACTTCTCGAACAGTGGCAGTAGAGGCGGCAAATCTAACAAAATGTGTATGTTTACTACTAGAGGGCGCTATTGGGCACATGCAGAATTTACTTCTTTGCTTAAACTAATCATTCTTAACGCGGATGTCGTACACGATGGAGCCATTCACGAATTCTGAAAGGCAGATATGCATCTGGTGTATGGGGCTAGCAATATGAATGCAAGTGCAGCTCAAAGGTTATATTGTGAACGTTTCCTCACTAATCGAGTACCGGATCATAGAGTTTTTTCACGTTTGCACAGGCAACTCTGTGAAACTGGATCATTCCATGTTAGCAGGCATGAGACCGGTCGGAGGAGATATTCAAGAACTGTACAACTAGAAGAAGACATTATACGAGAGGTTGGAGAAACGCCCAACACAAGCAGCAGACGTATTGTACCTAGCAGAGGTGTAAGCCAAATCACCGTATACAGAGTTTTACATTAGGATCAATTAATTACACCCCTTTTATGTACATAAACATCAATTTATGATAGCAGAGGATTATCCTCAACGTGTGCAATTTTGCCGTTGGTTTCTGCAGCAGAGTGCAATGCAGCCGGATTTTCCAACACATGTCCTCTTCATGGATGAAGCCTCATTTACAAGAGAGGGCATGTTTAATGTGCACAATACTCATTTTTGGGCAAATGAGAATCCACATGCTACATGGCCAGGTGCTTTTCAGCAACGATTATCTGTAAATGTTTGGACCGGTATCGTGAACGACTTTCTGATTCGGCCATACCTTTTGCCAACTCGACTTGACGGGAGAAAATATTCCATTTTTCTGCAAAATGCCTTGCCATAAATACTTGAGGACATTACACTATCCATTCTACATAAAATGTGGTTCCAGCAAGATGGAGCCCCAGCCCATTTCACTCTTCACTTGCGCAATTATTTGGATGCTGCTTTTGGACAGTGATGGACTGGCCGGGGTGGACCTGTGTTTTGGCACCGCATTCCCCGGATTTATCCAGTTTGGATTTCTTCTTCTGGGGACACTGAAAACCATCGTATACGAGACTCCAATTGCTACTAATCAGAATCTCGTAGTCAGACGTCGCTTCTGCCGCTGCTCGAGAAATGCCTGGCATCTTTGAAAATTCGCGCCATTCAATGCGTCGACGGTGTGAGGTATGCATCACTTCTGGTGGTAGTCCGTTTGAGCATTTATTGTAAAAAAGGTAAATAAAATCGTTACATTTTTTTTCAGCAATTTCTAGGATGGCGTTTAAGCACGATACATTCAAGAACATATATTCCTTGACAGAAAGTTTGTTTCAGCGTTTTATCCTTCGTATTTGGACATAATTTGTAAGGACCGCTAAAAACTGATTTCTTACCTCACACACTACGATTTTAAGCAGCCCCGGATGGTCGCCTCCTTCCCAATGTCGACCCTGCCCAAAAGTGTTTAAGGGTCGCTGAAAACTGATTTAATTGTACATGCAGTACATTATTATTATTTTATTTATTTATTTATTATTTTTGGTCTGGGATTTTACGATCTCGTTGAGAATTATGCATGTAAGGGCGGCCATAAACTAATTTCTCAGTACGCGCACAACAATTTTTAGCGATCTCGGGCGTATTTCGGGTCTCCCCCACCCCCACACACACACACTAAGGCCGCCCCTGCCTAAGATATCTTTTTTTTCCAAGATGTACTGCACTTTACGCTTTACAATTCCAGTGAATTTAACAGATTTTAGAAAGTCGCCAAATAGAGAGAGCACAAGGTCCGTTGGCATTAAATAATTTTAGAAATTCTTTAAATGGCGCATTTTGCCATATGTGGTAACCTTGAATGCGCTGGATGCGAACACTAAATTCACTGTAGCAGCCAAACGACTAATTTTAGGAAAAAGTGACTGAACAAAAAATGTTTCTTTTGATGTTCTTCACCTGTTACACATACTTGGCAGTTCACAACTGTTTTTCAATGTGATAAAAAATGCAGTTTTATGCTTATTTTCACTAAATCGCAACACAGATCAGGATCAGAAAAGGGAATTCTTGATTTGTTTGTCTCTGCTGTGTTATTAGGTGAATCACTTAAATTCTGTATTGAAAAAATATTTTAATTGATGTAATTGGTTACATAGCAACGAGCTGGACGTAAACAATAAATTGACTCTGCAGCCATTCCCCTCCGTTTCGAACATGGGGATATCGGCCAATATGGTTCATTTCGGGTCCCCTACCACCCCTTAAAATTTTTTCCTCGAGTTAAGTTCAACCCTGTATATATATATATTAATCTTTCCAAAAATTCAGTACTTTCTACCTGAATTAGCTTGCAGATTACAAATTATATTTCCTTTGTGTAAGGAATAGATGTAAAAAAGCTACGCTTAAGCCAATCTTCACTTTTATAAGTTGCATTTTTCCTCATGAAACTGGTACTGAAATACTATTAATTTCTATCTTAAAAAATAAAGATGCTTTATAAAAATAAAGATGAAAATATATAAAGGAAATTTTAATAAGTTGGTGAAGCCAACTTTTTCTTTTATAATTGCTAATTTCAAGTCTATGGAAGGTTTTTCAAGAATTTTAAACCAAATTCTACTGATCTTTCTTAATATAAAATCTCCCTATTGAGAATGAATCTTTTATTTGGTTGAAGAAACTCACGTGCTCATTTGATGTTCTAACTTTTTTAAGAATGTGTAGAATTTAAAACGCCCTGACATCGACGTTATATTAAAAATTCTTGGTGATTCTCGTACCCAACACATCATTATTTTGTAAATGAAGCACTGTATAAATAAAGCCCAGCCACAGCACCCTGCAACTGAAATTCTACTGTTCTAAGCATACACTGTTTTTTACAAGATCACATTTGCCCATTACCAATAATCATTTCATTTGGACATGAAGCACGGAGGAGATACACGACCTGAACTAATAAACCATGTGCGAAGCAAGTGCAATTCACGCGTATAATGAGCAAAATCAGTGTAAATAGAATGTGATTCATACGACGGTCAACCTGCATGATGACAGTCGTATACATTGACCGTTGCATGAACTACGGTCGTATATGTTGACCTTTGCATGGATTACTGCCAGGGTGATCGGTGACTCTATATTCATAAATACCCCACTTTTACAACCGCTGTGCTTATATAAATATCCCCATCGTTTCAACCGATTTTGGTAATCTTATGACTTGAAAGTGTTTTTGAATATATTTTAAGCTATACTGTAAAAATGTTCACAACAACTCGTCTAGCGATGAATAATTATTGGAGTGAATAATCCAATATATCGCAAGCTGAGGAAGGGGAGACGACCTCATCTATATGCATATTCTATCGTTTTTTATAAAAAGTTAAATAGCTAAATACAAAATTAAGTTTCAAAAGGAATATTCGAATATATATATATATATATATATATAATACGTATTTTTAAATATTTACGTCAAATTATCGTATTATATTTTTAGTGAGAAATATATAGAAATATTTTTAACAAGTGTTAAATGACGGGCATCATGAACTTAAAGAGAGGAGTATGAGCTTTAACGGTTTAATAATGGCTTGTATTTGCTTAGATAGATAATGATTTCAATAAGCTTGAATGCTTATATATACACACTGTATATATATATCCAGGCCCATACACATGATTTCAAAATGAGGATGGGATTGATGAGAAGTGGGTGGGGTGATGAAAAATCTCTTTTCCCTTCTAAGAAATTTAATTTTACAGGAAATATAATGGTTCAAATGATGGTTTAACTACAAAACTCGCTCTTTGCGCCCTGCCTTGATATCACCATATTTAACCACCCACTGTTAGATGGAAGTCTCTCCAGGCGTCCTCAGCACATTTATATTTCGAGCAATTCGTTTATATATTACCTCAATCTACTTCCTTACGTACACTACATTCCGTTGAAACTACCTCACAGCGCATTGAAACAGCCTTCGTATCTAGGAAAATTTCAATGGAGGGAAGTGCATATATCAGTTAAATTTTTAACCCCACCTCAAGCAATTAATGAAAAATTTAAAACCCAAAACACAAAGAAGCGAAAACCAAAATTTAACAATGATATTTTTTTTATTGAAAAAAATATCCTAAGTGTGTGTGGGTGTGTGATTCCATCTTCGCTATTAATTTTCGTGTACAGCTATGCCATTCTTCTACGCAGCAATTCTCAAGGACCAGAAGGCTATAATTATGTTTAAACTGAAGAATATTACATTACAGACTTAAGAGCCACTATATCCAATGATCAAATTTGTATGCATTTTCTCTCATTCGATTTTAAGTTTTATAATTATAATAATAAGTCATAAATAAGATACAACTACGCTATCCATAATACATTAAAGAGGAGAATAATACGCACTTTTTGCAAATAAAAAAAAGACCATGGCCGAAATTTGAAAGGATAGCTAAAAATAATAATCGCTAATCACTAAGCAAGGAAGGAAGAAATGGTTCTATTACCACGATTGCATAATTTAGTGCCTTTTATTCAATTTTAATCGACATTATCCTTTAACAAGTGTTCCTCTTCCGCTTCAAAGCAGGATAAAAGGTACATGTGCCTATATAGGTCCTACGGTTCCACTAATAGAATTGCTTTCTAAAGGAACTTGTATTTATTAAACGTATCAAAGTGTTTAACATTCTGGTAATGAAGTTATGGAAAAAAGAAGAGCCGTTCAAGTGGGTTAGAGGACATCTGTTGGATCGTTTTTTTTCATGTGTGAGATATAATGTAGACCATACTTTCTCTTCCAAGTCAGGTTTTTGACATCAAAACCTTTCCTAGATACGATATGATGTTGAACTGGGAGGTTTTGGGTCAAATGGACTTTTTTCGAAGAAGCCTTTAAAGTATCTACTTTTAGCAGCATTTTAGAGAAAATAGGGTTTGTTACACGTAGGCTGCATTATCACTCGAAGCGTCGGACTTTCTCTCGAATGTGGCTACTCTACTCGCGGTTGTTCAACAATTTTCTGCATATAAATTGCGCTCTAAATTTGAATCGAGATAAGTCTGCAGGATCAGCGCCAAAGGGGAAATATAATCTGCACCTCTGTGATCGGCACCTCATGTAAAAAATCATTTGCTCCTCTGACAACAACTTTTTAGCACTTAGTTTCAGAATCGTCAGAATTCCTAAAAACATGCGCCTTCTGCAAGAAGTTTCTTTATTTTCCCATTGTTACATTCAAGGGATCTGTAACTGGTTTCGATATAGCAATGGCGACAAAAGGGCGAATTCACTGCAAGGTTTTATGACCATTTTTTTTTCTCGGAGACTTATTAAATACTTTTACCTGTAAGATATTGAACGAATCAACCAGAATTTTGGAAGGCAAGATGAAGGCTAATTTTAAATTAATGAAAATCTATCAGTATGAAAGAAGAAGATGAAATTTATAATATAGAAAATTTCTGAACATAGATTCACCGATTATTTCCAGTTGTTAGTTAAAATAAAATAAAATATGGTGGACGAAAATTCTAAACAACAGTTGGGCATAAAGAAATATATTCTTACTTGTAAAGTGTGTTTTATTTGAACTGGAAAAGTATGCTCTATTTCATATTCTCTCACAACCTATGTTGTTCTATATTTGAGAGTGTGAAATTGATATTACCAATAGGAAATTGTATTTGAGTGAGGTCTTGAGTCAAGTATATATATATATAATTATATAAATATCATATGTCTGATTATGTTTTAGAAAGAAATGAAAACAAATTAACGCTTATAAAATTTGTGACTTTTCAAAAGGTTGCTTAAATCCTAAACAATATTTTATTACTTTTACTATTTATTGTGAGACGTTTATTTATAAAAGAACATGGTGTTTACAGCCATATAATATATACACTCAAGCTAAAAAATTAAGGATACTTTCTGTTTTGACTTTTCCACCCTTAGGACTGCAATCAAAATGCTCTAGATGTGCTGCACATTGAACTAAGTGATAATGCAGAACTAAAAACACACACCAGTAGATCCATCACAGTGGTCTAAATAGAGAAAAATAGTTCCCAAATGCATTACAGCGAAGTAATATTTAATACTTTATATATGCGGTAGTCACCACTGCGGTGCATGCAGTACAACGTCTAAGTATGCTCAGAATAAGATTATCAAACTATTCTTCAGGTACGAAGTCCTACTCGTGCATCAGCGTCGTTGAAAGTTCCCAAAGAGTGCTAGTCAGTGAATGACTTCCGTACGAAATGTCTCCTGAGTGGGTCCTATCCTTTCTCGATGCGGTTTAAATCGAGAAAGCACGATGGTCATTGTAAGCGAGGGACAGTCTCATATTCTATGTACCCTTCCACTAGTTTAACTCAGTGAGGACATGCATTGTCATCCATAAACAGAAAATCATTGCGCCCTTGAATAAGCGGACATATTGTTATAGAATGATATCACTCTACTTTTAGTCCGCCACGGATTCTTCTTCGAACACATGAAGTAGTGCTTGTGAACCCAAGATTAGACCGCCCCAGAGAATATTGCCACCAAAACAACATTGTTCGAGGATGTTGGGGGCGTTTTATATATATATATACATACACACAAATTAAACAAAACATGCATAATATATATATATACACAAATATAATTTGAACAATATTAAATACAAAAACGTTTTTGAACATAGAGAACTCAATAAATATGCAAACAACAGCTAGAAAAAGCTTACTATAATTCTCAAACCTGATATCAAAACACTTACCTACATTACAGAGATAAACTTGTTAGTATAATAAATAAAAATGTAAGAAAAACAATCCAGAGGTGACAAGAAGTATTTAAGAAAAAGTACTGAAGGATTAGAAGTAAGAAAGTTGATAAAAGAAATAAGATTTGCCATGTCTTGGGTGTAGCAGAAAACACCAAAGCACTGGGGTTCTTTTTGCTAGAAAAGTTGCCTTTTGTCCACTAGGACTTAAAATTAGAATGGTTATATTGTGGCGAAAAAACAAGCAAAGGGTAGGATATAATAGATGATAATAGTGGAAATAGGGACTGGGAAAGTTAAAGGCATGTAGAAACTGAAATGAAGTGGAGGGTTTAGGATAAAGGAAGTTTATTAACAAAGTTATGAACCAGATTCTTGGTGAAGTAATGTGGAACATCATTGTAAATGCATTCGACATTAGTGTCTGAAAGTTTTTTAATTTGAGGTTATTGTTACTCGAGAACATTTCGAGAACATTTCGAACAAATGATATTTCTGTGGACTTTTCTGGATATGTTGGGAGTCCCAGTTTGTGAGGAAATTCACTTTAAATCTGAAGTCTTGCCTTTTATCATACAAGTCAATTTCAGTAAGAGAGTTGTCGTTGATGCTGATATTTAAATCTAGGAAAACACCACTCTTGTTGTCAGTATTGGTTTTTATTAGTTTTAGGTTTGGCGGGTAGCTGTCAAGATTCTTAGTGCCATTGAGTGTTATGAGGTCACCAATGTATCTGAATGTGACTTGTTGTTGAAGGTAAGCTTTTTCGTAAAAATGAAAGTATAAGTTTGCCAGGATACTGGAGTAACTGGCCCCCATGAGAATTCCGTGTATTTGTTGATAAAGCCTGCTAAACATTTTTATGATGTTTTTTTTGAGGCAAAAGGAGCGAAGGTTTTTGCAGTAGGATACTTCCAGCCCAACGAAATTCTGTTTTTTCAAAGTAGTGAAAAATAATTTAGGAACACTGTAAAATGTCAATGGAATTGAATAGATTTTCAAAGCCATAGCATTCGCTGCTACATAACTGGTTATCTTGCAGATATTTGATTATTGAATTATTATCATTTATGAACCAGGTTTTTTCTTGGCTTCTAATTTGGTCTTCAACTTTTTTTAATAAATGAAATAATGCTTTTGCAGCAGAGGATCCATACGAATTGCTTACTTGAGTAATAAAACGAAATTTTAGAGGGTTTTTATGGAATTTTACCGTGGCAAAGAAGAAGGTTTTGTTACGAGATTTGTTAGTTAACTTGAGCCTTTTATGAAAGGCAAGGATTTTTTTGTCAAAGATTGTTTCACTTTCATTAAAAGGAGTATAGGCTGATGAAAGTTCTAGCCGCTTTTTTAAGTTTTCAATGTAGAAGTTTTTACAGATAAATGTAAAATTTCCTGCTGCTTTTTCGGTAACAGTGACCACAAAATTTCTTTGGATGTTTTTAATTGGCTCGAGAATTCTTTTTACATTGGGCTGATTTTTATTTGCTAATCTTTTCCAAAGGTTTCTTTGGTTGCAGAAATTTTTTTTTTCAGGCAGCTTGGCTCTCCATTCACTGAAGCCGGGCCATGTTAAGGGGGTGAGATCTGGCCGCCAAAAATTGTAGTGCAAATACCAAGAAATCAGTTTTTAGCGGCCCCATATACTTTCAACAGAGTATTTGGTTAATTCACCTTTTACGTGTGACGTCATACTTCCCATAATGCAACCTCTAAATGGTGGTCAGAATAAATACATATGTTATTAGTCAAATGAGTTAGCATCGGTAGTCCATGTACGTTATCATGTTTATTGTGGTGGCCATATGGCCACTGCAGAGACTCGTGGCAGCACAAAAAACTAGAAAAATTACTTTGTAAGTTCTAATAGTATTGAAAAGGCGGCTGTGTTCTTTAAGTTAGCTTTTCATTAATTCGTTATAATTATAATAATTAGAGTAATAATAAATTACAATGATTCGTATTTTATTTAATTTTTATCCCCTATTTTCAATTTAACTTCATTATCTGCTCTTTATTTTTACCTACAGCGTTTAGACCAGTAAAGGACTTTATGCTTTATAAAGGACCCAATGCTAAACCCCGGTAAATCTTTTTATCGTTCTGTTATGTCAAAATATTTTTAAGGGCCGCTAACACCGTAAGTACGGCCGTGCACTGAAAGTTTCTACTGGTACGTTCTATTTGAAGGCAATATCATAACAGAATTTTTAGATGTCAGCATGAATATGCTGGGAAAATACTGTTCTGCCTTTATTCACTGTCATCCTAAATTTTGATCCCTTTTCTAGTAGAGTTTTCAGATCTTCAGAGGCTATTCCATTAAGATGACCTGTGACAATGTGTCCATGATGTGGGTCCACAAATTTTAGGTATACTTTTCGAGTACAGGGACAAGAGATGTTGTCATTGTCTTCAAACAGGACTTTTTTGTAGTTACAAATCAATTTTCCAATTGGAGGTGTGTAACTAAATAAAGGTCGAATGACAAAATCTTTAAGATCGTTTGGAGAAATTTCGGAACTGACTTAATTAGTTTTGCCAGAGGTATTAAATCAAAAATTTTGCTAGAGAACTTGCAGATGGTGTAATGCTTTTCTGTAGTATCAATGTGCTTTACACATGTTTACACCTTCTGCATGCCTAGCTTGAATTTAAGCAAGTCTAAAATGATGCCATATGTTTGCTGATATTTGAAATTAAATTCCAGGTTTCTTTTAAGGAGTAAATTGCATTTACTTTTGTTAAGCGAAAAACTCACACCCTTAATTTTCTTAACGTTCAGATCCATAGAAAAGTCACCATCAAATTTACTGAGGAATGAGTTTAAATCTATGAATGAAAATTCTTTGCTTTCTTTCCCCCGTTTCCCCGTTTTTGCTTTTTTTTCAATACAATCACCCATTCTGAAAATTTTGTAAACAATATGGTTGTCCAGGTGGCTTGATATTCTAATGTTGTTAAACATATCGTTCATTTCAATTGGGTAAATGGTCTTTTCTTTGCAGATTAGATAATTTTCTAAATAAAGTCTGTGCTTTAT
>QLNU02015360.1:174916989-174988189 GCA_006491805.2 Dysdera silvatica
GAAGGTATGAACGCACTTTTGCGTGTAAATGAAGCTAAAGTGGGAAATAGTTGTTATCTTCTTCTCCTCTATGTTACCACCGAAATATAAAAATAAACCTTTAATACAGAAAACATAATAAAGAAAACCATAGTTTCGCGGAAAAAGCAACTTAAAAAAACAAAAAAAAAAACAGAAAAGGTATCTCGATAAGTAGGGTAAGGTAAAATAGTGAAAGTGCGTAAAACCATGGTCAAATGTAAGTTTATCACATCCTTATTGTGTTTGCTTGACGTGGCCTTCTAAACTATGTTTAAGTGAAAAATAGGCCCTCTATTTTGATATATAATTTTTTATTTTAGCAACAAAAGGGGTGACACCTCTGTATTATATTTAACCTTCCTTGTTATTTCTCCTGCCCTTTACTTTTACCGGGCATTTGTGTTCTCATTTTAGTTATGGTATTTATTGCTATATGGATGAACTAATGACCAAAATGGTTAGGTAGTGTACTAAATCTATGCTAGCTGTAGAATTAAAAATATAAAATGTCTAAACTAAACGTATAAGCAAACTTTTGCAATGTTTAGAAAATTATCAAATTAATTATATCTATTTTATATATTATATTATTATTATTCTTCATTTAATAATAATAATGTTTATTTGTCACAAGGGTTACATATTGCATACAGTCTTGAATTTCAATTTAAGTATAATAAATTTCACACAGTTTAGAACAGACAATACAATTTGCATTTCCCCGTGATGGGTCCCCAGTTTAAATTATAAAATTTAACCGGTTGAGGACCCTATTAATCCGCTGGCGCACAAACTCCGTTTAATAAGTATACAATTAATTTCTTTTTAAACAATTTTATATTATTAATATTTTTAAGATTATTTGGTAATTCATTCCAAAGCTTTATTCCCATATATTCAATTCCTTTCTGTACATTTCCGTTCTAATCTCTCGTAGCTTAATTTGGTTGCTTCTTCTTAAATTTCTATTGTTTTCGTGATATTGGATATCAATATTATCCAAAATGTTTTCCTTCTATTATCCTTTCATACATTAGTTCTAGCGTACAATATTCATTGATTTTATCAATTGGTAATATACCATATTTTACAAATAATGTAATGTAACTTAAGCTGGTGTTTCGTTCGATGGTTTTTAAAAATTTATTCTGTACGGATTTAATTACCTTCATGTTGTTCTTATTCAAATTTTCCTATATACAATTGCAATAAATCAGGTGACTATATAGAAAAAGATAGTACAGACTCAGTAACACATTCTTATTAACTTCACGTGACAATTTCTTTATAATTCCTGTTCCCGAACTGATTTTTTTTTTTTTTTTCAATTTGTTTATTCCAATATAAATCGTTCGTTAATGTTACTCCTAAGGAATCAATTTCTTTGACAATTTCAACTTCTTTTCCATTAATATAAATTCTATCTATATCCCTCAATTTACCAATTTTTTTGTTCCTCGTTTTAAAAATTAATATTTTTATTTTAGTGTCATTTATTTTCATGTGATTACTTCTAAACCAAAGTTCATATTTTCCAATTTCTTCCTGTCCAGTTTTTATCAATTCTTCAATGTTACTTCCTCTTACAAATACACTAGTGTTGTCTGCACATAATGTTAATGTACCTTTGTCTGATACATGCATAATATCATTTACATACAGTAAAAACAATAGGGGAGCAAGGATTGATTGCTGGGGAACTCCATGTTTGCTTTCCAATGAATCAGATTTTATGTTATTTACAAGGACAAATTGTTGTCTTCCCTGAAGGTAGTGTTTTAATATATTATTTATCTTTTCTTTAAAACCGTACTGATTTAATTTTTTTAGCAGCAGTTTTCTGTTAATTATGTCAAACGCTTTACTTAAGTCGAAAAATATTTCCATGCCTATATAACTGGTGTCTAAAGATCTTTGTATTTCCGTTGCCACATTTAACAATGCGATTTCTGTTGATTTGCCTTTCATGAAACCATGTTGACAATTATCCAAAATATTAAATCTTTTGATAAATTCGGCTAGTCTGTTATATATTAGTCGTTCGAAGATTTTGGCAAATACTGACAAGATTGAAATTAGTCGATAATTTGATTTTAAATCCTTTTTACCTTTTTTAAATATTGGGATTATTTTTGCTATTTTTAACTCTTCCGGAATCATTTCCAACTCAATGATTTCATAAATTATGAACAATGGCTCGAGAAAAATCTCAGCATTTTCCTTTACCAATTTTGGTCTTATTTCATCTATACCCGTTCCCTTTTTAACATTTTATGTTTGCATGATTTTTAATAGTTCGAATTCATGTATGTCTTTAACAAACATCGTGTTGTCTTAATCATTTTTTAAGTACAAATTATAGTCCACTTCGTTATATTCGTTTCGATTTAATTCAGTATCTACTATACTCGTTTAATTTGTTAGCCATTTGTTATTCTTCAATTATTGTTTCATCATTTTCACGTAATCTCTCTAGATTTTTATTCTTTGTTTAGATTTACCAATTATTTTATTCACCACCCTCCATTTATTTATAGCTTATTTGCACAGTCCATCTCGAATTTGACGACTGAATTGATCCTTTGATACCGGGCCCTTCCCAAGGGCTTGGGATATCAAAGTATTTTCTTAGGCTGTGGGCAGTTCCAAGCAAAGCAGCCTTTTGGAGTTGATGCAATACCATTTTGTCAATTCCTATTGTATTAAGATTATTTTCGAGATTTGGTGGATTGCTCATAATGCCCTATTACTATGGGGGACAACTGCTCTTTTTTCCATAACCTTTCGACTTCGATTTACAGATCTTTATATTTAGAGATTTTGTCAAATTCTTTCTTCTGAATTGTTGAGCCACCAGGAACAGCTACATCTACTATCCAAACTTGCTTTTTTCCACAACTGCTAAATCAGGTGTATTGTGTGTAAGGTGTTTTCCAGTTTGGATACAAAAGTCCCACATCTTGACTTAGTTATTTTCAGTAATCTTCTCAGCTTTGTGATCCCGCAAGTTTTGTTGACTATAACATTATATTTTTGGCATAGGTGCCAGTGAATCATTGAAGAAACTTTGTTGCGTCTTTCCAAATAATCTGTATGTGCGATCGTTATGCATATGCAGATCAAGAGATCCACTCTTTCGTCCATTTCTTTACAAAGGCGACATTTACTATCATGAGATGATTTTCCAATTTTTGTTTTAATTACGTTCGTTCTTAATACCTGTTCCTGTGCATCCATTAACAAACCTTCTGTTTCTTTCTTCAGTGTCCCCTTTTGAAGCCACTGCCAAGTTTACTTCTCCTTAACATTTCCCATGGTGGCCCTAAAATGTTGTTTGTGGAGAGCTTTATTGTGCCATTGCTGCTTTCATCTCAAGAAAGTGTCTTTTTTAATTTCTTCTTTGGATTGCTTAAATTTTAATAATTTTGCTTTGGATACTTCTATCCACATTATTTCAGAACTTTGGTTGATATGTTGAGCCAATTCTCTTTTTTTCTTCTTCTACTGCCGGCTTGATTTGTATCAGATCTCGACCACCGATGGTTCTTGGCAGGTAAAGTTTGTCCACATCACTTTTAGGGTGTAAGGCTTGATTTCTTGTCATAAGTTTATGAGTTTTTCGGTCAAAAGCATCCAGTTCTGATTGTTTCCAGTTAATAATTCCTGCGGTATATCTGATAATAATAGGTGCCCCTGTATTAATGGATTTGTTGATGCTACCACCATTAAGCTTTGATTTAAAAATTTTCCTGATACGTTTTAGGTACTCGTACCTTGTTTTTTCTTTCATCTTTAAATGCATAATGGTGTCAGCGTCAAGTGCTCCAAGGTTTGTAACTTTCATCATTTGAGAGTCCTTTTATCAAGTTTTCAAGTATGAATCCCTCAGATTATGAAATGTTTCCTTTTGGGGGGGGGGCTTAAGGTGGCACAATTTTCCAGCCCACTATTCATCCTGGTATCATTGCTGAAAATTATGACGGTATTAATGATACAGTCCAATTCCGTTTGTGATTTTCCAAGAAGTTTTAGGTCATCCATACATATGAGGTGGGAAATTTTTCTTTGATTCCTTGAGACTGTGTATCCTAGTGAGGTTTGGTTTAGAATGGCTGTTAGTGGAATTTATGCTATGGTAAACGGCAGTTGTGACAATGAGTCGTCTTGGAAAATTCCTCTTTTGATGTTGATTCCCCCCAGGTCTTGTCCGCTTACCAATAATATTGTTTTCAACAGTAGCATTGTGGTTTCCAAAAAAATTCGGATGTTTTTACTGATACCAAGAATTTCGAGACATTTTTGTATCCAGCTAAGTGGGAGCGTGTCAAGAACTTTTAATTTAATTTTATTTATTTATTTATAATAATAATAATAATAATAATATATATTTTTTATCATTTATTACACTCGAAGACGTAATAAACAAACTAAAATTAAAGTATTCATAATATTTTGCGTAAAAGTTACTGTTGCTAAAAAGTTTTAATTGTCAATTTGTTTTAAAGAAATACGATTTAAAGGACTCTAATTATTTTATTGAAATCAATCTCATATGCACAAAACCTTGATGTTTTTATACATAGCATGAAAGTTTAGAGTATCATTAAAGTTTTTACTAACCATCCATGAAGACAGATCGATTGTTTTACTAACTGTTCACAGGAATGGATTTGTTTCCAAATACTCACATGAGCATTTCTTTCATTTAGTTTGGCACAGTTGTCCGTCAAGTGTGTAACACGCGAGCAGGGTGGTGAAAATGGAAAAGAAATTAGTAAACATGGTGATTTGACAAAACGCAAAATTGCTTCCGTTTTGTGTTTGTCCTTGTCGAGAATAAGCTGCTGTACATTATTGAGAGTTAGATGCCGTGCATTATTAAAAATAAAATGCTTTACATTACTTTACATGCATTTGTGAATATATTTTGTGTCTACACGTGTAATAATGATAAATTAAGAAATTAATATTATATTTTAAAAGTGACGTTCTAAGTGCAGAAGGAAAACATTATTCTCTTTCTGTCATCTGCCAGTTCAGTTACAGAAATTGTTTTATTCTTTTATTCATTAACCCATAATTAAAAAGACGCCGAGAAAGAGTAGAAAACTGAAACTTGTTGCATGTGCAGTTGTATCTTTATAAAGAAATACTTCTTCGGTATATTATTTTCTAGGCTGCCGGTACCTGTGTAAAGAAGTCAGAGGCGAAATTATATCTAAGACAGGCGGTAGTAATGCAAGAATTTATAGTTAAGCCGAGGCTTATATTTGCGAAAATTTCTAGTTGTAGAATCTCGCGATTATATGTTTTTGTTGGGATTCAATAACATGAGTTTTGTGATGTACTATATAATTGCTTGCAAAGCCTTTGACAACTATGTAAACCCATTTTTAATAAAAACTGGTGAATACTACAACCCTATTAAATATATTTTTAGAAATATGTTTAAAACTGACATATAAATTCATTGGGAAATACATTAGCACTTGGATGTTTTTGTGTCTCTTTGATAAAAAACTTGTAGAACTATATGTATTTGCACAAATATATAAATTTCGGCAGAGGAAATAAAAAGTGAAGAAGTGAAAAATAGAAAGTAAAGAAGAGAAAACAATGAAAAGGAAATCCATAACAGAGCGAGGCAATATAAGAAGCGTCGCTGTTACTACTATAATTGAGGAGCTCTTTAGAAGTTACAGATTTTCACACGCTTTGTACACTTGCATTAATTAATGTGATAACAGATCTAAAGCCTTTGATCAAATTAAACAAGGGTTACATAATAAAATCGCAAACGAAACGAGGAGACCTTTCTCCTTGTGTGCCATTTTGTCTCCCTAGAGGGTTCCAACTTTTCAATGCAGTTCTGGGAGTAATCTTGTTGAAACAAGACATTAATTGGGGCTGTCCACAAATGACGCCCCAATAATTTTACTATGCGGATCTTCCCCTGAAGTCAATTTAGTATGCGTGCATCTTTACTTTCTGCAATGCTTCATCAAACAATATATCGGTTTGCCTTTTGTTTCACACAAGATTAAAATAAAAGTCATTAAGGTCATAAGGAAAGAACTGGAGGAATTGCGGACAAAACCAGTACCATTTTCTTTTCGTTACTTGAAAAACAAAATGATAAAATTTGACACTGAAGGATTATATCTTATACCACCGCAACAGCAAATTAGTCATTGAGCAAGAAAGGCAATGAGCATGCAAGAATCTTCTCAATGTTTGCAGGGGTTGCGAGGTTATGTTCAGTGATGTGTGGATGAATACTTGACTTAGGATTGTCGAGCTGTCTTTTAATCCAATTGTAGGAAAAGAAGACCTGAAGGTGGTTGATAGACCTGGATGTCCTTAGGTCACTTCCTTAGGTCCTCCTCGTGTTAGATAAAATAAGAAAGTTACTCGAAAAGCCCAAACAAATATACAGTCCATACTGGAAAAGCCGAGCTTCTCGTTAGCTAAAAAAACAAAAAATTATAGAATAGCATTTACTATATGAGTACACTGAATAACTGGGATTAATGCACTATGACAGCATCCCTTTTTCGTATATGTTATTTTATTTTGACCACCAGAGGTCAGTCGTTTCACCAGAGGGCGCTTCGATGAGTAGCTTCATTAGAGCGTAGAATACTGATGGCAAATGCAGGCATAATGAGGCCTTTTGTTAATTGCCTTATGCATTTTAAGAGCCTTCTCAATCACGATGAACCGACAGGTCCCAAGTCTTGTCAATTATGAAATGACTGAAGCATTTTCTATGCCGATAGCTAGACTCAACGACTTCACGCATGATTTCCTGATTGGTATGCTCAAGTTTTCCGGCGCTGGAATCATTTATAAAAACTCAGTAACTGACGCAATGGTCTCACCAAACAAAGAGGAATTAACGCACCCGTCCGTTGTTAATAATTATTTACGGTTTTTGGTAATTGCTCTCTCGTACGTGAACGATGTCTTAGTTCTTCCTCAGTGGGAAACAATACCATGTTTTAAGGAAGCTTAACACAAATAGATCGTGTCAAAAGAGTTTGTTGCACGGTCACAGCAATTAAATAGTGTGAAATTCGTTTAGCCGCACATCTAATGAGCTTAAGCGAAAAAATAAACGGGAGTTATGTCTCTCCAAATGAGTTATGTTTCTTAATGCACCCAAAGTGATAATACAACTCTAGCAACAGCTTTGGCAATAAAAAGTTAGTGTTCTGAACAAACTGAAAAATAAATAAATAAACGGTAATTTAAAATTTAGCGTTTGTTAAATGGACATTTTTTAAATTTAGTCAAATAATCACTTTTAAAATTTGATGAAGCAGCCGTTAAATAAAATCTGACTGAATTTTAAAAAATTGCCTATTTTATATTTGAGACGAATTAAAAAATAGGCATTTTAAATGAAATTAATACATAGCGGAATTAATATTATGTGAAGAAATTAATACTATAGGATGTGACCACCATTAATACTACAGTATGTGAAATTAATACTACAGTATGTGAAATTAATACTACAGTGTGTGAAATTAATAATATGTGGTGTGACATTAATACTAAATAATTATATATATATATTCTGACAGAAAAATGCCCGTACTACAAATATGAGCCAGAGACCGTGCATGAGAACGAAACACACAAGCTTTACTGGGATAGAGCAATCATAACAGACAAGACAGTCCCACATAACCGTCCTGACATAACCCTCGTCGATAAATCGAATAAGACCACGTACTTAATCGACATAGCAGTACCCAACACCAATAACATACAGACAACCTACACAACGAAAATCACCAAGTACCAAGATCTCAGACATGAAGTACGAGATATATGGGGTATGGAAAAGATCCTCATCATCCCGTTAGTCATCTCAGCAACAGGGATAGTACCAAAAACGCTTGCGACGAATTTGGAGATACTCAACATTGACCCAAACACCTACATTGAAATACAAAAAGCCACAATCCTAAACACGTGTCACATTGTCAGGAAGTTTCTAGACATGGCACATTAAGAAGTGATGTAAAAAGAGGCTTGGGAACATGGCGCTCTGCCCGTCCCAAAGCCTGTTTCCGCCAAGAATGGGCGAGGAAAACTTTTATATATATATATCATATGATTTCGTTTTATAGGATACTTGGGAATCGTCTTTATGACTTTTTGGAAGAGAAACTTGAAAAAAAAATCTAGGATTTTTTATTCTATTTCATTCATAAACAAAATATTGCAATAATAAGTCTTTAACATTATTATTTCTATACATAATTCATACATTTCTTACTATAGGTATTATTAAACGTATATCTCGGGTTGAATAGACTATACTTATTTCTGTTCATTAATATTCGTTTAATAATGTACAGTAGTAAAATTGCTGTTGTTTAAGGAATACTCGAATAGTAATAGTTTTTTATTCACTTCCGACGGCTATGGGTAACTTTTGTACACAAGCATACATGCATATATATATTTTCATATTTTGCAAACGATTTTTTTTATCTTTATACAATTGTTCATCATCATCATCACCACCATCATCATCTTATCTGCAGGCGATGTGTTAGCACTTTTGTGAAGATTTTATAAATAGCAGGTAACAAGCTAATTGGTCGGTAATTTTTCAAATCCTCTTTATCACCTTTTTTATGCAAAAGAATTACTGTTGCAGAATCCCATTGGTTTGGTATGTTACCGCTGTTAAGACATTTGGTAAAGAATTTTGCAAGTATGTCTTCTACATATTCTCCAGCTTCTTTTAGGATATCTAATGTAATACCATCATCACCAGGGGCTCTTCCTTTCTTCATACTTTTTATTGCAAATGAAACTTCTTCTTTTAAGATTTTAGGAGCTGTTCCTTCGACTATTTCAGTGTCTTCGTTTAATCCACTGTTACTTTCATATAGTTTTTTGTAGAATTCTTCAACTCTTCTAAGTATTTCTTCCCTATTTCTTGTTACGGTGCCATCCTCTCCTTTTAATGCAATGATGTGTTTCTTCCCAACAGATAAACTTCCTTTAACAACCCTAAGGCTCTTGTTATTTTCAATGGCCTTCCTTACTAACTCACAATTGAATTTTCTTATGTCTTCTTTCATGCTTTTGCGCAGAGTTTTACAAAGTTCTATGTACTCAATCCTGGAACTGGTATTTCGATTGTCCACCTTCATATCTCTTCGCCTTTTCATGAGCTGTTTCGTCTTCTCAGATAATTTGCTATTGTGCTTTTTACAGGTTACACCACCAATTTCCCCAGCAGTTTCAACTATTGTCTTAACAATGTTTTCATTTGCTTCTGAGATATCACTTTCATCAATAAGTCCTTCCAGTGCAGAAAAGCGATTTTTTAATTCCAACTTGAATGCCTCGGTATTTTCTTTTAATTTCTTTAAATCCACCCTCTTACTTACTTGTTTCCTAATGAGCTTCTGTCGTTCTAATTTAGTATTTAAGTGCACTTTACATCTCACCATTCGATGATCACTTCCAGTATTAAATCTGTTCAGTACACTGCAATCTTCAATAATTGATTTCTTGTTTGCCAGGATATAGTCAATTTCACTAGTTCCCCCATTTGGGTGTTTCCATGTCCATTTTCTTTGCGGTTTCTTCTTAAAAAATGAATTCATGATGCTAAGGTTTTCAGCTTCTGCAAATTCGATGAGTTGATCGCCACGTTCATTCCTTTCCCCATATCCGTATTTACCAACCGATGTCTCTCCTTGTTCCTGTTGTCCAATTCTTGCATTGAAATCCCCCATGATGAGCTTGATATGTTGTTTCCCTTTGGTGTGTAACTCTTTGATTTCTTCATAAAATTCTTCAACCTCTTCGTCGGTATGGCTTGATGTTGGTGCATATACCTGTACTATTTGAAGTTGGTATCGCTGGGTTAGTTGAACAACGAGCCTCGCTGCTCGATCTGATGTACTTTCAACTTCCAGAAGACAGTCTTTAATTCTTTTGTTGATTAAGAAGCCAACACCACTTGTTCTTCCAGTTTCCGTTCCTCTATAATAAAACAAATGTCCGCTTTTGTGTGTGTGTGTGTGTGTGTGTGTGTGTGTGTGAGAGAGAGAGAGTTTGTGTGTATTCGTGTTGTTCCAACTCTTCACCTTTTCTTCTAACTTCACTGAGTCCTACAATGTCCCATTTGATCTTGTCAAGTTCTTCTTCCAATTCCTGAAGTTTTGCTTCAGAAGCAAGGGATCGTCCATTAAACGTAGCCAAGGTCAATAACAAACGGCAGCCTGGGCCATTCCAGTGATTCTTAGCACCCCCTGCTTTCATGCCACACTGACCGCTGCCTTGATCAGGAGCACTCCAGCACCTGGAGACTAGGGGCCATGGTTTCTGGTGTGTCAACATAATGGAGGAATTAGCCATAATTTCACCACGCTGGCTAGACGGGTTGGTGAATTAGCCCTCCCCTTCCGCCTTTCTATCCGTGCAGCAAATATTAATTTGCCACATAAATAGAAAGCTCAGCCTGCACCACTTGAAGGCGGGGTAGGACACTAGGTTACTGGCCTGGCCGGTTCCACACATCGTCACATACGTTCAGCGTGTGGGTCTCCTTCCAGTTAGATACCAGCAACAATTTTTCAAGCCAATTGTTCTTATACACACACGCGCGCACGCACACACACACACACACACACACGCGCGCGCGTATAGTCAATTCGCCATGAATTACCATTTGAAGTAAGTCAAGTAAATACTTATAATGTATAACAAGCTCATGACCTTTGAATGAATCATTAATTAAATAAAATAAATCACACATACGGTGGTTCTACCCTAGGGCCGGGGGACATGCCCCCCCCCCAAATTTATTCAGATTTTATTATCTTGCCTATGTGCACGGGCATCGCTGGTAGTACATATAGGCGGGAATTTAATACCCAATTTTTTTTGTCTAGAACTGCCATTGCAAACATGTTACATTAAAAAAGCAATGCAACTTTTCAACATTTTGTAACGGAAGATTATAATTTTTTAATATATTTGAAAATATGTAAGCAGCAACGCATTTTTATAAATAAATCACAAAACGTTTTAGCTAAAGCGTTTTATGTAATTATTTTGTATTGCTAAACTTTAAATTCACTTCCAATTCATTGATATTATTTTTATAATAATCATTTATATGAACATGATAATTTTTAAAAATGATCACATGCGATTTGAAGCTTGTAAAAGTTGGAAACTGCGATCTATAGTATGATGTAATAATTCGCAAACTGAAAATAATCATTAAAATTTTTTAATTTAATATTACAAAAATTAATTTAAGTAGTTCAAAATACTACTTTCAATGCAAGGTTTTTCTGGTTTCGTAAAGAACGCAGAATGAGGGAAGTTCTGTAGGCCAGAATCCCCCTCCCCCGATTTTACGTAATAATAAAATAAAGGATTCGTATTATCGAATGGAGAATAGGACTCTGTCAGCTATACTACTGATGAACATCTTGCGAAATGCTTTTTGCAGAATACAAATACATTAAGATATCATTTAAAACATAATGATATATGGTTTTTGATGTATATACAGGTCCATGCACAATATTTCAAAAAGGGGGTTTTGATAAAAATTGGAGTCGCGGATTTGATAGAAATTTGCTCCTCATAAAGAATTTTATTTTGCAGCTAATAAAATTGTTCAATTGGGGTTTAACCCCAAATTCCATTATACACGGCCTTGTATATATGTACTGTATTTTCATGAACGTATACTCACATTAGTTCTCCTGCATTCACATAGAAATAAAGTGACTTTTAGTATATAAACGTGCGAAAAACTACTTATCAAAATATTAATTATAATTTAGTTTCCTCTATGTTAAGAAGTGTTTCAGAAGCTTTTCAGATAGTTCAAAAATACATAGCTTCTAATCCTTCCATTGTTATTCAGAATGCGCATTTGCGAGACTTGAGGAACAAAATCCGACTTTTCAGTTCATATACGATTTGTTATGGTATTACTCATTCTTTAGCAAACTTGAAACCTGGAAAAACTTGCGTTTTCTTTTCATCACTAGACACGTTTGCCTAAAACTATTCTATCATCTTTAGTCGTTAAAATGAAACGAAAATTTTCTTAATAAGGTATAGCAATAAGCTAATGTAAGATTCAAAATTTCTCCATTGAAATGTATGCACAAACTTTGCACAGTTTCTGCATCAGATCAGTGAATAATTTCAACGGATTTGAAGTTACAAGGAAGTTGTCCCTTACGTATATTGCTTTCGTTAATAAATCGCTGCCTGTTTATGAGAAAACGAACATCATGTCCTCTTAAGAGTTCATGAGCTTTGACGTTTCCGTGTCCATGGGTTAGATAACGACGAAAGACCTTTAGAAAGAGCCAAGATTCAATTAAAAAATGAATTATTCGATAATAGAGTTGTTGCAGAGAGGTAAGAGTCAAAAGACTACCACCATCCCGTCTGTGACAAACCCGGTCGATCATCCAAGTATTTTTGTGGCGCCGGTGTTCCGTTTTATTATTATTTCTTTTTAATACCGAAAGGGTCAACAGCCCGCTCGGGTCATACAAAACGATAAAAGCAAAACCTGTTTCCGGGCTATACTTGCTGTTGGTTGGTTCCGCAGCAACAGCGATTACAAAGCAAAACAGACTTCGCAATAGAATTAGAAATCACCCAAGACTTTCTGCAACCAAACTAATGAAGTTTCATTCTTCATGAAATGATGGCTCCAAGTTTTGATTAAATTTAATGAGAAAGACCGAGGTGATTTTATGAAGCCGAACAAGTCCTCCATGATTGTTGAAACAATGTGGACTATAACTTCCAAAGAAGTATATTTCTTTTACAGAGCTCAAAGTAATTGATGCTGAGAGCTATATTATTATAGCAGCAGTTAAGTACAATGGAGTTTAATTTCTGTTTTAAAAAAAAATGCATTTTTTTTAAAGCAGTGTAAAAAAAATCGGAGGAAGCTTCTAGCTTCTACGATAGTTTCTTGTTTGCCTAATACATTGAAAGATTTGACATTCGATTTTACCTTGAAAATTGTTATTCGTATACCCGGACGTTTTCTTTGTGGATAGTTTCGCAGCGACAGCGAGTCATCAGAGATGCTTAGGCACAACGTACTTGAACTATTCAACTAATGAAGCCCGATATCAACATTAAAAAAAAAGAGTAATTAGGAGGTGCATTTATAGAAAGCAAATTGTGAAACTTATCAAGGCAAATAGTTCATAGTTAATGTTGAATTCAAGGTAAGATTAACGTTAAGGAAGCTTATGACACAAAACTACAGGATTACGTCATCAAAAAATTATGCCTAAACAATTATCAATAATACCTTAATGAACACAACTCTTACCTTAAACATTATGAAGTTCCAGGTTTACCTTCAGTACCGAGATAATGTAGAATGCAATAAAAAAACTAGAATATATTAATTGAGAAACTCAAGTTTGAGATCATTAAGCCTTTCAAAGAAAAAGACATTGAAAGCGTGTTCCTTGAGAGAAAAAAAGACGATAAGCAACCTTCATAAAACAAAGTCGTACCATAGAGTAACTTCAAGAAAAAATACAATTACAAAGCTTTAACAAACAAAATAAGCCATGATGATGTAAAAAATTCTTCTGTCATCGTCTTATAGAAAGGCTTAAGCATAATTTCAATTCCAACGGGAAATTGAAGATTGGATCCTATTTATGGTCATCTTCCCATATTTCATCAAACTCCAATTCGATTTCAACAGTTCATACAAAAAACAAGTCTTAAGCAAAGAAGATTCGATTATAAGAGCAGAGCAGAGTTGAGTGATGCTTTAGCTATTAAAAATAATTGGATGTTATTTCCTTTTCCTCGCTTTGGGATTTTAGTTATTGCTTTTCGTGATAATTGACTGCGGTTAAAGCTATATATGGCGATAATAGCCCACATTGAATTGTCCAAGTTGGAAGCAAAAGAAAACATAATTAGTTTTGCTTTTTCCGTTTCATTATAGTTTAAGATTGGAAAACGACATGGACCTTTATTTTATTCACTTAGACATATATTTAAAAAGAGACAGATTCACTAGAAAAAAATACGAAAGTTTTATCTTTTTCTTATTATTCTTAGACAGTTGATTAACATTGTTCATGCTCTAATTAAAATTTAATATTTTAATTTAATCCGTAATTAATAATGAAACATAAAATGACTATGGGTTAGATCGCTTACGTATATTCAAAATGCGAGAACCTTCTTAGATTATCTGCCAAACTCTTTTTATACACAGCTTAATATTCACGATAATATTACATATAAAATATCATATATTTTATTAGATCATTAGCATGTTTCATCTTTATTAACTTACTTTTTGTATTCATTTTATAAATATTTTTATCGAACTTAGCATATAATATCGATTTACATATATGTGTCAATTTTGTATATAAAAATTTATAACAATCTCGTGTTGTAAAGTTTTAGATTATTATTTTCTCATTTTGGAATCGAAGTTTGTATGAATTAAGTGCTTAAGTTCTTAATGTAACGCTTAAAAATAATGAGATAGCAAGTAGGAGATCAAATAAGATATAATTTTAGTTCTAAACACTTCGTTCTGTTTGATTTTGATATGTATATATATTTAGAGAAATTTCGCCTGGAAAACAGTGCGTGTTTTCACATCTAAATAGCTTAAGTTAAACCTAAAGCATTTAAGCTATTTCCAATGTTTTCGTGAAATCAGTTCGTTGTATCCACTACCAATTGTACTTCTGCAATACCACCCCTCTCTCTCCTCCAAAAACTGCAAGAGTGTTGGAATATTTTATAAGATGTCCTGGATGTTTTGAAGAAAAGTGTTGCCCTCTAATATTGAAGTATCTTAAAAAATAGCTAAAATACAGGAAATTGTTACATTGCTATTTTTTGTTTATCTGCGGGAATCTATACGACACCTTATTGAACAATGGCAGCGACATTTCGTAGCCAAAAACAATGGCCGCTGCGACTGCGGAATGCATATAAGAAGTTGAATTTTTCCAGAAGTTCCATGAAACAATGGAACTCACTGGGTTACGTATATTCGTTTTGCTTTCACGTCTTATTGTTTACTTCGACCATGGCGTACGTGACATTGTCTATAGCTTGAGATGAGCAGGTAACTCATTTTTTCCGGTTTTGAAAAATAAGATCTGAGAGGAATGCGTCCTTGGAATTACCCCTATTTTAAGGACAGTTACTGTAAAAGCTTCACAAAGAACACTCCCAAATAGCGGGTACATCTTTTTAGCGGGCACTTTTCAATTCCGTGTTCTAATGCTTGTTATATAATAACACGCATAGGCATAGAGTTATGGCCCGTGGGGCTCAAACCTCTAATAAATTCAAACATAGGTTTGAGCTCCCCAATAATCTACTAATATTTGGGAAAAAAAAGTTGCAATTTTAGTTTACGAAAATGCTTTTGATTGATACATTTTTTTTGGTTATCGTGATCACGCACTGGAGTTCTTTCTTCCAACCCGAACACTGACATAATTGCTTCCCGACTTTTCGTTGATGGCCAGCTGCAACGTTCTTTCTGCATCTTATGAGTGTTCAAACGAATTTGCATAAGCTCCCCACCTTCCGAGGGAATCATAAGAAAGAAGGGAGTGAGTTTTGACCGGCAAAAAAGAAAACAGCCATCCAGAGATACCTCAGGCGGGTGAGGGACATGTGGTCATAGGCTTAGGATTATAGGGACACACGGGGCTCGAACCTCTACCACCACCACCAACACACTTCCAGGGAAGATACAGAAAAAGAAAATACGCGCTCTGACCACTAAGCAAAAAATCACCATATGATTTTGGAGATGCCTGTGCTTGTATCTCTTGAACTGCTTGCTTGTCTCTCTCTCTCTCTCTTCTCTTTCTACACACATGAAAAATGCAAAATTATTCGCACAATTGAATTTTTAATAGCGATTAAACAGGCTTTGCTAAAGAATTGACACCATTATGCACCCTTTCGTCAAAAGGCATTCAACACATTTACGGTGTTGTTCAGGATAGTAATGCAGTTTCACATTCGTATACAGTACAACCCATCATCGTAATATATGGTAAAATTTTTACTCATACTCCAAGAAAAAACAGGTACCTTTGGCTCTCGTGTTCGCAGAAATTATTCAGCCAACCACCAAACGTAGTACTTACATGCACAAAAAGTGGGAAATCTTCCACAGATATTTATGAATCATTTCTAAAAGAAATAATAAAACCCCAATTAATAGATCAATATGGCGTAATTTTATTAAATTGCTAGAGAGGATAGACCAACAAGGAAGGGGAAAAATCAATTTTGGAGATAAATCATCGCTTGAATTATTATATATACCTGAAAAGCACCATCGGCGCCGACGGCATGAAAATATTGGGGGGGACAATATACCTTTAAAAGGCATTTTGTTTGAAATTGAAGGGGATATGGAACCCTAATGCCAACATTGGGGGAACGGGTCTCCATATCCTCACCACTAACGGCGCCCGTGGCAAGCATCACTGCATTAATTCAACCTTGCGATGTGTATTTTTTCAGACTGTGGAAATATTTCACAAAAGCTGTCACACGATATATTGTACTTCATCACTGTAATGACATTAATGTACACGAAAGAAATACCATAACAAAATTACATTCATTAATCATTAATACACAACCAATTATCAGCTCCAACGTTCAGTGACGTGATTAAATATGCTTGGTATAAGAGCACATAACCAGTTCTCAAACCAAATAGATTTCTCAATGTCAAACAATGGTGTTTCACTTTTTCCAAAAATTCTTATTACACGTTAAATTGTGAAAATCCCTCATTTATTAGTTGCAGTCATTGCTCAAATCCAATTTGTTTTTTGTATTTTCTTGTTCATTTTCATATTTTTAATAAAGCCAAGTAGGTATGATTTTAATAAAGCCAAGTAGGTATATTTTTAATAAAGCCAAGTACGTATATTATTTTTTTAAAGCGAAATGAACGCTTTTTATATAACTAAAACGAGACATTTATCCACTAATAATAAAGTTCTAAATATTTTTGCAATTCATCATCATCATCATATTCAACCATTATCTATCCACTGCTGGATGAAGGTCTCTCCAAATGCTTTCCACACAAGTCTATCCTGGGCCATTCGTTTCCACGTCACCCCAACCTGTTTTCTTATTTCATCCACCCATCTAGTTTGAGGACGTTTTCTAGGTCTTCGGTGGTCTCTTGGAATCCAGTTCAGAATTTCTGTTGTCCATCGTTGATCAGTTCTTCTTGCAATATGCCCAGCCCATCGCCATTTCAGCCCTTTTACTTTAACAATGATGTCCTCTACTCTAGTTTGCTCTCTCACCCAAGTGTTTCTTTTTCGATCTCTCCTAGTTATTCCAAGCATGCACCTCTCTATTCCCAACTGTGCCAAAATAATTACTTTTACCGACTAACTGTTTACCGTAGTCTGAGGGTTGGTTCGGTAAGACATTCGGATTCCTCGGAAAATTGTACGTCCCGGCGCCTTAAAACTCAAACATTAAAAAATCACACAATACTTAAGTAAAAAATGACTTGAAGAATTCACATAACTAAAACTGGTGACAATTAATTGGTAAATCAATAACTGGTAAACTACTAGGATATCTACTTTCTCTTAGATGTTTTCACTCATCAGATTGTGTCCATTTCGCACCTTCGCGGTATGGGGGATGATTTTTCAGTGAATGTTTCATTTGAGTGTTTTGACTTAACCGTCCGTTTATATGAATGATTTTCTTGAGGGCTTGTTTCTGCCTTCCTTTGCGCATTTCTTGAAAGGAAAGGCCTCATCAAATTTGAACATTTATGCTTTTGTTGTTTTGTACCCTCTTATCTACATTTTACGGAAATCTAAAATGATTTGGGTGGGTGTTCATCGTTTAGAACATTCTACTTTGTATCTAGGGGTTAACCATGTGGGGGGACTAATTGACTGCCCGAGGTTAATCTACTTTTTGATAAACGTGTTGGTCGCAGACAGTAGCGTAGCAATTATAAACTCATGGTGGGGGCTCAAGTGGCTTCAAAAAAGATTATGTGATGCGGCTTTAAAAGAAATAATGTGTTTCGATATATAATGGGGGAGGGACTTGAGTCCTCCATTTCATACGCTACTGGTCGCAGACATTGGTTTTTAGAACATAGTGTATGGACAATATTTTTAACAGGAAATAATTTTTACAATGTAAATACGTGATTAAGGAAGGCAAAAATGCACGAGCTCAGTGATTGAATGGAAAACAAAGATAAGTATGGAATGGGTAGGAATTTCGACTTGAGACTGCACAAAACCTTAGAAGAATATGGAGTGACTGAATCAATTGTCTGTGAAAGAAAAGTTGGGATGGTCGGCCACAAATGGGGACACTACACTCCTAGAAAGGGGTTGGGAGCACAAAGTGTTCCTAAGAGGCTAAGCTAGCACTTCTTAAAATATGTGTAGCCGTAAGGAATACATAGTTTTAAACTACGTCGTTATGCTAACTCCGCGAATCGAAAAACGGAAGAATTCGTGGTCTATCTCACAAACGATTCAGAGCAACGTTTTCTCTGGAAATGGTGTTCTTACTGGCTACACGGAAGAGGAAGAGACCAAAATTTTGCCAAAGGACTGAGGCTTGTCATTCTAAAAATTACATTAATTTTAAGTTTGGGAATAAGCTAAACTAATCAATTTTAAAAATAGCAAAGGAAATAATTTGATGAATACATGATTATTTTTAATTTCGATCGAAGTTGAAAACATTAAGTATTTTTATTTATATTTTTGTTTATGTTCTTTCTACATTTTATTATCTATGTCGCTTGCTATATATCCCCGCTATGCTATCCCCTAACATTCCCGAATAGCGGATAAATACTCAATATTAGCAAACACCGTATATATATATATATATATATATATATATATATATATATATTAAACAAAACTTTGAGTTATTCGAAAATTTTTCAATGTCACCATCCCAAAAAAAATTTAACATGCATCAAAAGCACTGCAATTGAATAATATTAAATTATTATAATGATAGTGAAACAATACTATTATTATTTAATTTCAATAATAATATTGTTGCAAAGTATGCAACCGGACCTCTTTAGTATGATTGAGCGCGGCACATGCAAATTATTATTTTTTAACTTGAACTTTTTCTTGAATCCCGTTAACAATGAATAACTAATAACACGATCCAGTCTTTTTCATGTAACGTAAATTATTTTTAATACGAATAAGTTTTCTGTCACCCTGGATGTTCGTACTAACGAGGTTCAATCGTGTGAATCAATTATGATATTAACTGCTTTGGAAATATATAGTCCGATGTATATTTATATATGTCCAATATTTGTTATTCCTTTTGGGTTTTTACTTAAAACTGGAGTATATTAGAAAATAAGTATAAGTGCTTTTTCCGAAAAGTACAATGAAAATAAGCACAGCCATTTTGAATAACCAAGATTTCGGTTATCCGAAGTTCGGATAATCGCGGATTCAACTCAGTGTACGTGCGCATACACACACACATTAATTAAAATATATAAGTAAAATTATGTAGCAAAAATAATACAATGAAATCCAGTTGCTAATAACGACCTCCAAGGGACCGTGCAAATTCGGTCGTTATAACCGATATTTTTTTAAAATTGTAGTATAATGCACTTCAGAGTTCTATAAATTTTTTTAATGGTAAAGAGTATTGAACATTTTGGTTTTAAAATTAAAAAAAAAAAATACTTATACAAAGAATTCAATTACCGTATAAATTAAATTATATTTATAGCCACACTAAATACATAGTACTTTTTTAGTTTTTAAATCAAAAAAATATATAAAAAGAAAGAAAGTACTGAAGTACGTAACATAGAAAACAAATGTGATAAACAATATTCATTGTATAAAAACCAACGACTTCTGCATAGTGCCGGTTTAAGAGTTTTATGAAGCCCTAAACTGAAAAAATAGCATAGGCCCCTAAAAAACGTAGCCCTCGTGATATTCAATTAATAAATCACTTTTTAAGTTCACTATCTTTAATATTTAGGTTTAGCAGTAATAAAACTTTCTCAGACATTTGTAAATAAACAGGATTAGAATAACACTTAAATTTTAATAAGATTTTAATAAGGCTCCTTCAAGATCCAAAGAATCTGAAGTTCCAAAATGGCGAAGCCTTAGGTCAGGAGCTACTTGGCCAATGCGCAGCAAAAAACGAAATTCAGTTCACTTAACCAAGCTAAGCGTTCGACTTCTGTTATTTGAACATAACCATGTGATTCGAGATTTCTCCTGAATCCACTTGGTTCCGATTTATGACTGTCAAGTCACGTGGTTATATCCGATACGTATTTCCCTATTTAGAATCTACGTAGGCTACAAAATCGCCTTCGTTATATACGATGTCGTTATAACCGATATATTTAATATAGAGTAGAATAGCAAACCAAACTTCTTGTAAAAATTCCGTCGTTATAAACGATTTCTACTATATATACAGAAAGTGTTTACACATATTTATAATGATTTTGACAGAATAAATAAAATACATACAATAAAAAATTATTTTCTAATGTCTTCTATCTGATAGCCCTGTTTTTGAATTATCATATTACATCTAGATTTCTACGATAATAGGACTTTTCGTAAAGTCACAAGCGGGATTTTCTCCCATTCCTCCTCCACAGCTTTCCACAGTCCATCCAAGGTAGTGGGTTGGCATTTAGAAAAAAATTGTTTTAGAAGTTCAAATGCACAGTCATCCATCGGCGCTACATCTGGAGACTTGACAAGAATGTGGCTAACTAGTATTGACTTGATTCCAATTTCTTGTCTCATTTTTTCTAGAAATATGGTTGTACTTTTGGAGGTGTGGCTGCTCGCTTTGTCCTGATGGAGTTCAACATTTTGAAAGCCAGTAGGATACATTTTTGCAATATTTTCTTTAAAAATAGGAGTCAGAACATTATTTTGATAATATATAGAGTTGAGTTTTGGATTTTTTCAACTTTTCTTATTTTTTATTTTCCGTTACAAGAAATGCCAGCGATAACCATAAATCATTTATAGAAATTTTTTTTCCTCCCTTTGAAACAAACTTTTGAGTCTCTCTGGCCTCCTTTTCGATAATAAATCGACCTTTGTTTATTACAATCATTTAAATAAATCCATGCTTCATAAATTGTAACAATATTTTCCATCTATTTCCTACTAAATGACTTTCATATAACAATCTGCAGCTAATCTTCCGCTCAGCAACATGCCGAGGTAGCAGACGATGAACTGCACTTTTTTTTATGTTAATCAAATTTAAAATTTTATTAATTATTTTATTTACAGTTATTAATCATTTTATTTATAGTTGATGCTGATGTGTACAAAGCTTTTGTAACTGTTCTTTGAGGTTTTGGATTTCTTGTAAAACCATAGACTGCACTTTAGAAATATTAGAAATAGTACGAACTTTTTGGGGATATTTCTTTTGGATTTTTTCCTCTTGACATTAAAGCCTAAGGATTTTTTCCTTTTACATTAATAATATCGCTTATTTTATATTTTGAAACATGAAAACCATGCTTCTTGCATCGTTTTTTAATTATTGAATATGAATCAGAAAGGGTAGATATGAACCTTTCAATCCACAACTTCCTTTTGTACGCCATTTCACAGCACAAACTAAATTTTTAGTCGCAAACGATTTTTCATTGTCTTGCCAGATTTTTTTCCGGGGCGCTGTTAGTTTTTTTTTTAAATTTAAAATCAAAGTCTTTATAAATATGTGTAAACACCCTCTGTATAATATAATAGAGAAATAATATTGCAATACTAAAAATTTTATAAATATATATGATAATAAATATATTATAAACACAATTATAATAAAATGCTTATTCAATTTAAGGAATGAATGAATGAATGGATATGTGTGTGTGTGTTAAAAAAAATTATTTCGTTGGGTCCCCCCAATAACTTTGAAAACCCTACGCCTATGATAACACCTCTGAATAGTAAATAGATTTTCAAGTCTCAAGGTTTCCGCTATTGACAGGATTTACTATATTAACGAAAGAATTAAAGGAGATTTAGCTTCGAAACACCCAAAAACGGCTATAAGATTGGTACTTTGAATCAGCAGATGCTTCATAAATGTAAAGAATGTAAAATTTACATGAACATAAAACTTTTAAGTAAACCAACTCGTAAGTAAATTATAATTTCACCATCGATAATTCTAATTAGTATACCATCAGAGAGAAGTTCATTCCTGTTTGTCCAGAGAAAAAGGATAAAACTTGCTTGTGATACAATTTTTCCTAAATGTAGAGATTGCAACCGAAATACCGCAAAAATAAATGTTTCAAAACTATAATTTGATTTACAGATTTATCGTAGAAATTTCAAAGGAGTTAATTGTACAGCGAAGATGAATAATAAAAATTAAAATATTGCGAAATTACGGACTTCGCTACTATCAATCAGAAACACTATCAATTTCTGAATTACTTTTTCTGATCAATTCTGATACTTTTTCAAGGCGGTTAGAGTAGATTAACGATAATTACGTTTTATAGTAGAATAAGGCGTAAGCGTTTATTTATTGTAACAAACTTTGTATCAGTTACTAACAGGCCCGTACACGAAGTTTTAAAAAGGAAGATGTTTTTAATAAAAAATGGGAGAATTTTTGATAAAAAAAAGGGGGAAGTTTTTGAAAGATGGTGACAAACTTCGTATCAGTTACTAACAGGCCCGTACATAGAGTTTCAAAATGGAGGATGTTTTGATAAAAAAAAAAAAAAGGAGAGTTTTTGAAAGAGAGAGTTTTTAAAATTTTCTCCCATAAGAGATTTTATTTCACAGCTACTTGTATTGTTCAAATGGGAAAATTAGAGGAAATCCTGAACCCACAAAACCCTCTCCTTGTGTAGGGCCTTGGTCATTAAGTATTGCAAAATGGGTGACACTTGTTGAATTTGCGATAATGGGTGAAAATATTTAGACTCGAATATTTATTCTAATAGTATTAGACACTCACATCTAAACTAAGTCATCAGTAATTTTCTTTAAACATTGAAAAATTGCATTTCAAAACTAACAGTTATCTAAAATTTTCTTCTTTTATGGCCGGAAAATAGGGACAATGACTGCCCGCATAATTAGACAGTTTAATATCCCGTATAATTAGACTTATATATATATATTTATTATAATATTTATGTATAGTCCCGTATAATTAGACAGTTGCGGTATAACAAGCGAATTGCTTGTTATATCGCAATATTATGACGCTTGCGTAAATGGAAAGTTGAAAGACCTAATAAGATAGAGATATCATTAAGAATGGCTTTGACAGATATACATGTTACCATCCTGTGTAGTTATTACAAAATGCTGGTGGCTGAAACCAGATTTTTCTAGAATTTCGCACTCTAAGGTAATTAGTTCTTATGAAAATATTCCTATTTCTATACCAAAAAGAAATCTTCTTTTTGGATTTTTGATAATGCAGCGATACACTTACGTAGAACCTTTATTCAATCAAAATACTACCACAAGTTAGTTTATAGATTATCCAATTAGTATAAATTATATCTAGTTAATTAAAATTATCTAGCTATAAATTATCGCTTTATTTAAATAAGAGCTCATAATTTTCTCTAACGAACTTGCATTGTTTTGATATTTTATAAAGTTTTTTATTTGTATTATACGCAGCCATATAGTTGCTTTTCCAAGCAGATACTCCAATTTTTATTTGGCTTAAATCAAGAATTAACCATTTTTTTATATATCAGACCTCAAAAATCTCCATCAGTTTTAATTTGCTTATTTAAGGAACCTATATCTTCTTGATTTGTAAATCAGGAGATCTAACTATTCATAAGCATTTTAAGGAGGCTCAAAGGACGTTTCGTAGAATTTTATTTTTTACATACTGGATATCTTTCTTTCACGTATTCGATTGTGAAAATCTCGTCGCACAAGTAAACTATTTTTTTTCCAAGCGAACGTGTGAGAAGTGTTAAGAGAGTTTGGGTTTTTCCCTACCAGTTCCGCATTCTGAAATGTGTTTCCTGCTCCAAAAAAATTTTCTATCTTTGTAGAAAAACTCGATATAAATCTAAAGAGCATCAGATGCGTTTTTCAGTTATGCAATATTTATATCTTTTTCTTTTTTTTCGTGTATTTTATTACTTACCTCGTATTTATTATGTTTACTTACTTTGTATTCTTATGTCTACTTACTTTGTATTCTTATGTCTACTTACTTTGTATTAATTATGCTTACTTATTTTGTTATAATTATGTTTACTTACTTTGTATTAATTATTTTGCTTACTTTGTATTAATTGTTTTGCTTATTTATATATATTACTTGCTTCTTGTATTGCATGTATCCTTAAAATTTTAGCCCAATGGCTCTTGTATCTTAAATTGGCTATTAATAGAATGAAAGTGCAACAGACACTTTCAGTATCATGATAAAAACGTTTTTCATTATAGACTGATTATTCTGTGTATATACTGATGATATTCTACTTGATTTACATCTTTGGAACAGGACTGCACACAGAACGAAAGATGATTAAAAACAATTCAAGAAATTTGGGATCATGCAGCATTGCATTTACATTTAAAGACTAGCTGTTTTTATTAATATTATTTCTAATTTTCAAGGTAGTCATCTACGCCTCTTTTGAAGAGGTGTAGATGACTATCCTGCCTCTTATCTTTTTACAGCGCTACGTTTTGTGTCTATATAACCTTTTTGTATCATGTTCAGTAGAGAGACGTTTCATTTAAGAGATCTGCAATGAGTTCGGTTGTAAAAGCAATTAGAATAAAACATTCATCTAATTAGATACTATAGTAAGGAATAAACTATTTAAATCAGTGCATAATAAAATGTGAGATAGATTAGACAGACAGACAGACAGACAGACAGACAGACAGACAGACAGATAGATAGATAGATAGATAGATAGATAGATAGATAGATAGATAGATAGATAGATAGATAGATAGATAGATAGATAGATAGATAGATAGATAGATAGATAGATAGATAGATAGATAGAAACATATAGTGCAAAAATTAGCAAAAGCATATATAAAATGAAAAATGCAAAAAAAAGTGTTTGAGAGAGTTAAATAAAAGAGGTTTGATAGAATTAAAGTAAGAGAAAAGATTAATATAAAAATTTGCAATTCAACTAAAAAAAATATATATATATGCACTCAGAAATATATAATGTAACGTAAGCATACAGCCTTAGAACCATCGTCAGGGCCTTTTCCGAAACTACATGCTTGGCGCCTTTTCTGGAGGTATGTCGCAAAATACAAGCAAAGCATATTTGTTACATGTATAAAGCGAGATACCCATGGGCCTTGGGTATAACCCCAGTAACGCCTTTTCTGGAGGTATGTTGCAAAATATAAGTAAAGCACATATGTTAGATGTATAAAGCGAGATACCCATGGGCCTTGGGTATAAACCCGGCAACGCCAAAAGTTGATTGTCAATAAGTGAATGGATCTTCAAAGCATCTATCTGCTCGCGTGTTTAAATGACTATTTTCTTGTAAGATTTCAACACAATTTTGTAACCTTTTAATGAAATTTTTTACTTAACTGAAGAAGTACACATCACGAGGTTGACAGTATGGGGTACAATGAGGTGGAATTAATTCAACAGTAGAAGAACAGGTGCCGTCGTCATTTGAAAGGATATTATTAAAGTGTGCTGGATCTATTTAACTACATAACAGGCTGGATGGCTACTCCAAAGCTTTTTCAACTTTTCAACTTTTTAATAATCAACAATTAAAATTCGAGTAGAAATTATCACTGCCAATAAGCATACAATTAACATAACTACATAAATATGAATTTTATTAAAGTAAGTTTATGAACAAAATCCGATTGTAAGCGAAGTATTTTTACTAATAAAAATATATAAATAAATACATAAAAAGGATACATTAAAAAAAAAAAATGATCGATCCTCGGGCATCGAATACAAAAACACGGCGCGAAGAGCCGACAACTTACCGCCCAAGTTACCGATTGGCTTGCAGAGGGCGTTGTGTTTTAAGCTCATATATAATATGCAAAATCTTTAAAAATTCGTATCTCCGAAAATAAGCTGCATTGGCATGAATGCCGAGACACGTATTTCCTTATTTTGTCTCTACTTTCATCAAAAAAAATTTCATCAAAATCGGCGGGGCACTCACTGTGGATTCCCCTTGTTAGACAATTTTACATTGATTTCTTCTATATTTTTCATTATTATATTTTTTGTAAATTTAAAATTATCTACATATATACTCTCTCTCTCTCTCTATATATATATATATATCATAATTATCATTATCATGATAATATATATGTAAAATGGGCCTTTTCTTTTTTCAAGGAGAGGATAGTGAACAATTATACAAATAAATAATTATTATAAATAAAACAATTAAAATAACAAATGAAATAATTAACAATATTATATAAAATTATGCTATATATTTTTATAATATTCAAATAATGCACTGAATTAATACAATGATAGATAATGAATTGTAATACTTTTGTAGTTTTTGCGTCCTAATTTCGAATTCATATTTTTTTGGTACTGTGCTTTGAAATTATTGTATGGTAAAAATATATTTAGCAAATATTACAAACTCATGCTGATTTACGAGTTAATGCCTCAACTCGACTTTTAAATAATGCTTTGCTATGACCTACAGGTTTTCAAGGAATTCGAACCTCTTGGCTCACAGAGAATCAAATCACGAGCTAAGCATGTGTACGAAAACAGCAAGCGTTCGCTGCTATTTGAATTTAAAGACGAATGTTCTGCAAGGTAGACAAGTGAGTAAGTAAACTCTACGCCACCATAGGGCGTTGCTTCCTTATCATTAACCAATTGTTTGAAATAATCATTTTTTCTTTGTGTTCTCTTGTTTTAATTCTAAATAAAAAAAAAGTTTCATAGAAGGTATCTAATTTCTGGTATTATTGTTTCGGACATTTGTTAAATTAATTCTTTGTCAATACTTATTTAAGAATTATGTCTGAATAACATCATTATTCACTAATTAAGACCTAGAGAAATCATCGTTATTTAATTTAAAATATTTCTTTGTACCGTTTAAGAACAAGCGATATTGATGTCCAGACCTCTTTTGAACTGGGGTTCCTGAACGCTGGTTTCCCTTATTAAAGGTTTTCCTTATTAAAGGCCTCACCGCTGGCGAGGGAGAAGTCATGCTAATGGTCCTTGGTTGTACCCCCTGAGATATCTTTAGCATACTTTTAATAAAATGGCTGAATTTAAGCATCAAGAATGGAATAATGGAAGACATCAATAAACTGCTAACGTTTTGACGTTTCTCTGTTTCTTGTTGGCCTGCTTATAACAGGTTAAGCATCACTTGCTTATTTTCCAATGGAAGAATAGGACAAAGTGAGAATTATAAATCCTAACCCAAGAAACAACGACGTTTCAAAACACCTACTTACGTACACTTGCTCATTAATCTAGGATTAATTAACCACAGTAAAATCTAAACGTTAGAAAAAACCTGGCGTAAGAAATAAAATAAGCACACACTGCATTAGAATTGATACTAATTTATTCTTACGAAACGCAAAAAATGATCGAGAAAGATAAAAACAATCTCTTATAAACGTTGTTATCCTTAATCACTGTTTGTATATTAATTTTAATGGTTGTTTATATACTAACTAATGCGATTGTTTACAAATTATTTATATACATTGTGTCCCGGAAAGAAGAGATCACCATTTTTATTTCGGCTTGTAGGAAACGGAACAACTTCGATATGATCTTGTTTTAAATCTTTTTTGAATGCACTATATATATATGAATTGCAAATCATCTCTTGACTGAAAAGCACAACAGGAGATTTTGAAAAACTCGATTCGTAATATCTTAGGTTCTAAGTATTAAAGTTTCCTATAAGTTAAAATATAAAGCGTAATCCGTCCTTTCTGGGACAAACTATACATCTATAAATAAAATATTAAAATATTTTCTATTATTTCTTATTTTCGGCAACAAAAGCTTAATACTTAACAGGGATCCATCCCGTAGCTATGTTACTATTTTTTGTTATTAATGTCTATGGTATTGAAAAATAAGAAAAGGAAAAACAATAAAAAGTAATTGAATACTGTGTTTTTATATATTATTGGTATAATTTTATGTGTGTGTGTGTGTGCGCGTGTGCATGTATGTAAATTTCAAATAACCCAAAAGAGCATAGACAAGTGCTGCATGCTCGGAATAACTAGGAGGAATCGAAGGAAAAGAAATAATTGGATGAGAGAGCAAACAAAGATAGAGATGGTTAAAGTAAACATAATCGAAATGGTAATGAGCGGGTCATGTCGCAAAAAGACTTAATCAGCGATGGACAGCTGAAATTCTCAACTTGATTTCAAAAGACCATCAAAGACTTAAGAAACATCTTAAGACTAGTTGGGCGGATGGAAAAAAACAAAAACAGCTCAGGATGATATGGAAACGAATTGCTCGATGGACTTGGGTGGAAAGTACTCGGAGAGGCCTCCATCCAGCAGTGGATATATCATGGTTGAATATGAGGATGATACTTACATTAAAGTAAAAATAAAATGTCCTCTATAGCTGCCACTTGTGTACGTTTACCATAATTCTCTATGGTATTTTAAAACTGTACGTTTCATTAGAGTGGCGTGACGTTTTGCTAAGGTTTTATGATGCTTGTAAGATATAATTTTTTAATTATTATCTTCATATTTTGCACTTATAATTAATTTCAATATTTATAAGTGCAATAAATAATTTCAATATTTTTTCCATACCCTTTGTCATCACAAATTTACATAAAAAGCCACAGTCGAATTTCAGAAAAATTGCACAAACTTGTGTGCCATAATTGTATGCATCCAGAGAGGGAGAGAAAAAGAATTCAAATGTACAAATATTTATTGACATTTGAAATTTTACGCGAGACATAATATCGCCAGGCCCTAGGGCCTAGGCGATTACCTAACTCGAGTTACCCTACAGCCACCTCTGCCTATACGTATGGTCCCCTCGTTTACCTATTAAAAATTACGAAAACAAGAAATGTTACAAAACTTACACCACTCATCACTATTACACGTGAGCTAGTTGCCCTTTAAACACCCGTACGAAATTGTGACGTCGACTGAAGCGTCACATACAGGTTTTTACGCGGTTGAGCCTCCAGCTAAGCGTATGCGAGTTCGCTTCGATGGTGCGTTGACAGTGCATTGTTAACTTTGGCGAGGACTGGACGTTTGACGGTCTTTGGCGCGGAGTGGGGAATGCTTGGATTTATTTGTTGCTATTCCTTAAACCAGCGACTTGGCTACGCCTTGTGATTTCTGTGCGCGAATAATTGTCGAGTGTGGATTATACCTTAAGTCGATACCAAAAATACCATAACGAGCTTAGAGTTAAATATAGTGTGTTTTCGAACTATTCTTCTTGGACGGATATACCATTATTTGCATAAAGTAAGTGAAGTTTAAAGTAATCTCAATGTTTTATCCCTTCATTATCTCTATCCGTTTGCTATATCTACCAACCTTCCTTTACTGTATCAACGAATAATATTAATGTTTTTAAATTTGGACGGTTGTTGATAATTAAAGATATCATATTTTGCAATAATTATGAAAAATTATTCGAATAATTCCAGTTTGCCGGTTTAATGTCAAGTGGTATCCCTTGATCAGGCAACTTGCTTAGTTTATTTACAATCCGTTTTCATCCAAACGGTTACAGGCATATATCTATATATGCCTGTGGGGCCCGAGCCCCACCAATACTTTAAAATAAATTGCAATTTTACATATACTGTAATGTATAAATGTACATAATATGTGCTCGCACTCCCCCCTACTCCCCAATAATTTTGGAAATTCTATGTTAATGTAAACAGTATTGCATGTACTGGCGCATTTTAATAAAATCACGAAAGCAAATTAGTCTGATTTGGATACTTTATACATTTTTCAACACGTTTCTGTTGCGTCGTAAAAAAAAAAGAAAAAAAAAGAGAAGAACGGTTACCCGACTAAATTTATCGCTCGTAACTAATGTGGTGTTAGTGGTGGAAACAGGAATGTAGAGGATGAGACTAGGAAGACATCAGTGGTTTTGCCATATGTGGCGGGTGTCTCAGAAAAGCTGTCTCGAATTCTCAGTTGTGTGAATGTTAAGACCTACTACAAACCTGTCTACACCCTGCGTGATCTATTACTTAAAGTTAAGGATCGCGTCCCTGAGGAGGAAAAATCTGGTGCTATTTACCAAATACCGTGTGGAGACTGTGACAAGGTGTATGTTGGACAGACGGGAAGATCGATACGTCTACGAGGGAAGGAGCATATGCGTGCGGTAGCTAGGGGAGACGATTCAAACCAGTTGGCTGAACATGTCTTCAGGGAGGGTCACGAACCAGATTGGCATTCGATGAAAATATTACATCAGAATGTGACGAATCTGGGGAGTAGACTTTTTCTGGAATCATGGGAAACCTACGGTTTGAGGAGTCGTGCAATAAACATCGCAAAACCTCTACCAGAACCTTACAGGATTTTTGCAAAACCTCGAGTTGGGGGTGTTCATCTGACATCGTCGGGTGCGGGGGCTTTCCCGGCGAGGGTTTCCCCGATTGGGGTTTCCCCAGCTGGAAATGCTCCGCACCAAATGGCGTCAGATGGGGATTCCCAACATGCGGGTATATAAGCTTAGGACTTTCACGAACTCTTCATTCTGCCTTCACTTGACAAAGGGAGCAGTTGGCTCCCGAAACGTCGTGTTTTTAAACCTTACGCCAGTGTCAAAATAACTGTTTGTTATGATAAATCATCTTGAAATAGAATCATGGTAAAACATTCGTTAGGCCTTGCGGTGGTGTAGTGGTAACGCCTTTGCTTAGCATGCCATTAACTCGAGTTCGATTCCCAAAGATGCTGGGAAAGCTTACATATTGAAGTCCGACGATTAGTTCCGTAAGCTTCAAGAGGTTAAGATTCCTCGGAAAACCTGGGATTACAGTGCCGCCTTCGGCGGCCACCCTTCCCAATCCCCAATTTCGCAGTTTCTGTATATTGAATGAACAATTTGTAAATCTAATATCGTTTTTATGTGTTTTAGTAGTTTATAGAATAGAATGTTTTATGCTAAGTATGTAAGAATTGAATGTATTTATTCGAAAAGCATTGTTTGCAACTTTTCCTTTCGGAATCGAAGTATGACTTAAATAAAAAAATTCTTATTTGAAGCAAAATTGAAGTGCTTGAATGTCCTTTCTCGAAACTAGCATGTGGCAAGCAAAATTTCGAGAATAAGCAGTAAAGGTTATTGGAAAGCAAAAGGAAGGAAGACCACATGTATTAAAACAAAGGTTGCCACTACCTACCCGCCAGCAGGAACAATCGACTGAGCTTTGGTGTCTAGAATAACAATGGGAAAGTCCAGAGGTTCATGCTTACGAAGAGTAGAGTGCTTTGCTTATACTTACTGTGTGATACTTGTACTTCAATAGAATGCTCGTCTTTTCATCCCACGTGCTTTTGACATGATATACAAGAAGAATCTTTCTTTGCAACCTCGTAGAATTGGCAGATACTGTTTGAGCAGAAATCGTACCAAGTTTTCGCAATGATTATAGCGCCGTCTACATACGTTTTTTAATCCAACTCCTCGAAAACTGTAGAAAATCATTAGGCATTAATAGCAAAATCACTGCTCTGGGAATTTTGAAAAACATGGGGAGTTTTTTCCTTGATCAGTCACCAAAGTATCGTCTAAGATTTTGTCAATTATTTTTAACAATAAAACACAAAACGTACCTCTCTGGTAACTTTAAAGGACCGATTAACTCCCCAGGAGCCAATCCCTGCGCAGGATTTCAAAATAGATAGATTTTTGGTAAAATAAGGGAAGATGTTTGATAAAATAAAAAAAAAAATTATGTAAGGGATATTATTTTGGAGCTAATAATGATATTCAGATTGGGAGGTAACTCAACTCCTCTCTTGTGTACGACCCTGCTACGAGCCTTCAGGCGATAGTCTCCACACTTCTTTTTACCGTCTGAGTTTTTTCTCCTCAGGTCATCAAAACATCGTCAGAGTTTCTTTCAATTATTGATTACAAGAACAGCAGAACTTCCTTTCCATCATTCCATTCAAGATACTTTTCATCCTGCTTAAACTAAACAAGCAAGATGATACAAAACATTTTTATCGTGTGGATTAAGCTTCTCGTTTTCTCATTGTTTTTGACCACAGCCTTAAATGGAGGGAATAAAAATGTGTTACGATAGGTAAATCCTTTATTCCATCTGATACCATTTTTGTGGATATCGTCGTAGCCTATTCTGGGTCGCGAGATAAACAGTTGACCATCTCTTCCATATCATCATATCACATACAATAAGCACACGTTTCATCGTCTTATGAGTGCAGTGCACAGACTTTTTTTTTTTTAATTTTGGCTCCAAACCCATCTGGGAATTTACATCTGCCTTGATGCTGTCAACCTTTCTATCGTTATCGTGTATAAAAGACGTGTAGATCTGTCTTGTGAGTACTATGCGAAGTAAGTATTGCGATAATAAAAAAGAAGTTAGGATAAAATGACCCCGCATTTTACAACTTAATTAAAAAATAACTTATTTACCAAAAATACACATTCAGTAGAGCTAAAATTTGCATGTTGAATGCGGTTTTTGAGGTTTAGGCAACGGTATGTTATGGTCTTTCGCGATTAGAACAACTTGTACCCCAGCAAACAAGCTACTGTTATCGAATAACTTATTATCGTTTTATGGACGAAATTATCATTCGTAGGTATATTACTGAATGCAAATTATTTTTGTCAAATAACACCAATTAATCACAACCTACACAAATCAAAGCATGCAAATAGAACAGTAAAGAGTGTTACCAAAAGGAAAAGAAAAAAAATCCCTTCCGGCTGTGTGGAGTCGGCTCACATTGTGACTTCATATATCCGTAGTAATTTATGATATAATTTCATGCGTTAACGAATATTTAAATATAGAATATCGATGAATATCATTCAGTTCATTCCGAAACGGTAGGTCTTTGACCAAGCTTTTGTAGAAGAGTGAAATATGCCATTCCATGGAAATTTAACAACCCAACCACATCTAGCGTCACAGATCACCGATTTTCATAAATAACCAATAATAATCTATCATTTGGTGCAATAAAACGGGAATTCAACGGAAAAAAAACTTGCAAGACTATGAAAGAGTTTTAAAAATTTATGGTTATGAAGTTTATGGTTTAAAGTAATAAATGTTTGTGTAAATTCCGCCAATCGAATCACATAAAATAGTGCGATTGGCAGTAGTGGTAGATGGAGATGAGAATATTTTTATGGGGGTATGAATAAGATTTTTTTGATAAAATTTTACATTTTATCAAAATACCATTTTATTCTGTATAAACTGCGATTGTTTGGGGAGCGTTTAGCCTCAATCTCTCCCCCACCTTCTTGGAGGGTCGATGCTTAGAATTAACGAAGTCGTCAAAAAATTAATTTTATAATTTTGTCTTTTTACTTTACATAAATATCTCTTGTGCTTCTTGATGTGAACTAATTGTCAACAGAAATAAACTTCAACGGGGAAATTTTTTGAAGTACTTTTGTCTAAAAAAAAACAGTAATTATTCATTCAGAAAAATGAATATCGTGTTAAGAATGCTAGCCTTTATAACATAGGCGTACACAAAGTTCATAAGCGGGGTTACATGCTTACAATGTGGAGGGGGTGTTGCAGAGCTATAATTCCATATATCCATACGTATATATACAACATTTTATCACAAGGGGGGGTTACTACCCCCCTGCGTACGCAAATTCGCTATGAATTTATATCTGACTGTTTTTCTATGATGATTTAGGCTATATTAGATAAGCAATACATGTACCATACTTCATGGCATAATTATTTTGTTTTCGTCTTGAAATACTTAGTAAAACGTATATACGTTTTATATTTAATTTAATTTACTGTGGAATGGGAACGCGTTTTACCACAGTAATAGACAATCATCAAAAAGCGGACATTTCTGACCTCTCTATAAAAATGGAACGTTGGCAGAACGCGTTATCCGGCACATTCGACGTTTGGAGCAGATGTTTTTGATAATCCTTGAGTAAAAAACAGGTTTTAACATAGCCTTGCAGTTTATCACAAATACGGTTCCGGTGTAGGTATAGTCCGCTAACCTACCTCAGCTATCTATATCTAGTTCAGTTTTAAAATGTACTGTTTAACGATATTGAGTGAGTGATCTCCAGTGCTATACTTTGAACATTACTGCCTTTTCTGTCAGTATAGAAAGATATTTTGGTATAAAAGCCAACAATATCGTTTGTTTGTACCGGTCTAAGAACCCCAGTTTTATAGAAAAATTGGTTGGGACCGGAAACTGAGCCTCAAATAGGCCTACCACCTGTATGGTACGTTTCCAGGGGGAAACGCTTTTTTTTTTTGTGAATCCTCTCACACTGCACTTCCGCTCCAGATATTTATAAAAAGCAGAAAAACCTGCTACGGCTTGCTTCAAAAGGATGTAAAAGCTATTCGATTGCATTGCAAATTTTTTTTTTTTTGCTTACGTGCCAAACCTAAGAGCAAATTAAATGTATTATTAAATTTAAAAGCTGGCGAAATTACCGTTGTTTCTTCAGTGTTTAAAATTATACTTATTGTTTCTACAAAAGTACTGACTTACATTTTTTTTTTTTGATTCTTTGTCTACATTCAAACTTATTAGCACAATTTGATTTGTTAACGATGATTCCGTATTATTGGTTGAGTGCAAAGTTTCGTGCATCTTAGATCTACACTATGGGCATACTTTTGACTTGTTCTAACATAAGTATTTGCTCAATTTAAGCTTAACCACCTCGTATGCCTACATTGGGCGTATATTAATCTACGTTATCCTGTCTTATAGGCTTAAGTCTTGAAAAGGATTTACAGTAGTCAAAATTTAGTATTGAGATTTTGGCCCCAGTCTCGAATGACTTGAGCGCTATCGGCATCCAAAGGACAAACAGCGACTGCAAGAAAGTCTTGTACCATCTCAGGGGTATCTGATGTTCTTAATGAGACGATGACTTGTATTCTTGTATATCGTTAAATATATGCATCATCTTTTGATTTGTGAGACAAAGAGCTTGAGGCGTTAAGATACCAAATGATCCATTGTGACTGAACAGACACACATGAAGGCGTGATAGTTTAATAATGCTTAAATCAACGGTTTGAGGAGCTGTTGTAGATGTTTGAGACATAAGTTCACCTCAGACGTAAGGCATTTCAACAATGTAAAACGTACGGGTGCATCGATTGCCTAAGATCAAAGACCTCGTAGTACTATTGTCATTCTGGGCCGATGTGGGAAAGAGTATAAGGTGATAGTTGTATGCAGCAGGTAGTTGTTGCCCCTAGCATAATAGAACGTGACTTGAGATTGAAATAACTTGACCACCTTATTAGGGAATAGTTTTTACCGGCGATTAAAAATGGAGGTTCACTATTCTTTGTCTCATTGACAGAAATTTTGTTTTTGCGCCACAGAAATTCTTTTTACTTGCATCTAGTTCCAATTTTTCCACTGTGAGCGTGCGAAATGTTATCAAAATGAAAAAGTAAGTATGATGATCTTGAAACTAACTGCTTTGCATATTAATTTTGAACGCATGTTTTCAGATAGGTTTTCCTGATATATTTTTAATTTTGAAGAGCTAGGCTGAATTATACTTAAAGATAAATAAACAACAGCCACGTTTTGAAGTTAGTTTTCAATTTTCCCGTAATACGGTTAAGTACCCCAGAAGAGGGCGTTAAAATTCCATGATAGTATTTGGAACGTGGTTCGTAGTACTGGATCTTTTTTTAGCAGCGACAATCAGCGGCGCATTAGTTTTATGCAATTCGCGTTCCTACCTAATATTTTACCGCATCTTACCCCGAGGATACGCGAATTCCAAAGGAAAGTCCTTTTCTACAAGGGGTCAAACACTTCCAGGGAAGACGTGTCCATCCGAGCAAAATTTCGTACAGCACTTGTTCTTACTCTAAACACACACGACTAGGTGACATGTATTCGAGTCTTTGGGGTCGTTGATAATAACTGCTCTGGCAGCTTCTCCTAAAGAAGGGGAGGGCTCTGTGTGATTCGAAAAGCTGTAATTAGTGGAGCATCAATCTTTGCTATTGGTGGGTCTAGTCGTATTGACGTCTTGTTTCTTTCGTTGTGGGTACTATTTAAGGTGACAACAAATTTAGTTTCCGCGTTTGACCTTTGGAACGCCAAACGAAAGAATTAGTGGACTTTACACTGAATAATTCTCCAGTTTAAAATTCAATCGCTACTTTTTTTTCTTATAAACAGAGTGATACAATTTTCTTTGCACATTTTCTGAATAATTTGTAAAAATGAAATTCGTCTATTTCTAAGTTAAAGGACTCTGCGCATCTATGCAAATCATTCTCTAAAACAGACTGTATAACAAAGAGGGAACCCACTAAAACGCATGGTCATGTCAGAATATGTAGGTTGTGATTATGTCAAAGTATGTGCAGGTCAACATGTCCGGTCATATACGTTTTTTTAAAAGAACAATTACAAATTTTCTACTGTCGTATACGTAAGTTCTCCAAAAGACCTATTGGCAAGCTTCCCCCACCTCACGTTGATTGAATAGAAGTGAAAATACTCCTGTGATATTTTTCATCATGCCACCCGCCGCTTACTAGAAAACTACACCCTTCCTATTTACGAGCAGTTGGAACATAGCGGAAGGGCGTTCTAGTTGATACAAATAATATTCAATTAAATCGTACACTGCTGTTTTCGTTCTGGGTAATAAAATTGCTTTATTTGGACGCTGGAAATAGGTAGGTGTATTAAAACATTTTGAATTTCCTTTCGTAGTGCCGAAATATACCCATAGACATAAGATCTAAAAAATATAGGATGTTTCATTTTACAAAATGCTTTTAATTTTAGAAATACTTGATTATTTTCAATTCTTTAATTACGGAATTTTAGTTTGAACTTGATACTTGCATTTACCACGCCTATGGATGGCGTACAAATCAATTTCATTCTCTTATTAAATTGAATCCGAGTGAAGAGGGCATGCTTGTTCGTAAACGAAATAGGAAGTCCTGTTAACCCGACCATCCCATATTTCATGTATAGTCTTAGAAAACTCAGCGGCTGCCCCAACCGATTATACTTACATTGAAGTAAACGAAATGCCATGTACCTGAAAATTGCTCATTTCAACGGAATGAAATTTGGTGTTTTTGATTCTAGCACTAAAGCTCATCTAATTTTTCAGATTGTCGATGTATGCCGATAAAATGCTGTATATAATCTTCTAGAAATTTACCGTGTCGGTGGTTAGGGCTTAAATCTTTGTGACCAGGTTATGCAAAATTCACCGCAGGTAGCAAAGGCTCTGTTGCACGGTGGTGGCGTATTCTAGTGTGCCATTAATTCGGGTTAGACTCTTGAAGGTGCCAAAAAACAAAAAAACGATTACCGAATAATTGCTCACTGTTGTCCGGGAGGGGGCTGATAGGGTCCGTGCCTTGTAGAAAACGTTCGGATTGCTCAGAAAACTGTAGGTTCCGACGCTATATGACCTTTGCTGTCCCTTCGCCGTAAAAACACAAACGAACCCCAACAAACTGGGACCTTTATTTGTATCGCTCAAAAATCATGTAACATCGTTAATGCGGCCCAGCAGTCTCGAGGCGTAAAATAATTTATTAGTGATCAAAAAACAATGGAATGCGATTTTATTTCTTCTTGTCCTTATTTTGAAAAACGAAAAAATAAATAATAGTAATAATAAAGAAAAGCACATGGGAGCAACATTGGCTTGCATTCCATTTTGTTTCGAAAACAATGCGCGTGCTGGATCTGCTGGATTCCTTCTCCAACGATCATTGTTTCAGAAGTGACCGTGCAAGCAGGACAATTTCCTAGTCTTCAACGTACGATCAAGAACTCGATCACCAGTTGGTGACACGGGAACCAGCGAATGTCGGTCGACTCGTGGCTTTGCTCATGTCGTAATGCACAATTATGCGAGTTTAGAATGAGACCTCATGGAATTCAAGTACTCGTTGAGCGAATAAAAAAACAAAGAGCTGCACCTCCGGAAATTTAAACGCTTGTGCCAATTGATGTAAAATAGGGCAGGATGTACTTTTGGAAATTTTGGATAAATATATGTGCGTTTTTTGTATCGTCTTGCGGAGGCCATGTACGCAACATTCCTAATAACACCTTAAGTGTAATCAGCACGGAGATGGTATACAGTGGCGTACATAATCTTTTGTACCTTGGTATCGTGTTCGATTCTCGATTGTTAAAGACTCTACTGGTTTTAATCGTCGTTGCAGCGAAGTAGCTGAATCTTCATGAAATGATACAGTATGAATTTAGTTGCATTGTGATTTCAGGGCCGGCGCAAGCAAATTTGGCGCCATAGGCTGACGACCTACGCTCCCTCTCCCCCCTGTAAAAAATCGACACCCTGATATATCTTGCAACAACCGAAAGGTAAAAAAAATACGGCATATTCCTACTTCTGGCTATAGTTCCGGTTAAAACGAAGTATGATAATCACAGCTTATCTCATAACGCACAAATAAATGATCAAAAACAAAAAAATAGTCTGGAATTTTGCTGTTGAAAGGAAGAATTGTAATTCTCAATGTCTTGTAATGATGGACAAAAATATCAAAAAGAGAAAGCGTCCTCTAAGCCTCTGGTGGGGTAACGGCAATGAGAAAAAATAATGCAGAGTTACGCAAATTGGTTAGAAGAAAATTTATTAATGTAAGAAAGCAAGAAGTTGAGGGTATGGAAAAAATGGACAGAGAGACATATATGAGGAAGAGTTAATATTGTTGAAGACATTCAATCAAGAATAATCCATTCAGTTCCACTTATTTATTGCTAAGTTTATCTCAATTACTCTGCAGTATGAAGTTTCTCTAAAGAAATATCTGTCGTGATGCCGCCCTAGGCGGCCGCCTATCTCGCCTGTATGGTCGCGCCTGCGTGATTTGGCAATGACGTTAAATGGGCGATCCCATCTCAAATAATCCCAAGTTCAGTCATGGAGGAGGGGACAAAATTTTAAGGAAATCACATTCTAAAACTAAATAATACATCACCCTGCAATGATTATGACTTCATTGTTTCTTAAAGGACATATAGCTCAATAGCACCACCACATTTAATCTCGCTCTGCTATATTCAATTCCTTGTAAGTTTGGCTGTATGCAGATATATCCTGATTTCAATGTCTCTTAAAACTGTTAGTCCAGTTTTAAACGACCAGATGAACAACGGGTCTTCAGATGCGAACCACATTACTTTTTAACACTTTACCAACCGGAAGCCTACTTTTTAACACTTTACCAACCGGAAGCCTATTAATAGACTATTTTTCACCAACGCTTAACTACCGGTAGCCTATTAATCGGTCTTTTGATTGCCAGCGTTTGCTGCGCGAAAGCCTATTAATAGGCTTCCGGATAGTAAACGCTGTCAATCGAAAGATCTATTAATAGGCTGCCGGTTGTTAAGCGTTGGTGAAAAGCCTATTAATAGGCTTCCGTTAGGTAAAGTGTTAAATACTTTTAAAAGCAATGGTCGAATTTTATAATGTATTTTAGATTCAAAATGAGTTACTCTTATCTGTGCTATTTACTCCGAAGTGATTGTTGGATAATTGTTGACTGTTGGGGAGTAGTTAGAGGTATAATTTTTACTTGCCAATGTCAATATGTTAAATCTATACTATTTCCCGATATTCTCAAATTTATACCACTGCTTATTAATGGCGGTGGTGCAGTTGTAGCGCGTTCGCTTAACTCGCGGTTATCCCGGTTTCGACTCCCATCTATTCCAAAGAAAAGAAAAAAGCTTGCCGACTAATTGATCACCGTAGTCCGAGGATTGTTTCTTTTGACCTTAAGTGGTTCATGTTCCTCGGAAAACTAGGTCCCGGCTTAGCATACTGTCCTTGCCTCCTAAAACTCGCAAACAGAAACTGCTTTTTAATCTGGGGTTGTTCATCTATGTCAAACCTCCTTCAAAGGACCACTCCTCCAAAGAGATACTTTTGCCTTTTATCCTCCTTTACACCCTAAACTTCAACTACTGATATTTCTAGCCAGAATTTTGGTCTTCTCAATGGCTCAGCGATAAAGGCATTTAGATGGTAACCCAAAGATTGCAGGTTCAACTCCGGCTTGGTTTTTTGGCCTTGCGTTGGCATCGCGTTCTCCTAGCGTGTCTTTGATAAGCGTTCATCTCCCAACCGGTGTCAAGAACTAAAAAAAAACAAACTTACTAACTGCTTACTGTAGTCCAGCATTTGGTTCCCTAGACCTTAACAGGTTCAAATTGCTTGGGAAACTGTAAGTCTCGATGCAGCATGACCTTTGTTGTCTTTGTGTTATAAAAACACAGAGACTTTGCTCTCCCCCTCTATCTACAACACAGGTTCCAGTATAAACCAATATAATCATGTAGTATAAAAACTTAATTGCTGAATCGTATTTGAATCTCAATGAGCGCTGACGTTTGTAAGTGTCAAACAACAATATCAATCAACGTTTATTGGCGTAGTGATACCAGCGCCGATGTTATGGCGTGATTAGATGGTGAAACGTTCGAAAGAAAATAAATATTTCTGCGTTCGGTGGGACCTGAACCCACGACCTTCCACTTCGACGATTTTCACACACCATGAACTCACAATTTATAAGTATTGTTGTTGTTGTTTTCCGGAACCTTTTTAAGCTTTTCGTGAATAAGAACACTGAGACGCGTAGAGCTCAAAAGTAACCAAATATCTTATAAAGTGGACTCAATTATTACTGTCCATCACGATGCTGGGATCCTGATCAGTTAATTCAATAATTAATTAATATAATAATTAAAGGTTATTCTATAATAAAATGGATTCTTATAATAAATTGGATTCTAAAATAATTAAATTTAATTCTATATAATAAATAAATTTAATTCTATATAATAAATAAATTTAATTTTATATAATAAGTAATTTAATTCTTATAATAAATTAATTCTAAAATACATGATTTAATTCTATAATTAATAAATTTGATTCTATAATATTTGAATAATTAAATAATTGAAATTAATTTAATAAAGTTAATTCTATGCTTAAGCCGTTAATAGAAAGAGAGTGGTAGATTTTTCATATTATGAAAACTCTTCCGAAGTAATAGATTTTAAATTATACAGGGTGTTTTGAAAGTCTCTCCACTTATCGGGGCACTAGTAAGGTAAGTGAAAGTGCGACTTTCTGGACACCCTGTATAATTATTTCTAGAAAATAATTGCTGTAAAAGATAAATAATATAACTAATAAGTAATTAATGTAAAAGATTTGAAGCAGCAAAATGTTGTAGCACTGTGACGAAAAACTATTATGAAGAAAAAAAAAAGGGAATTACACACAGAACAAATTTTGAACATAGGTACGTTACTAGAAATTAGATGAATATATAGCAGATTGCAGAAGAATCACACTTGCTGTCCTTGCACCGTAAAAATAACACAACCAAGTATATAAAGAAGGTTCACTATTTAAAAAACGTCGATGAATTTTGCTTGTTTCTTAAACATCGTATTCTGAGGTTTCAGCCGAGTGGTTGGAGGGGCTGGTTGAAGCGGCGGCTGATTAAGAGTGAGTCTTCTGTATGTGTATTTTTTATGTACCAACAAAAAATACCTAAATACTCCCATAAATATGTATAATAATTAATATAAAGATAAGTGTTGGAACACGCGTCATACCTTTACTTAATGTCATACTTCGTATTTTTACATTTTTTAAAAGTAATAATGTTCATAGATTATTTTAAATTATATTAAACATCCAAGCTAAACTCTTAGTATTAAAGCCAACATACGTTTCCATTCGTTATACAAAATAATTTCATCTTAATCTATTTATTTATAATTACTAAAGTAATGTATATTACAAATTTGAAATATGCGCGTAAATTATAGCTGTTGGAGATTTTTTAATTTTGAAGGAGCATAAAATCATCTTTTTTTTAAAAAATTCTTTCGGCTGAATAAAATATGTAAAATTTTAATATGGGAGTTTTTTGCTAAAAATATGCTAAAATACATATCGCAGTAATTTTTTTTTTCAAGTAAAAATCGTGTCAGATATTCTTCAATCGTATTTTTTCTTTCGGCTTAACGGTGGTGACAAGCTAACTATATTATGGTAATTGGATTATTATTACATGGTAATTACGTCTGCCTCTGAAAATAACATAATAATTGATTTATTAAACAATTTATTACTTACAATATACATTACTTAATCTATATTTGAAATTTTGTGTATGCTTTATACGCTTTTCGTTTGTTAAAACAAAACTTTTTGCATCCAAATCTTTATTTCCACTAAACTAGAACCCTTATGTTCTTTTGGGACATGCATAAATATAAATATACACATGTATACACGCGTATGTGCTCAGTGCTTATTTTATAGTCAATATGCAATGTTGAGAAAAACATGAGACTGTTATATATACACTCTGTTGAAAACAGAATACCAACGCACGCAGAATGAATTTTTCAATCCCTCTGAAATTTAAAACACCGAAAGGGTATGTTGTGATAAACAAACGATTAAAATTTCATAGCAAAAGAACTATCTTGTAGAACCGTGGGAACATAACGGTCGCATTTTAATAGATCGTGAGACCTCCTCTGGCCACGGCGTAAGTTGTTAAACTGTGCGGAATAAAGACAAAAAAACAGTCTAACGTTCTCATAATTCTATCAGCTTTGACGGAATTGCCCCACAATTGCCGGAGAAAAATCACAACTGGATCAAAATACCTATTAGAATCTATACTGCGATGCATGCTTGCTATTTAAAAGTACAATATGCCCTGTTTAATATTAAATATTCATAGTTTATGGTAGTATATTTATATCTCTCGTTTAAGCTTAATATTCCCAATATGAGCAACATTCTACTCTTTACCCTTAACACGTTGAGTGCCACGCGAATTTATAAGGAAATCCCCATCAGGCCACGCGCTCTGCTTAGAAGTGCGCTGGTATTGTGGTATAGCAATGCGAAGCGCACTACTAACAAATCGAAACTTAATCGATGCAGGTGTGTAAACATATTAGGGCCATTATTTCTTATAGTAGTAGAAGATATTTACGTTTATAAATAAAAATTAAGTGAATGTTGAATAAATTTTAGGTAATTACTTAAAACGATGTAAATTTTTTAGTTTTGATATCATATTTTACACTGTCAGTCACCGGTGACTGACGCGGCCTGAACGCAAAGTTCAGTGTCGGTCACTAATGATTAACGTGGCACTCAGCGTGTTAACTTCTAAACAGCGTCATCTTCTATTTATTGGTAGTAAAATGGCAGCCACGTTGCTGATACTGTTAGGGTTGAAAAGCCGAAAATGTTCATGTTAATTTAAGGGAAGGCCATATCTTGTGATGAAGAATATATTGCTGCGAAATAAATGCAGTATTACCTATAGCCCTTCTAACAATAATTTGATAAAATTATTCTCTGAAATTTCATTAGATGAATTGGAGCTGAATATAGATTTTTCTTTATATATATATTGCCTATCAATATAAGTGCCATTTCTATTTCAATATATGGATGAAAATAACAGACATTAATATCAATGGACAGACATTAAAATCGATGGATGAAAATAACAGACATTAATATCAAACCAGTTTTTTCCCGGTACATAATAATTATACACACCAGGTACTGTATTTCTTGGGTTATAGTTTTCTCTTATGAGATGCTATGTAAGTATAATCACAGAGGTTTTCAACCTGTTTTTCTTTTGAAGTGCATTTGCCCACTTTTCCACACAGAAATGAACTTTCAACGTAAACAATTCTTTTGATAAAAAATTCTAGGAAAAGTGACTTCCACCAGACTAAACATTCAGACCTTGATTTTTTTTTTACTGCATTGCTCGTGCTGTAATAGCTTTGCTGTCCAGTAGCCCAGAACTACTTTTTTACCCTGCACTCTAAAATGTCAGTCAAACTTTCATTAGTTGTATACGCCATGAACTCTCATTACTTGGGGAAAAGGAAGAAGGTTAATAAATGGTGTTGAGAACGACGACCGCGGCAGTTACATTTGGTAAGATATAATTGGTTCCCGATGCCGTAAGAAGATAGCACGGATCCCGTAAGGGAAGTGCCCCCCTCACTCTCTGAAAGCATTTACATTACCTAATCCTCTTACGTATTAATGAATACGTGATGAAAATGCGAGTTGTAGAGAAGTGGATTTTGTAGTTCATTTTGTTTTCGAATTCAGCATTTTAGCATCCATTTTATATTTGTTATTTTATATATATATACTCGGTGGTCAAAATATTAGACACATTCACTCTAACAAGGAGTTGTATATGAAGGGTACGCTCGGCATCACCAGAACTTGTCATTAAAGTTAGTCTTAACATGAATAAGATGAAAAATTTAAGGAACTTGGAACGAGGCGTGATTGTGAGGACAAGAATTAACAGTTCAAGCATTTCTTAAATTGCTAATTGTCTCGGCTCTTCTCGTGAAACAGCATCTCGGGTGTTGAGAAAATAACAGTTGAGTTAAAAAAAACTTCAAAGAATAAGAACTGTGTTCGAAAAATGCTATTGAACAACAGGGGTACCAGGCGACTGGTACGAATCGTGAATTGCAACGGAAGGGCAACAACACGACAAAATGTAGCTCAATACGATACGGGCGGATCACAAAGCATATATGAACGCCCAACGCGACAGACCTTGCTACGGATTGATTTCACAGCAGGAGATCATCAAGGATGCCTTTGCTATAATTGAGAAACAGAAATGTGTGTGTGGGGAGAGGGTCCCCCTAGAGCATCGAGATTGGACACTTGATGAGTGAGTAAAGGTTGCTTGGTCCGATGGTAAGATAAGCCTTGTTCCTTTCTCCGTCATACTGATGGCAGGATCAGAATATGGTACAAGCAGCACAAATCCATGAACCTGCCCCTGGAATAATAGTCTGGGGCATGTTTTCCTGAGCCATACTTGGTTTCTTAATGCAACTGGAAAGTTCTTAAACACCAGCGCCTGTCCTAGCATTATTTTTTACAAAGTTCGTTTAGGTGTTTTATGGCGCAAGAGCATCTGGGCTATACTGCGCCAAATGATGGCACAAAGTGCTCCCGTTTGTTCAACAATGTTCTTGATGCAGATGATCATTTTCAGCAGAACAAATGCATCCTGTTACCATGCTCCATTGGTTTGAAGAGCATTATTCTGTTTCAACTTCACTTCAGTATTCTGCTTCAATAGCCAGCGTAGTCACCTGATCTTAACCCCATTGAGCATTTATGGAAAGGTCCATTTGAAGCTTAGAAATTCCACCATCCAATCTGAATGAATTAAAAGCTGCCATTATGCCGGCATAAACTAATAATTCTACTCAATGGTACCAACAAATTGTTGAGTCCATGTTCAGAAAATATCGCTGTAATCAAAGCTAAAGAAAGACAAACACGATATTAGTATATTATCTCTAATATTTTAACTACCGAGTGTAAATACCCTTGGGTAAAATTCTTTCAAATACATTCGAATATTCGCTTCGTAGCAGTAGTATTTATTTCACATAGCTTTCTTATGCGAAAAACATTCAAAGAATTATAAAGGATTTTTCTATTCATTTGCTTATTTAATATTACTTTTCATGTTATGTAAATAAGCATGATTATGCAAAGAAATGTGCCTCATACTTATTTTTACGTATACAGAATTTTTAATAGAACAATGGATTTTCAGAAATTATGGAAACTAGATTAGAGAGGCTTTTAAACATTCCGCAATTCACTGACCTCCATCGAACCGTCTAAGATACTTTTTGCATTCGAGAAAATTAACTCTCCTCCGCTAAAATTGACCTGCCGTCGCATTCAAACTGCCTTTGTATGTGGCACAATTTCAATGGACCTAAGCGTATATTAAACCTAAGATTTCTTTACAAATTAAACAAATTTTAGTTTGAATTTTCAGGACAGCTTAATTTCTATCATAGTTTAGAAGTTACATTACAAGCATGACCTGAACGCTTCCTATAACCTTTGAAACAAAAAAATTGAAAGTCAGTAAAATTGAAAACAAGAGACTTTCATAATCAACCTCAGATTGTATATTGATTCACAGTGAAAAATCTGCATGATTTACGGAACCTTGAAGAGGCCACGAGTTGCCGAGATTGGGAAACCTTAAACATGACTACTGGTCGTACATACGATGTCTGCTTCCATTTCACGGAGTTGTTGGCCTTCCTCATTGCAATTTTATACTTCAGGACTTCAGAAAATTATGTTCACCAAGTCTCATATTGTTTAACAGAACATGGGTTGTCATTAAAAAAAGATTATCGTACGCTGCTTTCTCACAGATTTGCATTAATTTTTGAAGAACAATGGCTTAAACGTTTTATTTTTACTTAAAAATATATTTCATTGTTCAAAGGACTGATTTCTCTTTGTCTTATACCGAAATCTTGATGAATTTCTAAAACTTCACAGGAATGAATGGAGATGCCGCCAGGACCATGGTGAACAGAGCAGGCGGCAATATTAAAAGTGGAAAACCTGCTGCTGTTCTGGGCATCTCAGAAAACAACTGGCATGTAGTTTGGCAATACGGATGCGACTCGATTCCCTGATGAAGAATCATATCCACGTTGCTAAAAACTTTGTGGCGCAGTGTGGTAACGCGTTCTCCTATTGCGCGGCTAATCCGGGTTCGACTCCCAGCAGTGCAAAAAGAACGCTTACTCAGAGATCTCATAAAGATCGCACTGCTCACTGTAGTCCGGGGTTTGGTTCCCTAGGCCTTAAGAGGTTCGGATTCCTCGGAAAACAGTAGGTCCCGGCGCAGCATGACCACTGTAGTCTTTGAGCCGTAAAACCACAAAACAAATGAAAATAAACTTTGTAAAAAACGTGTTAAATTATCGCGCATAATTTTATTATTGATGATTGCGGTTTCAAGAAAGTTCACTTTTTCATATTTTTGTAGTGTTTTTTACGATGTATTTAGTTAAGATCAACAACGTATTAGAATATTTTTATAAGATGTTATGCTGATTTTTGGCAGCCGTTGTGCTCCAGAATCTGTGTAATTAGCTCAGATTTAGTAGCATATATTAAATAATCCCTATAATGAATTTTTCGATTAAAAATTATATATATTATCATCATCCATTTTCAATCCACTGCAAGATGGAGGTCTCTCTGTTACCACACATACACGTAGTACGGTGAAAGAAATACAGACAAAGCTGCCTTAAACTCACCACGTTGACCAGACGGGTTGGCAAGCTGGACTTAGTTTAACAAAGAATCCGAACTTCGTCACCACAGCCAAAATTGCGCTTAAGCGAGACCGTTATTATTTACCTACGGAATGACCACATGACTTTGCAGCGACGCTCGGTTCCACGATTCCTGGGGAGATGGCTGTGGAGACCAGAATATATATATATATGTGTGCGTATAATTTGTTTATAATGATGGCGCTGGTGGTCAAGTTGCAGCGTTGCACAACAACCAGTTTTTATTACAAAAAAAAAAAAAAAATTGCATTAATATTCTTATTTTATTAGAACTGGTTCATTTAGCTTGAAATATGTCATAAAAATGATCGCAGTCAGCCCAAACAATTATTAAATAAACGGCCCGATATTCTAAATAGTTCTTCTATTAGCTGCCTGTATTGCAGCAACAACAAGTCGCTAAGGAGCTACGTATGGGTAGAACTGCTGGACACAACTATTATATTCACCAGACATTAAGCTTTGGTTGTTGCACAAGCTCTGCAACCTGCGTTTCTCCTTCTCGTCAGCCGCGCGCAAAAGTCCTACGTTATCGTTATTTGTGAGTTTCACATTCTTTTCATCACGAACATAATCTGCGATACGATTGCGTTTGAGATTACGTTTTACTAATCCGTTATTCTTTTATTATATCACTAAACATAATTAACGTTTAATTATAAATTAATGCGTATTTTAAAAATTCAAAATCCAGTAAAATCTCCCGTGAAGGACACTTCCGAATAATGGGCATTTCTATATAAGGAACGACTTCTCTGGCCCCAGTCTCTTTGAATAGGGACGTTAATGTGTTTACCTCTGATTAAGGGACATTCTAGTTAAGAGACACTGGAGAAAGTATCCAACACAGTAAAATGGATATAAAAAAAAATTTGTTAGTAGCCTTTTGATAAATGAAGGACAATTTTGTAAAAATTATAGATTACAGATTTTAATGAAAATTATAGATTACAGATTTTAATGAAAATTATAGATTACAGATTTTAATGAAAATTCCAAGATTGTAAAATTTAGAAAAACTTAAGCATGTGAAATCGATACAGTAGTATTTAATTGGTTTTGTACTGAAAGGGGAAAAACCTTCCTGTATGTGGAGTATTATTGCAAAAATAGGTAAAAGAAGTTGCCAAAAGTTTGGGATTACAGAAGGTCAAAGTATCAAACGGTTGGTTGGAAAAGTTTAAGCTAAAACACAACGTTACTTTTAAAACCCATTGTGATGAAAAAATTATTAGACTTGCGGTGTGTAAAAGACTAGACAGAAAGACTAAATGAACTTTGTAATGGACATGAACCTGAAATCATCTTCAATGCAAATGAAACCGGATTGTTTTATAGTATCTTGCCTAACAAAACTCTATGTTTAAAAAGAGATAAGTGCTCTGGGGCAAAAGTTCCATAGAACGTCTCAGTGTATGACTTCGTTGTAACCAAGGAGGGTTTGAGGTACCACTTGTAATTGGGAAAGCCAAAAAACCTAGATGCTTTGGAAAAATTACGTGGAGAAAAATTCTTGTGAAGTAAATTCTTCCAAACAAACTCATGTAACAGATTATTTCAAATAAATTTCTGTAAGTACCGAACTTTATTGTCCATTTTACACATTTTTTCAAAAATTTGAATCCTTTCATCAATTAAGATTTTTTTTTTCAATACTTTTAAATTTAAATACATTGTATATAAAATGCTATTATGTTAACTTACGTCTATAGCATTTACGATATTTAAAATTTAATGTTAATTACGTTTCCTATTAAATTCCGTATACTGTTTGTATATATATGAACACATGTACCTCCGAAGAAGGAACACCTCTAAGGGACAAAATGCCCCGTTCTGTGGGTTTTCCTTATTTTGAGGTGCCACTGAAAATAGTCTAAAATATTCATCGAGTCCCTATATTCCATACTATTTCTTATTATTTACACTATTTGCTTACAGCATAAATTTTAATATGATGTTATAATCTGATGGTGGTGGCATATGGCCATCAAAATAGCTATTAACAGCGTATTAAAACTTTTTAAATGCGATAATTTGTTGTGATTACTCTCTATTTATAAATAAGCATTTAATATTATAGCGAACTTATAAATAAATGCTCAATATTAGAGTAAAAATGTAAATAAGTATTATAATTTGCATCACACGTTGCATTCTTATTTCGAAAACGTATATTTGCCAAAAATTTAGAGAACCGAAATCTTACGTAAGCATGAGGAAGATGGGGTAATGGCATTTGCTTATTTTTTCTTACAAAGGAGAGGGAGGTGTAAAATGATCAGAAATCACTTATGCAATACTTTAACGTCCTCTTATGTCTAGATAACTCCCCATCCACCCCCCAAAAGAAAAGATGAAAAAAACAACACTCGCGAGTTCTTTTCCTAAGGGCAAAAATATGTGTGCAACACTATATTTCTGGACACACGAGCCGTTATTCGGTATGTTTTGGAATAATTTTTACCTTTTGCGTGCATCTGATTTTCCCTCGCTGAATGATATTTGCTGTCTTTGCGTCATAAACATTCAACTGATTTTCTTTACCTTTCCTTCCATTCTTACCCCTTTTCTTACTACGAAAAAATAGTTTTGCTTTATATATTAAAAGCATCGCTAGGGATAATGTGTGCTAGGGGAAAACACTTAGAAAATACTTTACTTTTTGAAATATCAGTTATACCCACGCTTTGTCTTTGTCATTTTGTAGAAAACTGGGTTCTCAAGAAAGTCACGAAAAACAATTTAACATCCCCTGATATATTGAACTTTAAAGAAAATCTTAGATCGTTTTTTAATAATATATGTATATAGTATATTTAACAATATCTTTAAATATATATATCAACGATGAAACGTTCTTATTTTAGAGTGACTATTATCAGATCTGATGTTTTGCATTTACTTTATAAGGACAGTTTTTAAATATAGTAAAACGCCTCAGTGGTACACATTTGAGCTTATTGGATTGTACCATGAAAGCATTGTTGTGGATGAACGCATTATGGTTCGGATATCATGGAAAACCTCCTGTTCTTTCCCTAATCGCCCATCGTTTGGTCGTGGAATGTAAAAATGAATGAGTTGCCATGGGGTAAACAAGTGTTTTTAAAACATTTTTAAGAGTGTGAAATTTTTTATATATTTAGTAGTTTTAACGCGTTCAGTTTTGTAATTAACTTACATTTATAACTAAAAGAATGCGGGGTGGGAACGAACGAAGGGAGGGAGAGAGAGAGAGAGAGAGAGAGAGAATATATTAAAATAGCATGTAACGTTTTTTGTTACATTACGTGTGTTATTTGAAAAGAACTAAAACCTTACGTCAAATATATAATAAAGTTAATAACATTCAGAAATATACGCGCCATGCAAAAAGGTATATATATCATAAAAATACATTAAACACTATCATAAAAATGACACTTTCATTAATCATATTTTATCAAAATTATTTTAGCACATATACTCCACCTAAATTCTATTTAACCTATTTTTCTTTCTATGTTTTCTATTGCAGAGGCATACTTGTATTTGGTATTAAATTTTAATTTTTCACACCATATTTTAGGAACACACTCTATATTTTCTCAGTCTAAATGATCAGGAATGCGGCCACCAATGAAAATATCTTCGGCAAATTCAGATTCGCTAGTCTTGAATTGTACCTGGTGTAGTGCAGAATGGTCCTTGTTGCCCTTGCGCCATAAAAATACAACCAACCAAAATATTGCATTGTAAAAATAACATATGAATTAAAAAGGATAAGGAATAGGTACGTAAGCTACGGAAAGTTTTTCGCAAAAAAGCGAATACTTAACCTACGTGAGGACGGCCTTTAAAATAATAATAGGTAAAGGGCATACCCCAGTTAGAATTATTCTCGTATAAATTAGAAGGAATTCTTTCATTGGAGTCTAGATTATTAAAGGTAATTATGGCCCTGCAGTGGTAACGTGTTCGCCTATCTTGCCTTTAACCTGGGTTTGACTCCCGATGGTGCCATAAAAGCAATGCTAAATCAATAAACAGCAGTTCGGGGGTTAGTTCCCTGGGCCTGAGGAAGTTCGGATTCCTTGGAAAACTGTAGGTCCCGGTACAGCCTGACACCTACTGTCCTTGCGCAGTAAAGCAAAACAAAAATAGATATTTACGATTTTAATATGTAAAACTTATAAGGGTAGCAGTTTCTGAATAAATGTGCAAATGTGACAAAAACTTGAATTTTTTTATTTTGTTATGTATTAGCTATTTTTTTAACTGTCTAAATGGTTGGTTATAAAAAAGCAGTCATCCTATAACGTAAGACAAATGAAGGGACTTTCGAGTTCAAATGCACCATTTAAATTACACACTTTTGATATTAATTGTTAAAATGAATTTCTCATAAGTAATAATTATCTAGTATTCATGCTTTGTTGAAAATTGTGATTTATTACAAGTTCAACATTCATTTTATCGTATAGCATGTATCTTTCATATTCTGTATTACCTTACTAATATTATTCTATTTATTTGTTACCTTATGTCAGTGGTTCTCAAACTTTTTTAAGTCGTGACACATTTGAAGTCTTGTTTACAACGGGTTTTGATTTTACCATATTTGGCGCAGTATCGCCCATATGCTCTTGTGCCAAAAAAATCCAAAGAAACTTGAAGCCCTAAAAAATCGTAGGCGCACTGTACAAAATACTAATGAGATGCAATTTTTTTAAATTCATGTTTGTAAAAATTGCAACATCATGAAGGACTCGTCCGAATTGAATGAAATTTAATGTACAAACGACCTGTGTTGATACAAATAAACGATTAAAATTACAAAGCAAAAAAATAATATTGCATGTCGAAAATCAGTATTTGGTGAAGCCACCACGCGCTGCAATAAGTGATGCTATACGACGTGGCATGGAATCAAACAGATGTTGAATGTGTGCCTGAGGAAGAGCATTCCAGATTGCTTGTATGCGACCCCAAAGTTCATCTGTAGTAGCTATGGGACGAGGATCACGAGCGAGACGCCGACCAACGAAATCCCACACATGTTCAATCGGCGACATATCCGGCGAATAGGCAGGCCAAGGAAGAAGCTGTATCTGTTGTGATGAAAAGAAGTCTTGAACATTCCTGGCAATATGTGGGCGGGCATTGTCCTGTTGAAATACAGCTCCGGGAATGCCTTGAAGGAAGGGAACAACTTCGGGCTCCAGAACTTCATTGATGTACCGGTTGCTGTTAAGATTACCCACAATTCGTAGCAGCTGAGATCGTCCATGATACGCAATCGCACCCCAGACTATAACGCTGGGGGTTCGTCCACTATGACGTTGGATAACGCACTCCGGAAGGTGGCGTTCACCGGTATAGCGTCTAACACGGATGCGGCCATCACTGTACCCCAAATTAAAGCGGGATTCATCAGAAAACACCACTTGTTGCCAATCAGCACGCCAGTCTCTATGTCCATGAGCCCATTGTAGCCACAGGCGATGATGGTTTTGCGTCAGGAGGATCCTGTATAAAGGAACTCTTGCACGCAGTCCACGGTGCAGTAGACGCCGACGAATTGATGAAGCACACAATGATACACCTGTAGCAGTGCACCAACGTTCTGCCAACTGTCCAGATGAAGCAAAACGGTCCGTCACCGCCATGCGGACCAGGTGTCTATCATCCCGTGCTGACGTCACCTTTCGGCGTCCACTCCCGGATTTCCGAGTTGTCTGGTTCTCTTGAACCCACTGCTTCCACACTCGCATCACTGTGCTGCTGTTACGCCCCATACGAGCTGCTATTGCACGATAAGAAAACCCTCCTTCACGAAGGCCGATCATTCGTCCCCGTTCAAACTCCGTAACTTGCTGAAATGTCGCCCTCTTTCGTCGTAGAGGCATAGTGACGTCTCATGTAACGTTTACCACTAGCAGATAACCATACACGCCCCGCTACAGCCCTCTATTTATACGGATCCATCAGCAGTTCAGAGGGCGCTGCTCAGCCCACGCATGCGCGATGACTCTGAAATTCTAATCATTTGAATAGCATACCCTAATTTGCATTTCCTGAAAGTTTCAGCTCAATCAAGTGATTCCTTCATGGTGTTGCAATTTTTACAAACACGAGTATATATTAATTTTATTTTTATTAATATTTTTATAGATGCGTATATTTCCCATAGATGCGTTAACTTCCATATCGCCCTGTATTTAACTATATATCTAAAAAATCATTTTAATAGCAACCCCATATGTGAAAATTCCGACACCCACACTTTCTAGCTCATACTAGAGCTTATTATTTTCGAAGAAAGGGGGACGACGTCCTCATCCTGGATGCGAACCAGGGTCCGTCCGTTGGCGTCTCTTTTTCTTCTAAAATAAAAAGCTCTAGTATGAGCTAATAAGATGGGTATCGGAATTTCCACGTATAATTATTCCCCCACGAAAAAACACAAACTCGGGTGAAGGGTAATAATATGTTAAAATAATAACCCCACCTATATATATATCTGGGATTTCCTAGGTCGCACCTAGGAATGCCACCGGTGCATCTGGGCACAACCTTTGGGGAACCACTGCCTTAAATTCTCAGTTTTAGTTGGTAAAAAGGACTTTTTACCTGACGGTTACTGTTATTTCCCTACGCGATTGTATTGTAATACTTACACTTTGCGTGTTTCGATGTTTACTGTTTCGAAACTGCATGTGATTTTACTAACATTCCACATTGAAAGTCTATGTTTTTTATTAAATGTTTAATTACAAAATCGCAGTTTTTCGGGTGTAAAATAAATTTATCGTGACTTAAGTGCCTTCAAATGTATGCGCAATTTAAATACAACGTGCACGTTAGGCATAAATTTTATTAAACAACACTGTTCATTGCTCTAAAATCCTTTAAGAAAGGATACAGGGATTAACGTAACCTTCGAATTCCTGCACATTCACAAACATCTAATTATTATATTCAACAAACAGTCTTATATTTGAAATAGGACGTGATACACCGGATTTAAGCACGCCACCAAGGTTTTTCAGTCTAACAATACGTGATATTTGTTTCCAAGTACCTCGTTCCGCAAATGTTTGCTTAACTTCGGAGTCTCCATTAGAAATTGGAACTTCTAGCAGGCCTTAATTGTTGTCCGCACGGACAGATGATGCCAGCGACTGTGAAAATTAAATTTCAAAATTTTAGAGATGGCCTAAAAAATTTGGAGAAGCAAATCAGTCTTTGATTTTAAAAACTCATAAAACAGAAAGTAATAAAATAATAAATTTTGAAATTAATATACAGAGATTTGTTGCTACAATAGTAAGTGCCCTTGTTCTACGATACGGGTGTATCAAAACTGCTTTATATTGTGAATGATTTTATTATAATAAAATGTTGAATTCCTATCACTATACAGATTCAACCAATAGTGTGCATATAGTTTAAAATTCATAAATAAAAGAAAAAGTCATCACATTGAAATGCAGTTTTCCTAATGAACGTTGATTTTTTTTTTTTTTTTTCTTTTTTGTTTTCAGAATTAAAAATTGTAGTTCAAAGTTCGTTGTAAGTGACACTTCAGTCATTTGAAATACAATAATGGCAAATGAAATGATAATTATAAAACAAATGAAAATGATTGGTGCGTGTTCAGTTTGTGTATTACACCAACAAGTGTTCGTCATGATCTTCACTACAAGATATGACACAGACACAACCCAAGCGTGTGACAACACCCGTGACTGTAGAGTGCAGTATACCTGAAGGGATGGAATTCACTTTATCCTGAACGTTATCCTTCAGTTCCGACATTGTTGAAGGGTTTGATAGATAAAAAGCCGAGACTTTAAATAACCTGCAATTAGCAATCAACTAATGTCAATTTGGCGACCGAAAAGGCCACAGGATCTTGTAATGCCTACTGATCAGTCTATCTTCACCGAAGGTGTCGATCAGAAATGTCTTTAGTGTAATTACGATGTGAGCTGGTGCCCCATTCTGCATAAATGTTGAGCAAGTCATTTTTGCGAGAACGAAATGTAATGCCTAAAGCAGTGGTTTCCAACCTGGGGGTCGCGACCGTCAAGGGCGTCGCGAACAGCTTTCTGGGAGTCACCGCAACTATTTTTAGTTACAATGATTTTAATGAGGAATTTCATACTAAAGGTTTTCAACGCTTTTATTGGCTATATATATATTGCAATATTCTACTAATCGTTGTTAACTTTATATCTACAGTGCGCGAGAAAAGTATAAGGACAAAATATATTTGAATGAAAATATATTTTTTCATTTTATCAAAATGAACTTTTTGATATTTATGAGCTATAATATCACATTTTACAATAACATCTACAAAACATAAAACAACAAATATGAAACTTACAAAAGTTGACCTCATAAAAATTATCACGAAAGAAATATAGAAAAAGTATAAGGACATATTCTAAATTACATATGATTTCTCTTAATAATCAAGAAAACAATCTTTGTTTTCAATTACTTGAATAAGCTGGGAAGTCATCGATGCTGAAAATTCTTTTAAAGTGTCTATGGTAATGTTATTCCAAGCTTGTTCGATAGCTAATACAAGATCCGGTTTACACTGATATTGTGTGCCATTTTTATAAACTTCTCAAGTTAGAAGGCCCCATAAATTTTCTATAGGATTCATATCTGGACTCCTCGCCAGCCAATCAAGTAAATTTACTGAATTGGCTTCAAACAAGAGTTTTGCACTCTTAGAAACGCGTATGGCAGCGTTATCCTGTTGGAAAAAATAGTCACCTGAAGTCATTAGTGGGGCCTCAGGTAACAAATTTTCACCGAACATATCAACATATTTGTCAGAGTTCATTTTGTAGTTGATAAAGACTATTGGAGTGGTTCCGTTTGCTGCAAAAGCGCCCCAAATCATTACTATGTCCCCACCGTATTGACGTTTGGAAAAAACTTCGTTGGTTTTACGCAGATTATACCAAAAATAGGGACAACCGTCTGGCCCATCAAGGTTGAATTTCTTTTGTCTGAAAAGATTACATCATTCCATTTTGGACCGATAGAAATGTTTTTTTTTTTGCAAAGTCCAGTCTTCTTTCCTTACGTTGCTTTGTACAAGGCGAACGTAACATTAACTTTCCATACCAAATATTCGGATGTTTATTCAAAACATTTTGAACTGTTCGTGTGGAACATGGTAAATCCAAATTTCTTCTAACGTTATTTGCAGTTTCTTTTTTCTCGCAAGCTTTTCTTACAACTATTCTTTTCTGTCGATGCATTAGAATTTCTGGTCTTCCTGTTAGTTTATTCATTCCATACATTTCAAATTCTTTTAGAAAATTATAAACTACACTTTTAGATCTTTTAATTTTTTCGAAATTTCATGGTTAAGTAGATCCTTAAAAGCAAGAATTTTCCTTTTTTCAAGGTTAGAAGGTGAGTTCCTTTGGCATCGTACAAAATAGTGTAGAAATGAGGCAAGGTGCATTTTGTTTAAACCAGTCTTTATATTTGAAATGGTCATTTTATGTTTTCAAATATGCAAACTTTACTATAATTTTAGATGAAAAATCAGTTGTCCTCATATTTTTTTCCAAGATCATATGGGTTTAAAATTCACAAAGTAGATTTATACCTATCTATTTTTGGAAAATTTAACTAATTTACATGAAAAATAACTTAATTTTATCATGTTTTTCCCTAAGAAATTTGCATACGTTTCCGTCTAAAAGATTTCTAGATTTGGCGGGTTTTCGCTTGTCCTTATACTTTTTTCGCGAACTGTATAATATACATTAATATATATAATCAATGTAATATATGTCTATACAGGCTGTTTGGAAAATATCTGGTAAAACTTTAAGGGATGATAGGGGACACCAAATAAGGCATGTTTGACCTTATCCCAATGTCTGCAAAGGGGCCGGTTTGGCTGTAGAGCGTAACTACTGTTTACGTCCACCACGTTGCTACGTAGCCAATTACATGAATTAAATACAATTTTTGATACATAGTTGAAGTGAATGAATCAAGAATTTTTCAAATTATTTAATTTCAACAGACGCCGGGCTCTCTCCGGCGATTTTTTTATAATCATTTAAATTCACCGGAATTGTATGTGTAGAATTCGCCGCTTCAGGTGCGATTGTATGAATTCTACACATACAATTCCGGTGAATTTAACTGATTTTAAAAAATCGCCAGAGAGAGCCCGACATCTGTTGACATTAAATAATTTTAAAAATCTTTGAAATGGCGCATTGTAGCCATTTGTGAAAACCTTGAATGTGGTGGATGCAAATACTAAATTCACTGTAGTGCCCGAACGGCTAATTTTTGGAAAAAAATTCACTGAACAAAAAATGTTTATTTTGATGTTCTTCACCTGTTACACATACTTGGCAGTTCCCAACTCTTTTCCAGTGTGTTAAAAAAGGCATTTTTAGGCTTATTTTCACTACACAGTAACACAGATCAAAATCAGAAAACGGAATTCCGGATTTCTTTGTCTCTGCTGTATTATTAGCTCATTCACTTAAATTATGTATCAAAAATTGCATTTAATTCATGCAATTGGCTACGTAGCAACGTGATGGGCATAAACTGTAGTTACGCTCTACAGCCAAACCGGCCCCTTTGCGGACACGGGGATATGGTCAAACATGCCTTATTTGGTGTCCCCTACCACCCCTTAAAGTTTTGCCAGATATTTTCCAAACACCCTGTATGTAATTAATATAATTTTGTATTTAATTTTTTCTTTACTCCGTTAAAATTATTATTTTATTATGCAAATGGGGTGACAGAGGACAGAGGGGGTGGTCGCGGATCTTTCGGTTACTATAAAAAAGGGGTCGCGGGCTACTTGGCTATTATAAAAGTGAGTCGCAGCTTGAAAAACGTTAGGAACCACTAGAGTAGTATAAAGAGTAATATATACGTTGTACACTTGAGTGGAATACGCAAATTGAACACATGGTACTCATTTTCATTGTCCCTTGAAAGTCTAAAACGCCATCTATAGGTGCTTTTTGAACTACAATTTTTTTTTCCGTTAAAAAATATCCATACAATATTTATCACGCTTAAATGCGATCTTTTTTTTTTCTTTTTTATAAAGGTTATACGGACTTTTGATTAACCTTGTACATAAGGTTTAGTTAAGCAATAGGACTCTCAGTATCAAAACCTTTTCATGTATTCATGCTATAATTATAGCATTTCGCTCCATTGCCCTCTTCCTTTTCCTACCCTTATATCCTTGCATGATATGTTGAAACTTGTTCTCGTATGTGTGGTGCTGCCTATTCAACTGAAGCTAATCAACGATTATTGTGAATCCTGCTACTGCTCCTTTGAAAGCACATTGTATGGTTTTAATGAAACGGAAAAAAAGTTTAAAAAAAAAAAAAAAGCTGATGGGAATCAAATGCCCCATAATAGAAGAGCCAAATGCTTAGTTACCGTAACATCCCATTTTAATCTACGCCTGGTTTTTTAGATGGCGATTTTTTAGATAGTCGCACTCTTCATGGTTGGTCAGATAGTTGGTTCACGCTATCTCTCTTTCCAATGGGAAAATTTTATCTTTTTTTTTTTTTTTTTTTTCGATGTTGCAATCGTAAGATCATTACTTCGGTAAAATTTCACATGCAGTGTTTTTGAGGAAATTAGTGAGCTTGCATTTTTTCATCGGTATATTTAGGCCATTTCGGGTTTCAAAAACACTATTCCGGTACTGCGATACCGGTTTCCAAGCTCTAGTTGGATTGAAGTTTCGCCGAATGTCCTGAACTTTTGATTTCCAATAATAGCTTTTTCAAATAGATTTAAAATATCTAAAACTGTTTTTTATATGTTGGTAATATACAGCAAATACATTATACAAACACAAAAAATAATTTTTTTTAAAGACAAGGCGCTATTTTACATTTCAATTCGATATCAAAAGTAAGGATGAACATCGATAGCAAAACATAAACGAAGTACTATCGATGTTTGAAAAAAATATTGGTCTTTAAACAATAATGCTTTTTCGATATTACATAAATTTTCTAAAAAAAACATCTAAAATTGTCGTTTTTTTTAAAATTTTGGAATCATCAAAGCAGTTTAAATACTTTTTACTTATTAAAAGGAGAATATTTGAAAAGTATCGCTGTCTAAACATCGATTCTTAAATCCAAAAAAAAATCATTTATGTTTACAGCCAAAAAATCACCGACGTTTATAGCCAAACAGTATCGATTTGTCAATTACAAAACTATAGAAATCGTTTAACTAAAAGTAGTGAGGTAAGCTGAACCCCAATATTGGGAAATTAGTATTAAAATAGTCAATATGTTTCAGATAAAATGATAGTTATTATTTTTAAATTGTAATAAAGTATAAAATTTAAAATGACTACATATATAGAATCGTCTACGGAATGTAGAAAAACTAGCTTGGAAACTATTCTCCCTTTTGTTAGAGTTGGTTCAGCTTTCGAACACAGTTTCACGGGAACGGATGTAGCTAGCCACAGTGGTTAAATATGTTCGAGCGATTTCTGTTAGCACTGGATACATCGTTAAAAAGTGCTTCCAGCAAAATCAAGGATTTTATTGTATTTTTTCGGCTAGAGCACCTAAAATTGGAATCCAGCCTAAAAAATAATTATGATTTATGAATACAAAGTCAAGCTCTATTTCCTTTTTTTGGTCCCTCTATTCTGCACAGCTTTCCTCAAAACCAACCACCGTTGTTTACTTTCAATTACGCCTACACGACGCTTCCGATGTGGGCTTTCTCAAATTTGCGTTACCAAAAAAAAAAAAAATCGACAACTAATCGTTTATTTCAAATGACATCAACGCAGAACACTTCCGTCTTTTTAGGACTTCCAGAACAGCCTAGCAAGAAACCTTTAATTATATAAGCATATGCTTATCGTACTTGCTATTTATCAAAGATCTACTTCACCAAATTTGTAAGTTGAGAAATCCGCAATTTTCGATGTACTTTTTATTTTCTACAAAAATGTGGATGCTTTTATACTGTAAAATACCTCATTGGAACGTTCACCGGACAAAAAAATTTTTTCGTAAAAGAGGAGGGGGTGGGGATGCTATTGTGTTCATGCCGGGGATTTTTTATTTGACGGTAAAAACGGAGTGGCATTATCTACGGGGTGGCCGTTGAGAGGGGTTCTAGTGCACTTATAGTTGTATGTTCCCGATGCCCCATACCTCAGTCAGTTAAACCGTAAATTGAACGTACATTTTCGTGAATCAGTGATTCTGGATGGTTTTATTAGAAGTAGGATTTTAAATTGTCAAAACCTAAGATTAAATTGCAAATACTTGTGTTAGTAAAAAGATCCCTATCGCAGTAAAAACATTTAGGGTCTCAAAACATTGGTCGTTAACCATCGTTGGTCTCAAAATATTGGTCATTAACCATCGTTGGTCTCAAAATATTGGTCATTAACCATCGTTGGTCTCAAAATATTGGTCATTAACCATCGTTGGTCTCAAAACATTGGTCATTAACCATCGTTGGTCTCAAAACATTGGTCATTAACCATCGATGGTGAAAATATCGAAAGTAAAACATCGATACTCATCCTTAATAAAAAAAAAGTATAACTTTTAATAAAGAATAATCTTGAAATTTCCACATTTAAAAATATTAGATGTTAGATTTAGTTGGTTATTAACTACAATGTGCGAATATAACTCTGGAAAAAAATAATTTTGCTGATTTCTAATGTAATTCCACGCAATAATGAATTTACATTGAATGTTCTGTTAGTTAAGTTATATTGCGCATATCAGTTATTTAGCATGGTCACATTTTGTTTGCTTCATATAAAACCTTTTCCCCTTACATAATCCGCAGTTAATTTACTTTTTTGCGTCGAAACTTTTCTTCTTTTTTTTCTTCTTTGTTGACGGTGTGCAAGCAGGGCGCCCGCTAGTTTTGAAGTGCAGGCTGAATTTTTTCTTCGACTTCCTGATCGAATTCAACACGCCTACAAGTCCGGTTCGTTGCCTTTCGTTTGGCGCGACCTGTGTTGTGACGATGAACGCAAGTTATCTGAAACACCTTAAAAAGCGATTTTTGCAGCGTTTTTCATTTAAAATTCTTTAGTAAAGTACCTGGGAGTGCATCGAAAGTTCGCAAAGATCATGTGAGAGCAACAATTTAAGATTGCAATATGCTCGAGAATATGTGATCTTGCAAAAATATGCATAAAGTGCCGGATTAAGGTTTTTATGGGCTTTTGGCAGAAAGGATGGAATAGCCCCTCCCTCCCAAAAAAAGGATTATCTAACCGCCTGATTCGCGGTGAGAATTTAAAAATATGTACCATGTTGACGTTTCTACTGAAGTTCCAAGCTTGCGGTGGTGGAACCGTACGATGTAAACTGTCAGCAGTTTAAAGAAAAAATAAAGTATAAAATGGAAAGTTCTTAATTTTCTACTTGACAATAATCGTTACGCCTGTGTGTTTCCGAAGCGAGTTCTTGTAACCCACATGCAGTAAGCTTGTAATTTATATGTAAGCATATTAACTATGTGAATGGAGCAGTAAATTTGGCCGAAACCGTAACTTTTATAGAGAAGAGAATTTTCAGATAGTGTACATTGAATCTTATTTCTATATGAATCCAAATATGTATGTACAAATATAATAATATGCGAAAATTCGGGCCCAAAATTAAGATTAAAATACCGCTTTAACTGAAATAACACCAGGCCTCTCTGTGGGGCCCTAAGCTTGGGTATACTTGGCCTATACGTAAATCTGGCACTGAAAGAGAGACCAAGTTTGATAATGGACAAAATTATTTATTAGCAACAGGTCATTGTCTTTTGGGAATTGAACGGATCTCTTGTTTTGTGAAACATTTCATTCCTCCCAAGTTGTAAAGTTATACTTTTAATTTGGTTGTAAATTTTTATGTCTTGTTGAGCATCAGAGACATTTTGAAAACAAGCGCTTTTGGAAAAATTACCTGGTAAGTCATAGAAGGATATTCATTCTTCAAAAAACATTTTGAATTTCCAAAATGAGTTGCATTTTTTCAGATATATCATTGGTTTAACCACTGTCGTCTGTTTCTTTAAAAACAAAACAAAAAACCATTACCAGACGAGTTTCGTATTTTTAATTAGTATTTTTTATTTCGTTTTTCTTTCATAGGAAACTCAAGCAAATGGTGGTTCCTAATAAAGTTTCAGTGATGAAGCTTTTCAAATGTACTTATTGAAGCTAATTTCCACTTTCAGGTACGTTTATTGTTTTATATTTGGCATATTTAGCATTACTCGGTTAACTGTAATTACTGGTAATATTATATTTTCGGTTGAGGGATGTATTGCGGACTATTTTTTATTGGTAAGCTCCTCATATCCAGTCATCAACACGTGATATAATATATGCTGTGTTGCATGGAACGGAAATATAAGCTTAAAACACCGAATCTTTTCCTCGATTCGGTTTCTGCATTCAAGTTTTCCGCCGACTCAAGCATTTACACTTTTTCAGTTTTGTCGAGGTGGTTATCTTATCACCGTGCTTAGTTTTTGGTGGATATCAATCCGACTGTGCTATGGTATGTGCTTTTTTTATGCCTTCTGAAAGAAGGCGGATTAATTTTTTCTTCGGTAATGACCAGTGCGCGATAACAAATTACAACTCCGTTGTCGCACAAGCATGTTTTCTAAAACGCGTACCAGTTATCTATTATAGTGCTTCGCAACGCTTGAGATGGTAGAAAGCTTCCTGTTCAAGAAGGGCTCAAATACGCGAGTATGGCCTCTCTTTTTGTACATAATCTAAAAAAGAAGAATTTTTCATGCGCGAAGTTTTATGATAAACCAGCGGGAAATGATATAGCTGTTCATATTGAAGTGCTTCCTAGAAACTTGAGTTCCATTACAAGCGAATGTACCGTGTGACCCGAAAGTTGTGTACCTATGAGCTTAAAATACTCGCTGACATCCTGTTGCTAAAATTCGCTAGCTATAATAAAATTTAATATGGAACTCCTATCAAATATGCAAGTGATATATAATGTATATACTGTATATATGTGATATATAATGTATATGCAATATATATAATGTATATGCAATATAGAAGTGATATATAATATTTTATTGCACGTTTGATATTGACGTATATAATCAAATGTTCCCTTTAAATTTTATCAAATTCGCAACGTCTGAAAATGGCGTCATGGTTGTACAGTGGTAACGCGATCATTTACCCTGCCATTAACTCGAGTACGATTTCAATGGCACTATTTTTACCCATCGTAATCTTTCCCTACGCAACAGGGCTTTGGATGACTGTTGGTCCCTGTGCAGAAGGGGCTCAAGCCCCTATATGATATCATAATACATTATTTTCTCATAGGTCGCATCATGAAATCTTCTTTAAAGGCGCTTGAGCACTCCCCCATGGGTTTTGAATTGCTACACTACTGTCATGCGCCATGGCTTTAATTGTCCTAAACAATGTCTCAAACCATTTGATAATCATTTTTCCCATACAAATATCAAGTTTTCGTACGTAAAAAACTTTAATACGATTTTCAAATTATTAGGTGAATATTAAAAAATACTTATCAATCATGATTATATATAAATTAAAAAAAAAGTAAACGACACACGCGCGGAGAAATTGATAAGATTACATGAAAAATCGCTATTTTTTTTTAAAAAATGATTGTTTATGATTACATAAAAGATTTTCTTTTAAAAAATGCAGAACATAATTCGTAACCATGAATAATTATTTTCTGAATTAAATAATTTCTGAAGTAATCATTTTGTAGCGGGACCTTTGAATCCCCCACCTCCCCACGCATTTCTATGTGGGCGTTACTCGGTCTGCTCAAATAAGAAACATTAAAAAAATATATTCACTATAAAAGCATAAAGCGCAAAAAAGTTTTATAATACCCCGCCTTTCATCCATTATAATGACTTGTAATTTGTTTTTATTGATAACACAAATCCTTCATGACAGAATGTAACTTTTGTGTGTATTTTCGGGAAGAAAAAAATCTTCAAAGTGATTACTTTGAAATAGTTTATCTTGATTTTTTGCAATCTTGTGTTTAGTGATATTGTGATCTCTTTTTCTGCTGGCTGATAATGTACTGGTATAGATGTAGAGAGTATTGAGTTTTATTAACTGCGAAGGTATATATATATGTATATATATAAACTGTATATATGATAGTATATATGATAGTAGAAATAATTGTAAAATAATCTATACTAGAGACTGGGAAACTATCATTCAGAACAGCTCTGTTCTCCCCACAAAAAAGCGTACTTCAATTGCTCTTATCGAGGAAGAACCCAATACTAAAAGTACATGATGTGGTACTTATAAGAAGAGTGGCGTACTACACTCTTTTTTGTGAATTTTACAAGTAAACATTTTTTAAATCTCCTTGTAATTTATGGTTCACCCTGTATATAAAATCTTACCAGTAACGTCCAGTTCCCATTCTTAAAATTGCTAATAATGGTATAATATACCATTATTATATCATCCTTATACATGGTATAATAGTATAATAATGGAACATCGAATTTTATTAGCATCCAGTTCGTATTCTTAAATTAAAATTCATAGATTAAGGATTAAATAATCGAACGCCTTTCATTTATAAAAATAATAATTAAAATGTGTACTTAACTATTTTAATTTAATCTTTTATCGGATCTATTGTGCTTGATGACTACAAAGCAAACAAATTAAACAACAAAAATTGTTATCAACTTTTTTTTTGCTTAGTGATGTACCAGCACAGATGCTCTGAAAGTTACAGGGGCCTTAAAATTCGTAAATGTTTTGATATATTTCATTAATAAATAAATATAATATATTTAACAATACGAAATATATACAGATCTAATATAACGTTAATAAATAATTTTTAACGTAAATTTTGCATTAAAAACTTATAAATTTTAGTATACCTCTATAATTTCCCCAATCCTTATTATAAAGTATATGAAGACTCAAACCTATGTAAAAAAAATTATATACACAAGATCTACCGTAGAAAGTTGTTTCGAATACATTTTTAACGTCAAAGAACAATTCCCATTGTTATGTACAATTTCGTACAAAATAAAAAATTTAAAATAAAATTCTACAATATTTGATTTTGAGAAAAAATATTTTTCAGGGGCTAGCTACATTTCCAGGGTGGCTCATCGCCCTATAGCCCAGTCTGGCTACGGCTTTGGCCCGTTTTCTGTTAGCCGTAGTCCGGGATTTGGTTCCCTTTGCAGCAGAGCTGTAGAGGCTTTGGGAAACATTCGTTTTCAAGTTAAAAAAAATATAATTTGTGAGATGTCTAATATTAATTATATTAAGGTTAGATGTATCACAAATTATATTTTCTGTTATATTGTTCATTCTATTGTTTGAGGAAATACTTCTGCGTACTTAATAGCCACCCTCTAACAAATATTGTATCCTTATTATTGGCATTAATAAAAAGCTGCCACAAACCTAAAGATACAATGGATTCAAAGGTTGAAACGGTCTCTAGATGGGCAGATGCTACAATAGGAGACCTCTTATGAAATTGTGTGAGGGGCATAGAATCATCTACATCTGAGAATGTAATGCTGTTGAATTTGAATTTTTTTTAATAGCCGATGTGGTTGGACAAAACTTTTTTGACCACATGTTAGCTAACACTGCACAACTTTTTCATTCAGTGTTAGTAGTAATTGGGGGTAGATACTGTACCGATCTGAGATATTTTATTAGGCTAATTGGTATTTAATCCTTGATGACGACAATTCAAATTGCCTTACATTACTGCTTGTTTCTGTAGTCATACATGTAGTCGCAACATATATTCTATTTCTTCTTTTTGTTTTAATGGATGACTATTTAAGAACGTTATTGTTTCGGCTTTCCGATCTTTTTCAACCCAGTTAACGACCTCCTGCGATTGTCTTTGACAATGGCTGTCGTCAGTGTTGAATATGCAGTTGTAGAGCTAACATCAAGAAGTGGATGATGTCATTGAAGCATGAAGGATCAAAATGTGCTTGAAGCAAACGAGTTGCCTTTTCAGCAGAACCAACGAGGCTTAAGTTTTTTGATTCTAGTCTTTCAGAAAATTTCAAGTTTTGAAAAGTCGTAAAATCATACTTCCGAGAAAATCTTAAAATTACTGTTATCCATAATCAGCTGTTTACCCAATTCCCATTATATTAAAACTGGGAAGAGCATCCACGACCAAGATACATTACTTAGCATCGACCAAATCACATGCGCGGGAACATAAATTCGGGCTGAAAAGGTTAAACGGAAAGCCCAATAATGCCATTGACATTACTAGTTATACCACATCGTTGTCATCTGAAAAACCACTTCAACTTTGATAGTTTCATGGGCGGGTGTTGTCAGACATGGGATGTTCTTTGCGAGTTATTTAGTCCTTTTGTAAAGGTTCGGTCAAGGCTTAACAAAGCCTATGTTAGGTATGAGCCCATATAAATTTTCCATGTCTTTGGTCCTGTGAGTTTTTCTAAGTACGAATGTGGGGACGATAGGGAGTTAAAAGGTCGTTATCCTATTGGGCACCGCCTAAAAGCGGAGTTGTTGCTGGGTGGACGACATGGTGAACCTTGACGTCTCACAGCTGCTGCTGCTGGAAGATCTTTTGTGTATCTTCAAGTTCTTTAACCTGGAGCTTCAGTAGCGTATCAAGGGGAGGGACAGTGGTCACGAATACTATGCGTCCACTACCATCCTGCGGAAAAATCATTGATGCCATCCCTTCGTCTGCAGTTTTTACCCTTGTCGGCTTACTGCTTAATAATAGCAGAGCGTCCAAGTGTTTAATGCGTTCGTCTTAAGTGAACCTCAGTAAGGACAGCGTGAAGGTCATTAAACCGTGACGTATTGGAATCTCATCTGAGAAGGAGAGTGAGTTTTTAAAAGTGACTTTGTTACGGATATAAAGAGAACAAGGGGGAGGGGGATCAAGGTATCTGGATTCTTCACTCCTCCTTAGGTGTAGCCGCGGAATTCTCTTACCAGTGAATCACCACTGAACAATTCCTTTCTCTCTTCTCATGCCCTCTTTCGACGCATATAAAAATTAGATGCGTTCTAGTTCGAAAACGACCTATTTTTGATTCTATTCAGAAAAATTCTTCTAAAAAATTAGGCACTTATAAAAATAAGTTAAACACTTTCATTCGGGAAAGGAGGACGTGGTAAATAAATACACCCCATGAACCAGACATGGTGCAGAATGACACTTACTGCCTTATGCCACAAAGGTATAACCAACCATGAACCAAATAATTAATAGGATATTTCTGTACAGGACAAAATTTATACAATTTGTGCATTCTTAAAACTCTCTAACTATATACCTAACTACATTAAAAGTTCAAGTTTGCAGCAAACAGTTGAAACCTAACAAACAAACCCTTTGGTCTTACTTGCATACCCATAGGCGACTCATTGATACAATATTTAGGATCTATGAAATGTAATAATACCTCACATACACCTTAAATACGAAAGTAGGGCACATTGCTTTCGTGTACCGGTAATCTAGTCGGTTAAGGCACTCGGATGTAGACATAGGGTCCTCGGTTCGAGTCTAGGCCGAGCATTGTCTCCTTTTCTTTCCAAAATCAGCTCTAGCATGAGCTCATGGGTGTCAAAAATACTATCCATCTTTCATTCCCCAAGAAAATCGTAGCTTGCCTTGGCGGTATTTTATGTTGACCAGTATGCGGAAAATTTGGCAATTGTGTTATCCCTGTGAAGGGTAATAATATCTTACAAACCTTTAAATACGAAGAAAGGAAGCATCGTCCTCGTGTCCAGTAGTCTAGTGAGTTAAAGCACTCCAATGCAGACTGGATGCGGTGGGTCCTGATTGGACTCCGGGCCAGGAGGGTATCTATTTTTCTTGTTTCCAAGAATAGTTTGAGCTTACAGGTGCCAAAAATACTACCCATAAGACCTCTGCATTGTAGCATATCAGGCTATGCCCAATTCCGAACACGTTTGGTCGTGTGTCGAGTTACTGTGGTTCAGTGCTTGCATTCGTTCGTTCTTTTGCAAGGAGGGTAATGGGAAGGGTGGCCGCCGAAGGTGACAGCGCTGTATTCTCAGACAGGCTTTTGTCATATGATATGACGACCAGTGGACCGAGAAGGGACACTGGGGGGGAGGGAGCATTGCAGGGGATTGTCGATCGAAACAGGCGTACAGAGACGCACAGCTCACATGATTGTCGTCATTCAACGTCGACGGGAGGCCATCCACGATCAGTCCGCCCCGAAGAGTGGCCGAAATAGATGGATGGCACGGAAGAACACCCCGGGCCAGCCGCTACTCCTACAGGAGACCACCGGACACCGTTGAGTGGGTGTGGTGCCGCGAGCGGCAGCGAACAGGCGTAAAACATTCCCCGCAACCAGGGCGCACGAGACCAGAACAATCCGGACAGGCATTACATACCAAATTATCATCCACTGTTTGCGAAAGCTGGCCCCCAAGCGATCGCTGCGGACGAAAACGATGACTGATGCCCGCCATGGACAGAAGGCCAAGCACGACCCCAGCGACGAAGTCCGAATTACGAGGGAGGGCGGAGTCCGGTCCCAGAATAGCAGAAGCAGGCATCCATCCACCGCCGCCCGGCGGCCAAAGTGAATATCCCAAGCACTCCGTCTTAAGCGAGCTGGAACCAACACCCGCCAGCCCGGACAGACATCCGCACGCCACCAGAGCTGAGACCGAACTCTCAGTGCTTGCATTAAGTTACCAATTTTGTCCAAGACGGCCTATCATACCATCTTGTAACGTAAATATACAAACTTGCATATCCTCGTTCTTCGTCCCCAAAAAAATCGAGAATATAAGTATTTTGTAACAAATAATATATATTAACATATATGCAGTAGAACCTGTCTGAAGTGATTACCTTTGGGACCGGACTGCAATGATCACCAAAGAGAGGTAGTCACTATACACGACAGACTTTAGTACAGGCATGACTAAGTCCCTACCTGTTCCTTCTTATAAAAAGTGGTCACGCTATTCAGGTGGTCGATTTAATAAGGGGGTCACTTTACCAGGCTCCACTGTATATACATAAATGAAAAATACATTTATGTAGAATATATGTATTTATTATCAACTTTAATGTGTAGAATATTTCATTGTATATAATTTCTTCTAAATAGCAGAATTTAAAATCGGTACAACGTGACATATGCTGGCTGTCTTTGCGTCATAAAAATCAATTAGAAATACAATTTTATGTGATACAGATGTTTCATCTTTTAAACCTACTCCTTTTTAATTCCAAAATACATTAATGGGCTTGGCCCAGAATAACGCTTGCTGTCCTTTACGGGGAAAAAAACGTTCTCTGGTGACGTGCAAATCAACAAGAAAAAGTTGCCATGTCTTATCAACATAATATATTCATTAATGCTTGCTCTACTACTGTACATAAGGAATAACTTTTTTCAAAACTATTACTCCCTTAGTATGCGAGATAACTTTGGAATAACGCAACGATATGAACATCGGTAGTAGGTAGTCCGAATAAACCCTGGATCCGATTGATACGTGTTAGCTTGATATCTATAATTGTGGCCTTAAAGGACCCTACAGTGACATAGTGGTAACGCGTTCGCTTGTTGTGTCGTTAATCCGGGGTCGTCTCCAATGGTACCGTAAAACGTACGCCATTTTTCTGCCCATCTTTGACTGGCTTTGATTCTCTGGGCAACAGAAGTTCGTATTCCTCGCAAAACTGTGTCCCGTCACAATCTTTGTGTTTTACGATGCAAAAACGACTAACTACGACCTAAAATCACACTGGGTGGATATCGATGGTCACAGTAAATATGAGCATCAGGCCTGTAGCCAAGCCGGGGCCAGCAGAGGCATGGCCCCAGGTGCCCCTGTTGCCCCATCGAGCTATTCATATATATATAGAACAATCCTCGGGTACCCTGTGCCCCATATGCCCTTTGCCTTACCACCCCTTCATTCTGGCTACAGGCCTGATGAGCATGTATAATTATACCGTAGTTCAGAAGTCACAGCAAGTCGCCAGTTCAGTCTTGGCTAACGCGTCGTACAGTTTTACAATAATGCAAACAAAGTTCAACTTATTGTATACGTTTACTGGATTGGATTTCATTTTTATTATCCTATATTTTATTGTATGTACGGTAGTAGGCGTACGTTCATTATTTTATATGAATACGTTCAAAGATGTTCTTCGTAAACACATCAATTTTGAAATCCTTCTGCAGATTATTAACAGACATTAACCGTGCCAATAAAGAACGCTTACCGACTAACTACTGACCAAAGTCCGGGGTTAATTTCCTGTGCCTTCATATGTTCGAATTCCTCGGAAAATTGTAGGTCCGCGCGCAGCATGACGCTATCCTTGCGCCGTAAAACTTACACAAACAAATTTATAAAAAAAGTGTTTCAAGTCCTATGGTAACGTAGAGCTAGAGCATTCATCTGTGGTACTATTAAC
>QLNU02015360.1:174988289-175020115 GCA_006491805.2 Dysdera silvatica
CCGTTCAAACTCCGTAACTTGCTGAAATGTCACCTTCTTCCATCGTAGAGGCATAGTGACATCTCATGTAAAGTTTACCACTAGCAGATAGCCATACACGCCCCGCTACAGCCGTCTATTTATGCGGATCCATTAGCATTTCGTAGGGAGCTGCTCAGACCACGCATGCGCGATGACTCTGAAATTCTAATTTCCCTAATTTTCAGTTTCTGTAAGTTTCAGCTTAATCACGTGATTCCTTCATCGTGTTGCAATTTTGAAAACATGAGTTTATAATTAATTAAAGAACATCAAATGTAAAGAATACTTTTAAGTTATATGATATAAGTACTAAAGTTAAGTATTATCATGTTAATTAAGCTACTAGCAGTAAACATTATTTAGCACTCAGTAATCAACGTACTTTCAGTTGGCATTAATAACGTCATCGATAAATTAATTTATGCTAGACATATATTTTTTTGTACTTTTAAACAAAGGTCTGCGTTAGGAGAAACCACCTAGTGGATGAGTTAGGCAAAAATAAAACGGTGTAACATTTATAAAACTAGTTTTGAATTCATGAAATTATTAGTTTAGCACCACAATTATTATATCAGACTCGCTTATTTTATTACAAATGCACTTGCAACCTTATATTTGAATTTCCAGAAATCAGTCACAGAACGGTGAGCATTGGTTGTGTGGATCCGAGAGTAGGAGGTATGTGTGCGTATTAAAAAGGACCCACCACGAGTCTTGTGCACCTCACTAATATGTTATATACACGTAATAAACATGAATATTTATTATATGCTTTTATTAAAATTATTTAATTTATAATGGCATAGCTGATAATCTGTTTAACTCCAAAATAATCATTAATTTTTGCTTGATGGCGCGCTTTAAGTTTTCCCTGAGCTCTCAATATTTTTATACAGTACAGCAAGTTTTTCGGTAATTTCAGGTTGCATTATTGATAGTGAATTTACAAAGAGATTTTGATTATATTTTAACATACTTCGTGCCACATTATTATATTTCTATGTAAGATATGCCACATCACTAATCAGTATTGAGAAACGATACCGTTATACCTGTATATGGACAGATTCAAGTTATATATAGATTCCACTCTATATGTGTACATATATATTCGAGCTATCTTATATTAACCTAGACTATATCGAATCCTTCGGCAGCTCCCTTCAACTTCATTATAAGTGGGTTCAATTGCAAATACAGTAAAACTCAGTTATAATGAACGCGCATATAACGAATTCACGGCTATAACAAAGATATGAATTCCATTTGATTCAATGTGAAATCTATATAACATATGATGAACCATTTCATGGATATTATGAACAAATTTTTTCCTCCTTAATTTCGTATTTGCCCCTAAACTCAAAGATTTTAGGGTGTTTGGTTACTTTAAAAAATAAGAATATTACCATTAAACAGTATAGAACAATAAGTATAAATATAAGTAAAAACAATATAAGAAGAATAAGCATAAGAATAAGTATATGAGAATATTATTATTAAATAGTCAAAAAATAAACTTCAGAATTCAGTAGCATTAATGCTACTGTTTTCACACTGAAAACGGAATTCAATTTTTCTATCTTGGGAAATTGAAAAAGATCGCAATGGAAAAAATGAAGTAGTTCAAATGTGCTACATCAAATATTCACTTTTTTTTCCAAAAACCATAAAAGTGTGGTTTATTGAGTATATTGTTTGTATTTATATTTTCTTCCGCTAGAGCGCGTAGAATGTTGTGGTTTACAAATTTGAACTCCATAAGATCTAAGGTTAATATTGCTCGTTAATATTATATTTTTTCCAGGTGTCAAGTAGGTTTTACTTGTATATTTTCTCCGGACCTTCTACGTTGTGTTGGTAGTTCGATATTTGTCTGTGCATTGACATACTGATTGAATATTGCAGGAAATAAAATAAATAAAGATTAATATTATTATTATTATTATTATTATTATTATTATTATTATTTATTTGCCCAGTCCATCTTCAGTTTTACGACTGGATATATTCTTAAATATCCGGCCCTTTCAGAGAGCCTAAAATGTCAAACACATTTTCCTAGGATGTGGGCAGTTTGAAGAAATGCGGCCTTCTGGAGTTGGGGCATCATCATTTTGTCCATTTCTATTATTATTATTATTGTTATCAATATTAATATAGATAATTAATGAAGGCAATTTATATTTTTATATACGATTATAACGAATAACGGCTATAGCTAAGAAAACCTTCGCTCCTTCGATTTTCTTGGCAGCCAAGTTTGGTTTTGTATGTACATGCAGGGTGTTACAAAAACAAATGAGTTCGCAATTTTGTAACTTCATAAAAATTTATTCAAAAGACCTATACACTTTATTAAATATCAACTGATAGTACAATTCTATAAGTCATTCAGGCTTGTATTAATAGATGACATTAAAAACAAATATATACGTTTTTGAGTATATACATGCCATAAACCTCTAACAAATATTTGTGATATTCATGAAGAAACAATTTTATAAAGCAGTTAAAAGTCCAAAGTTAAATAATACTGTGAATTTTAAAACAAGTTGCAACTTTCAAATGTGTTAAACATAATTCATGAAAAGTGACTTTAACAATAAGTTCAAAATTCTTAATATTTCTCTAAACAAAACCTTTGCGCAATTTTAAAGGGGTAAAAAATGATTGATCCATAATGTCGTCATAAAAACACTGAACAAAGATAGGAGCTGTAAGTAGACACGAGAACGGCAGTTATCCCATAAATGCCACCATTTAACCGCCACCCATGTCGAACTATCCCTTGTGACAGGACTCCTTAAAAACTGCCATCCTTTCAATGGTGAAGTGTTGCACATTTAAAAAGGAAGTTGGAAAGAAATTCTTTCCATTACTCGTTACTACTACTTTTATGGCGTAATATCTCTTTTAGGGAATTCTGGAACTGGAATGCGTTTAGAGAGTTTCAGATTTAAGGATGGCTATTTTCTTAACGACGGTTAAATGGCGCTCAACAAAGCTCAACAAAATATTTGAAAAAATATTCTTTTGAAACCAATTCTGCGATTTTTATGCTTTAATGTATTGTACACAGAGGCACCGAGTACCAAGTGGGTCAAATGTTGATAAAACAATTTTCCTTATTTGAACACGGAATGCAATTTAAAAATGTATATATTCAATATTATAAATTTAAGTCTGCAGTTATCACTAGAAAATGGGCATTTGTTTAACGTAAAATAGGTATGTCATTATATATATATATATCATCATCATCATCATATTCAACCATTATCTATCCACTGCTGGATGAAGGTCTCTCCAAATGCTTTCCACACAAGTCTATCCTGGGCCATTCGTTTCCACGTCACCCCAACCTGTTTTCTTATTTCATCCACCCATCTAGTTTGAGGACGTTTTCTAGGTCTTCGGTGGTCTCTTGGAATCCAGTTCAGAATTTCTGTTGTCCATCGTTGATCAGTTCTTCTTGCAATATGCCCAGCCCATCGCCATTTCAGCCCTTTTACTTTAACAATGATGTCCTCTACTCTAGTTTGCTCTCTCACCCAAGTGTTTCTTTTTCGATCTCTCCTAGTTATTCCAAGCATGCACCTCTCCATGCTCCTTTGCGTTGTCTGTAACTTTCGTATTGCTCCAACTGTTAGACTCCATGTCTCTCTGATCCATAAGAGAGGACTGGCAATACACACTGGTTGAAGACTTTTCTTTTTAGACACAAAGGCAATTTCCCCTTCAGGATAAAACTGTTTCTTCCAAATGCACTCCAGCCAAGTTTAATACGTCTGTTGAGTTCTTTCATAATGTTGCCATCCATTGAAATCAGCTGGCCAAGGTAAATATATGAATCAGCAATTTCTAGCTCAATGTTGTCAACTTGTATTTTTGTTGACCATAATAACATTGGTTGGTGTGGAGCGAATTGCTCAGGATAGACATTATTGGAAACATTTGGAGACCTATCCAACAGTGGATAGATAGTGGTTGAATATGATGATGATGATGAGTATATATATATATATATATATATACAATATTATGAGTACTATTATATATATCACAATATAACCCAGAGCCGTCCTCTGCTGGGGATAATGGCACTCAGCAGAGCGCGGCGGTATACGTCACTCCATAAGAAGGTAACAAAACGAGCCCCGTCTTAGGGAATGAATTTTGGCTGTGTTGACCGAAATTCGGAGTCCGTTAAACTGTATGTGTGTGTTCTTTCGCAAGAAGTGTAATGGGAAAGGTGGCCGCCGAATGGGGCAGCGCTGTATTCCCAGACTGGCTTTTGTCACATAAAATGACGACCAGTGGACCGAGAAGGGCCACTGGGGGGGGGGGGGCATTGCGGGGGATTGTCGATCGAAACAGGCGTACAGAGACGCACAGCTCACATGATTGTCGTCATTCAACGTCGACCGGAGACCACCCACGATCAGTCCGCCCCGAAGAGCGGCCGAAATAGATGGATGGCGCGGAAGAACACCCCGGGCCGGCCGGTATTCCTACGGGAAACCACCGTTGATTGGGTGAGGTGCCGCGAGCGGCAGAGAACAGGCGTAAAACATTCCCCGCAACCAGGGCGCGTGAGATCAGCATAGTCCGGACAGGCATCACATTCCAAATAATCATCCACTGTTTGCGAAAGCTGGCCCCCAAGCGATCGCAGCGGACGAAGACAATGACGAACGCCCGTCATGGACAGAAGTACAAGCCCGACCCCAGCGACGAAGTCCGAATTACGAGGGAGGGCGGAGTCCAGTCCCAGAATAGCAGAAGTAGGCATCCATCCACCGCCGCCCGGCGGCCAAAGTGAATATCCCAAACACTCCGTCTTAAGCGAGCCGGAACCAACCCCCGCCAGCCCAGACAGCAGAGAACAGACATCCGCACGCCACCAGAGCTGAGACCGAACTCTCAGTGCTTGCATTAAGTTACCAATTTTGTCCAAGACGGCCTATCATACCATCTTGTAACGTAAATATACAAACTTGCATATCCTCGTTCTTCGTCCCCAAAAAAATCGAGAATATAAGTATTTTGTAACAAATAATATATATTAACATATATGCAGTAGAACCTGTCTGAAGTGATTACCTTTGGGACCGGACTGCAATGATCACCATAGAGAGGTGGTCACTATACGTGACAGAATTTGGAATACGCATGACCAAGTCCCTACCAATTCTTTCTTATAAAAAGTGGTAACTTAATTCGGGTGGTCGATTTAATAAGGGGGTCACTTTACCAGGCTCCACTGTATATACATAAATGAAAAATACATTTATGTAGAATATATGTATTTATTATCAACTTTAATGTGTAGAATATTTCATTGTATATAATTTCTTCTAAATAGCAGAATTTAAAATCGGTACAACGTGACATATGCTGGCTGTCTTTGCGTCATAAAAATCAATTAGAAATACAATTTTATGTGATACAGATGTTTCATCTTTTAAACCTACTCCTTTTTAATTCCAAAATACATTAATGGGCTTGGCCCAGAATAACGCTTGCTGTCCTTTACGGGGAAAAAAACGTTCTCTGGTGACGTGCAAATCAACAAGAAAAAGTTGCCATGTCTTATCAACATAATATATTCATTAATGCTTGCTCTACTACTGTACATAAGGAATAACTTTTTTCAAAACTATTACTCCCTTAGTATGCGAGATAACTTTGGAATAACGCAACGATATGAACATCGGTAGTAGGTAGTCCGAATAAACCCTGGATCCGATTGATACGTGTTAGCTTGATATCTATAATTGTGGCCTTAAAGGACCCTACAGTGACATAGTGGTAACGCGTTCGCTTGTTGTGTCGTTAATCCGGGGTCGTCTCCAATGGTACCGTAAAACGTACGCCATTTTTCTGCCCATCTTTGACTGGCTTTGATTCTCTGGGCAACAGAAGTTCGTATTCCTCGCAAAACTGTGTCCCGTCACAATCTTTGTGTTTTACGATGCAAAAACGACTAACTACGACCTAAAATCACACTGGGTGGATATCGATGGTCACAGTAAATATGAGCATCAGGCCTGTAGCCAAGCCGGGGCCAGCAGAGGCATGGCCCCAGGTGCCCCTGTTGCCCCATCGAGCTATTCATATATATATAGAACAATCCTCGGGTACCCTGTGCCCCATATGCCCTTTGCCTTACCACCCCTTCATTCTGGCTACAGGCCTGATGAGCATGTATAATTATACCGTAGTTCAGAAGTCACAGCAAGTCGCCAGTTCAGTCTTGGCTAACGCGTCGTACAGTTTTACAATAATGCAAACAAAGTTCAACTTATTGTATACGTTTACTGGATTGGATTTCATTTTTATTATCCTATATTTTATTGTATGTACGGTAGTAGGCGTACGTTCATTATTTTATATGAATACGTTCAAAGATGTTCTTCGTAAACACATCAATTTTGAAATCCTTCTGCAGATTATTAACAGACATTAACCGTGCCAATAAAGAACGCTTACCGACTAACTACTGACCAAAGTCCGGGGTTAATTTCCTGTGCCTTCATATGTTCGAATTCCTCGGAAAATTGTAGGTCCGCGCGCAGCATGACGCTATCCTTGCGCCGTAAAACTTACACAAACAAATTTATAAAAAAAGTGTTTCAAGTCCTATGGTAACGTAGAGCTAGAGCATTCATCTGTGGTACTATTAACTTGGTTCAATTCCAATGGTACCGTAAAATGTGTACCACACACACACTACACATAGATCAAGATTTGGTTTCTTAGGCAACAGGCTCGCATTCCTCGGAAAACTGTAGGTCCCGGCGCAGCATGATGCTGTTCTTGCGCCGTAAAACTCAAAATCCCTTTTTTGTTTTTAAATGTGTTTGTCTTATGGTGACGTAGAGCTAACGCATTCGTCTATAATACTGTTAACTAGGTTCGATTCGAATGCGTTTCATCCCCTCCCCGGGTTGTAGATCAAAGTTCGGCTTCTTTAGGCAACAGTCTCGGATTCCTCGGAAAACTGTAATTCCCGGCGCAGAATGGCGGTGTCCTGGCTCCGTAAAACTTACAACTCACACAAACGTTTAAAAAAAAAAATGGTTTAAGTCCTGTGGTGACGTAAGGTTAACGCATTCGTCTATAATACCATTAACTAGGTTTGATTCGGATGCGTGCCATTCCCTCCCCGCTATAGATCAAAGTTTAACTTCTTAAGCAAGAGGCTCGAATTCCTCAAAAAACTGCAGGTCCCGGCGCAGCATGACGCTATCCTTGCGCCGTAAAACTCCCACAAACATATTTAAAAAAAAGTTGGTTAAGTCCTATGGTGACGTAGAGCAAACGCATTCGTCTATAATACCATTAACTAGGTTCGATTCGAATGCGTTTCATCCCCTCCCCCACACACGCACAATAGGTCAGAGTTTGATTTCCCTTTGGCAAGAGGTTCGGATTCCTAGGAAAACATCTAGGTTTCACCTCAACGTGACCTTAGCTATGCTTGGGCCGTAAACATAAAGACTTCAAAATGCACATTAAAAAACCATAAAGAGCTACAATACGCTGAGATGACGAAGGAATTCTCCAAGATAAAGAAACTTTCTAAAAAAATGCATTTTTTTTAGCATAATAAGCTTTATGCTTTCATTAAAAGTCTATTATAAAATGCATCTACAACCAAGCATGAAATACTCCAACGTTAATAAAAGCATGTATTACAAAAACATCTGTTTTGCTTCAAACGGGAAGTCGTTTGCCAATAGAATGCATTTTGTATAAGAAATGAAACGCGTCCTTTTGCGAAACCATCTACAAAATTAAAACAAAAGATTACACTTTTTTTTAGTTGTATTTTCTAGAAATGTACTTTATACACTTCAGATGGTCACCATCTTTAATATTTACACGAATCTTCAAAAATAGAAGGAAGTGAGACTTGCCGCAGGTTAATTCATTCGATCATTTGGGCACGAACTTCAATGAAGAGGATTCAATGTATGAACATTGTTTCCTTTGACTAGCATCTCATTTGTAGAAATGCCTCATGCGTTTTGACGAAACTCATTGATTAACGAGATAAGAAAATTTTTAGTGTGTAACCCTAAAAAAATACTTTTCAAATATTCCTTTAAAAACTAAGCGATGCATTTACAGAAGAAAGCTCTGGAGTAAACAAACAACCGGCCCCATGCCCTATGACAAGGGTCTTCAAACTTTTTTCAGTCCAAGGACCAATTTTGCTTATTCTTGTAGGCCCATGGGCCGCACTACTGTATCAGCAATATTAGGACTGAACAAAGGAGGTTCGAAAGGTGCGCTCCCCCCCACCCCTACAGAATCAGTCTTTATTGATTTTTTCCCCTTAGATCTATATTAGTTTTGCGTGCACACCCAAACATATTTTCTGGATCCGCCTGTGGGACTATATAGATATACATATTGAAGCAACATATATCACATATATCACCATATGGTGCTGTAGCTCTGTACACCCCCACCCATTGTTAGCCTGTAATTTCCCCTTTATGAACTTTCTACGTCAGCCTATGCGCAGATATAAGTGCTCAAGAACAGTAACGTTTTCAGAGCATGCAGTCAGATAGTGGGGAAGATGTTCTTATCAGCATATTTAGAATAGAATTCAACGGGTCCTAAATTTATTTTTTTTAAAATCATGGTTGCACTGAAAATCAATAAAACCACATCTAATGCCCATATACGCTAGAAAAGTAAAATAAAACTCTACTGAGGGGTGGGGGACCGCGTGTTACTTTGGTTCTATAGTGTTTTAAGATATTTATTATGAAATATGAAAATGCCAACAGAATAAAATACAATGTTTATTTCAGACTCAAAGGGAGCAGGGACGTTATTTTTATGTGAAATAATTTGCATTTTTTCATGAGCTGGTGGGCCTCGGTTTGAAGACCCCTGCCCTATGGCACTATGTACAGTTCAATGACTTTGAAAAAATGATTCGCTTGCCTTATTCCTTTACTTTTATTGCATCTTAGTATCATCCTTTTTATTATTGAAGATTAAAAGCCAAATGGCTCGTATATATGTGCTCACTGAATTCGCTTGGTCGGGTATTAATGCTATTACCAAGGATGTTTGGTACTTAACCAAGCTTAGCATGTGAACCTCGCTCATCGCCTTCAATATTTTTCTGAAAATTAATTCAAATCTCCAGAAGAGTGTTTGGATACAAGAAAAACAATTAAGTTTTGAGCAAAGTTTTAAATTCAGTTTCGACGTAAAGTTTATTTCGGCATCCCAATGGTTAAACACGTAAACTGGTATCAATCGAACCTCTCTAGTATCAACCTTTTTCAATATATAGTTTTTAGAAGATTGCGCTAAATTGAAATTACATCCCGGTTAACCCATCCGTTTAGCTTTAGGACGCAAAACTCAATCAATCGACTTGAAAAATAACTAAAACGTGGATATTAATGTTATCATACTAAAAAAAAAAATTGTTTCTTAACTTAGCTCTACCTACATGGCTTAACAGTTAAAATCGCTGCTTTACAATAGCTGAGCTTGTGTTGGAATCACAGAAAACTTAGACATTCGTAATTGTACTGTTGTTCGATGAAAATGCTTTAAGAGGATTTTCACATCTCAGGCCCTTGTCCTTGCGCCCTAAAACTCAAATATAAAACTGTCTTAAATGATACATTGCCCACTCTTGAAAAGTAAAATTATATGTGAAATGTGAACTTCCCAAAATTAAACCTTCTGGTTAATTCTTTGTTTGCTGCGCTTTGTTTGTTTGCATTTAAGCAAATATTGGATATTTCGGCTAAAGCAATTTTTGCAAACTTAAGAAGATATTTTGCAAAAATTTACATGCTTGTCAGTTGAAACAGTATATTTTCTACCACCATCTTCCTTTCTTATTATATATTTTAAGGGAACTTCTATTGGCAAATTACCTATAATTAATTTTTGGTAACAATTACAAGAGAATTTTAACTACAAAACGCTTTGAACCTGGTTATTCGACAAACTAATGCTTTAAAATACGATTATACTTGCAAGGTATGCCTTATGATATTGAGGTCAAAAACGGATGCATGTTTTGTTACAAAAAGAAAAGAATTTCGACCTTTTGAAGCCGTTCCTAAGAACCGCATAATCATTCTATCGGCAGAAATAACAAGGCCGCTTTAAACTTCATAAAAAAAAAAAAAAGAGCAAAGTTTGAGGAACGGTCGTTAATGAACTTCACGAGCAATAGAAATATGCTTTGTCATAAAAGCTTTTTGGTTATTTTCTATGCTTCCCCAATTACTGAGTTCTTTGAGACCGAAAAATAAGACTCGAGAGATCTGCAAAGTTTAAAAGATTCACGAATTGGGTCTTCCATTTTTATCTTGCCCAACTAACGCTTCGTTTTGCTCGTGGTAATACGTTCAACCAAGGCAGATAGTTTCGTCTTCCAGTGACTTCATTTTAAAAGAAGCTGAGTCAATAAGTTGAATCTTATGGAAGCAGGTGCAGAGCTAGTCGTATGATGCACAAGACCAGGCATGCGATTACCAAAACGATGAAGTATGCCGTATAGAGGAACGTGCCATAAATACGGGGTAAGTTCAATAAATAATCTAATTTTTAAAAATAGATTTATCATCGTATATAAAATAGACGAGCTCCATTATTTTTAAACTTCCTAACGCGCAGACAAGTGTAACTGGAAGTGTTCGTGTATTTAGTCCTGGGGAAAGTTTTATAAAGAAAGAAGGCTGCTTCTAATAAAATTTAGACTGCAGTTGGTTTTTAAAAAGAAAGTGTTGTTAAAGATGTGAAGCTTCCTTCACACACACAATTTTTCCTTTAAACTATAACTTTCTCTAAAGTTTTCGACTTTAGAAATTTAATTAAATGTTACAGATTCGTACACACAAAGTAATCGTATATTTAAATATCGCTATTAATTATAATGTAAAGAAATTATCTGAAATGTATGCAACAAGGTGAGAATTTCTAACTCTGAAATTTATTACTAAAAATCCTTACCGTTTATTCGATTATCTAAGGCGCACCATTGCTTAGATAAAATTGGATCTAAAGTATGCTTGACTAAAAGATGTGAATGGTGCAAGTATACTGTGTATATATATATAATTTTTTTTTTTTTGAGTAAGAAAGAAGGATGAGTGTTTCTCCATCTCTGTTTGCTGGCCATTATCTATAAGCGAACACTAATCTCAAACATTAAATCAAATAGTGAACTGGCTCTGGAAAAAAAATCTAAACATCTTTTCATGGTATTTTCATTGAAGCAGCTAAACTCACAAAATAGCATTTGTGCTCTTTAGGGTTTTTTTTATCCGCAAAATAATTGCTTTTATTTTTCTGAAACACTTATCAATTAAACATATTCCAAAACGTGCGTCATAAAGAATCGATGGCATTTGCGTTTTTTCCCTAAAGAAAACTTGTGATAGCTGCTGGATGGAATCTCTACGTCTCCTATTCCTCCTTAAGCTATTCTGTATTTTGGACCCGAGTTCTATATTGCTTTTAAATTGTAATCTCTTACATAATGATATAATTTTATATATGTAACCCCCAATAGTACAACTAACTTGTTAATTAACATTTTTGTACTAACATTTTAACTGTTTTTTTTAATAAATTCTGATTACACATGCTGGCTCTCAGATATCCTTTTGGCTAGCATTTTGATAAACAGATAATTTCACAAGTTTTATCCAGGTGTGTATCGCAATTTTCTCAAATGAGGCCCATGAAAAGCTCTAAATAACACTAATACTTCTTGCTCATTAATTTGTAAAAACGACGCTCAGTCTGTTCTTAAGTTATTACAATGGTTTTCACGTCCCTCTGCTAAAGATATACAACAACTGAACTCTTTAAAATAAGCATAATTCAGAAATATGAAAATTTACCCTCTCTCTTGTCAACATCACCGCATTCTGGAAGAAAATCTCGTAACAAGCTTCGGCTTTATATTCTCTTCCATTTCTAACCTCAAAACTTAAAATAATTTAATATAGATCTTCTCTTACATTTCTATAATTTTTATACTGCTCAAGCTATGTATCACGAAATATTATATATCATGTTGAATAAAAATTTATTATTATTGGTTTCACTATGATGTCAAAAGCTAGAGGTAGACAAACCACGTGGATGACGCAACTTGGTTTTATCCCGCCAATGTAATCAAACGCGGCAAATTTTGTGAAAGAATACACCGTTGCAAAAGTACCTAAATATATATAAGCAATGGGAAGCAACTCGTATACATCAAATAGCGAGTATAATTTCGACTCTAATTTATTGAGGCACCCATAAGGGTAGCATGTACTTTAACAGCAGGAAGCCGCCCATCCACAATCTTACTCCCCGCTGCACTGAACTTGGCATTATCTCCCGTGGTCTGGAGTCTGCAGAGACTTTCTAGGTACCACTTGTTGCTAATTGCTTCTTTTAACGAAACTGTATGGGGTTGGGATCTCAAATGAAACTTTTTGTTTTAAAATGTAATGGCAATCAACCGAATCTTTTATGGACAAGAATAGCAACAATCATTGTAACAAATAATGAAAGAGATTGAAGATTCTCCGCACACACACAATTTGCTACTAAAAGCATTAGAGACATTAAGCAAACGTTAATGTAATTATGGCATCTTTGGAGAATTCAAGAATATCTTTTAACCCTTCGGAAAAAGATGAAGAAGTCTCTCGAAGATATGATTTTGTATGGCATGTGAAGACCATAAAGGGATAAAGTACCTGAAATGCGTTTTTTCACGCAATCGCGTTTAGATACCAGGAATTATTTGATCTGTTATTTGTCTACGAACACCTCCAATCTATGTCAAGGCGCCTGCTGAACACTTTTAATTCTATGTCTTCTGTGAATAAAAGGGGTTAATTAACCTTATCTATTAGTCTAATTGAGGAAAGACCTGTGGTTTGTTTCATGATGACGTATTCAATGGAATATTCTAATTTGTCTGGAGAAATTAAGCGCTTTATTTAAGGCCCTTATTCCCATAGTTTTGGGAAAAGAAACCAATGTGACTACACTACATGTTGCTCGCTTTAATTAATAAATTTTAGAATTTTAATTAAAATTTGCATGATATCAATTTATATAATATATTTAACATTTTATTAAAATCTCTGTACGCTTTTATGACTAATAGATGCGATATCAGTTACATTCTCATACGCTAATGGAAAAAAAAATTTCATAATCATCATCATCAAGTGCCTTCTCCGATTCGGAGGTTGGCGGCCAATATGGAGTCTGTTTCTGCTTGCATGGATAATGTCTTCTGCGCTTAGTCCAGTCCAGGTCTTCAAATCGTCTGTCAGTCCATTCATCTTCTTATTTTTGCCTCTAGGTCTCTTCCCTATGATGTTTTTCCCCCACTAGTGCTCATTGGAGTAGCTTGTATTTTCTCCTCTCACAGGATGTCCGCAATATAACTTTTTTCTCGGAATTGTACCCCAATAGCTCTTTTTATAGTGGATGTGTTCAAGACTCTAAAATTTACTTTTGCAAAATTATTCTTCAAAGAACAATTATTTTTCTTATTCGTTTCTGTTTATTCGTAACTCCAATTCTCGAGTAACGTATATCTTAGGAATAAAGCAAAGGAATACGTGTTTTCACACGTAAGAGTGACAAAGCAAACAACGTCAAAGACATTCGTGATGTCGTAATTAGATTGTCTCTTATATCTGATACGACACTTCAAATGATGCAATATTTATATTCAATTGTTATTACATACTGAGGCATTATTCACTTGATACAAATGGGCTAGGTTTCGCACTGCATTTTAATTAGGCTATGCTATGGTTTATAAGAATTTCTTTGGGCATGATTGCCCAACAGTTCACATAAGCGTGAAAACTGGCATTCATTTATTTAATTTTTGATATTAAATTTTAAAATATACGTGTTTAGCACAAAAAATCTATTTTTATTAAAAAAAATCTTGTAAATATAATTGTATCAAAAACACGTATATTCCTCTATTTACTTCCTTTCGTGCTATGATTTTATATACTGCATCTAACCTTTCCCCCGGCTTTTCTAAAATTCTTTTAAGTTTCAAGAACTTAGAGTTTAAATCTATGACCTGTACGTACGGTCTCGCTTTGCTTGACGCAGAATGACCATGGTTGTACTTTCGCCATAAAAATATAACCAACCAACCACATCTATGGTTATACATTAAGACTATATTTATTAGTATCCAACAATATAGGCATAATGAGCATAGCATCATCTACGTTAAACCTAGATTTAAATCTTAACAAAATATGGATATAGGCTTAATTTGCAAAACTCAAATATTTAGCTAATGATTCTTATTCTGTCAATATAAAACACAAAAAAACAATAACAGAAAGAGTGCATTATAAATAACGTTGCGTGAACCATAGGTCTGCATTAATTTTCAATTTTCTTCTATTGTTTTATAAAAAGAACAGCTTCGTTTGTCGTAGTGCTATAATCTGAATAAGCATCGCGACGTATGGGTGTATAAAGCTATACAACTTTCTAAGAAGCTATGATACTGTCTACAGATAAAGATATTAGATTCCGAGTCCCTGTGTCAGCTCTTTCTAAGAAGTCATAAGTTTGTTATACATTTCTTAAGGGCGATAATATGTCCATCCCTCGTCAACAAATTCGTAGAGGTTAAAAATATTCACAAAATCAATGGTCAGTTACGTTCTTGGATCTCAGTCCAACAGAGCAGCTGCAAGATACCTCAGGAAGTTGATTACAGGACGCTTCTGTCATGAGAAAACGTTATTACAAAACGCTAACAGCCTCGTAGACGGTAGGAGAGATTGTTACGAAATTCGTATGACCGTCGGGTAATTGCCAGCGCTATATTAACATACGTTATATTTCTTACTTCGAACACCTAATATTGCTCCTTCTATTCCAGTTCGAATAACTCATTAAAGTTAGAGATTATGCTAACCATCTTGAAGTTTACAAGTCATGCAACAAACCTTAATAGCAAATTACCTTTCATTTTCTTTTACGCACCATGTATTGCATACGATTTTTTTTAAGTTCAAGCTAAATACATAAGCTTGATATTATTTACTTGACTTCCATTATCAAGCTTGAGTCATTAACTGACGGCGAAATATTAGAGCCACTACTTCTGCAAGTCATTGATATAGAGGTGCTTATCATGGATAACCCTCTGTAATTATCTATTTCATGGTGCATTAAAACGTAGATAAAACAAAAGAATCTGGTAAAATATATAAACAGAGTTTAATTACTCAAAAACTTGACGTTTCGGTTCGTCTTTTGCGAACCTCTTCAGAAGTGGTCCCAGTCGTTAATCGAAGTCTACTGTTTTTTACAATGTAAAAGACGCTGTAAAAATCTTCATGAAACCAAAAGAATCTGGACCAGCTATAGGATACTTATTTTTACGAATTAAATGAAATTTGCACTTGAACTTTGTACATTTAAAAAACTTCTTATGAGGAAAGAGAATTTGTGTAAATAAAAAGGATGATGTAGTCATATCAAATATATGGTCGATCAAATTATTCTGTATATATGCGTGTGTTATTTCAAATATTTTCTTATATACAATTGCAGGTCAAATATTTTTAAAAACTACGTTATGTCATAGCGTTAATGAAAGCGAAAACATAGTATTTGTAAAAATTTGGTAGAATCGTGGGTTTTTTCTTGTTTCTTATTTCCTGAAATAATTGTTAAATTCCTTAGAGGAAAATTAAATGGTATAGTAGAAAATATGTTTGGCAAACTACTTCAAATAATGTTTTTAGAAAAATATTACAAATTTCAAAGTGCACTATGGAAAGGACATTTCCTTTAAGGCAACGTAGTTTACGAAAGACAGATTATATAAAAATATAATCTAAATACGTCCGAAAAACACAAATACAAGAATGTAATACAATTCGTAAAGTAAAAACAGTAAATCAAAATAATAACGCATTTAAAAAGGGGGGATAATGGTTTGTTCCCTTGAAATTGCAATTCTAACTTTCCAGGAAGGTATTAGCAATCAAAATACAAGTTGTAATTTAAAAAATTAAAAGTAAATGCTACACACAAAATTGTTTCCATACTAATTATTTTGAAAAAATCATCTCAAACACATTTCCCTAAATCGATAAAGCACGATTTCTTGACGTGGAAGAACCTTGTCCCAAAGGAAGTTTTAGTCAAAAACCTCGCCAGCAGCAACTAATTACAAACCGTTACTACTATGCTAGGTTTCGTTTGATTGTTTCCTCAGACTTGCCATGTATCTGTGAATGTCTATTGTTCGGTTTTTTCATTTATGGTGTTTCTCAGAAAAACAACATCCGCGTTTCTCGAAGGAAGTAAAGACCTCGGAAAACTATTATTTCGATAAACATTCGCTGGTTTTTTGTCTTTGTTTTCCTTATTGTCTGCTCCAAAGACATGGATGATCGGGGAAAGATGCATAAATTGAAATGTAAGGTAGCAGCGTCTTTTAATCCACGAGCAGGCGCGCGGGATGTTTCACACCCCACAACTTACAATTTGTTAAAAGAACAGTCCACCCTTGCTTCTGAAACTGGCCAAACTCTTTCCTGTTGCCTTCAAAGTCACAATCTTTTGGGGTAGGGTGACAAAGCGAAAATTCCACTTATTGTTCCCTGTAAAATTGGACGTTTTTAATGAAATAATGCTATATAATTAGATGGGGTGCAAATCACCCCGCGCGCGTTCTCGCGTTTCTCTAATCCGCGCACCTGCTCACGGGTTACAAGCGATAAATAAATAATAGCCCGCGACCTTGTCCATAAATGAAATTTTATTTTCACTCCCAGAGAGAATTTTGATCTATGCCTGTAGCTCAACTGAAAAGAGTACTTAAGTGGTTATCAAACTGTTGTGGATTCGGTTCCCACCAGGTGCCGAGAAATCATTCTTTTCTTTGTGGGTAATTTACCATCTAAACAAAAGCGCTTTTTCAAAATGTAAATTGAAATGAAAAATTTATAATAATGAATAATTTTTACACCAACGTTTAAGCTCAGTCTAGAGCTTTTTTAGTATAGGAGAAAAAAAGATTGTGTGTAACCGCAATAGAAAGGCTGTACGTTCACATTGTAGGCTTTCTTAACTGTTGCCACTTAGAAACGCAAGGAAAGAAAACTTAGGTCTAATTTCTAAAATTGGCTAAATGCCAAGTTGTTTCCTTTTATGTGATGTTTTCTATATATACATAATTTCGACTTCCGTATCTGGCAACAAATATATTGATTGTATAATTATAATATCACATTTTATATTCGGCAACAGTACGTGTAATTGTCTTCCTAATTTTAAAATCAAACCAGTCTTCCGTTTACCATCGAAGTGTGCACACGTCATTTTCGGAGGCTCCGCCAAAAATGCGTACTAAATTCTTTTAACGATGTATTCGAATTAATTTATTTTTGGTCTGTATTAATGAATTAACTTAAACGTTTAAAACATTAATGAATATTAATTGGATGAAATTACTTCATTTCTTCAATACTTGCATCTGTAACATCGTCCGCGTCCTGGAGTCGAACTGGGGTTTCTCCGTTGAGCCCGGAGTACCTTAACCATTAGAAAAATTCACACTGGCCTTAGAAAGTTAAGACTAAAGAAGTATATTAAATAGCTTTGAAAATCAAATTCGATGCGATTTTGACTGTTTCGAATTTTTCAAAGATGGCCACCTTTAAAAAAAAAAAAGACGATGTTCGTCAAACACAAAATATTATCTTTAAAATTCAAAGAACTTTTTTATGTAAACTTATAAAAAATTCTAAATAAAATGTTTTCACGTATAATTGAAATAGAGATTTTTCATTATAATGTGATTTATATTTAAATCCAATGGAAACGTAGATTTAATCAGTCTTACTGTTTTTAAATTCACTATTACTAAGTCCTTCAACCTGATCTGAACAACTTCGCAAGGGAGCATGACAACCGATGTTACAAAACCATTCCCTGTCAAGCCAATCTGCAATTGTTACGGTTCGTTAACTAAGGTCACTGTACACTTAATTACTGTTTCATTTTCAGAGAAGTTGTCTTCTTCACCAGCATTATGATCAAGGTTTTCTAGAGGACTTCCAATCTTGCCCCTCCTATTTCTTGTCCAAGCATTTTTATAAAACAGAGCATTTTGCCAGATTGTGTTTAACTAATACCCTTCGCTTATTTTAACCTGAAGATTCTATTCTAAAAAACAAACAGTGGATGTTTATTGACATCTTCATAAATGAGTTTACGTGGGTGTTAGAACGAGGAAATTCGGTGTAAAACTTAGTCTACACAATTGAAAACTCAATGAGGAAATGAGCAATTATATTCAGAATGGTTTCGAGAGAACTTCAACAAAAACCTTTAGTAAATAAAATTCCCTTGTTTTGAATGGACTGTTTTTTAGTGAAATTCTGCGGACAACATCTATCAATTATAAATACCAATTTCTTTCCATATTTTTCATCAAGACGAATTTCTTTCTCCGAATTTCTTTTCTTCGAATAAGAAACCATAATTTGACGAATTCCTTCGCCGAATAACGAACCATGATTCGATAAAATTTCTTCGCCGAAAATATTGCAATTTTTACGATCGAAATCAAATCAAACTTTATTCAGACGAATTCAAATTTTTTTACAGGATATGATAATGATTTACAATTTATTAGTTACGTTAATCAGTATAGGCAACAAAGGGTAAAAACTTTGGGGTCTGACAAAGCCCCTGCTGTCCAGATTTGGATATAACAAGTGGAAGTAATAAATAAGTAAATAAAATAAAAGAGGTGGTTGGTTAGTAAAGTTATGGAAGATATAACTTAAGAAAGATGTAGGAATATCATAATTCTCTATCCAATAGATGTCTGCGGATGAGTTTTTTATATTGAGCAAAGGAATAAATAGATTTTAAGTTACAAAGAAGATCCCACACCCTAGGGCCAAAACAATAGATGCAGGAGTGTTCAAGTTTCGTTCGTGAATACTCTTGTATTAGATCGTTAAAATTTCTTTTAAATTGGGTATGATCAGGAAAGTGTGATGAAATGAGATCAGAATGAATGCCATTTCTTATAGTGTGAAACACGAAAATGGAAGTTTTGTACGTAAATAATTTACAATTAATAATATCTGATGATCATAAGCCATTTCAGTAGTTCTTGAAGACAATGGTAGATAATTTAGGAGGCGGTGTAATCTTTTTTGCAGTCTGGTAAGTCTAATGAGATTAGACATGGAAGTGTTTCCTCATATTTGAAGGCAATAGTAAAGAAAAGAAAAAGAAATGTTTCTGTAAAGTGGAAATGATACAAAGGTAACGGAAAACGGCAACCCTGTATGTAAGTCCTACGATGACGGGGTGATGACGAGTTCAGCTACGGAAGAATTGTGCACTAAGTCAGGGGGTTAGTTCCCTAGTCTTGAGGAGGTTCGGATTTCTCGTAAAAGTACGAGTCCACTGCTCTACGGTGGCGTTGTGGTAATGCATTCGCTTATAATGCCATTTACCCAGGTTCGATTCCCAATGGTATTGTAAAACGCTGTTCTTCCCAACGTAGTTTGGGGTTTGGTTTTGGTGGCAGTAGAGCTTCGGATTTGTCGGAAAAATGGAGATCTCGGTACAGCATGACCTTTGTTGTCCTTGCGTCGTAAAAACACAAGCAACACTATGTATAACTTACAAAGCGTTAAATGCTTATTGAGATGAATAGGGATTAATGATATAAGCTCTATTCATGAATTTTTTAACCGTAATACGACCTTCCGTTTTAAGTTTAAATATAAATTATTTACGGTTGATAACTCTGGAGAAGAATCTTGTAACAAGCTATTGCTTTCCATTATCCTCCATTTCTAATCTAATCATTGTATCAGTAACGTATCATCATCGTCCTCGTATGTAATTCATATATAAACTTACCATATGCAAATTTAAATATGTATCTCAGGTTGAATAAATTACTATTATTATTGTTAGTGATCTTTACGAATTACAGATTTTAAATAGCATTATTGCAGAACCTACTCTGTCCTTGCGCCATAAAGAATTATTCCAGAATCCGTTCTTTTCCCTTCTCTCTTACCTTCAAAGTTTTGCTCTATCTGAAACAATTTGTTTGTCCTTAGATTATATCGTTTACACTTGATCATGTATAAAACTGTAGGTTAAAAAGTAGATTGTATATTTTGCATTGCCTTTTGCATAATACTTGGAATTTAGTTCACGCTTACCGACTAACTGCTCACCGTAGTCCGAGGGTTGGTTCCCTAGGCCTTAAGAAACTCAGATTCCTCTGAAAACTGTTGGTCACATCACAGCATGATCCTTGCGTTATACTAGATATCACGCATTGTGCTCTAGACGTGAAATAAAATCCGCAACAACGGGCCTCGTGCTAGCAACAGTACTCTTTTAGAAAAGCCGTCATGGTCGACTGGATAACATAGCGATTTTCTCAGACCGATACTAAAAATGTTTATGGAACGCTTGGTAGGGGAAATTGTGGGAAATCCCACGTTTCTCAGACTTTCCTCGGAACAGTGATGCTTTTGATAGAACGCCCCTTTTAGCACGAATAATTTATTCACTTTCCATTTTCAAAAGTGTTTTTGTGGTTTTTTTTTGTCTGGTACTGTCATTCAGGGTAATGTTGGACCACGGGAGGTAACTTTGCATTACCTCCAAAATTTCAGTCTGTTTGACTTTAGATGGGGTACACTGGCGCACTCTGGTGGCAAGGTTTTGAAGTTAGTTTTCTGTTTTGTATTTTAGAATATTAACTTGGCAACACTACGCACAGCCAATTTGGTCATTTAGCTGTTTTTCTGAAGTGCTATTTACAAGCTTCTTTCGAAGTGGTTACCTATCACAATTTCAGCAAAAATTACCAATTTCCTTCTTTATTGGATATGTTATTTCCTAATAATTGTGAATTGTTTTGTTGCCAATAGTTATTTATTTGATAACATTCAGCAAAAAAAAAGGGGGGGGGCATTTTCTTTACCTTATCCTCATTACACCTTTAAGCAGGTTAAAATTAGACCTAGGTTCATTATTACATTTCTTTGATAATTTAGAGAAAAGCTTGGAGTTCCAGCTAATAACATGCTAAATTATAAGACTGGCTTTCATCATGTACTGCGGAAAAGGAAATCTCTATTTAAAGCGTTCTCACCACCTTGAACACATGAGAAAGTCAACTGAGAGTTGGTATACTACTCTATTCTCTGGTAGTGCAGACGAAAATTTTTTATTCCACCTTACGTCATTGCAAAAGGAATACAAAAATAGTCTATGTGCATGATGCGCTTAAAGGAACACGTTGCAGTACCTCAAAAACGGGGTGGGTTGACATCCAAGTCTTTGAAGACTGGTTTGAAAACTGTTTCCCTTCTGTGACAAAACGAAAACTAGGGAGAAAAAAGTACTTATTGGTGGTAAAATGTCTGTACATATGTCGTTGAAGACATTGACGTCAAATTTTAGATAGATTGAATCTAAATGAGGGAAAAAAAAATTAACAACTCTACTAAACGCAATCTTCTGCTAATTACCGGAGTTTACGCTTCAATCAAGAGAACAAAGAGCATCTAGTAATTTAAAAAAACGGAATTATTGCACAGGTATTCATCTTTTCAACAAACATACGAAATTACAGAAACTTCACCATTGAGGCAGGAACTTCATATGCTGAAGATGAAAATGCTGTTGATTTTGTATTTTTGCATATACAAAGTTGACGACTGTGCAATTGTTAAATAGAATGAAGAAACGTGTACCTAAACCAAATTATTTACTTAAAGGACACTATATTCTCAAGGGGGAAAGTCTGGTGCATAGTGAAAATAGACCCACATCAACGATGATATATTGTATGAGAAATCAGGCGTATTTAAGAAATTATTTCTGAAAAATATTTCTGATTAGCTAATAGCTGTGCATTAGACCTATATACTGTTTATTATTTTCTGTTTCTTCATATTTTTTGTCAACTCATTGGTTTCTTTTGTAGTGGATAAACTGAAGATTGCTTTTCGCTGCATTTCTGTCGTAACTATACAATTGGTTTGTTTTGGTTTTTTTGCAATATATTCGTGTGTTATTCTTTTTCCAATGGTCTTACCTAAGATATTACTTTATCATATTATTTAAAATATCCGAACCTTATATTATTGTGAGCTGTATATGAGTTTTAACATATTTATCAACTTAATTTTACTGTTTCAAAGTTGCCCTGACTCACTGCTTAAATAAAGCAAAACATTTTATGCGGAATTTCTGATAACGGTACAAAGCTACCCAAAACGGCTAAACCTTTTTTAGTATGTTTATTATCAGTTTTTGTTTACTTATTTGTGTAAATTAACTATAATTTAGAGCTTATTCTTCAGTTTTGTCATTTTTTTGTGTAAATATTACTAGAACGTGAATGGAGCACACGAAAATAGAGAAAATATGAATCATCTACCCTGAATGACTGTACTGGAAACCATTTTTTTTTATTTTAGAACGGTTGTAACTTACCAACCATCACCCTCAAAGCAAGTTTTGATTTTTTCAGAACTTTCTTAATTGAAATGCCACCTTTTCATCTTATCAATTGTAAAATTTTATGACGCTTCGCAATTTTCACAATCACTGTTGCGGCCTTGCGAACAGTAGACCGGCTTTACCAATGGAAAAAAGTAAGCTATACGAAGTCCATATGTACAATCTCACCTTGATTGGCGTAGACCGACTCTTGCTGTCCTTGCGCCATAAAAATACAGCCAACCAAACGAACTATGCAAAGTATATGCCAGATTTTAAGATGCAGTAATGTAGAGGGACCGGTTTTTATACTGTGTAGAAAATTCCGGTCTCAATCCAGTCGGTACCGACCGTTTGCTGCTTTGTTTACCAATCAGTACCTTGGCCCAGAACGACCCTTGCTGTCCTTGCGCCATAAAAATACAATCGAGCAATTAATATTCTGAGGTTTGGTTCCATAGGCAACAGATGTTCCTGGAGCAGCGTTATCACAGCTGTTTTAGTGCCATAAAATCAAAAGCAATCTACAATCTGTGAGACGTTGTATTTCATGTCGAAAGCACACTAAAAAATTTGCATTATGTGTATATATATATATTCTTTAATTTTACATCGGTATTGCAATCAAGGAAAAAAGCAGCCAAATTGGCAGGCTACGCAGCTTGTAATGTGTGCAGAATAAACGTATTCAAAGCATAAATATAAAGACGCCAAGTTTAACTTTTTGTTCATCGACATCAAATAAGTACATGGCGTGGGCTAGACAATGGGATTCTCCTTTTTCATCATCCATCCATAATTTTCGATCGAGTATACGTCAACATTAAGGCGCAGCTGGTACAGATTTAGGGGCCAGTGTTCAGCCATGCGGAAAGGGAGGAAACCATGTAGACAATATTTTCTTGAATTTTTGTGCCAGACATGCTAGACCGTCCCCACCCTTTTTCCAGTGGTTGATCCTCCGTTAGTTGTGGCGTCCCTTTACCTCGTTTGATTTACATATAATCGTATATAAATGCTATAGCTGCCTTTCATTAAAAACGCATTACTGATATTAAAGATAAATGGCATTATTCGTGGTATTTAGATTACTACAGAAATTTTGCCACACAGATGCATTGTGGAACTTTGAGAAGAGAAAAACTTTGCGCAAAGTTCAATAAGTGCTTTCGAAAGCGGGTGTGAAAGGTCGTTGGTAATTCCATTTTAAAGTTTTCAAGGTTCATTGATTATTTTGCTTCAAATTCAAACCTTTTATGTTTCATTAAGTTGTTGATAGAATTCCATTACTGCCATTATGAGTAGGAGTTTTTTTTGTTTGCTTTTCCTATTAAGAATAGGAACTAAAGTTCAAAGATAAGTTAAATGTAAAATATTCAAGGAGTGGAAATACACAGACTCTATCCTATATCTGAACCTAGACCTTTTACCAAGTTGAATTGTTCTGACGCCACATAGGTCCCTTTTGAAACAAAGAGATGACCTCAACGAAAGAAAATAACATGGCAACTGCCGTATACTTCATTTGTTAACGATTTCACGACAGTATGCATTACCAATTGTTTCAGCGAAGTCTCGCCAAGTTACTCACTTGGGTGTAGAAGACCTTTCGGTGAAGCCTTTTTGGACGTTAGGGTCACTGGAGCGTGGTACCGGTTGCAAGTTTTTCTAAAGGGCAGCCAATAGCCGCTACCAGATCTTATCTTTGGCGAATCTTCTGGTGTGTGAAGCTACCCAGAAAGGCCTCTTCCCATTAGGGCTTCCAAACAGCAAATTATAATGGGGTATTAGAACACTTACAATTTTGCTCCTGCAAAAACTCTGTAATGAAACAAATTGTCCAGCTCAGTGTTAAGGGTATTTCTAAAATGCTTTAATTTAACCTGAGCTGTGGTAATTCTATTTTAGTGGAATGGTTTTTAAGCATTTTGCCATCGAAAGTCGTGAGCATATTTATAAAGGGTTTAAGAAGTACTGCTAAGGCCTGCAGATGTGCATATTCGTTATACATTAACGTCCATTATACGTGTTTTATAAAAACAAGGATTTTTTATTTTTGCGAATAGTTGCTTTTATGTTCAGGATCGGGAATAGGATTTACGTGGCCCTAGGAAATATGAGCTAGGCAGATCGGGCCCCTCTCCACGTCAACTATTTTTCAAGAACTAAAAGCTAACGGATTCTTAAACTGATATTTTTAATGCGAGTTTTGATTTAAGTTTTAAAATATTAATAATCAAATTTATTTTTAAATGTTGGCACTTTACTAGTGGGAAAGTGTTGATATATAAATACAGCATGGCGATGGCAAAGCTAATGTAAACGAGCATAAATGTAATGATATTTTGTTTATTATTATGTTACGTTATTGAAGTTTGCCGCTAGGCCCCTTTTTAGGATCTCGGACCCCTGGGAATAAATACGCCTCCTTTGTCCCTTCCGTCTTGGGCTCTGCTTATATTGCACGAAAATAAAATCCCGCGTTTCCCAATTGCTCCTCCAATCGCTGGCGAATTGTCAGTAAAATTACAATTTTTAATCTGGTAGTTCACTCTAGAGATGTTCAAGTAGAACTCTTGCTTTTTTTCTGCCTGTCACGCTCTCCAAGGTTTAGTTCGCTGAACAGAAAATCGGACTCTTCAGAAAACTGTAGGTTCCGGCGCAGCACGACCCCAGATGACCCAGAGTCGTAAGACAAACAAACGAATAAAATAGAATGAGTTAAAAATATTCTCTTCTGAAAGAGTGGCAAGAAAAGTATATATTCACCAAAATGAATGAATTTATTCACTTCTGTACCTCATCAAATATTAATCGTCAGTTGTACGTTAAAGCTAAGATAAGTAATGAGATAAATCTAAGGTACGTGAGCTTAATCAACTAAATTAGTAATGGTGGAAATTTTATGAATGGGAATCGATGGCAACAAATAAGCAAGTTATTATTAAGATCTGTAGGATCCGGGGATTAAGATATATAAATTAGAAATGTAATAAATATGTAAATAATATATACGTATGAGTATATAATGTGATAAATAATTTATCCGTATCAGTATATAATGTGATAACAGTAATGTATACGTATGTGTGCATAATGTGGTACGTTCATGGATTAAAAATACAACGTTCACAATGGCGCTACACTTTATTGGAATGTGAAAGCTGGACATGGAGAAATGTATAAAAATTCCACCTAAATTTGTCGGATAAGTTTGCTTTCCTATAAAAGCATTTATTTAAAAATAAAATGTAATAGTTTTAAATCGTTAATAGTTTAATATCTAATATTCTACTGGTGTGCATATAAAATGTGTTGGTACAAAACAGTATGTACTAATTAGTATACATTCATATAGTCTATTACATTCAGTTTTATGTTATGTAATCATATTAGAAAGGGCGAATTTCCATAGAAATCTCGCCACTAAGTAAAACATCTCCATAATTATTGGCTGTTCTCATCCTTTGAGCGCAACATGCCCTTAGTTTAAATAAATAAATAAAATAAAAAAAAAAAAGTTGCAGAAAAGGTAGAGCGACGTAATGTCGCGGTACTCGTTATTACGTCATGACTTAATATTACTCTTAAATAAGTTACATATGTCATATTCTCAAATGAATCCATGAATTATCATAAAATTAAAGTTATTTTTATCATTCAATTTGTAAGAATACGCCAAAATGTCAAAGCAACGAGACTGTAAAAAACTATTTATGTAATACATTGCCCAGATAGATGAGCCACATAACAAGCTCCTCCATTTCTAATCTAATCAGCAATCAACATCTCTAACCTCAAAACTATCAACGCAATATTGAAAATATCATATAACAGAATGCATCATCAAAACTCTAATTTGAATAAATTAATTTTCTTATTCTATTCAGTCAAATCTCATTAATGGGAATTGAAGTTGAACATGAATTATGCATATTTCCTAAATCTCCGCCAAATTTGAAAACTGAAGAATACGATACCATTCATTCCGGATAACACGAACTGCTTTTAACGCCAACGATTTTTATCACCGTAAGTATTCGCGTTAACAAGATTCGATTATATGAATAATTCCCAGTTCTCAAAAACTGATGAAAGCAAGTTGTAGTTTGAAGTTTAATTGTTCCCGCCTTTGGAAATGCAAATTTAAAACAAAAACCGGAACATTTGTACTTTGTCGTTTAAATAAAATATTTACACATTAAAAAAAATGATGTGTATATTATAAAAGCAATATATGCACATAGATACACGCAATATCTTCCCTTAATATATTTATACATACGATAACAGGAAAATACGGGGAAAATTGCGATTTTCTGTGATATTTCCATTTATTGATAAAATAGGGATTGGTGTCAAAAATTCTTTTGAAAATCTCTCTTCAAAATTCATTGTTGCCTGCCTGTTTGTTTGTTTGTTTTTTGGTTTTACGGCTCAAAGACTACAATGGTCATGCTGCGCCGGGACCTACTATTTTCCGAGGAATCCGAACCTCTTATGGCCTAGGGAACCAAACCCCGGACTACAGTGAGCAGTCATTGCTGCCTGCAATGTCTCGTTCAAACTAACGTGAGCTTGTTTCTACGACACTGCAGGCAGCAATGAGCTTCGTTTCTATGACTCAGACCATAGAAACAAGCTCGTGAAACAAACTCATTGCTGCCTGCAATGTCGTTCAAACTAGCATTGAGCTTGTTTCTATGGTCTGAGTTACCATGTCCTCACTATAACGCCATTAATTAATTAGATTGAAACCAAACTCATTTCTTTCATGGCCGGCTTAAAATACTTTAACCTCTAGCTAAATATCAAAGTGCGGCAACTTCCCTCAGTTGCCTCTGAATTATCAAGTAAACAGTAACAAATGTGATATACAAACACTTACGTAATAGTAATCTGCCAGTCTTTCATCTCTTAGCTTCTTTTTTCATTTTATGATAATTTTTAGATATTTTTTAAGGTTGCTTAGAATGAGGCATTCTTTGAAAGAAACGGTGGGACTTCTGAGAATGTTTACATCCAACAACATGTTATTCATTGTCTTGGTTATTTATTATGTTATTCATATTTTTAGTTGTTATTGTATAAAATAGCCGTGTGAAAGCGCATTTTAAAATTCTGAATACCTGATTATTTAATGGAAAAAAATTCAATAAAAATTGATATTACAAAATACGGATGAACTTAAATTTTACAATAAATTCTCCTTTCGTCCGCTTTAAAATTGTATGCTTGATATACTTTTATCAAACTATTATTATTTTTGTCAAAAATGTGTAAGTTCTCCAGTTTTGTGTCCCATACTTTTGATTTCGATATTTCTGATATATCTAGTACAAAAAAAAAATCTCGTACAAGTATCTTAGATATTCTATTAAACCGTGTGGTTTAGTAGAATGATATGCGAGTATGTAAACATAATTTTATTATTAATTTTGTTTACCAGCACATCGTAAAAACTTGAATTCATTTATGAGAGTGAGTTGAAGCAGTATGTTTATTTTTGTAAAAAATCATCAAACGTACAAACGGGTTTCATAATTGTCAAGTTAAACCCAAAGCGTTAAATTTGTCGTATAATTCATAATATAAATCGTCCTAAGCCATTGAGTTATTGAATATTAATTTTCTATACTTTTGTTCACAGTAGTGTTCCGCTCTAGTTGTGTAGTGGTTAAACCTGCTTTTTTGTGCCAAGGTTCAAATTCAGGTAAAGCAGAGATGGTTGTAAATGTGTATATTGTGGTTCGGAGGTCATTTCAAGCTACTTGTGTGCCTTCTCATACGCGTGGTAAATAACCTTAGAATGTAGGACTAAAAAGAAACATGCCCCACATCACTGGCATACGCAAAGGATGTTAATGGGGGTTGTAACACTCCATTGCAATGAAATTTTGTATACTTAACATAGGAATATGGGAGTTGTAACTCTGTAACCTCCCTTATGAACTTTCTGCGTAAGCCTATGCTCCACATAGATGCTGTTTAAGCTACCTGAAATACGTACAAATACACAGTTGTGTCGTCAAAATTTTGTCTGATTTACATAAAATACATAAACTTTTCTTGCATATTTTACGATGAGAATTTGATTTTGTACTGTGAATTTTACTTGAATTTTGTACGTGTTCTTTCACATTAGAAATATTTCAGATGATATAACTTTATCTTCGACAAAGAATCAGTTTCAAATGCGAGTCAATGCTGTCTTACATGCGACCTATGTGCCCTTTGCGTTAACGAAACGAGACATTTGTCTGCCAAACACATTTTCATCTTTGAACTACGTAACGAAGCCCGGACGACTATCGAGGTATGTGATTCCTTTGTTAGGTTTTCTTTTCTGTAGTTCGATGTGGATCTTTTCCCCATCTCCTCATGCCGACAGCTACCATTCAACGTACATTATGCTGTTCGCAAGTCGAGCTCGAGGAAACAGAAGTAGCCATTAGTACTTCTTGTTTCACGACTTTTCATTTGGAAGGAAGATGGTTACTCGATCGCAATCCCAGTTATATTCTTTGAATACCCCGGAAGCTACTGTGGTTTTGTAAATACGATTGCTGCTCTAGCTAAGTTTCTCGCGTGTGAAAGATGCACAATGGAACAACAGACAGCACCTTGCCTTGAGAAAAGTCAATTCTTCTTTTGTTACATTATCTCAGCAGAAAATGTACAACGGTACGAATATTAAACTCGATCATTCGGACGTTCACTTTAGTTTTTTGTAACTACTTGGCTTGGCATACTTTATCTAAAATTTTATTTTTTGAAGGAGAGATACTTTAAAATATTCCTAAGTAAGAGCAACCAAAATCTTTAACCGAACGATTTCTACCAAACTAAGTTCAATGTTGTTGATAGTCTCTTTTTACCTTCATTAATGATAGTATTGCTTTTCAATTTATTTATTTATTTAGACAGACAGACACATTGTAAGATTTAAGTCCCATTTTCCCCATTCTGCCATTTTTTAAATTAAATCCAAAATTTTAAGTTTTAATTAAACGAGTAGTACATACCCAAATTTCGTAAAGTGTAAACAATATTGGACAGTACTTCTCTTACTTCTATAAAAATAATATTAATTTTTGAATTTTGTTAGTATTAAAAGCTTTAATGATACAATATTTTTCTTTCAAAAAATTTCCCTCTCACTTTATTACTTTAACAATTACAGATCGGGGTACAATATAAGATCAAAATGTTAAGGTGCTTTCGCCGTGAAATCATGATGTCAATTCGAAAACGGCCACAAGTAAAAGAAAATATTATATACTATGAAGGTAACAGTGATTATTTCTCTGTCACTACAGTCATATATATATATATATTTTAAACACAATTTTACTATGTGTGATCCGCATAAAAAACATCACCAGGAGCTCAACGTCCAGTGCAGAATTAAATGTTAAAAATAGGAATTCTCTCGCATGTTGAAATATTTTCTGCATGACGCGATAAAATAAGAACAGGTTTCGACTTTTAAGAAGGTACAATTTCTGAGTAAATGTTTTTTTAATTTCATAAAACAAGAATTTTGAAATAATGATTGTTCGATGATTTTCAAGTAAGCGTATCTTCAGTTATCAGTATGCTCGTTATTAAACAAGTTTCGTTCCATTACGAAAAGCTCATTTCAAATCCAGAAAACCTGAAGAAATGCTGACCCATGCCCGTCTGCAGTCCCAGAGCAGGTTTATTTGCATACTAAGGTCATCTTTGAGTCTGACTATTAAACCTTACAAGAATGTAGGGACTGGTGTAGAATGTTGCTATAACGGGATCTGCCTAACGTGTCGCTTTGATATCATATGGGATCCAAGGACATCAAGATTAAACAGTGAGATTTCATTAAAGAAAGTCGCTCAGTCGATAAACTGTTGGATCAGGAAATAAACTTTTCTTCTTACTGTGTTGCCAAGCTTTCCTAAAACTTTGCACATCGTATTGAGGCAAATCGTATTGAGGCAAATCGTATTCTATTAGGGAAAGGCCACGTCTCAATTCAAATGAGGATTAAAAAATGGCTCATGCAAATAGAAAGAAGCAACATGTGTATGCAATGTTTTTAGTTTTCGGCTTGGTTCGTTTCACTGATAAGTGATATGCAAGGTTCTTTCAGTTTATACGCATTTTACATACTTGAATCTGATTCCATGTGCGAAACCTGATGTTTTTCTTTGGTTTTTTACATCCATTTTTACACGATCTGCACTTGTTGCAACAGGAGCAAAAACAAACGATTTCGAAAACATCTTCAAAATCGCGCAAAGTTAAACCATATGCATTGCCATCTTGATGCATATGAATCATTGATGCTCGCATTAGAGTGATTGAATCTCGCAGTGGTTGGTCACGTAGCACCAAGCTAGCTTCCAATCTGCATGCGAGTTTCCACCCGGTCTTAAACCTGCTACGATATAAGAGCGGGTGATTCCGCTGATAACGTCTTTGTTTTGAGTAAAATTCGGTAATTTATAAAATCCAGCTAGCATTCCCAAATTTTCATAGAAAATAAGCATATTTCGTTAATAAGCCGATTAGTCTCTTACCAAGTAATTTCCATTCATGCTTTTATAATAGCCACAGCTTTGAAATAAGGCTACGAATAAACGTTGAAAATGCGTGGCGCTATACATATACAGGGTGAGTTCAAACAATCAATAGGGGCGAGATTTTTGTGAGTTTTCGTGGGGGAATTTATTATACAATAATTTTTGCCACCCACGTATTGATTATAGCTCAAACTAGAGCTTTATTCGTTTTGGAGAAAATCTACTTATTACTATTATCAAAAGTGTTTCGTTATGTAGTTGAGAAGCGTGTGTGCGAATAAATAAATAATTACAATTAAATCTGGTATTCCACTTTTAAGGTTCATACTATAAGCTATTTTTGCTTTGTAAAATAGCCAGGAAAAAGTTATTTACTACGCACCCAGCTTGGACTGTAACCAGTAGTTCTTAAAAGGTCGCTCCAATGCTTGGCTACTGAAAACGGACCTACATGTCTCTTTCTCATTCTTATATTTATCACAGAGATCTCTTTAAGTAATTAAGAGGACTGTGGATGGATAAAAATCGTTACGAGTATGTTTTACTCTTAGTTTTGCTAGGAATGCGGGAAATAAGTTCTTTTATACATTTTTAAATTCCAATATTAGACTTCACCAATCTAAATTTTAGATGAATTGAACTTAGCCTTTTCATGCTACATTTTTA
>QLNU02015360.1:175023722-175038534 GCA_006491805.2 Dysdera silvatica
CTGTCTCAGCACCAGGGTTACAAACATCTAGGAGGGGTAGGGTACACTTAGAAGAACAATATTTGTCATAGAACCTAGGGTCGCAAACCACTCACAGCGCTAGTTCTAAAACCGTCCAGCATGCACAAATATTTACAACCAGTGCGTGAAAAGCGCCAGATAAAACTCAGGTCAGCTGCTCAAGTGCATAGATGATTAGGACATCGCATTTTGCGCTTCTCATGCACTGGTTGTCACTATTTGTGCATGCTGGACGGTTTTAGAACTGGCGCTGTGAGTGGTTTGCGACCCTAGGTTCTATGACAAATATTGTTCGTCTAGGTGTACCCTACCCCTTCTAGATGTTTGCAACCCTGGTGTTGAGACACCCTGTATATACTTGTATATGGCTTCCTACTTATTATATTTACATAGTAGTAGTAGTAGTAATGTTTTCCAAAAATCACATTTTTATCAAGTTTAGCGATTTTCAGTTAATGTTCAGTGTAGCAGCAGAAATGTGCGTGGAATTTAATAGGAAGGGTGGCCGCCGGAGGCGGCGCTGTAATCCCAGACAGATTTTAACGTCAGAAGTTGTGACGTCCAGTGGACCGTAAAGGGACACTGGGAGGCATTTGGGGGGGTTGGGGATTTTCGATCTGTACAGGCGTACAGGGACGCACAGTTCACATTGGTGTCGTCATCTAACGTTCTAAGTCTGTTACCGGGTATCCCACCCTGTGCATGAGGCTCGTGATAAATTACATATTTTATATGTACGTTCAATATTTAATGGTTTAAAAATTCGCGATTTTTATTTGATCGCCATTAGTACAAATATTATGATTTTCACAAGTAAACTTAAAGTAAAACATTCATAATTTTGAAAAGTTTAGAGGAGGAAGAAATGAACAAAAAGGCACTTTATACTACAATTTCCAAAACGTTAATAGACGCAATATGTTATGCTTAGTAATAATTTTATTCAGAAATATTAAAAGCCAGATATATTAAACTATTGTTGAATTACATACACTGGTGCATTGGGATTTTGATTAAAAGAAGTTAGGCGTTTTGATTAACAGGCCCTGCAGTGGTAACGCGTTCGCTTAGCCTATAATTGATCCTGATTCGACTACCAAAGGTGCGGGGGCGCGCTTACCCATTAACTGCACACTGTAGTTCAATAGTTGGTTCCCTAGGCCTTAAGAGGTTCGGATTCCTCGGAAAACTGTAGGTCTAGACGCCGCATGACCCTCGTTACCTCTGCACCGTAAAAACTTTGCTTAGCGAAGAATGACTTATTCTTGCGCCATAAAACGCAACCAACTAAAAACACACAAACCTATTTAGGTTAGAAATAGAAGACAGTAAATTGGTGATATATGTTCAAATACGTAAAGAATCGGCTAGGTCATGGACGGCTAACCTATGGCACGTACAAAAATTTTTCTAGCACGTTAACGATCTACAGATATTATTTTATAAGCTTATACCTATTCAACAGTTTATTTGAACTTGTACATTGTAACAATTAAATCCGTTTTGCACGGGAAAACTAACCAACAAATACATAGCCCACTCCAGAAACAAGGATCGACAGCTGAAGGTGAGTAAGTGGACATTTCGGGACTCTTGGGAAGGGTGGCCGTCGAACGCAGGGCTATAATGAGAACTTAGAATGCCGGTCCCGAATTTTTGTTTCAAAACGCTAGCGATGGCTATATTTATATAAATATTATCAATAGATAGAACCTTTGCCCGGCAAGTGGAAGGTCGTGGGTTCAGGTCCCACCGAAGGCAGAAATATTTATTTTCTTTCGAACGTTTCACCATCTAATCACGCCATACCATCGGCGTTGGTATCACTACGCCAATAAACGTTGATTGATATTATTGTTTAATGGCTATATTGTCAATTTTCTCCTCTATATATGCTTGTGAGTCATTATTTTCCGAAATAAATTTTATTTAAGAAACAGAGTAATACACACTCTATAACAAACAAATCGACGCACCAAGGAGGAGTTGTCCGATTGCGATAAAAATTGGTGGATGTGAAGAACATACATAGAAAAAGAAACGATTAAAATTTCAGAACAATTGAATGATTTATTGCAGAGTTTGACCGTTACAAAGGGAGGAAGTCAATAAGGCGTTGGTCCACCTCTGGCCTGGATGCAAGCTGTCACCCGGCGTGGCATAGACTGATAAAGATCCCGGATGGTGTCCTGCGGAATTTCTTGCCAAATTGTCTCCAACTGTCGGGCTAAATCGTCAACATTCCGGGATGGTTGCAATCGCCTTCCCATAGCGTCCCAAATGTGCTCTATGGGAGAGAGATCAGGAGACCTAGCTTGCCAAGGAAGTGTTGGGCAAGCTTGAAGACAATTCATAGCAACACGTGCGGCCGGACATTGTCTTGTTGAAACGTAAGTCCAGGGTGTCGCAAAAGGAACGGTAACACAACCGGTCGTAGAATGTCGTCTACGTACCGCTGTGCTGTAAGTGTGCCAGAAATGACCACCAAAGGGGTCCGGCTATCAAAGGAGATGGCACCCCAGACCATAACGCCCTGTTGTGGGCATGTGTGGCGTGCGATAGTAAGGGCAGGATCCCCACGCTGCCCTGGACGTCTCCAGACACGTCTGCGGTTGTCGTCAGGACACAGTTGGAAACGGGACTCGTCACTAAAGACTATACGTCCCCAGTCAGCGCAGTTCCAAGTTGATCGAGCCCGGCACCACTGTAATCGGACTTGACGGTGTAAAGGCGTGAGAGGTAAGCGGCGTAACGGTCAGCGCGAGCGTAAATTCCGCTCTCTCAGTCGTCTGCAGAGGGTCACGTTGGATAGTTGATAACGACGAATCCGGTGCTGTGACAGCTGCTCTGACAATCGCTCTGTCTTCCCGTTCTGTTGTGGCCCTAGGTCGACCGCTGCCGTCCCGACGCTGACATCTGCCGTTGTTGACCCACTCTTGCCAGCACCGTCCAATCGCCGCATCGCTTCGACCCACATGTCCAGCGATTCTTCGATTCGTCCAACCAGCCTCTTTCAATTCGTCAAACCAGCCTCTTTCAATCCGATAGCACGACCTCTTTCAAACTCTGACATATGCTCGTAATGAGCACGAATCTTTCGGCGAGGCATTGTTACAGTCGACGTAAGATATCCGCAGTCAAAATGCAACAGAAATTTTGACCACATATTGAGAATCGCTCCTTATATACACCTGCTGAATGCGCAGTTCCCGCTATTCATTCATTGGACACCAAATTTTAATCATTTGCATGTTCGGTCAAAATGTCTTTGCATACGAAATTTCATTACAACTAGACAACTCCTTCTTGGTGCATCGATTTTTTTGTTATAGAGTGTAGTCCGGCCTGTGTATAGCTTTAAGTGACGAAATAGGAACCAGATATAAAGCAATTGGTAAAAAATTCAATATATAACAGCAAAAGTCTCATTTGTACAAGAATGTGCATGTGTCCTGTTAGGAGATAATCTTTATCAAATTAATATTAATTCTCAAATCCGTCTCAATAAAATTCTGTGATAATAAATTTTATACTGTTATCTCTCATTAGAAACCGCTCGGCACTTCAGCAACCCCATGAATATTATTTGTAAGTTTTGGGCACGCATCAATAAAAATGTTCGCCTCCACTGGCCTGTATGGGTCAGTGGTTATAATAATTATATTTGGAATTTACTAAAGTGATCTCGATGCACCAGTCAACTAGTTGCTTACAAATGTACCTTGGCACCAAGGGCGAATCCAGCGAGGGGCGGAGGGGGCTATTGCCCCCTCCCTCAGCATTAAATAGAAATAAAAAATTAAGACTATAAAGAATATTTTGTTTGTTATGACTGTAATAAACAAAAGTATTACATTGGCGTCCAAAGTCTTCAAGTCTTGAAAATATGCAATCCAGACGTTTTTCCACGAATCTACAAGCTTCCCGCCCTTCAAACTAAATTTTCAAAGAAACCAAGATGGCTTGACTTTTTAAAAAGTTGCTTGTTATAAAAAAAGTAAAATAATTACAATGTTTTTATAGTTTAAATTTAAACTTGTTCTATTAATTACATTGTAAATTATCGTTTTTGGTTATTGTATATGTCTCCTTTACTAGCTTATCCTTCTGTCATACTTGACTATAATCTACCCTAAACCATATAGTTTAATTAAAGAAAAGCCCAACTTTAATTCATTGTCTTAAATTAAATATTTTGGTGAGTATAAAGGAAGGCTAGTAATAATTTTAAACTATTTAATAGTCCAAAACTAAAAATTTCTCGGTGAGAGCCCCCGAACTGCCCCGTAATAACATCCTGGATCCGCCATTGCTTAGCACAGAAGTCACGTTAAGTCATCGGCGTCATTTCAGTTATCCCATGGTATACGACCCTAGGTCCTAAAACTTGGATATTTTTAAGTTAAATTATATAGCATACGAAAAGTAGACTGAAGACCGGTTTCAGGATTAGAGTAACCGTTTGATAAAAGCGATCTCGTTCTAATTCTCCGCAGACAATAACTTGTTTATTTTAAATGCTTTTCTTATAAAAAAAAACAAAAAAACTTGACTTTCTGGTTTATTTTCCTTCGACAGTGGTATAATTTGCACAAACTTTACTCTGTTTGCATGTCATGTCCGTGGCAACTTGTATGATTCTTTAAAAGAGTTCTCGTTTCCGTGTATTTCTTAATCTCCAAGAATACTTAACAAAAAGAAGATGCGAAAGAGCAGATGTACATAAAAATATTTAATTTTTATAAGATAAATCTCCAGCATCATTTTATGCCATGATGCTAAAAAGTTTACGTTATATTAGGCATGAAACACGGATTATTATTTCTCATTTATGAACCATTACTGTACTTAAAACATTTAATGATCTCTTTTTTTTTCATGTTAAAATCGTTAATAACACCATTAAAATTAGGTTCTCTTGAAATTTCTTCCTATAAACCGCGTTAACTTAACCTCTTTTTTTTTTAGTTACACAATATCTCGTAAAATTTTTTATTGAAGTAGTTAGATCAGTAGTATTTTATTAGTAGTTATTCTCTGGAAAGCTCCTATAATTTAATTATAAGCACTGATACTTTTATTTTGAAATTTCATATCTTCATTAGAATAGAAAATTTTATTTCCAGTAATACCAGATATATTTGTTATTATTAAATCGAACTTGTATTATTATTTTCATCGAACATGGGTTCTAAGATTATGTGTTAAAACGTTACATACGACCCCATCTTGTTTAGTGCAGAATGGCTCTTGCTGTTTTGCACCATAAAAATAACAAACTAACCAACTAAACACATATCCGTCCGCATGACGAAAATTCGTCATTACACTGTCAATCACCAATAGCCAAATGACGAAAATTCGTCATTTGTATATTGCACTAAATAATTGATTCTTGGTTTTTTTTAAATCCGAATAAATTAAAACGAAATTTTTACCAAACAGAGCTAATTCTATGAAAAAACTGATTTCATCTTCAATTACGTCGTATAATGGTGCAAATGCAAAAAAATAAAAATAAATAAATAATAATTTAAAAACGTATTAGTCGGAACTGTGTACAGAAGAATTTTGTTCAAAGTTTAAGCGCTTGGGTGTTCGGATATCCAAGAAATTTCAGGGATATTACTGTTAATTTTCTTAACCTATTTTTATCAAAATCAAATAATAAAGTAAATCTAAAATGGAGAACGAAAAAGAAATATGTGCAGACAATTTATCTGATTGTGAGTCTAGTGATACCATTGAAGATGTTTTAAAATCTAATTTTGATAGTGATGATAGTGATATTGTTGTGACAAGAAAACGCCCACGTTTAAATCCTTTACAATATAGTGACTCTGAAAATGATAGTGATACATAGTGAAACATAACTGCGTTAAAATAATGAGTACAGGAAGGACAAAACACCCTTTAAAATATTACAAAATTTGTAAAGTTCACAACAGAAAAAGTAGAACTAGCTACGTATGTGACTTTTGCAACATTCCCTTTCATACTGGAACATGTTTCGAACAGTACCATTCGTTGAAGAACTATTAATTATTGATAAAATTAAAGTTTCTAAAATAATTTGCTGTGTCTAATAAAATAATGAGACTATAAACTTTACGTTTTCAGTAATTAATTTCAACTTTTTTTTGTGGATTTAATTTTTATTTAACTTCAGAAAGAAAAAAATTAAAAATAAAGGTGTGTATATATAAATACAAATTCATTTTATTTCATTTCCCAAAATTTCACTAAAAAATATGATTTTTTAAAAGTTAGGCTGTTTTTGTATAGGGCATATCGTTTCTACAAATAGTGTCAAAAAATGCCTGCATTTGGTCAATGACGGTGCAAATAATGCGGACGGATATGTGTTAATCGTGAAAACTTCCATTATAAAGTTAATTTAAAAATATTTTGTAGTGAGCCTTTTTTAGTTAATCAGTTTTGTTTAGTTATTAATCCAACAACTTCAAATTTCTCCTCCAAACTTTATTTTCTTATACTTTCTCAAATATGATAATATTTTATTTTGATAGTTTTCCCCTATCCTTTCTCCTGCCAGTTATTTTTACATCTACCTCCCTCTATTGAAAACTACATTCGACCCTTCTGCCTGCCGGTCTCTGTATCTCTAAATATTATAGTTAAATAACTAATCCTTTGCTATGTACGTCTAGATTTCCATTTGAATACGCATAAGTATATAAATTTATTGTGATTATAATCAGGGGTTTTGGCTCTGATGGATCTTAGTGACAGATGGGCAGCGGTTTTGCATCTGATGAATCTTATGACAGATAGGTAATTACTGTGTCTTTCGAGTTTCTCAAAACGCTAAAAAACATATTGGCGCGATCTAGAAAACCGCAATTGAGTAAATACTTATATTTAATTGAACATATTTAAAGTTACTCTATATTTTTAGCGTTAATGTGTGTGTGTTAAATTTAAATTGTACAGTGACAGATTTAGAGAATTGACACCACTAGGCGCAGGGTGCATAGCTGCCCTCCCTTCTTTCCTTACACAAAGAATAGAATGTAATTATCTCTCAATAACATCGTTCTAATTAACGACTATGTTTAACTGTGATATTTTGTGGTCTCCGCAAGTGCGGCGTAGAATTACACACATTCCGATTAACGTCTTTTCTGGTTAACTGTTTCTTCGTCGCGTGAAAGATATTTTTGTAGATAGAATAGAATATAGTAATTATCCTTCAATAATGTCGTTATAATTAACGATTATTTCTGTTTAATGACGGTATTTTGTTGTCTCGCCAAGTGCCTCGTAGAATTACGCACATTCGATTAACGTCTTTTTATGGTTAATTTTCTCCGTCTCTTGAAAATTGTTAATGGGAGAATTTACTATACTTGGAAAAAAAATTGTGCCTATCGTACTCTTATTATACGTGAAGGTGAATCTTCGCATCAAACAAATGTTTTAATTAGTACTTTTATATAATAACTAATAATTTGTTTTTGGATTCTCAGCTGCAGTCCCTAGGCATGTGCTTTGTGCACCTATAGAAATAAGTATTGAAGAAATATAGTAATTACATCCAGTTTGAAAGCAATATTTATTAGTTCTTTAAATGTTCAGTGTTAATTTATTAATTCGTCGACAGATTAAATAATTTACAATGCAACGTTAAAGAAATTTAGTACTCCTTTTTGGCGGAGCCTTCGAGACTGACGTGTGCACACTTCAATGGTAAACGGAAGACTGATTTGATTTTAGAATTCGGAAAACAATTACACAAACTGTTGCCAAATACAAGAAGTAAAATTATAATTATACAAAACGTTTTGCCAGATGCAAAAGCTGAAATTATGCACATTTGGAAAACATTATGTAAAAGGAAACAATGTGGCATTTTGCCAATTTTAGAAATTGAACTTATTTTAAGTTTGCTTTTCTTGCGTTTCTAAGTGGCAACAGTTAAGAAAGCCTGCGAAGTGAACATGTGGTATCCCACACGCCTACTTAAAAGTCCGCCACAGAATACTTTAAATATATTAGCTTACGTAATTATTTCTAATATATCGGGAACATGTACTTTTTTTTTTGTCATTGTTTTGAGGGAAAGGGGTAGGCTGGAATCAATTTGTATGCCACATTTTCCCCACCACTTTATACATCATTTCCACATTCTTCCCTGTGACCAATCCGTGACGTGACGACTAAAAAACATAAAACTTCTGCATTCTTAACCCCTTCACTACCAGACACACCACAAATGGTGTGATGATGTTTTGCCGTTTACTATCAGGCGCACCACGTATAATGTGATGTTTTGCCGTTCATTACCAGGCACACATGAGTGTGCACCACATATGAGTGTGCCTGGTAGTGAACGGCAAAACAACATCACACCATACGTGGTGTGCCTGAGTGAAAGGGTTATTAACGATAAGGATGAATTAAAGATGCCAGTTTCTATATTCACTTTTATAAAAAAATATATAAATGAAGTTTTTTAGTAGTATATTAATGATATAATGTACAAATTTAGAAGTATAGCATTGTATTGTGACGCATTTGATTTGTACATCGCCAATGTAGTGAAGTTTATGAAGAAATCAAATAATCCCATCCAGTTGAAAAAATTATTAAGAGCTTTAAATATTTAGAATAGTTAATTATGATGCCAAAAGATGAAATAAGCATTATACAACGTTAAAGATATTTAGTACGCCTTTTTAGCGGAGTCTCCAAAGATATGTATGCACATTTCGATGGTAAATGGAAGACTGATTATTTAACAATTCGGAACGCAGTTGCAAAAATTGGTGTCAAATACGGGAAGTGAAATTATATACCAAGCGCTAGTTGATGACTCTGAAGTCAGCGTGTGCATGGACTAAATTTCGACATTATGAATATATTGAGGTTGGAAAATACGTCAGGAATTTTACTTCTCGAGATTACACAGTAAGTCGCCTGAGATGCGACCGGCGACTCAACGTGACCGCTGTATCGTAAAATAGAATTTGACCCACCCTCTTAACGGTGGTTCGGTACAGATGGTATGAAGAAAACTTTGATACGTGCATATTGATATGAAAAATAAAAAAGATAAGAGATGGTTGTTAAGTAGTGCATAATATATGGTGCCGGTCCTGCAGCAGTGTTGGTAACGCATTCATCTAGCATGTGGTTAACCCAGGTTCGACTCCCAACGGTGTAAAAACAGAACAATGCCCATAGACTGTTCCCTGCAGTTCTGGAGTTGGTTCTGTAAGCCTTAAAAGGTTCGGACTCCTCCAAAAACTTTAGGTCCCGGCGTAGCCTGATTTGTCCTTGCACCGTTAAACATCTCGCATTACCTCGTTTGGCGCAGAATGACCCTTATTGTCCTTGCGCCATAAAAATTCAACCAACCAAACCTGTCGCACTATATGTGATATTCCTTTGTTTTTATAAAAATTATCCAGAAAAAATATTTTAAAATTACATGATAAATATACTAGGCTATTATTACAAAGGGAGAAATTACTTCGAGTTCAGATTGATATAGGCGTTGTATATTTTATTTTTATTTACTTTAGGTCCCGGCGCAGCATGACCGTTGTAGCCCTTGAGCCGCAAAACCGCAAACAACATTTACTTTAATTTTTTGTTTTTTGTATCTGTATTTAGATTCTACTTTAGTACATTTTCATTGTTAAACTGTGCCAAAATTTATTTTCAACTGCTGGTTCAAAAATGAATTTTCCTTTCAATGTGAAAATCTGAACACACAATTTTTTCATAGTTTCCAAATCAAACCAACCAACGAACGATAAGTATTCGAAATGAAGTCTTAAACGAGAAAATACGACAATCAAATATGTTGATTATTGGAAGCAATTTTATTTACAAACATTGCCCACTTTCTCCCTATTATTTGGTTATCTCATCATCATATATAAATCATATATAAATCATATATAAATCTCTTATATATAAATGTTTTTCGCAAAAAATATTATTTCTTTATCCTCAGTCTTTTTATTGCGTTTTTTCTTTCTCATGATCCTTGACAAATATGTCATACATCATTGCATCAGGAATCACGTTAAACTCGTTCTTTGAAAATGGGTAAATTATTTTTCTCGTATTTTTCAAAGTAATGGTTGTTTTAGTTATACTCGCACGTCTTCTGCTGTTGGGGAAAGCTCGACCGCTCTACCTAAATCTCTTGCCTCATTAGGATCCACATTGAAAATCAGTGGCTTATAGTGTGAAAATGGCAATTACGCGGCAAGAAGAATTGTCATTCGCATGTCAGTCACTTAATTGTAAGCTGGTAATTATGCAACTGTGATTGAAATTGTTGTTTTCAGACCTTTGGTCTTTTTATTCGATCTTCAGTTTCGGTTGGCCGTTTCCGTATTTTGTGTTCTAAGAAACAAGTAGTTGGTTGCTTGGGGTGGGACTAATGAGGTTTAGTGCCCACTAAGCCATGGATATGAGACTTGTGAGGTTTAGTGCCCACTAAGCCATGGATATGAGACTTGTGCTTCACGTTCTAATCCATGTGGTCGACGACATTATGCTGGAAGTGCAAATCACTAACTCTTGCAAATTATCTACCCAAGGCTCTTAAAAAAGGGAGCGGGCGCGTATCCGCCATTTTGTTGCCATTGTATCACGTGATCGTGGTTGCAAATTGCATTTATTGGCGACATTTTGAAAGTTGCACTACGTTCGTCGGATAATCGCGGATTTTTGATTATTTTTATGCCAAAATAGCGATCATTGCGCCAATGCGTAAAACCTTTATTGCCAAGGTAAATGAAACCGGAATTGTACAACAAAATGGCGGCTGATGCATCGGCCTATAATTCTAGGGACTCTACACCTACCCAAGTAATACAGCGACATCGGGATGACGTTGAAAAAACGTCCATATCAGCATTTTTTGTAAGCGGTCTCGCGAAAAATGCGATAAAGTCACGATTTTGCGTAGCAAACTGCGATACGAAATCATTATGGCAGGAAAAAAATATCATGGAAACTAAAAGTTAAATGATTGCAAAAATTATGAATAAAAAGTCAGAAGACCGGATCGTATGATTCGAAAAGATGAGACAAATCCGTGATAAATAAATGGTGTCCTCTATTTCTCCCAGGTAAGAACCTCGAAAAGTGGGGTCGCCCAATGGTTTTATTGGGCCTAATTTTCAGTAGGTGATATGATATGGCAACACTACCGGAGATTTATTGTTTGTATCGGAATTTTCATTGGTGTTTTTGGAGGATTAAATTTTTTTTTATTCTTCGTAAAATAAGAACAAATCCTGTATTTACCGTAATGTCCCGTCCAGATGGTATACGTTTAATTGCGTTTAAAAAGTTTCAAATGAAATTCTGACTCTTAAAGATTATGTGCACTCCACCTATCTGGCGGAGATGTTTTTACTTTTGAATGATCTACATAATTTTTACAATAAGAGTTCAAATAGATTGCATCAATTTCGAAAGTTGGCTTCAATTTGAAATCAAAATTCTGCTTCAATACCAACTTCAAGAGTGCAAGACGTACGGTTGGTGGCTCATAAATCACATTACGTTGAACTTCTGACAAACAATTATGAAGTCATCATACAACAATTAGAAACTCTGGTATCGGAGAAAGCTTCTACACTTACCAAATTAGTTGGTATTATCAAAAACTAAAACCTACAAAATTTGTTGTTTGGGTGTTAATTTTCAAAAGTGTGTTAAATTGTTTTGCGAAGTTGTCTCTCGCTCTACGGTCAGATGATATCGAGATGGCTTATGCACTCCATTGTGTATAAATAGGCTGCTTGCAATGTTTGAATATATGAAAGAAGTAAAATTCGAGAATCCTCTTGCAGAACTGCCACATCATGATGTTGGTTGTCCTGATTCAGATGAAGATCCCCCTTTCTTATTAAGGTATTGTGTTGACAAATATTTCTATCTCAGCTTTTAAAAACACTTATGCAGTTATAAGTGAGCTATATGATACTATCTATAACAGATTTTTTGATGCATATAAATCTGCACTTATCAATTCTTTGCTGAAAATGATTCAAGATAAAGTATGGTCCATTGATTTAAATCTTCTGACTACATATGAAGTAGAAGAATTACAATATTTATGCAAGCATTACAAAGATTTATTGGATCATCACAGTATTAAAGAAGATGATGTCTTGGCAGACTTTTTAGATTTCAAAACCTTTTGGCTTTCAAACTTAACACATTTGAGTGGATGCGCAATGTGAAAATTTTTTTCTAAAAACTATGATGATGCATATCCCAAATCTTCAGCACATCATAAACATTCCCAGGTTAGTTCCTGTTTCCAATGCGAATATAGAAAGAGCATTTTCTACGATGAAACGGGTTAAATCCGATTTCAAAAACAAATTGAAGACTAGTTGGCTTAATCATTTGCTTCGAATATCGTTAGAAGGGGAAGCTTTAAGAAAGTTTGAAACAAAAAGTGTTACAGTCGTTCTTCTCAAAGAAAAAAGTCACCGTTCTGAAATCAAACCATTTGACTATCAGCCATACAAAAAGCTAAAAGTTTCAAATTCCTCAAAAACTCAGTTTACTGATCCATCATTATCTTCTGATTCAGATTAAGGGATAATTTCTTGTTTATTTCTATTCCACTTTTATATGTATAGCTCCAAGAATGCTGAACCCCCCTTTTTTTTTCATTGGTAAACATGTTTGCGTTCATAAGTACAACATTGAACTGTGTAACTGTATAAAAAATAAAATTGCTATACATTTATACAGAATTGCTACACAAACAATAATGTGTAGCAGTTGGCTATACAAATGAATAAAAGTAGGAAAAACACTGTCCCTTATTCAACCACAATTTCACGGTCAGGAGGACGCGTCGGCGTGTCAGGATATTCGAGCTGTTCATCGTCTTTACGTTTGTAACGACGTCGTTTATTCAACAACTAATAAAGAAAATTTATTTATATAGAGTTCAATAAATCGTCAAAGTTTTGTTCGCTTTTTATTAGTTTAGTTGTTCTGTCAAAACGACTGCAAAAAATGTCACGCTTGATATAAGGTAGAAATTACTAGAGAATATGAAAATGATTATGGAAAAGAGATTAACTTGTTGGTCAAATAACAATTTCAGAAACTTGAGTTTATTTTCAAAGGCCGTTTTATGTCCGGAGATGATATTTCTAAGGCTGTACAAAATGTGAATCATCGAATAACGTCTGAAAAATTTAACAATTATTCCGAAAATTTTAAGTCGTTTCACGATGTTTTAACAAAGCAAGAGCATCCAACCTTTCAGTTGTTGATGGATTGCTAAAAGAAAAAAAATATAAATAATATATGTGAGACAGAGAAAGAATGAATGAATATGGAATCGAAAATTTTCAAGCTTATATATATTATGGGTTAGTTATCCAAGTTCAGCGAGTGGTGTGGGCTTCGTTTGAAAAGTGCATATGAAGAAAATGCAAGATATAAATTAAAATAACTAATAAAAAAAAAGATATCTAAACAAGCCAATGCAATTTTCAAGTTCAATCGGTAGTCTTAAGCCTGAAAATGGGGAAAGAAATAGGCTAAAATATTTGTCAGTCCTTACCAGATTTGGGAGCAATTGTTAACCGGTTTGTTAAGGATTACGATTACCCAAGTTACAAAATTTATATTATAGTTTTAATTACGATTAGCCGTTTTCATTTTCCGCTTACTACTACGATTATGAATACTTCCACTGCATTATTATGCCAACTCCCGTCGCCTGTGTGTCTCCAGTGTCAGGAAGGTGCTGACGAAACACTGGAACACATTCTTTTGCGGTGTTCGGCCTACGGCTACCTCAGGGAGGAGCTCCTTCTCGCCCGCCGCCGTTTAGGCCTCGCCTCGCCACCAGGTCTGTCCGACCTCCTGGATCCCACCGGATCCCCCCGCCTTCGCGCTGCCTCCGTGGCTGTGCTAAACACCTTCCTTTCCGGGCTTGGCCGGTTCCTGTAGGTTACTCGGCTGGCCCATGGGGGTGTCTCCGGTCCTGCTGCCTGGGCCGTGGCCGTTCCCCGTGGCGGCCCCCCGGCAGCTGGTTTCGGTGTGCGTTGAATGACGACTTTACGTGAACGTGCATCTATGAATGCCGTGTTGATTGGCAATCCATCTCCCCCTCAGCCGCCTCGGCGGCTGATTACGCTGTTCAAGCGTCCTGTCTGGGATTACAGCGCCGCCACCTTCGGCGGCCACCATTCCATTGCTCCTCTTAAGTGGTAACACCTGCCATCGATTGGTGAATACAAAAGAAAAAAGATTACAATTACAGATTATAATCGCAATTACTTGATTGCAATCAGAATTAATCAGTTCGATTACGATTATGACCATGGAGCTACAATTATAATCATAGCGATTATGATTACGACTACCTAAGAATTTCAAAAAATGATTACTATCACTATCATATGAAATTTAAAAATGTGATTATGATTATATTATACAGCTACTTCAAAACATTCGATTACGCTTACAGATGTGATTACGAAAAAACCAATCGATTACAATCGACTACTCGGAGTCTGGCCCTTACTCAGCATACCTTACGATTAACCTTTCTTTTTACGATACTTTATCTTAATCCTTTGAGAGTTGTTGATGTCAGAACTTCTATGTGTGTGTATATATATTCACAAACAGTGAAATCTGTCTATAACGATATTTTTCCACCGGTCCCTTGAGTACCGACGATATATACAGATTTAACCGTGTGTGTATATATACAGGGCTCAATAAATGCGGTGGCCACTGGCAACTAGATTTTTGCAAA
>QLNU02015360.1:175042698-175087506 GCA_006491805.2 Dysdera silvatica
GATTTTAAAATAATTTAAAAAGGGAACTGATTGAGGAAAAGCTGCAGGAGCGATGACAAAATATGTAAACAAGCTAATTTAAAATTATATTGATGTCCCTCCAACGTTTGTTTGGTTTCTGCAGGGTCTCGAGCGGGTTATGCTGCAGCATGTACTCGGGACACACACGTGTGATATAATACCTTCAATTCTGTTGTTGTGTGTATTAAATATGTACTTCACATGTGTAAACAAACTTATTACTTACTTTACAATATGTCAATAATTTGGTTAAATTTCATGTTATTTTTGTTTATCAGGTTGCCCAGTGCCTACTCGTGAAGTTTTGCGTCGTTCTCATTGTGCATGCATGGTACGCAGGAAGCCTCCATCATCTGCAAGACCACCTCCTAGATGCAAGTACTGTGCCACGGCGCCACCAACAAGCGGCCCATTAAACGCTGTGCCATTGTCTACTAAACGATCATCTCTTCATGACAAATCGAAATTGAATTCCGTATCCGAAGAAAAGGAAGAAAAATCGGAACATATTGATAGAATGTTAGGGTATAAGAAACATATGTCAGGTTCTTCCAAATCGAAGCCCTCTCGGTTTCCCAGGGAAGTTCTGCCCACCAAAGGATCAAACATGGCATCGAGAAAGTCAATTTTGGAATGTGATGTCACTGCTTACGACTTAATGAAAGTGCCCAAGTCTCCTTCTGTGTCAGACAGTGATAATGTCGATGATGACTTGCAAGACACTGATGCTATGAAAAATAAATTTCGGTTAAGAAAACATCAAAATAAATCTAAGTCTGTCAAATCTGGTTCAAAAATTGAAAATCTATTGCATCGCAATCAAAAGGTCTGTTCTTCAAAATCTCATAAAGCCAGAAGTGATAATAACATCTATGGTGATGCAAGTGTATTTATTGGAGGCCAGCGGATCGTTACAAACTACCAAAGTTCCAAACCCCTTGATGCTTTTCTCAAGCCTGAAAGTGAGAACGAAAATTTTTCTGCAAATGGGGATACAAGTAGTGCTAGATGGAAGAATCTGTCCATTTCCGAAGAAACCATAAGTATTCCAGAACCAGATTATGATGACAGTGAAAGCAGTGACGACCACGAAGTATATGTGTCCAAATTTAAAGATTTAAAAGTTACGTATTCTCCTCCATTAGTTCGAAAATCCAGTATTGATGAAGGATTAAATCTTTCATCATCGAGAGAAATGTCCAAATCTATGTCCTCTTTGCTCTCTGATGATACTTTAGTCCCTAACATCAGTATTATTCATCCGTATAATTCTTCATTTATAAGGACTACCAGTAGCACAAACTCCTCCTCAAACAATGATCATGACGAGGATAATTCTCTTACAGAAGCTATGCTTGAGGACATACCTGCTGATGCTTCAGACATTTCCAGAGCTAGCGAATCAGAAGCTTTTATAAATCCTGCATCACAGCCTTATTCAGAAAAACATGCAAAATACGAATCCTTTTCATCTAGTGACTACAGCAGCAATGGAGGTACTTTATCTTCTGATTATCCTACATGGACATCGTCGTCTTCCAGCGAATTAAAATCGATATTAAAGAAAAAGAAACGGAGAGAAATCGCTATTCAAGAGAAAGAATGCCCTGCCAAAATCTTCAGCGATTTGGAGTCCAAAGACTCCCAACGAAAAAAGCAAGTGCAATTTCTTGCTAATGCTGAAAAATCTGTTGACGTAGAATTTATTCAAAATGTTTCTTCCGACGTCGAAACCAATGGCGACAATCGATGTTCTGAACAACCTGAAACGCCAACAAATCCTGTGATTTTTGATAGTGAGAGAAATATTGTATTGAGTGCTAAATCTGTGATAGATAATGATAACGAAAGTATTTATGAACCAATTCGTGCTACTAGCAGTTACAATCCTGATAACGAGAACTCAAGTTCTACACTAAATGAGCAGCACAAAATTTCTAACGGTAAGTACTTTTGCTTTTCCCTGACGCCATATACATTTTCTATAAATGATGACACAAGCATAGCTTTTTACAAATTGCATTTAACAAATGAACAAATATCATACGTTTATAATAGTTGAAGCGTACACGAACAATGTACGGAATGCCAACCTAGTTGCTGCGCAATGGCGCGCATACCGAAAACTCGTTGAAGCGCAACCAGGATGCTTAAAAAATATCAAATCCTATCTCTACTACTTTTGCAGCAGCGCTTTTTACCTTGCCATGCGTCCCAAAAATGCGGGTCATGAAGTCCAAAATTGCTTTCGGCAATTCTTGCGTGTTCGTTTTTTCTTATATTCCCGTAACTTTGGCTAGCGATTCTTCTATAATAAATTTTACTTTTTTTTTCAAAACCACATGCCGAATAAATTAAAGACTGTTACATTTTTATTTTTTCTACTGAAAAAATCACATCAGTTTTCACATACAATGTCCAGTTTTTACGTAAATTATTTTGCATTAGTCTCAAGCCTCTCCAATGGATTATTTAAAACAGGATCAGCAGATTAGTGTGACCCGCTCATTGTACATCCATACATGATTAATCTTGCCGAAATTCAAATACAGCGCAGTTAACTCAATTATTATTTCACAGACCCTAAATATTGATTAATTTACTACCAGAAACAAATTCCTTTCTTATGCAAGTTAAAAAAAATGGTCATAGATTTCCCAGTACGGCAAAGTCATCTATAGTACCTGAAGCTATTTCGTATCTTTTTTTTCTTTTTTTTTTTTTCAAAACAATCCCACTGAATTCTGACAATATGAGCATGCGTCCCTTATTTCATGATAAACGTATGCGCTATACAATTGATTATACACAGGGTTTGACCTGCGGAGAAGGTTCATTTGCAATAATAAAACGAATAATGAGCAAAGGTTTTATTTATTATTGCCCATGTATGTAAACTTGACTATAATGGCGCGATTATACATCGTAAGTGTTTATTTTTCGAAATGTAGGAAAAGTTAGTAATCTGTCTGTAAAAGGGAGATGAAAGCAAATAAATATATTTTTAGTTTTGATTACTATTATTATAGTTAAAAATTTTAAATTTTAAACTCCAGTTTGGTAATGTAACTTCTTAGCTAAAACTGCATTTCAACTTACTAGCTTAGCAGTCCGCAGACCAAATACGACCCGCGGACCATGGGCTCCGACCTCTGCCTTAAGATATCGTGACTGAATATCAGATGTTCGAAGCAAATCAAGAACTTCCTAAATAAATGCAAAACAGCGATTGTCGTGACTAATTTATGACTGAGATGGTCAAAGTGTGCGTATTTAAGGTTGTATGTCAAGCGTTGTTCTTAAAAAATATTTAAGAAGAAACAAAACAAATATATAAAGTCTCATCTCTCGCTTTGAGGATTATACCTGCCTCAACTCTAAACCTAAAGACAGTCTTAATTAGGTCATGGACGCGATGTACAGAACTCATGAAGAAGACAGGATTCACGGCACACAAACTAAAATGAGATCACACAGCCGTTACGTTTGATGCAGAATGCTTTTGCGATGTCTCTCTTTGCAGAATATTTTTTTTCTGTGTTCTAATCGCTAGTTAAAGCTGCTTTTTAATTCTCATGCATTAATTTCCTCAATTTTGTATTGTTGCATTTTCTTAAACCTAAGCTTATTTCATAATTTGTTTCCAGCTGGATTGTGGAATGAATATATGATTATGCGATAATGTATATTGTAATTAGCAATGTAAATATATATTCACGCGCGTAGAAAAGTCAATAAATAGACCACAAAACGCTGTTAAAAACTATGCAGCCAGGTATTTACTCGAAAAACATTTTTATTTCTGTACATAACCTCCCTTAACATTGATACACATATCCCATCTCCTTGTCAGCGCCTCAGTACCTGCTGAATAAAATTTTTTAGACTACTATCACAGCCACATGCATACCTCACATTCAACTTCTTTATCTGATTTATTTTGTGTTCTTCGATCACCTGTTTGGGCAATTATCGTAACCACACTTTCCAAAAATTGAAATCTTCATGAATTATGCTGTAGACTAACTCATGAAAACAACCTATTGCGGTTTCTGTACTGTCTATTGTTATTCGTCTGTTAGCCCGAATCATTTCTTCGACCTTCATCGCTATTGTTTTTGTCGCAGTCTAAACGGGAAAAGTTTGGTCTTTGTCATCGATTTCTGAGCACCCATTAGAAAGTTTTCGACTCAATTGTATACCACTTTACGGAACAAACACTTATCAGGTAAACAGGAGACGCCTTATGAACATACTTTGCAGAAAGTCCTTTTGCCCACAAAGAACAAATCTCTTCTCTTCCAGCGTATAGTCAGAGCACAGTCGCAATTCTTAAACTGAGCTGCATTTGCGTACGACTACCCAGTAACTATGAAGAGAATATCACGAAGAGATTGTGCTGCCACCCATTGACATATTTTGAAACTCTGATCCCTACTAATTTCTACCTCATATTAGTTTGTCATATTTATTGACCTTGTATATATACGTAGAGGGTGTTCCAGAAACACCGAATCAAAAGTATATGGCCGTGATCCTTATGCAAAATGGACCCTTATATGGGGAGGTCGTAAATGAATATCCATAGAGTTATGGCTATAAACAAGTAACAAGTCACGACTGGATGAAAAAGAAAATTTACTCCCATAATGCACTTAGTTGTCCAATACACTGCATCTGGGCTGTATTATCAAGAAATTGGTATCTTATTAGCTGTGCATCTCTGGAAGGTAGAAGTTAACAATTTCGAGCCAGTGAAACTTGTATTTGAAAGTTTGACCTACCTCTTGAATTTAATTTCCCAAATTTCGCCGTCGCCAATTTTTGGCAAAAAGTAAACAAGCTATTTACTAACCGAACCATTGACTTTTTCCGTATTAAAATCTTTGCTTAATAAATGGAAATCCAAGCTCTGAGACCCGGGCTCTCATGCCTGCGCCCATAGTCATAATTCAGAATCAATCAAAGCATAAGCGTACGGAGGGGGTTGAAGTAGCTCATAACCCCCGCAATTGGGAGAATATTAACACTATGTTTATGGGACCTATGCTATAATGTAGAGGTAAATCCTCTCATTCGAATCAACCCCCGCCTTGGGAATTTTCTGCGTACGCTACTGGATCAAGGGTAATTTTTCGATACTAACTTTTATTATCAGGCTATTTATTATTTATGTCTACAGGACCGACGTGAATTTTTGGATGGTAAAACATGAACGAAAATAAAAGAATGGAGCATAAAAGTTTATGATTGGCAGGTGGAGGGCATTGACGGATCCAGTACGAATCCCAGAGGTGGGGTGCGACTTGTATGAAAGTACGCAAAGTAATTTTAAACTGCAGGTGGAGGGCTTCCCATTAGCGCAGTTGGTAAGGCGTCCGTATACGGATCTTGTTAACGCATGCTGGGCGGAGGGTTTATTCCTTTTAGTACCGGGCTCCCTTGGCCGCACGGGTCCCTGTGCAATCCCCCCTTCCCCCTATCGCCTGCCCTGCCCTTCGTAGCAAAAATTGGAACATTCCTTAGGTAAACTTCTTTAATCGGTGTTGCGAGTCTCGAGATATTGATTTTTCAAACTAAACTTCTTGTTTAGAACCAAGAGGGCTCCCACGGATCTTGAGGCCTCCTATGTTCGTGAAGCACCATTAGGGAAAATAGGAAGTTGCCAGCCCTACGTAGAAGTCGTGAAATCTTAATCGATGAAATTTCTTCACTTATAAGATTAAGTCGCTAATTTCGGCAATGACAAGAAACCGCCACCACACCTCGAAACCAGTTCGGCACTGCTATTTCGCTAGTAAGCTCCAGTGGTCATTATAGATCCCGCCTCTGTGAAATAAAAGTATACATAACTCTATGGATATTCATTTACAACCCCCCCTTCCCCACAATGTAGGGATCCATTTTGCACAAGCATCACGGCCATATACTTTCAATTCGGTGTGTTTGGAACGCCGTATCCATAAAAACAGGATTTTTATTCAGTGTTTAATACCTTAGTCATATTAAATTAGAAACTAGCACAATGTATATGTGGGTTAGGTGAGTTTTATTTCAATTTCATTTTGTGAGTTTTATTTCAATTTCATTTTGTGAGTTTTATTTCAATTTCATCTTGTGATTTTTATTTCAATTTTGTTTAAAATTGAAAAAATCAGATTCAAAGAGAAGCAATTTAATAGTATGAGAAAATTTTGCTCTTGCCTTCAGTAAAACAATTCTTGGAAGTACATAATCTGTGGCTTTAAATAGGTGGTAGTAAAATGCATTATATACATAAATGAGAAAACGCAGGCGATTATATTTAAAAGGGGTAGTTCTGAATGTACTAAAGACGTGAATCATTTCCTCCTGTTGTCAAAATTTTGTTTGATGATAATACCAAAGCTTTCGATCCTTTTGGAATAACAGACTGTCCTTTTTACATCCTCCTTTTCCTTTTGTGTTTCGGATAGACTAATTTCACTGTACTTATCGGAAATGGCATCACCATAGTACGGTGTCGGGACAATAGGATTTATGAGATCTTCAGGGTTTCATCGCACGTTCAGCAGCCCCGACCTATTACCCATGAAGCAATTTCATATTCTAACGTAACGCTGGACATGTTGAGTTTATACCACGAAGGTTTGCTCTTTTTGAAATCGGTTATTTATAACTCTCAAACAGTTATAACTAAATTTAGCATATTTGAAGTAGCTACTATTTTAAGAACAAGAAATACTGCGTGTGCGAGGGAGAAACGATTCCATTTTCCAATTACAGTTGCTACAAATCGCATCATATTTGAGTGCATTGATTCATAATTTCCTAGACCAAAATTAATTGGCCGAAATGAAGGAACATTTTAGCCGATAACTCTGTTTATTGTACATAGGTGCAACGGAAGCCTTGTACGTCTTTAGAATTTTACAGCCACATTTAAAATGCTAATATTTATTCTGTAAGTGAATCGTTTTTAGTGAAATTTTAATGTCTGCGAAAACGTTTTTTCATTTTAGTGAAATTTTAATGTCTGCGAAAACGTTTTTTCATTTTAGCGGGTTAATTTCGGTCTACGTTTATTTTAACCTTCGCGGTCAGGGCCATATTATCGCATAGACAAACAAGACATATGTGTAGGGCCCGCTTTTTTGAGGGGCACGGCGTAATGAAGTCTCAACGCGTCACTTTATAGTCGTTGCCAATCAAATCTTATCACTGGGTAGTAATTTTACCGCAACGCGAATTTCTTTTTTCAGCAAATTTTAAATTTTTTACATGTACGTTACATGCAAATATGTTGCCTATGCCGGCTTTATTTTCAAGTTTTAAAATTTAAATTACAGAACGTATTTAGCAAACGATCGGATTTAGCGAGCATTTTCTTTGTCCCAAGATCCTTCTTATATACTGATCCTACTGAAATTACAAAGGCTTAATTTATACTACAAGGTGCTCGGAAAAAATTTGTCTAGGACCTCACGAAGCCTTGATCTGATCCTGTTTACAGATTCTAATACAATAATTGTCGTCGACATTGATAATAAATATTATTAATACAATAATTGACAAACAATACAATAATAACAAATATGATTAATACAAAAATTGTAGTCCTCCTTGTTTGTAGCAAAAGCGTTATTTCCAAAATTGAAAACTGGTACTAGTTTTTAACAGTTGGTCTTAGGTGATTTTGTGAATGCTAAGTTTTAAGACGTGAGAGAAAAAATCGAGTGTTACGTTTTACGACGTAGAAATCAAAAAGCATGAACTGTAATCAGAAGAAACTTTACATTCGAACTCCGTCGTTTACTATCAATTTTTTTCATAAATACGAATTAAATAAAAAAAAAACCACTGCAGTTGAGACTTCGCAAATCCATCTCATAACGAATATATATATATATAGTCTACCAGACACCTACTTAGGCAAAGATTTCTTTTACATTTCTCACTTAGTCCAAAGGCTTATAGATGCAAGAATGACTTTCAAATATTTTAGCCCAAAAAATGCTCGCCTTCCATCGTTTAAGAGCTTTCTGAATGGAGTTTGACTCAATTTTTCATGAAAAACAAGAATATTTTTCTAAAACTCAAAGAGCAAAATATTTGTTAAATTCATAATGAAAAATTTGATGGAATATTTTTATGGTAAAATATTTGATACAATAATTATGATACAATGCGTATATGATATTTATGATATACAGTCGAACCTCCCAATAGCGGACACTCACGGAAACCAAGAATTTTGTCCGTTAACAGGGAGTGTCCGTTGTCGAGACGTGCGGTGTCTGTAAATGAATTTATTTCACGCATAGGCGATTTTAGAAATACTACATTTTTATTAGAATATACTATAACATAAACTGCCTTTAAAACTAAAGATAGTAATATAAATACTAATTAAAAATTATGAATAAATTTGAAAATACATTAAATTTGAAAATAAAGTAGAAACATCAATGAAAAACAACTTACATTAATGCTTTACAGAAACAGTGTAAACATGGGTGCAGCACATTTCTGTAATATTGAAATTTCTATTTAAAGAAATCCGTCAACACGGTTTGTTTTTTATATTTTCTTAGCGCTGCAGTTTTCGCCATCTGCATTTCGAGTTTGTTAGTTATAAGTCAATAACAGTCCCCGTTGTTCATGAAGTTGGTACAGAACCTGTGTTTGCTACTAGGCCTATATTTGGCTATATTACTAATATATTGACAAGTAATCGCCAAAAAACCAGATTGCATATACAGCAGGCTCAATTTTTCAAGCTCTTGAAGCTTGGGGACCCTCTCCCCCGCCCCCCCACTAAAAAAAAGTGCCTATAAACTGGGATCATCTCCTCAGAGCCTAACTCCCATTGGCGTACCAGGCGGTGTTGATGGGGTTATAACCCCATTGCGATGAAATTTTCTGTTTTAACATAGGAATATGCTGAGTTGCAGCTCTGTAACTCTCCCCCCCATTGGGCTATAACCCCTTCCTTACGAACTTTCTGCGTACGCCTATGAGTACTCCGTGGTTAGTTCTACCGCCCCCTCGACACGGTACAGTATGAATGTGCCCCCACCCTCTCCAGGTGGGGGCACATTTCATTGATGAAAACAAGAGGTTGGGACCACTTTAATTTTGAATAAACTAGATGTTCGGAAAAAAACGAAGCAATTCTGAAAAATGCCTATTTTATATTACAATTTAAAAGAAAACTTTTCTGAAAACTGTCCGCTGTTGAGAGGTAAAATACATTACTGCCCTATTTCAAGGGACTGGGGATTTAGTTATTCGTTAGTGGGGAGTGCCCTTTAAGGGAGGTTTGACTGTATTTATAAGATACAAAATTTATATGATACAATGTTTATATATAATATTTATGATACACTGTTATATATAATATTTATGATACAATATTGATATGACACAATATTCGAATGAAATAGATGAAAAATTTGTTTTTGCAGGTGATGTTGATGATCAGTTGATTATCAGTACCACCACCCAGATCTCAAATAATTCAGCCGATTGTGTTTCCAACTCTCAGGCAGAACTTAGTAAGAAAACCACAAGCAGTATTACAAAAACTTCGGATTTTCTTAGTTCCACAGGCAACTCAGATTTTACTCGTGTCGGCAAACTTCCTGGACGCTCTTCTTCATTAGAAGATATTCGGGAAACTGGAAAAAGTCTTCAGCGCAAGAAAAAACAAGCAGATGTGGACATAGATGAAGACAAGAGAAGAAAACGACGAACTACACTACCCAAAAGAAGGTTCTCAGATCTCCACTTACATATTTTATTATGTCCAACGAAAGCATCTCTCTGTGGAGATGGCAGTAGTAGTGATGATGTTCCGCTCACCACGCCTTCTCGTAGAGCACACAGATCTCTCCCAGATTCTCCTAGCGAATTGGAAGACAATGTATCCTCATTTTGTTTCGAATTTTTGGAAAAAACTTCAAAGGATAAGGTTTGTACTTCAAATATTACTATTTTGTTGATCTTAAATATTGAAGTAATAAGGGTTAAAAATTATTGTATTAAAATTATAATAATTTATGCTAAAGAAAGGGAAGGTTAGCCTACTTCAATTTGTATATTGCGCTCATAAGCAAAATACGTAAGAGTACCAGAAACAGAATTGACTATACAAAATTGATTATACAAATATTGATATATAATAAATAGATTGACTATACAAATTGATTATACAAAAGGATGTACATTGTAGCGACAAGATATATAATACGCTAAATATGGAATTATAACCATGCTTAAAAATATGTAAAAACCTACTTTATGCTAAGAATTAAATTCTTTGTTTTAATAAACATTTTTTGCACTTATAAATAAATTATACAACCCTACTATAAATGCGATGAACATTTTACCTAAATATACGTATAGTATATTAACAAGATGTGTTCTAATGCGAAATGTAATTTTTTATACCTAAAGTATATAAAACTTAATACTCTAAATTAAAATTTGATTTTTGATGAACGTTAGCATATAAATTTAGATCCATCCCTCAGGACTTACGAAATAGGCCTGATAACTTTTTTGGAATCAAGTAATCATAAATATGTATATATATATATATGTGTGTGTATATATATACCCCGTGTTTCACGAAGAGTGTCCGAAAAGAATATAAAATCAACGGTTGGTCATAAAAATAAAATGAAATATAAGAAATAATCAGCAAATAGAGGAGAATTGAGCTATAACAATTTCACCCCCAAGAAGTAATTTCATAAAAATATTAATATTAACTTTTTATACAACCCTCAAATCCAAAAAATGGCAATAAAATTTGTGCCTCACTGAATTAGGGTGAAAGGATTTTACCCCATAGCTTTTCATGAAGCTGTTCGCTGAGATATTGATAATTGACAATTTGGCGGTTACCACTTTTTCTAAGAAAAAAAAATGAGTTGCCCCTACGAGTTACTTGTCCTGTATATAGCGGTGCGCACAGAAGTATATCATGTAGGGGGCCGATTTTTCTCCTATATGCATAGCTGTACACAGGAGAAGTATCGTGTAGGAGCCGATTTTTTTTCCTCTGTGTGTGCACAGATGTATACAGAAAAAGTAGGGTGTCAGAACTCCCAAAATTTTATCCTAAGCCCCGGCCAGTTCGACGCTTGTTAATGGGATGATTTGATTCTTATACAGACAATGCATATTTTATGTATGAGTCATGGCAAAATTTATTTTACTAATACGTATTTCAGTTTGTACATTACAAAATGACTCGTTTGATTTTATTATCTACATAGTAGACAATTATACATAGAAGTTATTGCTGTCTATCCTACGATTTTTTAAACAGAGTTGTAGCAACCACGTGACAAAATTCCTAGCAACCGGTCCTGGCAATGATGCTGTAATACTTCAAAATGAGTTGGCAGCAAATTTGAAAAAAAAAAATCCCTTTGTGGAAAATAAGGTTGGACATTTTTAACGTTTTATGCAAATTTGTAATAAGTCATTAAGTAATACTGGTACTTAAACTCGTTGGATTTCGATGTACAAATTGAAATATGTATTAGTAAAATAAATTTTGCTATGACTCTCATACATATAATGTGCATTAACTGTATCAGAATCAAATCGAAATCCCATAGTCAGTGTCGAATTGGCCGGGGAAGTTGGGGATAAAATTTTGGGGGTCCTGACACCCTACTTTTTTGTATACATCTGTGCACACACACAGAAAACAAAATCGTTCCCTACACGATACTTCTCTTGCATACAGCTATGCATATAGAAGAATTGCCCCTAAATGGTACACTTCTCCTGTGCACACAGCTGTACACAGGACAAATAGCTCTAAATTTAACTGTTTTTATAGGAAAAAGTGGTAAACTCACAAATTTTCAATTATCAATAATATCTTAACTGATTTTCATCCGTCATACTCATCCAAATAGGGCAAACTACTAATTACATTTTTGGATTTGGGAGCCATCTCAAAAAGTTAATAATATTTTCGAAATTATTACTATGAAATTGAAGCTAATATAACAATTATCTATTTATGAATATTTTTCATATTCATTTTATTTTGACGTTGATTCCTCAACCACTTCAGACACGGTTTAAATAAACACCAATATTCAATCAATGTGTGTGTGTGTGTGTGTGTAAAAACTTGCTTTAACTGTTGTACCTAAAATTCCAAACACAATGTTGTGTTTATTATTTGTTTTTGCGCAGTGTTTAACGTAGATGTACTGTAATATATCTTGCTAAACCTTTTATAACGTTGCGTATGTTGGTGTAGTCACTGTATCATAAATTAGTTTTCTTCAAGCACAAACTCCGACCAAATTTAAAAAAAAAAATACATGAATTGCAAATTTACTCTAATTTATATTCAATGAAATAATAAGAAAATACAAACTACGATTCTGAGCTTTTTTTAGACGCGTTTACAACAAAGATTATTTTTAAATAAATTCAGACGTATTTATGCTTAAATATTATAATACTTATTAATAATCATTGCTTGCATATATATTTCGTGCGAAACAACATTACAAAATGTTTTAATGTCGTGGTAGATTAGGTTTTGTTCCGTAAATTAAAATTGTTGGCAGATATTTTTAAATTCCTCTGTCTCGATAACTCGTACCCGTAATTCGACACAAATCGCTAACCCCATGACGTGCCGTCGACTTATTAAAACTCCACTGTATGTATATGTGTTCTGTAGCTGAATTACACTATATCTAAGTTCTATTATAAATCATATCTAAACCATATATTACATTATGTAAGCTAATTTTCAAATCTTCCAACATCTAAAAAAATATCCTTGCTCTTGATTAGATAATTAATTAGATAGCTGTTTTAATATACATATATAACAGGGTGATTTTAACAGGAATATTATAGAATAGGATGTTTTTTAAAAATACAGCATGTTGAAATACGTCAGATTATTAGACATATTTATGAAAATCATAATATTTTGCTGTAAAAAAAGGCTGAGATTGTGAAAGTGCATGAGGAAATATTTAAAGAAAATTTTTTTGTATAAAACTTAGTCACTTCATACTTAATATATATAGGAAAATTGAAAGAATTATATGTAATACATAAATCGGGTCAAATTTTGGAACGTAAACATTTTGAATTAACATAAAAATGGTTATAAATTGATTTCAAATGATTTTTTTTCAGTCTATTCATCGCTTTTAGGGAAATGTTTTGTCAGGAATGTTGCTATTGCATTTTTTAGAATTTGAAGGAACTTTTTCCATGTTATTTTGATTTATTGAGAATTCTAAGTGCTGTTAATATTTATGTGCTAATGATATTTCTAAAAATTGTATAAGAATTCCAACTAGTAAAATATTTTATTTCAATTTAAATACAGTGCGTTTATCAAGAATATAGGTATTTAAACCCTCTTATTATTTTCGATATTTATATTTTAATGTCCGAATAATGGCCTACTTAAAATTATTACTGATTTTGTGCCTGAAAATAAGATTCGTGGTATGTATACACACAGTGTAGAGTCCACTTTTAATGAGCCCACATTTTGCGAGGAAAATACGGATGTTGTTTGACATAATTAAATGCAATACAATTTAATCGTTTTTAGCTAACAAGGCTTTTGCAGATCCTGGATTCAACGAGCAAAAATGGCGAGATTTTTTAAAACAAAATGTAGAAAATTCTAAGAAATTTCAAAATTTAAAGAAAAGTTTAGTGACCGAAAATTCCTCTTTCACTGTGGCTGAAAAGTTTTATGGAGAATTTCTGAAAACTTTCACCCCTTTCAGAGTACATATTAAAAAATTCACATTCAACACTATTTTTAAGCAATAGATTACACTGATGACTATATGTATCTAAGGCACTAAATATTTTATGACAAAATTGTTTAATGAACAGATACTGCATAACAAAGCAGACTAGACAAAATTTTTTTTTATCTCCAAATAAAACTTATTTTGGGAATGATTATTAATAAGTTCTTTTGAATGATTACTAATGTAAATTTTTGTAGTTTTTTAACTAATGTAGTTTTTGTAATTTTTTTTACTAATGTTTTTTGTAGTAATTTTTGGAATGATTGCTAATAAGTTCTTTTGAATGATTACTAATGTAGTTTAGGGAATGATTATTAATGTAGTTTAGGGAATGATTATTAATGTAGTTTAGGGAATGATTGCTAATAAGTTCTTTTGAATGATTACTAATGTAGTTTAGGGAATGATTATTAATGTAGTTTAGGGAATGATTATTAATGTAGTTTAGGGAATGATTATTAATGTAGTTTAGGAAATGGTTACTAATACGTTCTTTTGAATTATTACTAATGTAGTTTAAGGAATGATTACTAATAAATTCTTTTATATTATGTTTTAGTTTATTGTTCTGGAATTTAAGTTTAATATATGCCTTGTTTATAAAACTTTAAGCAAATTCAAAGCTGAATATTATTGTATGCATGTTTTATGCACATGTGTTAATTATGTAGACTTTATTTTCAAAATTTGAAATTTTCAATTCCGAAACTGATTTAGCCAGCGACCGGGTATAACGAACATTTTCGTTGTCCCTAATCTCCTGCCGATGCACACGTCCATCGTATTTTTGTGGTGACAGTTACCTACTCCTTAATTATTAGTATGCCATACATGAATCTTAATAAAAATCCTTTTTTCAATATCTATCGTTTTTCAAACGAATGTAAGTATAAATTAGCAAACAAGCATGATTAATGCCAGTTGGGGATTTCTTTTGGTTCGAATATGAACTTTGACGAGTAGAATTTTGTCACTGTCGGTATGATAATGCGACCAGTGACAAAGTTTTACTCATTGTGGAAAACCCTGTTGTATTATTTGTAATACAAACTTTACTCTTAAATATATTTAAAAAATTACTGTTTAATCAAAAGTGCGTAAGTGCGAACGTCGATTTCCATCGAATCCAAGAACTGCGTGAATAACTTGAAATAATATCTATGCAAATTTTAATATCTTTTGAACCAAACAGATTTTCAGAATCATGTGCTGAATTTTATTTTTTATGTGGTTATTACTTATTCATTAGTGTTGGTGAAACAAATATTTTTTCAACATGGGCTTACAAAACATGTTTTTCCAAAATTTCACCACATTGATATTTTATGTGATCCTTTTAATCATGGAATCAGTTTTAAATTTTTATCTGATATTGATTTTTACGCTCCCAGCTAATATTTTCATAATTCGTTTTTAGCGTATTGCCCGTATACACGTACATCCGTATACGCGTTTTACATGTATATAATGTATCTTGCGAAAATTGTGTATAAACTTCAGCTTGTTTCGTCCAAAATAACATTTGTTGTCCTTGCGCCGCACAAATACAACCGAACAACATTTCCAATAGTTTCAATATCCAATTATTAAAATTAATAAAATGACTCTTTGAATTCTTATTCGTATCACTAGCTCTATAATTACCATTATTAAATTTGAACTCGTGAAACGTTTTAAAAATACAAATATTATCAATTCTATTGTTGACTATCACCTTTAAATATACTATATGATTACCCGATGAATAAACATTTTAAGCATTCTCGAGTCTTTCATAATTTTATTGTGATGTCTATATATTTTCCACGTAAATTTTATTTGAATATCAATATTTTAAAGTTTTAAAAATTGCTTGTTTCTAATTCTCATATTCCTTTGGTTATATTATTGCTTTAATTTATAGGTATATAAATTAAATACTGGTAAACAAAATATACGTAAGTACTCTCTGTTAATATTATTACTGTATTAGCAACGAACTATTCTAAATGCAACTCCGTGTATAGGATGTAAAAAACTGGTGTGGTTTTCATGGAAACAAAACTTTTTCCTATAAGGAATTTTATTTTACAGCTAATAATACTGTTCAAATGGGGGTTAACCCACAAGCATCCTTCCTGTTCATTGTCTAAATGCATAGCCTGCACATAGGCGTACGCAGAAAGATCACAAAGGGAGATGTTACAGAGCTACAACTCCATGTATATATATTTCATCGCAATAGGTGTCTGTCATAACCCCCATCACCACCCCCCTGTGTACGCCAGTAAATAGGAAAATCCTTACCGCCATCATGAAAGGTGGCAAAAAAATTTTAGTGGCCCGGTATTGCAGTGGTAATGGGTTCGCCTAGCGTGCCACTCCCAACTGTGCCGAAAAAAAGACTGCTTGCCAATTAGCTGTCCGTCTATTGCAGTCCGGGGGTTAGTTTTCTAGGCCTTAAGAGGTTCAGATTTCCCCTGAAAACTGTAGGTCACAGAGCATGACCCTTGTCCTTGCGCCATGAAACACACAAACAAAAAAAAATGTTAGACAGTAAAACTTCGCTTTGTGTGCAAAATAGCCAAACGATGCTTAATAGAATCGATAATACGTTAAAATGAAGAAAACAAGAATTCGTAAATTCCTTAATTTTTCTGTATATTCTTACGTCTTAGGCCAAATAATGTCATACCCTCTCTTTTCAATACTCAACGTAAGTTTAAGAAAAATGCCAAGCATTCCAATATCTAAACACGCTATCGCTATTTAAATCAAATGGATACTATAGTAGGATAGAAGTATTTTACGTACAATATTAAAGATGCACACCAGGGGCAGCTCGAGGTTGATTTTGAACCCAAGCAGCCTGGCGCGGATTGCTTTTTGGCACCCCCTTCTCCGAAGAAAACGGGAGATTTTCACAGATGCACAGTGAGCCATATACCCTATAAAAGTGGCCAAAAGTCTCTGAAAGAATTTCTCTAAACTTCTCTTTTTAGAGAGATTTTCTATTGTTTGGTCAATTAAAAAAAATTTGAACTTGACTTCAGTTCGGTGTCCTCATCCAAACGGAGCCCCGGTTCTTAAGCCGCCCCTGATACACACTTCCTGATAGTCCAACTTTCCCTCATCGACAGCTGTTGCAGCTTTTCGTTTAGAGACTGCCTTGCTAACCAAACATTTGTACAGATTTAAAGTCTATTTCAACCCAAATTGTATCCTATGTGAGAGCGACAAGGAAATGGACGCGTCTCATCTCAAAGAATGTCAGACGGCAACCGGGAACCTATATGAGAGGTATTGGCAAGCCAAAGAACGACTCCAAAACTTTGACTCTTGAACTTTAGTATTGTGTGTTTTTCCCTCTTGTTTCATACACATGTCTCTATGCAGCATGTATCCTTTACACATTAGTGAATGAAATTCAAATTTCATTTACTACTGCTAAAAAAATAGATGCAAGCATTTAAAATACGATATTAGGCTAAGTATTTTAGATTTAATAATGTATGTAAGTAATTTAGGTGCAATATTAAATGCAAGTATTTTCGATGCAGTATTACATGCAAGCATTTTAGATTCAATATTAGATGCGAGTAACTTAAAAGTATGATGCGATTAAATGCTAATGCTGATGTGCTTTTAGGAATCCCCATCATCTCGGTCAACATTTTATGTGCCCGTTGATGGTGCTAGTCAAGTGGAAAATCAGTACATTGCTGATGTGATGATATTACAAAAAAATAGGAACGAGAGTGGAGCAGAACTCTCTAAGCAGATACTTCCACCTAGCGATGTCAACAGGAATAACTCTGTTTCTGATGAAGAGCAACTAGATGTTCCGGAAACGGATGACACGACATCTCCACTGCAAGATGACACGGATGAAGATGTTCTTGAAAATGAATATGAGAATCTCGATCCAATTTACGAAGAGTTATCAGACAACATATCAAATTCTTCAAAAAGTACGTATTATCTTCGAATAAATACGAAAGTAAACAGACGTAAACTATACAAACAAATAAAACTCCCAAATTCTGTGTTTTTGTCTGTCCTCTTTTATTTTTCACCTAATTTGTATTAAGCCATGCAGCGTTTTCCTGTTTTTCCGCTGTCCGAGATTGGATTTCCTAGACGGGAAAGTGGTTCGGATTCTCCTGAAAACCGTTGTCCTTTCACCATGAGACATGATATTTTCCCCTACGGTGACAAGAAGTAACGCGTAGACTCCCGCTGGTACAGTGTGCTTAACTTTTTTTTCCCCCCTACCAATCCCTGTTCCGAGATTTAATTCCCTAGGAGACTGCCGTTCACATCCTTAGGAAAATGCGTGTCTTTGCGTAGCATGAGTTTAGCTTCCCTTCCGCTATGAAACACCAACAAATAAACACACATTTTATATGAACCTTCTGTCGTTAGCCCCGTGATTTCCGCGGGTTGTCAGATGTTTCTGAATGACAGTGCACGCTGAAGAGGCGGGAGAAGAACTTTTTCCACACCTTCAAGACGGGTGGGTTCCACTATTTCAGAATACGTTTAAGAAACCGTGTTAAGGTTTTATTTCACTTTGATATTTGATGGCACAGCACGGTCGATTACTGTCTGGTGTTGGGGGGTGAGATTACAGCGCTGGATGTGTATTTACTTACTTCCAGCGCGTTGTTTATATTAGATTTCTATTAAAAGTATTGTCTTGATTTAGTTTACAAAACTGCTCAAATTATTAAAAAATTTCAAACGCAGTGATAAATGTGTTAGTAGCATATACAAATACAGAAAGTGTTCTAAATGTATCCCGTATTTTCAGAATAGGACATAACTAATTTTGACTGTTTTCATTTAACCATATCAAACAAATATTTTAATTATTATAGTACTTAGTTATAACAATCATATTTAGTTTATTGTTATTTTTAATTATTTGTTTGGAAGCCGATAAAGACTGACACGGTTCAGCGGTTACATTTGTTTTATATCTGCTGTAAATAACTTTATTGTGTCTAAGACAGTAGGCTTTAACCATTTTAGAATTGCAGAATTCTTATAAATATAAAAAAATATTTACGGAACACACTAAAAATATATATTACGATTGCATGGTGTCTCTATCTTAAACAGTAGGCATCCGCATTTAATTATAAGTTCTTATAAAGGTTATAATAATTATATTTTTAAAACTTATTTAATATTAAAATTATAAATTTAATTATGTTTTTATAAAATTGATCCTAGAGTAGTAAAGAAAGAATTCCTCAAATATTTCCTTGTTTACTACCGACTGTAAAATTTAACCTAAAATGGAGTTATGAATTTTGCCAATGATGTCGATCATATAACAATTTTGTACATTTAATTTAAAAAAAAAATGTCAAAATAAACTACCTTCGGCATAGTTGTACGGTACAGCTCCCATAAAGTTGTACGGCTCCCATAATATGGTGCAATTATTTTCATTTTTATGTCAGTCAAGTATTTTCTTTTTCATGTTAGAACTTTTACTGTTTCGTAGAACACTTCTTAGAAATTCGAGGAACATGGGTTAAGTACCACTAGTTTAAAGTCAATTAAACTTTGATATTTCAAACGATGTTTCCACTTTATTTTTGTTTCTTGGTTCTAAAGCCCATTGCCTGTACGACTACTGTTGGGGGGCTTCGGAGTTCACGGGACCGAATTTTACTTCTAGCAGCGTAGTCTATGTATGGTCGTTTAATACGAGTCTATAGCATGGTTGTTCAGCCGTCACGTTAAGCCATCAACTCTTTCTCGTGAGCCGCTATTCCTTCTTGGGACGCGAAACTTAAGAGAAATTCTCTCTACTCCTTTTACCTAGACTTGAACTCCTACCTACTACATACCACATTACTTTGAAAAATCTACAAAGTTGATCTCCTCTTTAAAGTATTTAAAAATACTGGAAAATACTGCAAAATAAACCTTAGTATTTAAAGCACCTAACAAAATCTCAAAACAATAATTACATATATCCATAGCATAATATCATAGGTATTTTTAACTTTTAAATAAGTACAAGGCAGTACAATTAAATACTGTAATTAGTAACACATTGAGAAAAGCATATTTAAAATTCACACCAACAGATATTTCATAATATCTTACTCAATACTAAACAGCACAATAATTTTACCTACCTTGTAGTCTCAAATTGCAGATATGCATTTTGTCATAAATAATATGATGACTAAACTGCTCTGTTACTCTTTGTCATGCAACAACAATGAATGATGTCATTGATTATTCCAGTCTAAAATGTCATGAATTGAAATCATTTAGGATTGACTTCGTTAGAATGCCCTCAAAAGTCCTTCTTCGAAGGAGCATCCAAAACAGATATTTTAAGTTATTTAGAAGATGCTAAGGAGAGGGGGCTTTCTGAAGGATTGTCAGAAGACGAAAGCAAAGTCATACTTGAAGAAGATGAAGAAGAAGAAACTAAAATCATAATCAATGATGGGGATGAAGGAGAAAAGGTACAGGAGTTCAAAATGCCCGATTATATGTAAAATAATTTCAAGCTTTTTAAATTATCATTCACCTTATTTAGAAAAATTTTGTACTTTCCAAAATAAAATGTAACTTCCATTTTTCAAAGTAACGTCCTTGTATTTTCAGAATCGTGTAATCGTCAACAATAATATCAATCAAGAAGTATTACTTAGCGAAGGTGATGAAGCAGGAAAAAGCTTAGAAAATATTGTCGCTGAAACAAATGAAGAAGACACCAGCAAGGTATGAAATTTCTGAACTACTATATATATCAGTGGCATAACGTGACTTCAAAGGTGAACCATCTTCAAGCGTTCATCGCCCTCGAATAAAACAGTTAAAATTCATATATACATATATATAATCATAAGATGGTGAACACTCGGAAATCACCCACTTTTGAAATCACGCTACGCCACTGATACATACATGCCCGTATCCAGAGGGCGGTCTTAGGGACCCTTGAAACTAAATTTTTAATGGGACTTGGCTACGGCCTTGCATGCTGTGATTGTATCGATACATGCTGAAAATTTTGTGAACACATCCGAAATTAAACTCTGGCTACGGTCTTGGATGCGTATGCACACATATTGCAAGTCGGAGTGTGTACAGTCCACAAAGTCTGACCCAGGGTCATTTATTCGGAAACGGTTGGCTAGATGGAAAAATCGGCGAACACGTATCCCATTATTTTTGGGGCACACTTTTTCAGTGAAAAATTTTTGGTGTGTGATCCCTTGGGGGTTGGGAGTGGGGATCAACTCAAAAATTTCAAATGGAAAAATATGTCAAGTTGTATGCCGTTCGAAAAATCTGAATAAAAAACAATTATTAACGTTGGTCCCAGGTCAATACACCTCACAAGTCATGAATGGCGAGCGTTTAAAATTTTCGTATAAAATCCCCTTCTTTACCAAAATTCCCCACACACAGGTACTTAAAATCCCGTTCTGTACTTGTTTCTGAAGAGAGTGTGCTTCTGAGCATGTGTAGATGCAGAGGAGATTTTATAGGTGGTGGGGGGGATCTCCTCAGCCCCAATAGGATCAAATTCCTATTCAAATTACACGGCGTACTACTAGATTGAACTTTATATCAATAACTGCTCAAAATGCGCACCTTTCACTTCCTGACAATAAAATAAACGATTTTCAAATTCATGACGCACGTGCTGAAAAGTAAGTGATGGTATATCCCGACAAGCTGCTGACAAATCTGTTCCTTAATTCGAGTAACCAAGATGGTCGGGTTCTATAGACTACAGTTTTCGGGTGTCCCCATGAGAAAAATTCATTCATAGACAAATCTGTGGATCGAGCCTGCCACTCAATCGCCTACCAATCCATTTGTTTGGGAATCTGTTATCCAGATACTGATGCACAGCGCGCTCATAATGGGCTGGGCAACCATCTTGTTGAAATACAATTCCATCTACATCAAATTCTAGCTCTCCTTCTTCAGTTGTAGCATTTTCGACAACCTTTGTAATTAGAGGGTCTACTAAATTTTCTAGCAGATTTAAATAACGTTCCCTGATTAAAGTGCCACGAATGAAAAGAGGCCCTATGATATGGTTTCCTAAAATTCCCGCCCAAACATTTAATTTTTGTGTTTGTTGAGTATGTCCTTCTCTTAAAATATGGGGATTTTTATCGCTCCAGTAACGCACGTTCTGGGTATTCACATGTCCATTAAGAAAGAATGTGCTTTTATCGCTGAAACAAATGTTTTGTAAAAACTGATTATTTTCAGCGATTTCTGCGTTTATTATTTCACACAACTCAAGGAGATGATCATAGTCATCCTCACTGAGCTCTTGAGTAATGTGCATTTTATACGGATAAAACGAATATTTTTTAAGGATTTTGCCGATTGTGGATTTAGAAACATTCGTGCAGTCAATCATTTCACTCAAGGACCGCTGGGGTCTTATGCTACTAGCATTGCCGATAACTTCCAGCACTGTACCCTCAGCCACCTTAGATCGACCAGAGCGTGGCCGATATTTTACACTTTGTGTTTCGCGAAATTTTTTTACTAAATCGGACACGCACTTACGATCGATTGATCGGTCAGAAAATAATTCATCGAACCTTCTAGAGGTTGCCCTGCAGTTTCGACCACATTCCCCATAAAGAAAAATTATTCCCACTTTGTCTTCCACTGAGCATACCATTGTATGGCCGTTAAATGATAAAACAAAGCAAGTAATTAAATAAGAAATGAAAGTTTAATAAAGATTTATTTAAACTTCCATTGCTTTGAACGAAGCCAAACACGCCAAGTAACACGTACAAGTAATTTTTAATTACTGCCGCATCTGTCGATGTTTCTAACTAACACGTAAAACGAAGCACAGTGGCTACACATGCACAGAAGCACACTCTCTTCAGAAACAAGCACAGAATGGGATTTTAAGTACCTGTGTGTGGGGGAATTTTGGTAAAGAAAGGGATTTTATACCCAAATTTTAAACGCTCGCCATTCATGACTTGTGAGGTGTATTGACCTGGGACCAACGTTAATAATTGTTTTTTATTCAGATTTTTCGAACGGCATGCAACTTGACATATTTTTCCATTTGAAATTTTTGAGTTGATCCCCACTCCCAACCCCTCAGGGGTCACACACCAAAAATTTTTCACTCAAAAAGTGTGCCCCAAAAATAATGGGATACGTGTTCGCCGATTTTTCCATCTACCCAACCGTTTCCGAATAAATGACCCGGGGTCAGACTTTGTGGACCCTCCGTATATGCTCCATATGATTTTCTAACCTTCAAATTGATTGTTTTTCTAATTAGAAAAATACATTTACTTGGTAGTGCTCGGTATTCATATTACTATCTCCTGGCTTAAAATTTGCGAATCGTCTTTATTTTTAGCTCCTCTATAATTTGAATAATCCATTTTCATCAGATTTATTAGTTTTATGCAAACGCTAAATTTAACAAAATTGATTGCCTAGTTCTTTTCAAGTAGGTCAAAACGCTGGCCAGTGATTTTTAACCACTTGATGTGCAATTTGAATTTTAAAAAAATTGTCAAACTACGTTACTTTATTTCTCTGGAATTTCCATATACCAGTATTTTTACAATACTCCAATAAGAATCACATAGCTGTAATCCTTGAAAAAGTTCCATCAACAAAATCACATTAAAATTGGCGACAAATCAATACTTTGTGTGATAATTGCAATTATAGTCTAACCAATGACCCTACATTTTTCATTTATTAACATCTTTATGGTCAGGTCAAAACAAATTTGATAAAAAAAATATTCTGCAAAGAGGCGTATTATAAAATCCACAGGCTTTCAATTAAATATTTTTGCTTTAAAACCGAAGAGCATACGTCAATCTTTGAAGTAATGAAACAGTGATTCTCAACAGATAGCCTGCAGGCCAAACCAGTCCAAATCTAGAAAGAGATGAACTGAAAAAAAGATTTTTATGGAAATTATTTATTTATTTTTTTTTCCTTGAAGGGGACTAAAGATCTTACCTGAATGTTATTTTATTGAATCAAAAAAATTCTAAGGGAAATAAGTCCCCCTTAGTTACGCCAGTGTCTATATAGCGTGTAAGAAAATTTTGTTTTCACATCTTTTGGCCCGCCGATCCCCCTCCCCTCAAAAAAAAAATCCAAAGTGGCGCGCGATAAAAACTAATTGAGAACCACTGTTATAGAGTATTGTAACTTTCCTCTCCAAATATGATTGAATTGATAACAAAAAGTGTGTTTTTAAAATAATTTGCAAAATTTGTCATTCTGCTTTCTCATACCGTTGTATATAAATTTTAGCATGCAATATAATTCTTGTTAATTAACCTTTCATTCAGATTTTCTGACATATTCAATGAAAATTACGTTCTATTTACTAATGATATTTAATGAACATTTTGCACAATGAATTAATATAATTATTATATAATTTTATAAAATCCAAATTGCATAAAATATTTAACGACTTTTTAAAAATTCTGTAAGCGCGAAATTAAAATTTAAATTGATATTACTTACGATTGTACAAAATGAGAACACATATATAGTATAGTTATACAATCCTGTAAACACATCTTTGATATGATACGTTAAAAAAGTATAATAAAATCAATTTTAAAGAAACGATATCCTATAAAATTATGTGTATATCGAAATACCATCTAACAAAATTACTCACCTTACTTAGGTCTAATTTTTTAGGAGTAAAATAAATTCTTTATTATCACACCACTTTCCTAAGAATCAAGTGCATATTTCAGCATGAATTATGCATACTCAGAATTGTTCATACTTGTCTTATATATTAATGCCTGTTTATAAAAAGTGCATATACTTCCCAAATTAATAAATTTAGGTTCTCTCTGTCATCTAAAACATTAAAACGTGCGGAGAAAAATATTGCTAATAAAATTATATGTTTTGGGAGCTAAAGTTTTTGAAACGTAGCCAATTTGTTTACAGTAGGATAAAGTGCCAACAGTTGCAGCCCTTATTTACGTAAAAAACACAATGGGTGACATTACATTTCCAGTTTTCTCACCAAATGTGGATTATATTTAAACGAAGTCAATTTGTTTTTAAATCGGATAGGCAACTTGCATTTCTACTCTAAAGGGAGTGGGTTTAATGCTTTGATTTAGAAATTACTTCTGCGATAAAGTTAGTGTTCAGTGGTTTATTATAATAATAATGATATGGGCACATAATGCAGTTTTATTGCGCTGTTTATTTATATTTCGTGACATTTATGTATTATATTGTACTATATAATAAAATTAAAAATACAGTACCGAATTTCACTTATCAACGTATTCCACAACTAAACTATTTGTATGTCAGATATACACACACAATTCATATCTCCATAAAACCTATTTTGAAATTACATTAAAATTTCAAAGTGAATATTGTGGTCATAGATGGCCATCAATTGGTTTCAAACCAATAACTTGATAAAATTTTAATAAACATTTAAAAATTGCGCAATACTACATTATGCCGGGCAGTAATAGAATTATTCCAGCAAAGAGACGAGTCAGAACTGACTCGTTCAAGCCAACGCTACAAGGATCTCTCCATCGATATGGTTCTCGCGAATTAAAAGGTTAAAGCTTAATTTTTGCTCACAATAAAGTGAAAGTTTGGTGTTGTTTATTTTACGCATTTTGTAGTTTAAAATTCAATTATAATATCAATACTTACACATTTTAAATATCCATAGTCGAAAAAATGTTTATATATTCAATTAATTGAAGAAACGTTGAAAATTAAAAGAAGTTACGTATTTTTTTAGAATCATGCTATTTCAAATCTACCCAAAACAAAACCAGAATTAATGACCGAGAACAACCGTTTACAAAAATCGAGATCTCTACGTATCGTTAACTTTTGGGTCTTGTCTTATGACCCGCTGGTTTATGAACGAGTTTGGTCTATGAGTTCTATGACGAGTTGTCTAGTATGCACGCCGTTCGTTGCGCTGTAGTCTTCCTCCAACGAAAGGGTTAACGAACAAAAAATCCCAAATTGTCTTAAAATAAATTCGATGTACAAAAATATTTTCGCGATATATAGGAACATTTTTTCTTTGTAATAACCACGGGAATTCGCCTGCTCACTTCTAGTCCGGGGTTTGGTTCCCTAGGCCATAAGAGGTTCGGATTCCTCGGAAAACAGTAGATCCCGGCGCAGCATGACCATTGTAGTCTTTGAGCCGTAAAACCACAAAACAAACGAACGAACAAACGGGAATTCGCAAAAATTTCGATGTATGAAAGTTCAATATATATCGAAGTTCTATTGTATACTGTTTATATTCTAAATGGTTGTCTCTCTCTTAACTTGGTATAGAGGAACCGCTCGCAGACTGCTGAGGTGGAAAGAAATGACAGTGGCGTTGGTGCGGAGACCAGCAAACCTTCAAGACTCAACAAATTGTTATCAGCAGATAGTGAGGAACAATTATGTGCTGATTGCGACCACCAAGTTGAGCTTGTTGAAGATGAGATGTCCGGTATTTTATTCAGTCCATTAGTCTGTCGCAAATGCGATTTGAGACGTTGTGAAAGAAAAGAAATAATAATAGAATTTGTCGATACGGAGCTAAAATATGGACGCGACCTCAGAATTATTAAAGAGGTAGGTATATCTGTTCAGTTATTGTAAAACATAAGCAGGTTGAGTAATTCAAGTTTTGAATAAGTATTAATTGGAATTAAAATATTAATAAGAAATTTTTGAAATGAATTTTTGCCTATTATAGAAGAAAGAATGTAAATTATATCCGTACTGAACCTCTTTTATAAGTCGGCGAAATATTTTTAATATTTTATGGAGACCAAGGACTTATCAAAGCTATCAAAAAATTTAATTTTTTTTTTTTTTATCATCCTAAAAAAAATTTGTACTATTATACGTATTTTAAAATAAACCTGAGCTAAAATCCGTTTATACCCTCATATACGGCTCACAGTAGAAAAAGGTAAAAAAGTCTTTAGCACATAATTTTAAGAGTGCTCCTAAAATTTTAAAATGTACGTTTTCAGAACGTGGTCCCCACCCCCACAATTATACGTATGCTAATTTGTGAACTGTTTAATATAACTAAATGCAATTTTCTAAATGACTTTATTACAATATAGTATATGGCAGTTTACAATATCCACCTCTTATTTTACAATTCTTATCACACTTTTTAAATATGAACAAAACGGTGTTTCAAGAAATGCGTAAAATCATGTTTAGGGGGAATGTATATTAATTTTTATTAATTTGAAGTGTATTGCAAGCATACGATATCTGTGAACAATTGTAGTGTACTAGAAACGTCCTATTGAATGTCAAAACAGTATTTAATGCTTTGTAAAATTTAAAAAAATATATATATTTGGCACCTGAGATTATTATTGGTGTTATAAATAAACGATTTGTTATTGTTTATCAAGATTTTTTTTAATTGACTGTATGATTTCTTATACAATAATTTCTGCCACCCACGTATTAATTACAGCTCAAACTAGAGCTTTATTCGTTTTGGAGAAAAAGAGACGCTTTCCCCATCCTGGATTCGAACCAGGGTCCCTCCGTTTGATGATGATGATCCGTATGATTTCTGATAAAACTGGATTTAAAAACCATTGTAAATTGCACTAATTTTGCAACCTTACAAGTCCTTGGTTGTCTTATAACATATTCTTAATGCTTTTTGAAAATAAAATAATTAAAAGTTGTATTATGTAAGTACGTTTTTATGTATGTTGCCATATGAATGGATTTTCTAAGTATAGGAGAATTAATTGAATATTTAAAAAATTTCTTTACTTAGGAATTTTATAAGCCGATGGAAATTGCTGGCCTTTTATCCAAAGAAAATCTTTATAGTGTTTTCCTTAACTTGGAAGAACTCATTATCTTCAACAACAAATTCTCTGAGAAATTACAGGATGCTTTAGACATAGCTATGGAACAAGGTGACGAAGTATGTATGTTATATACCTTGTGAAATTCCACATTATTGGTCTTTAAAAGTTAATAGAAGTTAATTTTAGTCTTCAGCGAAAAGTATTTTACATAATTATTTATTTTCAACCAGAAATTGGACTACGACTTTCCCTGCAAATCTTCTTTTCTTAGAATGAAGACAAAAAGTCCTGTATGATCTGTGTTAATGTATTCTGGTGTTAACTTTAAAATTGTATTAAAATCTGTCAACAAATGCACATCTGAGTGGGTTTCCAAAAAAAAATACAATTTGAATGGTTAATCGTTCTTTGTTTCCTGTATTAGTAAGGAGGGTCCCTGTTTTATCACCAAATTTCAATATTTTTTATTGTTTGTCTCGCGTTTTTCCCTTTGCAAAAATATGTAATTGCTTAAGTATACATCTTTTCGTCGCTTATTTTCAAAACAAGGTCAATTTTATGAAATTTAACCAAACATAATGACGTATAATTAAACCACGCGTTGAAGACTCAGCTTTCTTAAAACATTGACATACCTTACAGGTTAAGGACAACGCTTTCCATCGAAAAACACGGAAGCACCGCCTACTGCAGAAATCTGACATTACTTTTTTCGCCAACTTAATACTTATATTTGAAGGCGAATTATTCTTAAAAGCTATTCTGTATTTGAACACATTATCTGGGAAAGTTATTTCAGTGATCTATTTCATTTGATCTCGATTATATTTTAGTTTTTGTTGATTATATGTGAAAATATATTCTTCCAACAAATGCCAATAATTATTTTACTCTTTATTTCAAGGACTACACAACTGTCAATATTGGAAAAATCTTTTTGGAGACTTCGTCCATGCTTCATGCTTTTGAAACCTACTGTGTAAAACAGGTGAGAGGCAGTTTATTTAAAAACAGAGAATGTGGCAAAAATATTTGAATGTTTTTTAGCGTACTTTTGCCGATGCAGAAATTCTTTAAATACGCTTTGGAAATAGAGAATACTCTATCTTTAGCAGAGAGGAAAGGTCTGAAAAATCCTACGCTCAAATATCTACGATATTTGAACGTAACGAAGTAAACACACAAGCCCAGAATGAATTCTTCTGAGAATCGTTTACACATTTACTGCTCCTCCCGTTCTAAATTTAATGAAGTTACACGGTTGAAAATTTTTTTACAGTGTCATATGCTGAGGTTGTGGAAGGTTATTAGTCCACAAAAATGCTACACCAAATGAGTATTTATAAAATGGTTGACGTAAATATGTTGCCACATACATTCTTTTGGTTGCTAAAAGTTGGAGCGGTTTTGGTTGCTTTCCTAAAAGAGTATCAACAATTGAGATGGAATTTCTTTACTGTTGCTTTTTACAATTCGTTATCCCCTTATTAACTCTTATTGATTATAGCTTGTCATACGGTAAATATCATTCACAATCTTCAATACTAATTCCTAAAGGTGTTTTATAATGTTACATATACAAGGTATGTCTGTTAAGGTTTGAACGGTTAGTTTTGCGATATCATTGCGCCCTATACCCATTAACTATTCGCATTACCCTCTGTAGCATCACTAAGACTATCATGTAGCTAACAAGACCCCCCCACCCAGATCTTACATGCCGAATCTGACGAATTTAATTCAGTCGTAAGTAAACACCATAAGAAACCTAATATGTGAAAATTATCATCCATCTCCTCAGATTAATGCTAAAAATATTTAATAAAATTGAAATTGAGTTGACAGAAGAGAGACTTTATCGCCATTTGGCACTTTTTAATTTCTTTCATAAATTCCCCAAAAAGTATCTAAATAACAGTAAATATATTTATACTCTGTTCCATGTTATCCTCACACCGATAAAAAGAATGAAAGCGATACTTTGAGACAGAATTTTTAAAATAAAAATAAATGCTTTTCTTATGCACAAACTGAATTGCAACTTGCAATGTGATTATAATTGTTTTCTGCTAGATTTTCAGAAATAAAAGAAATACAGAACTTCAATTTATAACAAATAGAAAAAAAAGAACCTTGTAGCTACTTCAAGATCTGTTTAAATGTAACAAGTTGACGCAATCACGCTATTACTGGACGTATTCTAAACTTTTAAAATACGACTTCACGTTCGCTTTTCTCCTTTTTAGACCAACTAGCTATCTTGCCACGTGTTGCCAAAAGGCTTGCAATTGTCGCTATTTTAACTTTTAACACTTAATTTCTCGATTTCTAGTGGGAGATAGCTGCTAATTTTCACACATTAAGGTTTTTATGGTGGGTACATTAAGCTGAATTAAATTCGTTGGATTCGGCGTGTGAGCTTGGTGGGGGGGGGTTACTTGTAAGATTAAACCAGTTACGCTGAGTCACTTTATTGTGGTAATGCTCAAAATTGTGAAAGCGGGAAATTTTTGCTAGCAATGATCTTGTGTGCCCTATACCATTGTAATGGGATAAAAAAAAAATGACGAATAAGTTCTGCATTGTAACAGACAAAACTGCTCGGTAAATTCTTGACATGTTTAAGAAATATTGCGGAGCTAGTAGCTTGAGTTGTTTCTAAATATTATAAATGATATTCCCCTTTCGTGATGAAAGAGATACTATCAAAATTGATGGGGGATGTGGTCACCCCTGCACTACTCGAAATAATGAAAATATGGAAGCCGTCTTCAACTTATTGACTAAAGAAGAATCATAGAAAAACGTTTGAACTTCGAGAAGGCTACAATTAGCGAGATAGTGGAAAACAATTTAGATACAATGAAGTAGAAAAAGCGAGAAAGTGAGGTCATCCTTGCACAAAACTGGTGATTTGTTTCTGCTGTATGATAATGCGCTCTACCGCAACGTAGTGCTTGTGAAGAAGTTTCTAGCAAAGAAACATGTTACTATGTTAAACCATTCATTCACCTTAGTCACCAGATCTGTTGTCAGCTGACTTCTTCCTATTCTCAAAATTATCCATGAGACTTCAAGGTTCAGAAGCCTCTACTATTTTTTTTCTCAATATTTTGCATGCATTAGGATAATTAATATACATTATCTTTTAACTTAATATTCTATGCTAGTCTATGGCCTCATTTGGGAAATTGCGATATGCAGAAGAATTAAACAAAGGATTGGTTATTTTCTTTTAAGTTAGAAAAGAGAACATACGAATTTAGTCGCCAGAGTTTATTGGTGGGTTCAAATATTCACTTTTGTTTGTTATGAATCAGCGCTATTGCGAGTATCTGGACATAACTTTTGTTATCATTAATATAAAGAGAAAAATGGGAGATTCGAAGGTCTTATCGAATGAATATAGCAGTTTTGCCTTGTAAAGAAAACATGCATTTGAACAATTTTTCAAAATTTCTTTTGTGATTGAAAAAAAGTACATTTGTTAGCAAATTTCCCAGTTTTATTTATGATGGGGGAAAACCTAACCACTAAATATTGCGCTAATTGCTATTTTACACCGTTTTCTTTTAAAAATATACTAATCTTAACACATCTTTGGCAGTTTAAAAAAAAATTGGAAGACTAACATTAAGGGACAGAGTTCAAACAGTCCTCAATCTGTACCCAGAAGAGGGATATCTGTGTAAATTATATATATATAAAAGTTCCTAAGTTATTTTGCTGTATTGTCATAAGTACTGTCCTCAGAGATGTTCTTTAATTATTTCTCTATTCAGTCAAAGATTAATATAAACACTAAGTAAATTATTTCAATATTATTGGATGTGTGACCGAAGTTCTGAATCTATTATAAAAGCTAAAGATATATTTTAAAAAAGTAGCATCTTTTTTATAAAACCATTTCATTTTGCAATCGTTTCCATAGAAACGTTGAGCTTACTACAGATTGCAAGCGAGGAAATTTGCACTATTTTAGAAGTATTTTAATTAATTCGAAATAGTAGTTCACGTATTTAGAAATCTGTAATAGACTATTAAACAGAGACAACCTTGCAATTAAAAGTAAAGAAATCCTCTCTAGGTTTTTGTAGATAGCTTCGGAATTCTGAGAGCTTTTCCAGAAAAAACTATGTACTTAAGAAGTTGCCCTATATTACGGTTGTTCGCATTTGTCTGTTTTTTTCCATTAACCTTGAAATTCTCATTCACTTACCCATAAATAAGTTCCCCTGTCGTATTCGTCTTGGTCATGGAAGTAAGAAGATATAGCGAAGGGCAACGAACGAAGACAGTGAATGATATGTTGGCAAACAGAAACGAGACATGGATAAAAATAAGAACAAAAATTGACGGAATTTCTTTTCGAATATCTGCTGCTTTTTTTATACGAATCACTTAAATAAAATCATAAATATTAGTGCTGATACCCAATTAGTCACTATGACTTGATAAATATCCCCTCCCCCATTTTTTAATTAAGCTTAAAATCTCCAACACACCACGAAGATTCCCTCTCATTCTTGGGCCATTCTGTATATTTGACCCTTAACAAAATACTACATCAATATTAGCGTATTTGAGTCACTATTGATTCCAAGAAATGCATTTGGGGGATGAGTACAAGCCAATAAACTACAGGGAAAAGTAAATTCGGAATGTTTTAATTCCATTAATCTTTAAACTTATGCAAATTTTAAGTCAAGTCTAACTTATAAAAAACAAAGCCTATAAAGTTCTTCCTCCCTCTAAATTGGTTCTCCAATCCAAGAGACGGTCTATGCCTCTTCTTTCAATTTCAAGTAACTGTAAAGACATTGCCATATATATAGATATGTGTGCAAATTTGAATTCACTTATGATAAAAATATAATTTTATTCATAAATTATTTTTAAAAAATTAGCATTTGTTTCAATAATTTTAAGCTCAGTAATATTGAAATCATACAATTTTATTCGCATGATTAGCAGAGTTCTGTTTATAACTGTATGGTAGACTATTAGCAAAATACAAAGCCTGAGATCTTTGTTTCTTAAATGCATGTTCTCAACAACTTAAACCTGATTTCTCCTGAGACTGTGAATATTTTTGTTAGTAAAAAATATGATTGCGTGGAAAAGAATTAAACTTAACAATCTCAAGCAAACGGCAATCACAAACTCGAATCACAAGCATTTAAATTATCGAAATAGTTTAAATTTTTGTTATTGCTGATATATAAATATACAGCATATTAAAAAAATGCTTTGTATATTACCTCAAATTTGTGTATATACCTTTATCGTAGCTAAGTATCGAATATTACCAATTCCCACCTATACCTAAGCCACCTATGCACAGTACTTACGAAAAGAATGAGTTTTGAATTTAATGCATTTCAAATTCTGAAACGAATAGCTTTCTCATGCGAATTTTTAATATATTTTGCAATTTTCCCTCCTTAGGCTTCGGCTTCTGTTCTCTTAAGTAATATGGAAAAGGAGAAGGAATTGCTACGCATATTTCTGAGAGTGTCTCAGATGGAGAACACTCTTCTCAGAAGGATGAATCTGCCAGCTTTTCTCATGGTTCCCGTCCAAAGAGTTACACGGTGAGTGTGCCTTTCTTTGCCTCAGCTACTTTATAGATTGTTCTTACATTTTGTTCTGACAACTTTTAACGAAGGCAGCCTTGTTCTCGTTTACAGTAGAAGATTTAGAACAAATAACAAACTGCCAGTCAGATAGGCGTTTTCAGAGCATTCAATTATTACAAAAATAGGTTTTGAACTATGCGCATTCTAGACGCTGAAAAGAAGCACTTTTTGTAATGAGACGCTGGAACGGTGACAAATAGTTCCGTGGTAATCGCATATTATTTTATTTGTGTGCTGTTCGGGTAGGAAGAATGGCAGTAATGCTCTCATAATGGGATAAAATTTAAGAGCTTAAAATAGTACCGGAATATGATGTAACCGTACCTCTCAAAGTATTTTAACTGACGTCAAGGAGAGCCAGAAATTTTCGATCGGCATAAAAATTGACGTTAGACAACATGCGACATTGGGAAAGTCGCAATACACCGATAAAGTTGATTTAGAAGATGGCCGCAAGGAAACAAATTAGACTGTTATTAAATATTGATTCATTTTTTATAACTTCCTAAAATAATCCAAACGGTATATCTTAGTTAGCTATTTCGTTACTTCAGAATAAAAAAGGGTCAAACAGACCAATCTCATTTATTTATCTACGTTTTCCTTTCGGGCAACATATTTCTTCCTTTTTACTCCTTACAAAAATAGCTAAAAAAAACTTCCACGGCAGTTAGAATCCTTGTGTGTGTGTATTCTTTACATTATGAATATGAATTGTATAACTCAAAACAGTAATTACTATTATATAATATGATTTCCATAACAAGCTATCCCTATGCATGGAAGGCTAAAGCATCCAAATTTGTTTTCGATTAAGTCCTTTTCAAGGGTATGGACAATATGTTTTAATTTTTTTTTGCATCTATATTGTGTCTTCGATATCATGTTTTCGAGTCAAACAAGTTTGTTTCGACAGCAAGTCTCATGTTTTCATTTGAGATGTAAAAATGAAAGGCAACATCAAAAGTAAAATGGACGTCATTCTCATTTGTTTAAACAAATGTTTGTCTAATTATATTAATGTCCATTAATTCAATTAATCCATATGTTATAATCAAAGTTCAAAGAACGGATGTTAATTATTGTGAAATTCATTTCTAGATCGTTTTAATTCTAAGTAAATCTTCAAAGTACTCAAAATTCAGTATTTTATGTGCTTAATTTCATAACTCAATCAAAAAGCAAACGAATTGTCCAAAGATTAGAGGACGCTACTTTGAAAGTCCCGATGTTTGTTTTTGTAAAAAAAAAAAAAATTTAACTGTCCAGATATTTTAAATATATTCATAAAAAAAACCTCTGCAGGCTACTTTTTTTAATTTTTTAGTATGTCATTCGTAATTAGTTTCATCTCGACATCCTTCTTAAACGCATGCATCAATTGCCTTTGTTTTTATTGTGAGAAATTTTGGATCTCTGTATATTCTTCTAATATAATCTCGCTCTAAATTGAAGTTGACTTGAACGTTTAAAATAAATAGAATATTTCTTATAATAGGGAACGCAAGGAATTATCATGTGACCGATTCCTAATTCGCCATTTTTAGTGATCCATAACTATAACTCTCATTATTACGTACGAAACTTTTTGCTATTTTGTGATCCCCCCCCCATTGCGTTTAAAATCCCACATCGCTCGCTTTGATTTCCCACGCGATGTCTCTCTACGTTAAGAAAAAATTAACTATGGTCATATTTTACCAGTTTCTGAAAAATATCTCTAAATCTCCCTCATATATTCTCTATCCTCAAACACTATCCGTTATGTTCAAGCTTACCCCCACCCCGTCATTTATGCATTGTAGTCTAATGCTTCTTCAAATTATAATTCCATAATTCATTATTATATTATGTTGATGTATAAATAATTGTTTAAATAAATAATTGTTTAAATAAATATTTTATTAATGCAATGAACCTGCATGAATATCTATTTGCAGCTATCCTCTGCTACTTAGTAGATTGCATAAAGTAACACCTATTCATCACAAGGATAGAAATGCTCTAAAGGAAGCGCAACAGAAAGTCGAACTTCACCTAGAGCACATAAACCAGGTAAAGTGACTCATCATTTCATGTTTAAGTATAAATATATGATAGCATTGATAAAAAGATACCTGGTTTCAACATTATGCTGAACGTTAATGTAGTTTTATAGGTTTTGACGTCTATCTATATGACCTTCCACAAATTCCAGGATTCATTTCCACCTTTTTTTCTGTCCAGACGCTTATTCCTCTGAATATCTATGTACTGGACGAATAAAGCTTAGAATATGATAATTTCTCATGAAAAGATAAACAGTATTCATGTAAAATATAAGTTACTTTTCGTCCTTAAAATAAGAAATTCATATAAATAATAAACTTCGCTAGCCGTCCGTGTGTCCAAATATATATTATTTTCTGTCCTTGTGTCGTAGCATTTTCTGTTTTGAATACAGCTTTGTACGTCTACCAACAAAAATCTTTATTTAAAACAAAAAATATATTCAAGAATGCAGCAGTAGGTAAGTGTATATTTTAACTAATACCATATCAAAATACAAATAACTGTTGTATACGTTTTTAACTTTGGGAACTAAAAATATATTTGTGTTTCTCCCAACCTGTTACAGAAATAGCGAAAACAATTTGTGCGCCTAGAAAAATAGGCCTAAACTGAGAAATTTCCAAAAAAAAAAAAGATTTTACTTCAGCGTTAAATTAAATTTACTGGTGTTTCTTGTTCAGCAAGAGTCTGGCCAGTTCTAGGTCCTATAACTTTAACTGCGTCTACTAGCCATGATTCAATTTCAGGGTCCTAGTTGAACAGCCACTATATTCTTTCCTTAAGATCGTAGTAAAAGAATTATAGTAAAGAAGAGCGCGTATATAAATTTTGTGACTAGGCTTCATATTATCCATTACCCCATCTACACTTACACAACGTAAATAACGAAAATTCTGGCATAATAGTAAGTTTTATGAGTGTAGCTTTAAAACTCTTTGTCAGAATTAGTCTGAAATTGCAAAAATGATTATTTTATGCGTTTAATTACCCTTATCCAGCAATGTGCTCATTAGAAATGTCTCTATAAATTATATTTTTATTTTATGTAAGAACTTGGTTTTATTTAAGAATTATGTTTTTGTTTGATTTAAGAAATCTTTTTATTTTCTTTAAGAATTATATTTTTGTTGGATGTAAGAATTGCTTATATTTGATTTAAGCATTATGTTTTTATTTGATGTAAAATTACGTTTTATTGGATGTAAGCCATTCGTTTTTATTTCATGTGGGAATTACGTTTTTATTTAAAAATTACGTTTTCGTTTGGTTTAAGAATTAATATTTTTATGTAATCCCACAATTATGATATGCCTGATACCCAATCAAGCACAAGAAGGGATATGAGTTTTTTGATGTCGAAGCGGATTCCGTGTAGAGAAATAGCAAAAAGTTTACATGTTTAACTATTACAGGAAAAATACTCTTATACTCTTGGAACAACCGAGATTTCCAATTTTCAAATGAACGAAGTTGTTAAATGTTGAGACGAATAAAAATAACACATATACCACACGTTTTCTTCAAAGAACCTGCGCGTGGGATCACTCTTTGGCGATGAACACATGGCCTGTGTAACATCCTAGCAAGGGATAGCAGGAATCAGACATACCATAAGCAAAATTTCTTTTAACCGTAATCGTGTACGGTAAATAACATACGACAGTTCAAGGAACGATACCATCTCAAAGGAAACAGCTTCAATGAATGACGCATACAGAAACTATTAACGCTGTTGCAAAGAGTAAACTCTTTCCTTCCTCTCCTATTCTTTTTATAGCTGAGCGTGGAGAAAATCCCTTAGCGTAAAGATTCCTCCTGGATAGCACTTTTCTCCAAGATGCGTGGGAGAGTTATGCACTGAGGAACAGAAACGGGAAAATGTAGCAGCGAAGTTAATCACAAATGCGATTTTTTAGTAAATGTTTGAAAAACCTTTTTACACCACTCTAAATTTAGTATATCTAGTGCAGCTGAACCAAGTATAGCTGCATATTTTTCAGTGGGTGATTTACCCATTTTACATTTAGGTACTGCAGATACACAGTGGTAACGTGTTGACTTAGCGTGCCGTCAATCCGGGTTCGACTTCGAACGGTGCAAAAAGGAATTTACTAACTGCTCACTATTGTCCTGGAGTTGATTCCCTGCAGAAGGTCGAATTCCTCAAAAAATTGTAGGTCCACCGCCCAGCGTGGCGTAGTGATAACGCATTTGCCTTTCATATCAGTAACCTGGACTCGATCCTTATGAATATCGTGAACGCATATCGTTTTTATACATATTGTAGACCGAGGTATGGTTTTCCTTGGCAGTAGAGGTGCCGATTCTTTGCGAAGCTCTAGGTCCCAGCTCATCATGACCTTTGCTGTCCTTGCGTCGTAAAAAACCACAAACCTATCTACTATGCATTTACAATAATGTTGTGCTCGTTCAACTGGCTAGCGTAAGATGAACTCGGCACACACAGTACTACAGCAAATCATAAAACATTTTGTCATATTTGAAAGAAATAAAGTTAGAGAAATGGGACTCAATTTAAAACCAAAATAAGCTAGAATTTTATAAAATTAGCCCCAATGTTTCCCACTGTGATTGATATTATATAACCTAATTTACTTCAAAAATATAGTTGTTTAATTATAATTTTTATGTTCATGTGAGAAAATTTATTAAATGAACTGATTTTTAATTTTGCTTTTTTTATTAGCAGGTTTCAATAGATATTGAACCCACTATTGCTTTTGGTTTTTCTGTCTGTACGCAATAAAAAGGGCAAGGCAAAGGTCTTCCGTAAATGCAATAATGATGGTTGTTGTTAACGCTGAAAACCTACCGAGTTACTTGAGAATTAGAGAGTTGCGGATTAGAGAGTTTCAAATTAAAGAGAGTTGCGAATTACGAATTAATGTTAATTGAAACCCGCTAAATTTAAATATCGACCTTAGGCAATTTTCTTTCACTTGCTTGTTTTAACCTCTAAAGACATTTTCGCTTTGTATAATCAATAGTAATGGGATGCACATTACTAGGGAAGAAAATTAAATACAAAATGTTAAACACTGGCAAAAAAGCACTGCTATAAATAACAGAGAAATCTTTTTCATTGCTATTTTACCAGTGTTTAACCTTTTGTATGTGAATAATCGTTTCCAATAATATTAAAACTTTAATTCCGCGCAGAAATGTATTTTATAAATAAAGCATCTTTTAATTTACTAATCAAAAGAAATCCAATAAAATTCGACACGCATATATAGAAACAGAAAGTTTACAAGTGAGTTGTAACTAAACTGCGGCAAATTAAACCATTTATTTAATATCTTACGTTAGCTTGCTTCTCCCTATAAGCCGTACAAATTTGTCTATTTAATTACTTATTCTTGCAAATAAATAAGTTCATTTAAAAGTACAAGTCTTATGTATTTTTATATTAGATCTCATAATGGTGATCATAAGTAATAAAAAAAAATAACTGACCTCAATTATTGTGGGTTCTTTTTATTTGGTTTTTAAGTTAAACATTCGTTTTGTTTGTTTTAAAAGTTTGCACACCGTAGTGTGTTTGCGCCTTTAATTCAAAACATCGCCAATCCTGCCAAGCCCTGACAATATTGCTGCGATACGAGGGCAGAGGTCGCCAATAAGCTTATTTTAAAAGCTAGGGCGCAAAGCTGCAGTTCAGATTTTACGCCGCAGGTCCATGTGTGAGTTTAACTCATAAAAACTTTTTACTTTACTCACTTCTTAAGAAGTTAAATCTAAAGTCTCTTTTACGTTGCTTTTGCTTTCTCCCTCTCTCTGTTTTCTTTATTAAACAATTTTCAGTGGGAAACTTCTCCATCTCATTCTGTTCCGAAGTTTTAAAAACTTGTATGTAGTTTTTTCAATGACAAATCTTCATCACAAGTTCGTCAATTATTATGTATAAATTGCCATAATGTCTCGATATTTAATATGCCATCTCTTACAGCAAACTAAAGGCGTTGGAGGTACGAAAATTTGGCGTCGGATTTCGAATATATCGGCTTCCCATAGGCGATTAGGAAATCTTCAAGATATCGGGAGCATTAAACTACGAAAAGTAAGTAATTGTTTGTCATTACTATTTCTCTCAAATTCATAACTGTGACCGAATGAGGATTATATTTAACAATAAAATTAATGTGTACTTTTAAGTACAGAAAGCATGTGCTTCTTTTTTGGTAATATGAAGATGACCACAGCTTTTTCTTACAATCTTCTTCAGAGTTGAAGTCGTCACATTACTATTTTAGGGTCCGTGTTTTACTGTTAAATATGTAGTAGAAGTTTAGTTACCTGGTCTAACTGAGACTAAAGGAGTTCGGATAATTCAAAATCCAGATAATTTGATAATCCAAATAACCGAAGCTCCGACAATTAAAGGTATACTATCTATATGTGTAACAAAAATTTTGTCTAAGTTTTTTCTCTATAGCTCCTTCGAAATCATTACTCTTTCCAATTATAGCCTCGGAATAGCTAACGAAATATTCGTTCTATGCGCATGGAGTCTATCTATTTTAGAAAATTTTAATTTTTTTGAATATGAGCCGCTATGCAGCAAGATTTTTTTCTCCTAATTTATCAAATCAAATAAATTTAAGAGAGGGAGGGGGAAAAAAGCGAGTAGTACAATATTGCTTTCCCGGGAAGGGAATAATTGGCAGAAATTATGGTGGATAATTTGATAAAATTCTACAGCCTTTTTAAAATTTTGCGCTCCTAAAAAAAATTTGCACCTTGGACACTTGCCCAACGTAGCCATTTATAATTCCGGGCTTATATACATGGCTCGACATATCGCCATAGAGTTTACTCTCTAGAAAAAGACAATACTCGCCTGCCTCAAAAAAAAAACTAGTAAGAAAAGATTTCCTACTGGCCAACTGCAAAAATCAGTTTAAGCGGGACAACAACCGGGACAAACCATCTCCATATCGTAATTTTTCACTTAGTGATCAAAGATCACCTCTCTTTTGCCCGTAACTTCCTTGGCGTGTGTTGATAGGGGCACTTAAACATTCCTCTAAGCCCTCGCAGAATGCATAAATAGCTTCTATAGCAGTTGATCATCAGTCGAAGTCGTGAAGTAATTATGTCCAGTCTTGGAGAAAGAACCCTGATAGGTGTTCATTTGGCAAAAAATAGGAGCATTTAAAAAAACCTTGTTTGAAAATTCGCTTAAATAATTCTCGTAGATTAATTAAAATTGCATTTTTTTTTTCAAATATTGGTAGATTATTTGGGGGAGCTCAAACCCTTAGCTAAATATATTGGGAGAATTCAGACCCCACATGCCCAAATAACGAAACCTATGTCATTTATTCTACATGTTATTTCCATTATCTTATCAACCTGTAAATGTTATGGTAAAAAATAGTTCGTAGAGACTATGAACTACCTTTCCCATAACATTCGTAGGGGGAAAGATAATCCATTATTATACGTGACCATAACACATAGGCCTAGAGTTACGTTGCCTGAGCGCCCCTTCCCTCCATAATTTGCAATTTTACATACACTGTAATATAAAAATGTATAAAATGTGTGCTGGGGCCCTCAATAATTTTGAAAAGTTCGCGTTGATGCCATGACATCAATGTTTACTACCGGGTAGAATATGTTATGTAACTTTTCTTCTCATATTTAACAAATGAAATATATAAGATTATAATAAATAAATGAGCTCGTCAGAAAATGAAGACACAAAAAATAACTACAAGAAAAGCTTAATTAGTTAAATAAAATGATATCTCAGTAATTTTTTATACCCAGCATTGCTGACAATTTTAGGACATCTGATAAGCATTTAAATTATCCTCAATGAATTACAAATCATCCGATGCAATCCCGCGGGCTGAAGTATTCAAATTATTAATTTAATAAATGCGAACTTTCAAAATTTCAAAAAGCGTTTCAATTTTTATCGGGTAGTTAACTATTAAATTAATCTGCTGGTTATTTAGAAAATATGGTCTATTTTTACTCCCACAGCATAACTAAATTAAAACTTCACATTAGTGAACAAAAAATGCTTTCTTCAGTTGAAAATTTAAACATTTTTTTTAAACAAAATTTAAACAATAAAAACGTTTCGTAGAAAACCAAGAAAATAGCGAAGATTGATAGTAAGTATTGTATACGCAATTAAAGCTCTCGTAAAAACATGCGAGTTTTAAAATAATTATATATTTTCCTTAAACAATTTATCACTATTAAATTATAGACCAAAGTAGTTTTATACTTATATATTTTATAAATATAGCTCATTTCAATATTTTTTAACATATTATATTTAATGTGTTCGGAGTATAACATGATTATTCCGATACTTTATATAAATATTTCCTTCCAATTTTATAATTATCACTTTTCATTAAGACTAATAAACTATAATTATGATGTAACTATAAATTATAATTACTAAAGAAATTACGCAATTTACTTCATTTCAGATGACACTGGAGATATTGAAGTGGAAGCAAGACGAAGTTCGATTTGTAATGGCTGGGAAATTACTATTCACTCAAATTACAGATTATCCTTGGAATAAGAAAGGACGAACGGTCAAATTTGCTCCTTTGCACGCCCTTTTAGTAGCACTGGGAAAACCTAATTCAAATTACAGGCCAGAAGTAGCAACTGTGGATAATCCAATTTTATTTCCCAGAAATACCGGTATTCGAGATGCAAGTTTAGTATTGATGAAAGAAAAAAATGGCCGTTTCATTATAGTTCGGGTGAGAGTACATTATTAGTTACCTCGTAGGAAATTTGTATTAATTAGCGCCTTTTCATGTCTGTAATTTAATTTCTTAAAATTATGATTAAAAAGTACTTCAAATTTTTGATTTAACGAATTTTCAAACGTTACCTTCTGTTTAAAAAAACATTAGATTGGCATCTAACGATTAATGACTGCGTTGTAACATTTAAATTAGAAAATCAAAAATGCAATATTTGATAACGTAAGATTCACACACACAATCTATCAATGACATAACTATTAATGTGAACAATTAATAAAAATTAAACTGATTCTGGAATAAACATATATTCTCTTAGTTATGAAAGATATTCTGTGCAAGAAATGAAAGGTTGTTAATGAGTCAGACTTGTACGTTGGATTTTTTTCTGCGCCGGATTGTCCAAAAAGGAATCGGCAATCATGTAAAAACTTGAAAGAATAATGAGATGCGATTTGAGGATTATTTTCGTTTCAGTCATATGACGTTAATTAAAAAAATATGAAATGTCCACTATGCATACTCACTGCATTGTGTATGAGAATTTCTCATTATTAGAAGAACATCGATGGTCTTTCCAAATGTATGAAAATACCTTAGAAGTACGGATCATACACAAGACCGTAGCCAGGATTTAATTTCAAGGGGGGGTTCAAAAATTTTTACCGCATGCATCGATAAAATCACAGCATGCAAGTCCGTAGCCAAGTCCCATTAAAAATTTAGTTTCGAGAGGGGGACCGGTCCCTAAGATCCCCCTCTCTGGATACGGGCATGACCATACACCATTCCAGCCAAACTAGTTAAGGAGATGTTTAGATCTCCCCTTTCGTTCTCTTGTCCGAGATTTAAAGATTAAATGTTTCATAGATATGGGCGCTGCTTGACCTTATCAGTCCTTGCGCCATAAAACACGAATGATTATTATATTCCTGCCTTATCAAAGCTTTTGTAATTTTAGCAGCCATTCTACCTCTTTTGAATGACGTTACGCAGATTAACAAACTAAATACATAAGTGCCAATCGTTCCGATTTTTTATCCATCTTCAGGTCGGAAAACGATTTCTTCCGATTTTAAGAGATTTTGTCTAAATCCACCTCACCCCCTCCTTTTTTTTTAAGCTAAATTTTTAAAAAAAAAATGTTTTCTAAATATTTTTCTTTGTGCTTATTCATTTAATTTTTTGTGAACATGTGCGTATTTAATCAATCATAAAAATGAATGGTAAACAAGCGAGTAAAACTCGTCTGCACCTTAGACCAGCGGTTTTTTTAAATTTCCTAGACTGCGAACCTCCTTCAGAGATCACTCGCACTCACGGATCCCGAAGAATTAACTCAAAGTTTAAAGCCCGGAATTTGCATCATACATATTTATTTCTAGTGTTTCATCGCTAATTTTCACTATTTAAGGAAAGAATTTTTCGTCCCCTCATAATTTATTCTTAGCATTAAAGAGCAAATGCTCGTTTTTAGGGGTTTTTTTCCGAACCTTTGCGGAACACCAGAAGGATCCCGCGGACGCCCAGGGGTCCGCGAACCACAGTCGAAGAACCGCTGCCTTAGACCATATAATGAAGATTATATGGTCAAAGGTTGACACGTGCATGCGTGGAATTTTAGCTCTTCCCATGAGATAGGGTGATGTCACTACGCATCTTGATCGTTAGGAAAGGAAAGAAAGGTAGTTACATCGATACGATACGGTTTTGATCAAGCAGGTGACTCAGTTTAGGGAATGTGTTAGTCCAGTGGGTGGAGAACCTGCAGCCTTCGGAGCCCTTAAGTACGGCCTTTCGGATGAATCCAAATTTTGAAAACCAAATCCTTTTATTGTTATTAATATGATTTTATTGATCTTATTTTTTATTGATCTTATTTTTTATTGATCTTATTTTTTATTGATCTTATTTTTTATTTACTTTATTTTTATTATTATTATTATCTTAAATGAATGTATTTAAAATACAAAAAATAAAAGAAGGATCAACGACAACCCAACTGACCGCCACAATTAATTCATTAGTAAATCAGAAGGACTATATATCCAATATCTGTCATTTGTATTGATTTCTCTCTCTTAAGACCGAGTACATTAGAAAGCAAAAGTGAACATTTTTACCGAAAGCATTAGACGAGTATCTATTAAAATAATAGTAAGTGCAGTTGTCCGTTTCGGTTGAACGGAGTTCGAATAATGGGAAGTTCTGCTATATCTAATCAGTGAAGTAGGAAAGGGAGGCTCAGGCCACCACCCCTGCATTGGGTAGCAAAATACACTGTTCCGTTTAACGCCAAATCACATGATCTGTTAAAAATTACCGGAAGTCCCCTATAATTTCTGAATTGCTAAACCCCTGTATCTATCTGAAATTTCTTGAATGCTGCCTTCTTCGACTATAACTTAATACGGCCTTCCAATATAAAAAGGTTCCCACTCCTGTGTTAGACTTTGCCGGTATTTCTTTGCTCCTGAAAGAAAGTTTTCCTTCCAAGTGTTTGAAAACAATGTTAACGAGAGAGAGGGAGAGATCAACCGTTAATAAAAGCAAGGCTCACAGCTGATCTGTATTTTCATATAAAGTCCGTATTAGTCCGGTTTGTTTCGTGGTGGTTTTGTTTTTGTTTTTAACCATTTGCCCCCCTAATTTC
>QLNU02015360.1:175098041-175116262 GCA_006491805.2 Dysdera silvatica
GATGCCTCTCCTTGTTCCTGTTGTCCAATTCTTGCATTAAAATCTCCCATGATGAGTTTGATGTGTTGTTTCCCCTTGGTATGTAGCTGTTTGATTTCTTCATAGAATTCTTCAACCTCCTCGTCGGTATGGCTTGATGTTGGTGCATATGCCTGTACTATCTGAAGTTGGTATCGCTGGGTTAGTTGAACAACGAGCCTCGCTGCTCGATCTGACGTGCTTTCGACTTCAAGAAGGTAGTCTTTAATTCTTTTGTTGATTAAGAAGCCAACACCACTTGTTCTTCCAGTTTCCGTTCCTCTATAATAAAACAAATGTCCACTTTTAAGTTCCACCAACTCTTCACCTTTTCTTCTAACTTCACTGAGTCCTACAATGTCCCATTTGATCTTGTCAAGTTCTTCTTCCAATTCTTGAAGTTTTGCTTCAGAAGCAAGGGATCGTCCATTATACGTTGCCAAGGTCAATAACAAACGGCAGCCTGGGCCATTCCAGTGATTCTTAGCACCCCCTGCTTTCATGCCACGCTGACCGCTGCCTTGATCAGGAGCACTCCAGCACCTGGAGACTAGGGGCCATGGTTTTTGGTGTATTAGCATATTGGAGGAATTAGCCATCATTTCACCACGCTGGCTAGACGGGTTGGTGAATTAGCCCTCCCCTTCCGCCTTTCCATCCGTGCAGCAAATATTAATTTGCCTCTTGGATAGAAAGCCCGGCCCGCACCACTTGAAGGCGGGGTAGGACACTAGGTTACTGGCCCGGCCGGTTCCACACATCGTCACATACGTTCAGCGTTACTTAATTACGAAGAACTCAACAGACGTATTAAACTTGGCTGGAGTGCATTTGGAAGAAACAGTTTTATCCTGAAGGGGAAATTGCCTTTGTGTCTAAAAAGAAAGGTCTTCAACCAGTGTGTATTGCCAGTCCTCTCTTATGGATCAGAGACATGGAGTCTAACAGTTGGAGCAATACGAAAGTTACAGACAACGCAAAGGAGCATGGAGAGGTGCATGCTTGGAATAACTAGGAGAGATCGAAAAAGAAACACTTGGGTGAGAGAGCAAACTAGAGTAGAGGACATCATTGTTAAAGTAAAAGGGCTGAAATGGCGATGGGCTGGGCATATTGCAAGAAGAACTGATCAACGATGGACAACAGAAATTCTGAACTGGATTCCAAGAGACCACCGAAGACCTAGAAAACGTCCTCAAACTAGATGGGTGGATGAAATAAGAAAACAGGTTGGGGTGACGTGGAAGCGAATTGCTCAGGATAGACTTGTGTGGAAAGCATTTGGAGAGACCTTCATCCAGCAGTGGATAGATAATGGTTGAATATGATGATGATATATATATATATGCACCATGTGACAGTGAAAATGTAACACCAAGAAGGAGTGAGCAGAAAGTGATGAAAATAAGCAAACAGAAAGAGAAAAAATGAACTGTAAGTGATGTTTATTGTATGACACCTACACACTGAGTGAAAACATCATCTGATCAGTAGGTCGTAGGACCACCATGGGCCATGATACAGGCAGCAACACATCTAGGTACAGACTCAATGAGCATGTGGATAGTGTCCTGAAAGATGGATGCTCATTCCCTGTCAACTATTTGCCAGAGTTTGTCTTCTGCATGCAGCGGTGGCAGCACATACAAGCGACGTCAAATCATGTCCCAGAAGTGTTTGATTGGTGAGAAATTAGGGGAGACTGGTGGTCAGAGAAGCACCTGGGTATCTTAAAAAACATGTTGGCTAATGAGTGCCATGTGTGATCAAGTGTTATCCTGCTGGTAAATAGCATTGGGCATCCCTGGAGGAAGGGTAGTATCACCGGCCTCAGCATGGCATTTATATTTTGTTGGGCTATCATATTGCCCTCAATATGGATCAGAGATGACCTGCTATCATAGGCAAATGCGTCATAACAATGATATCATGTTGTCATGCCGTGTGCCATTCCATGGATATGGCCGGATTGGACCTGTAAGTTTAATTTTTTACAATTTTCACTAAGCTATTTATGAAAATTATGCTTTTATTTGCTAATACATTAATGATTAAAGACAAAAAACGGAAATTGCTTCAATTTTGGTATATTTTTGCTTGGAAAATTTACCAACAAATTGTAAGTATACAGATGTGTACACCAGTATCATAGCAGGACAAATAATGTGAATAATTTGTTTTGCAATTGAGTATTTGAATAGATCGTTCATTTTACTTTTAAATGTTTATTTTGCAACAGAAGTCAATAATTGCTAAATATACTATAATTCAACCAGGGGCGGACCCAGAATCTTTTTCAGGGGTATATAGGTTTGGGGATGAAATGAAAACAGCTTTAAAAATTAGTTGTGTTATTTTTTTAATTTGAGATATATCCCCTAATCCCCTCTCTAGATCCTCTACTGAATCCAACAAATTCCATTATGTCCAGTGGTGGAGATTGAGAAAATTTATGGGGGAGTCGGCAACTTGAGACGTCAGTTGCACTGATATGCTAGTGACACAAAACTCAAATTATTAGGGAGTGTGGGTACGATGACCACCCAATAAAAATATTGGAGGGACAAGTGCTCTTCTCCCCCACCTCACCAACTCGTCACCTATGATAATATCTTATGCTTATGCTTGCATAATTTGTTCAACATGGGTATTATAGTTTTACTCAAACAGCAATAAAAAAAATGCAAAAAATTGTAGATTTATATATGAATAACTCCGTTTGCACAAAAAGTCGCTTGGACTAGTTTACCTCTAAGCCCCCTTAATTGAGATTAATTTTTTTATATTTATGATTCAGTCATGTAAAAATTTTCAATTTATTTTGTTATAATTTTTTTTTTAGGTTCATTTTATGGTAGTAATATCCGACAAGTAATCGTTTTTTAACTGTGATGGACTACTTAGATAACTCAGATCTTGAGTTAAGCGACAATGATGAACCAGCGAACGTTGAATGTAGACAATAATCTGCAATTGCCTGAATCGGAAGATGATGATGAGGATTTGGATGACATTCCGTGCAGTTCCTGTAAACAAGTAACATGGAAGTTGAAAGGGTTTGATCCTAACTTACCTACAAAGCTTGCAGATGAGAATATAGACATTAAAAAAATTGCATGGACTCCATTACAGTTCTTTGAACAGTACATTGATGATGGTATGTACGAAAAAATTAGCTTCAATATGAATAAGCAGAGTGTTTTGTCTTCTGGGTTAGTTTGAATACGTCTGCCAAAGAAATTAAAACATTTTTTGGACTGTCTTTTTTAACCTTGCTGTTAAAATACCCAAGATTGAAAATGTTTTGACAAACAGACTTAACATTACTACTGATTGTAAACAGCATGCACAGAGATAGGTTTTTCAAGCTGCGTTTTCGCTTGAAGTTAGTTGTTGATAACCTGATTTCTGCTGATGAGAAAAAAATTAATAGACTGTGAAAAATTGGTCTTCTTATTAAGAAAGTAAATGAAACTATGTCCGTCTTACATTTAATGTCCAACCTGTGCATCGACAAACAAATTATTCCATTTACTGGATGATGTCAATTCACCCAATTTATTCGTAGTAAGTCAAATCTGGAAGGTCTAAAACTTTTTGTTTCAGCAAGCCCTGATGGACTGATTTACAAGTTCTTCTTTTGCCAAGGAAAAGGAGCTTTTTCAGGGGATGCAAATCAAATTGGAAGTATTGGTGGAGCTACTGTATTAGAACTGATTAAAGACCTTAAACCCGGTCACAGCCTTTACTTCGATAGATACTTCACATCAATGACATTATTAGATAAAATTTTGGAAAAAAGTATGCATGTGACTGGTACAGCAAATAAAAACAGGATTCCAAAAGACTGCATAAGAAAATTGTCAATGAATGAAACTTTAAAAAGATTAGGAAGGGGGTCATCTTCCATGGTGGCAAGATCTGACACTAAAATCACAGCTGTAAAATGGTTTGACAACAAATCTGTTCTTCTGATGAGCACTTAAGAAGGAATCGAACCAGAAGATGACTGCAAAAGATGGTCCAAGAAACAGGTGTTACCTTACAGTAAAAAGACCAATTGTTGTTTCAAACTACAATGGTAATATAGGAGGTGTTGATTTGCATGATCGCCTTTTGTCATTCTATCCAATGTATGCCCATATGAAAAAGTGGACAGTTCGAGCAATTTTCCACTTGTTTGATGTTTGTGTTGTCAACAGTTGGATGGAATATAAACAATGTTATCAAGCTGCAGGTAAACCTGCAAACGACTTTAAAGACCTGTATGAGTTCAAGTATGGCTTAGCTAAAGCACTTATAGATAGTAGCATAAAAGAAAGCGAAACAGATGACACATCAAAAGATGAATTTGTAAGTTCGGAACCATCATCAAAAAAACGGAAAATACTTCCAATTCCAGGAAAAGCAGCACAATCAACTTAAAAACATATGCCGGGGCATGTGAAGAATACCACCGCTCAAAGATGTTGGAATGAAGGTTACAAAGGTCGTACTAGAATACGTTGTTGTACATGTAAAATATACCTCTGCTTGATGCCTAATAGAACTGCTATGCAAATTTTTATCATGGGTAAGTCCTGATGTACACAATTGTGCACGTATTCAAAAACACATTAAATTTTAATAAAATTTAAAATGCTAATGTACTGTTCTAAATAGTTATTATTAATGCCTAAATTTATTGGTTTTTCAAATTTTCAACAACTTTGATTTTTCTTGGGACTGCGAAGGATAAGTAAATAAATATATATATATATATATATATATATATATATATATATATATATATATATATATATATATATATATATTATAGGTGCATTTTAGTAAAACAAATAATTCTGAAACTGAACAAATTACAGTTTTAAAAATAGAAACTCAAATGTATAAACAGGATCATGATTCAAAAGTATATTAAAAATGTTGGTAAATATCAGAATAATTAGAGGAATAATATGAATGATGTCAAATGAAAATAATAATTATACCGCAGATGTCTTTGTCTACAGCATATGCTGACTAGTTTACGTAATCCAATAAGCACAGGATCCCAATTATCATAATGTGCAAGGAAGGCAACAGCAAAAAATGACATGAACATGGGAAATGTACCAATGAAAAACAACATAGGATATTCTACCTAAAGAGCAAAAATGAACACAAAATTCAACAAATTTCATAGATATAAATTATATGCAAAAAATTGCACATAAATTTTCAGTATCAACTGCAATAGTTTTAAATTTTACAAAATGAATAGTTTTAAGTTTCATGCAATGAATATTTTTTTTAGTTTCATGCAATGAATTGTTTTAAGTTTCACACAATGTGTGAATAGTTTTAAATGGCACAAAATGAACAGTTTCAAAATTTAACATGCATTACTGAAATAGTACTCAAACACTTACTTGTTTTAAACAGATATCAAAAAATATTGTGAGTGGTATGGTCAGTGAAACTGACAAAGTGGCAATTAAAGATGATGTTAAAAAGCAGCCCCTATACAGAAGATAGAAAATGTGCATGGTAAGACAAAAAGAATCACCCTATTACAAATGGTTATAGCAAACAATTTGATTGGCTTGTAATTATCTGTGATACATCAAATTAAACTTTAACACACCACATTTTTTGTCACACATTACAGATGTTCTATGTCAGCTCCTTTTGTTATGCGACAAACATCTACAATCAATTTCAGTCCACACACAGAGTATATCCATGGTGATTTATGTGATGGCACTGGTAATGCGCATTTTGAGTTCATTAAAGTCGAATGGAAACAGAGGCACAAAATGTCTTTAACACACTCCCTAAAAAGAAAAAAATCATGCAAGTGGTGAGGTTCAGCGAATTTAAAGGCAATGCAAGGTATGCATTGTTGGGTGTTCCTGTCCGGCCAATCCAACATCTTGCTAACTGTTCGGTCAGGTAGTTGTGGACATCTGAATGCCAATGTGGAGGTGCCTCATCCTGCTGAACTATGTAGTCAGTGGAAGACTTGTCTAGTTGGGGAAGCAGCCAAATTCAAGGAAGGCATTCCAGTGACTGTAAACTCAGGGAGAAACGAAGGTCAATACACTTTCCTTCAAAACTGCACAAAAGATGTAATGAAAGTGTATGATTCAGTCAAGGTGAATCACACAATTTCGTCACATATTCATCTGGGTTTTCCACCCCCCATATGTGTGTGTGCGATTCACAGCTCCATTTACAAGAAAAGTTGTCACATCACTAAAGGGGATATGGCAATCAAGGTCCATCACCAAATTTTGCTTCTGATTTCGGGTTTTTTTACATAGGCATTCAATAGCTCCAAACTGTCAGTATCACCGTAAAATCCTTTGATTTGTTGGTGGATCAGAGCAATATATTCGAAAGTTACGTTGAACCATAATTAGGGATGTTTGCATACTGTAGAATACAAAACAATTTTAGGTCAGAACTCACCATTTAAAAACCGAAATTCATTATGGGCTGCATGTACGTCAAATGTATTCGAATACTATGTAAATCTTGACATGTTGAAGTTTAATTTGATGTATCACAAATAATTATGTGCTAATTACATTGTTTTCTATCGCCATTTGTAATAGGATAATTTATTTGAACTTACCCTATATATTAACGCACTATTAAAAATAAACTTTATAAGAAAGCGAAATAACAAAACATACTTACCATAACCATAATAATTCAGATAATACAGTGCCTATTAAACCATTCCCAGCTAATAACAGCCACTGATTATAAGTTGGCCATTGAAATTCTTCTAATTTTGTATAATGTAAAAATACAAAGCCTGGCCACAAGAACAAGAGGTTAAATAATCCAACAAAACCTACAAAAGTACACAAAAATCAACATATGTCATACACACACTTCGCTAAAAAAACATGTTGCAACCACAAAGGATGCTTCTACCAGTTGTACAAAGAAGCTTTTAATACTTATCCATATCATAAAACATTTGAACAATGCTTCGGAGACGGTATTGTTTCTATTCAAGAAGTGCTCTAAGTATGGCCGGTCTCAAAACAACACACAGTGCGTTAAAAACAAGATTTGTGAAACCCAGGCATGCTGATGAAACGAGGTGGATTACTTACTCCCTTGAAGCTGCAACTGCAGTTCATCAGTTATATCCAGCTCTTATTAAACACTTTGAAAAGGTTTCTGTAAGTGAACACTGCTGAAGCGAAGGTTAAGTCAAAACAGATTTTGAAAGTGATTACATCAGAGAACTTTATTTTATACTTGCATTTTCTGATGGACATTCTGCCTACTCTCAGTCAGTTATCATTAAATTTTCAACTACAAAATTTGCCCCTCCTTGAAGTATTTTCTACATTACACAATTCCTTATGTACACGGAAAAACTAGAATCAAGCCCAGGAATCGATTTTAGTAGTATTCTGTATTCAAAACTATTTCATAATGTAAAAGTAAAACTCCAAGCTTACAAAGGTTTTGCTGCTTTATCGGCAACAATAAAATCTCTTCTTCAATCACTGAAAAATAGATTTGAAGATGTTTCAATCATAAATTCTATGAACTTTTTCAATTTCAAAATTTGGCTCGGAAAGTTTGAAAAAACATGTGGGGACAGAGAAATTACCGAATGCATTACAATATTTGATGATGTTATGTCAGAAAACATCTGTTGTGTGGAAAGCATCATGTGCAAATGGATTGATTTTAAACATTTTTTGTACATAAAACGCAAGAATGTCTGCAAGTATGAGTGGAATTTTATGAATGAACCGAATACTATAAAGAATTTTTCACTGTTAATAGACTTGCTTCTCAGTCTTCCAACTCAGAGTGTGGATTGTGAACAAGGTTTTTCTGTCATGAAAAGGGTAAAAGGTAATTGGCAAAGCAAACTGCATGTTTTCGTTACAACAGACTTAATACAAATAACACTATCATCTGCACGTAGCGAAGATTTTGAATCAAATGAAGTCATTAACGTGTGGTTAAGTGCGAAACAGAGAAAACCATACCAGAAACTATATAAAAGTCGAAAACAATTACTTCTTTTGCCAGAAGATTCGCTTGTCTCATAGAGTGATAATTGTACAGACCATAGCTGTACAACAGATGATGATTAAAAGAATTGCATCGTGGGTAAATTCTCTATTCTTAGTTTCACCCCTTAATATGCAAGCAAATGTGGCCATTTTACGAATAAATATTTATTATATCATTGTAATGACCATCAACAAAATTTCTCATTTTGTACAATAAATAACTTAGGGCAACAAATTTAACTTGGGGGCAACCACAAAAATTCACAAGTTTCAACCCTTGGAGACTTGTAATATAAATAGAAAGACACTGGCCTGTATCACTTGAAAGTGGGGTAGAACACTAAGTTACTGGCCCAGCAGTTTCTACACAACTTTACTTGTGTTTAGTGATGTGACTCACTTTTCTGTTAGATAGAAGTAAATGATGAGGTGAGTAACTAAAACCCTTCAAACTCTTTCATCCAGTAAAAAGTGAACGAATTAATACAAACTGAGTCTAGCCCATCAATAATATTTTACACAGCCCACATATATAATGGTGTCTACAAAATTCTAAAAACAAAATTTCAGGACCTTTTAGGGACCCATTTTTACGATCTCCTTTCCCCTCTTTTAAACCATAATCATACTCTGTAGCAGCATGCAAAATAGTCTAAGGAAACAGCTATTAATAAAACACTGTTGTTATAATCCATATATTTCTCTTCCTAAGTTGTTTTAAAAAAAACGAAACATTTAATTTCAAAAAGTTTTTTTACACTTCAGACTTACTTAAAACTTGAGGTATTGATTTTTCCGGTTTGGACTTTTAAGTGAGAAATGAACGTGTAAATTGCTGTTACAATGCGTTTGTTTGAACTTCCGAGCAACAAATGGGAATCTATTACCTTCTTTCAGGAACAAGGCAGGAAGGCCATAAGTTTTCGTAAATTCCGGGAATTTCAACCCACCTTGGTACTTACGTATTATAGTTATATTACTTATATTTTACGTTTTAGCGGCCCTGATCTATATGGCAATCTTAGAATTCACCACCTTGTGAAGTGTGACTGTAAAAATAAAAAATACAAATTCAACATAATATTGATTCAACATTTTACTTATTCAGGCAGCGCACATCGAATGTGATCCGACCAGACACGAGTCACAAAGCGACGAGTCTGGGGGGGTCTTCCCCCAGTTCGGTTCCTATGATTCAGGTAAGTGTACTAATTGCATGAAAAAATACTTAACATAAAAATACATAACAATTAAACAACAAGATGGTGGTGCTGTAACGATTTTAAAGGCATTTTTATGATAAAATCCAAAACAGTGTTTCCAAGTTACGATTTTTGTCCCATGAAACAATTGCCAGTTGTAGTACAATAGCACTGATGGCCCATTAACACGTACCAAAAATTCTTGGTTATAAAAATAATTACAAGTCAAGGAAAAATATGAAAAAAAAATAGCTAACCAAAAAACATTGGAATATCAATTCTTTCTTCACTTTCGACTTTTCTCCTGAGTAAAACAACATAAGCTGCATAAAAAAATGCTCCAAGAAGAGACCAAACTGCTCCACGAGGGAAATAATTTTCAATACGATGATGCTCAGTTGCTGAAATAACGATGACACCAACGATGCTATAAAAAGGATATTGTGCATAAAAAAATGACTTACTTTATTTAAGACAATAAAAATCTCTGCATACATTTCTAAAGAAAAACACTATTTTTCATCACACACGAATCAGAATATTGTCTTTTGCTAGAATATAGTAAACGATTGAAAAAATATGAAAAACTGCTAATTTACAAAATTCAAACACATACATCTACGTTTATAACATTCTTTGCAACTATAATGCCCAACTACCTATATGAACATTAAGTTCTATGATAGTCCATATTTTCAAAGTCACAAAACTGCTTGGTAAGTAATATGAAATGGAACTAACAACTTAACATGACCTTTAAGCCACAATACATTCACATGCATCCACATTTTCTGAAAGTCAAACCCAGCCCAATAAGGCTGTAACAATAGCAACTAGACTACTGAGATATATTCTATCATGAATGACATTTGCTATTCATGATAACTTCTGCTGATTCATTAGAAGTTATTTCCAATTGAACATTTCACAAAATGCAACCCAGCACTAAACACGTGTTTTTATGATGCAAGGATAGGAAAGGTCATTGTACTAGGACCCCTACTTTTCTGTGGAATCTAAATCTCTGTTGTCAGGAGTTAGTAGCAGTAAAGCTGATGTAATCATGATGTTTAAAGTGCTGAATTTTATGATCCATCTGGAAAAAAAAAAAAAGCCCTTTGACAAGCCATCAGCCCTGCCCTAATTTTTTTCTAGATGAAACACTATGATGCCCGGCACATCGCCATTTCAGCCCTTTTACTTTAACAATGATGTCCTCTACTCTAGTTTGCTCTCTCAACCAAGTGTTTCTTTTTCGATCTCTCCTAGTTATTCCAAGCATGCACCTCTCCATGCTCCTTTGGGTTGTCTGTAACTTCCATAATAATTAATGCTACATACTTGTTCATAAGTTAATGTGAATCAAGACAATATCAATAAGCATCTTATTTTCACAAAGTCGACTTCAATTTCCATTCTAGAAGGGAGTGGGAATGAAATATGACTTTAATTAAAGATCATAATTTATATTTTGATAAAGATATTGTATTTGTCTAAACCTAACATTTTATACAAATGGCTCAAAGAGGTTAAAGGTGATCTTATATTTTACACAGGTGGTTCAAAGATAGGAAATCCATCAGAGGCTGGTATATACAGAATTCTACCTAGGGTTGATGTATATCATATATTAATCCTAGTATATTATATATGGTGACATGAAAGCAAAAATATATATAATATTATATATACCCTACTGCACATGCATTGTTTTTGATGCAGTTAAACATAATTTACAAGCTTATAGTTGAAAGCCAACTGGTATGATTAAGAATCCAAGCAATAAATAAGTAGCAGACATGAAGCAAAAATAATATGACCAACCTCATGGAAACAGCCAGAAATTTAGAAACTGTAAAGCGATCACCACTATTTGCTGGAAATAATGAACCTAATATGAGAGTGAACAGTCCAGAGGAACAGGATAAAATATTTACTATTCCAGCTTCTGTATCTGCCAATGCTTCTTGATATGACAAATTGCCAACAAACCACTATAAAATAAAATCATTAAAAATTATATAAAACATGAAATGTCAATATTTCCAATATTATTATTCATTAACTTCTGCTGATTCATTAGAAGTTATTTCCAATTGAACATTTCACAAAATGAAACCCAGCACTAAACACACATTGTATATTTTGGATGCAAGGATAGGAAAGGTCATTGTGCTAGGACCCCCACTTTTATGTGGAATCCAAACCTCTGTTGCCAAGAGAACTAACTAAACCTTAGCACCGTAGGGCAATGGACCTACATTATTCCAAGGAATCCAAATTTCCTAAGGAGCTAGGAACCAACCTTCCTCCCCACTAGACTACAGTGAGCAGATAAGTCACTAAAGCTTTTTCTTTCCTCACCATTAGGAGTGAAACCTGGATTAATGGCACATTAAATGTATTATCGCTACACCACCAAATATAATGCAAGTCATAATTTTCTCAAGACAAATTTTCACTTATTTGCTTTGAAATTTAATTTAAAGACTTCGAATCCAACTTTATAAAACCTTCTGAAGTTTTAATTGACAATAAAAAGTACAATTAATCTCTGCTAAACTTATACACTTTCCAAAAGTCGAATCTTAGTAATTTTTGTTAATGTTAGATCACAAGGCTATTTAATGGATTACTAAAAGGGTGTTTGTGGGAAGGAATTTTGTGGGGGATAAAAAACTCACCAATCAGTCTGGCCAGAGCATGATGATCTTACAACCAATTTAGCCAATATGCTTTCACAAATACAACCATGGCCTCTAATCTTCAGGTGCTGGATTTTTAATGATCAAAGCAGCAGGCAGTGTAGCATGAAAGTGGGGAGGGAGTACTGGGGGTCACTAGAATGGCTCTGGCTGAAATTTCTTATTGACCTTGGTTGCATGTAATGAATGCCGGCTTATTTCTGAAGGTTTGAGGAAGTGGAAGAATTGGAGAATCAGTGACATACTATAGGACTAAACTGAAGTCAGAAAAAGGGTTAAGTTGATAAAACTTAAAAGTAAATACTTGTTCTATTATAGAGGAATAGAAACTATGTGGAAAAACAAATGGTGTCTGCTATTCACCATCTACATCAGATCAAGCTGCAGGCTTGTTATTCAACTAATTCAGCAATGCCAACTTCAAACATTACAAGCATATACACCAACATCAAGTTATTCCAATAAAAAAGTTGATGAATTTTATGACAAGTTAAACCACTTCCCTGTGGTGTGCACAGTATGTGTACACCACAGGGAAGCAACATACCAAGATAATCATGGGGGAGTTTAATACAAGAATTGAAAAACAGAAGGAAGGAGAGGTCTTATTTGGAAAATATGGATATGGGAAAGAAAATGCATTGGTCAATTTCCCAAATTTGCAGAAGTGGAAAGCCTTAGCACTGTAAGTTTATTTTTAAAGAAGCAAAAAAAAAATCACTCTAATAGAGGAACCAGTAAAATTGAATACAGCTTGGTAATCAAAAAATCGGTTGTCGAAGATTTCAGTGTACTGAATAGATTTAATTGATTGTTATGGGTTTTACAGTACAAGGACAGCAAGGGTCATGCTGCACCGGGACTTACAGTTTTCCGAGGAATCCGAACCTCTTATAGCCAAGGAAATCAACCCTCAGACTACATTAAGCAGTTAATTGATAATAGTTATTTTTAAAGCACCAATGGGAGCCCAATCCATGATAATGGCACAATAGGCAAACATGCTACCACTGCAATAGTGTAGGATCAAATGATTTTATAGCAGCCGTGATCATAAAATGGTGATGTGTAAGTACCTTTAAATACCAAATTGAAAATACAGAAGCTCATCACAAATCGAGTATATAAGATATGGGTGATCACACATGAGTTTAATGAGAGACGCATTCCGATTTTTCATATATTGTAAAGAGACACACCATAGTTACATAGTATTAAATACACAAATTTAATTAATATGGTTACATATTGTACCAAAGTCTTAAGTGCTGTATAAAATATACATGTAAGAAAATATAATTAAGAGAAAGAAAATACAAAGTAATTATTTCAAAATTTTAATAATAAAAATAAAATATGATAAAGATGTGTTAATAAAAAATATAACATTTAACAAAGACCTTTGGTCAAATTTTTAAAATTTGGCGTGAAATTTATTAAAACCATCTGCAGCAATTCTGAGAGATGATGATTTGTCAAACGTGAACAACATTTTGACTTTGTGAACTTCATTGTGGAGTACAAAGATTCACAGCAACATGTTGCACCAAAAATTGGAATTAGACGGCAAGCAGCTTTCTTTATGTGTGGATCTTTTTATTCTGGCACGAATTTCCAAAAACTAATTATAGAAGTAGATTTGTGCTGCATTTGCAATGCCTGATCCTCTTTTATATCTAATAACTCCCATTCCGCTTTTTCAACAAGTATTATTTCAGAAATTTAAAATTCATCTTCAATGACATCATAAATCGTTCACAAAATATGCAAATGTAGATTTCAAACTTTTCAAATCTTTAAACCTATGTTTGAAGTCTACTTGCAATTCTTCCAATTTTTCTTTGTATTTGTCTAACTTTTCTTCTTCAAAATTAATTATATTTGTTTTACTCATGGAAAATAATAAATATTTGTTCCTAAGATTATACATAAAAAGCCAAAGTTTAGCTTCGAAACGAAATACAGTTTGTGACAAATCAATAATATTTTTTTTCCTTTCATTGTAAAGCCCAATTAAGTGTTTGCAAATGTTCTAGAACGTCTGTAAGGAACATTAAGTCAGAAAGCGAAGGTTCGTTTTCTAATTCTGGGTGTTTGTTCTGTTTTTGTTTTGTTTTTTTCATTTTCTTTTGTAAATATTATGATAGGATTTTGAAGTTCCACAAAATGGCTCAAAACATTGTAAGTTAACAGCCATCTTACAACACACCACTGGGATAAATCACTGGGCAATTCATCCACTCGCAACTCGTTTAAAAAGGTCTTAAACTGGCATTGTGTTTTGGCATTTGTTCTAATTAAATCTACAATCTGCTAAACAATGTTCCACACATTTTTATATTTTAAGTACTTCGCTATGAGATGCTCAAGGTGAATTATGCGGTGAAGAGGTAAGAACCGTGGAATTTTAGAATCGTCGTTTAAAAGACTAATGAGACCTTTGTTTTTCCATATCATTACAGGGGCTCCGTCAGTCGCAACACTTAAAAGTTTATCACCAGACAATTCAAACCTGTTCATTACTTCACCAAGCACATTTCTGACATTGATACCGCAAGTTGTTTCAATAAGAGATACCAGGTCTAACATTTATGTCTGCAGATACATAGCGGACAAAAACGACCAATTTTGGAACATCCTGAATGTCTGTAGCCTCATCAAGAGCTAAACTAAATGTTGTAAAATTTTTCAAATTACACATCAAACTATTTCCAACATTTTTACTGATTGCACCAATACAAATGCTCAGTTGTATGGTGTGACACAGGAAACTGTGTGATCAATTTATGCAGTTTTGTATTATCTAGATCCAAAACTTTAAACATTTCTTCGAAGTTTCTTTTAAGAAATTCTCCTTTTCCATATGGACATTTGGCACGAGCAATATTCTAAGCTATAAAAAAATAGCTTCATTTGTTCTATCATCTTCACAACTAAAAGAAAACGAGAGTCCTTGTTGTTTAACACCAGACTACAAGGACCGAAGTTTCTCTGTTCGCAATTTCGAATTGAGTGGATATTGAGTTGAAAAGTGAGGATGACATACTTCTTAATGTCAACGAATTGCTTACTTTGTAGTTTGCAATTGTAGCTTTACAAAGAAGACACGACTTTACATTATTATCAATAAAAGCAAAATTTTCTACCCATCCTTTTTGAAAAATTTATTTTCTTGTTTGTATTTTCGTTTTTTGCTATTTTCCGAGGTCATGTTATCAAAAAATTTAAATTAATTTCAAAGTCTGAAATTGAAACAAAATAATTAAATTAATTTACGGTGTGGAAAAACTACACTCCCTAAACAAGTTTAAATTGCTTAATAAAAAAACCTATTTAACAGATTTTTAAAAAAAAGCATGAAATAGGACACCTAACTAATATGAAAACTATCACCAAAATATACGACCACCCACAAAGTTGGTCGAATATTCTGCGCAGGCTGGCGTGTTGTTGCACAAATCGGCTGATGTAGCACTAGCAGTGTAAATGTACACGGATTTATTATAACCTAAGGGCTGTCTACAAGAGAGCCCCCTGTGAATGGACTACTTCAACCTGGGACTGGCACCTCACCTCCTGTTCAAGCAATTACCTCCAGGACATGTGCTTAAGAGCAAGCACTGACAACTCCTAGAAGGACCAATCAAACACAACCGAAGATCTACTTTTGAAGCAATTACATATGACTTGTACTCTTCTCTCTCTCATTAACCGATTCACTTTCTTAGTCAATTTAACAAGATTCGTAAAAAGTTCTGAAATAATTAAAAAAAAAAAAAAAAGAATTTAAATTTTCAATGAGAACCACACTTAGGTCAACGAAGAGCCACATTTGCCCACCCCTGATATAAGAGGACAGATGTAAAGGAACTGAAGGCAATACTAATGCAATCAAGCTGAAATTAAAAAATCACTTTTGTTCAAGGAGGATTCAGAGTAGTTATCTAGGAAGCAGATTGAAAGATTATTAAGACATATTGAAATTACTAGGAAAATTGATGGTACAGCCAGTCAAACAAAAATCTGAGCACTCGTTTGCCATTCGCGCAATAATTGTGCTACAGAAAATTAAAAAATGCCAATCTATAGGGAATAATGAAATATAGCAATCCATGTGCATAAAACTTGCATAAGGGGCCACTTTCATATTAAAACCGGCAGCAACTTCAAAAATTCCAATAGCAACTACTAGTTTTGATTAAATATTTTGAATGTGCAACCAAAAAACCTCTAATACTAAATTTCAATTCATTTGGTTCAAGGGTTTATGAGTTTTGAATATCAGAAATATTGAGCTCATAATATTAAAATATTTCATGGTACTTCCATCAATATCCCCTGAAATATTCATCATATCTCTCCAATATTTTTTATTATATTGAAGTTCAACAGGCCAAATAAAATTTATGATGTTCTTCATTTTTAAAATAATATCTAATTTGAATTATGAAAAGTATAGTCGATAAAAATATGAATAGAAACATTAATTTTCTGATGGGAATTGAAACCTTACGGTTTTTTACCTACTGTACAGACATTTCAGCGCAATCCGAGCAGTAGTTTTGCGCTTAATATTAATTAAAGCGATGGTTTAAGGAGGCATCGCATAGTTACAAAAAGTAAAAAAAAAAGTTACTTTATGCTTTAAAACTGTTGAGTGACATGTCTTAATTTTCATTTAGCAGGCATATGGGTAAATTTACATCTGTGAGAGAGAAAACAAAAAGTCAACGGTATTATAACTTTTTGATTTTAACAGGTTTGATCAGAAAATTGGATTTTCTACCTATAAGTTATTTTTTTTACCATGGTGGAAGCCCCCAAACATTTTATAGAATATCTCGAGTTTTATTAGTCAGAATGACGCCAAAATTTTGGATTAGCCCAATTAAATAGTCTGGAATCCTATTATATCAACTTTAGGTACTGCCATTCAAATTTTCAAAGTTTCTGCAAGTTTAAATATGGAGACGGTCCCTTATGCAAATTTTGTGCACATGAATTGGTAGATTTCATTGTTCACTAACTATTGGAACCTTTGAATTTTACAATTTGAATGGTACAAAAATTTCAACTGTTTGAAAAAACTGTTTTCTAGCAAACAGCGAACCATTTTTCTAAACAGAACATAAGATTCATTAGATCACGATTTGCCATAGTGCCGATCGCCTAGCACAAACAACAGTAGTGAAAAATGGCATTTTGTGAAACCGCTGCAGATCAGGGAGAACCGATCGTTTTTCATTTATCTGTTAATTTTTAAATTTGCCATTTTTTATTTCACAAAAGTTTATTTTTCATTTATTTTTTCTAACTAGAGCAAGTGCTTCTTCATTGTTTAATGTTTGTCATATTTTAAGTAAAATTTATGTGATAAAATAATTGTAGTTTTATTTAAGGACTGTACATTTTTTTGGGTAGTAGTAGTAGTAAACACTGACATAAGGCACTTCTTTATTTCTTCTTAGAGGTATTTCCTTGCATTAAAATGGAAAGCATATTTTGGATTTTAAAATGTGAAATATGTTTTTATTAATGAATGATGTTTGTGATTAAAAACGTTATTTACATAAAGTTTTTAAAATATATGAATAAATTAGGTATGTGAAATAAGAATACTGATAAAAACATGAGACTATAAAAAGAGTAAGTAGTAATATCATAATTAGCAGCAGCATTTTATGGGAGAATTCTAATTTTTTGTTCATTTACCTGTTTTTCTTTCAGCCATTTTAAAAACAGTTGTTTTTTTACAACAAAGATTCGTTGGCAATTTTTTTTTTTTTATGAACAGCAGAAATATGGCGCAATAGCAAACTGTTCCAGCATTTAGGATTGATTATACTGAACTTTGTAAAACTGTATGCATAAGCATAAAGGAAGATATGAAAAAATTCAACTGAAAGTTAATCGGCAAAGTCAGTGAAAATAAGGACCATACGAATGTTAAAAAAGATGCTTATCTATCGAGAAGAAACAAACCAATGAGAGAATGGCGACATAATAAATCACAAAGAAATAAGAATTCAATGAAAAAACTGTATCAAATAAGCAATGAGTTACAACATGGAAAAGGTTGAAAGAAAAACATCTAAAATATTGAAAGAAGTAACATATTCCATTGAAAGTATAAGAAAGGGGAAAAGTCTTAGGTGTGTATGTGTGTAATGAGGGCATTACATTAAATATTCACTTGATAAAGGGAACAAATGTTGCGGAATCCTTTCTTATACATTGGACCAGTGACAAAATTTCACTAG
>QLNU02015360.1:175117262-175132855 GCA_006491805.2 Dysdera silvatica
AAGTATCCGGACACTTTGGATTTTTTGTTTTTTTTTTCGAATTTCTAAAAACTACTCTGCTAATTATTCTCTAACTTTGAAGATATATAGAACATGCTTGAATGCACACTTTCCAATAAAGTTTCGGTGACTTGTGCATTTAGGGGACCAACAAAATACTGACAAAGTGAAAAAATATATTTGATCACCCTGTATCATAAAAAGCTGGAAATTATTTGTAACTTTCAGAAAATATTTAACCAGCTATGCTTAATGCCTGTGTGCATTTTCGTAAACCAAACATGTATATTCATGAAGATAGAAACGTTTCTTTAAGAAAACCCAAATTTTGTCACATATTTTTTGCTTATAATATCCACAATTTTCAGTCAAATTTCACGAAACTTACAGAACATTTGTCAACGTACAAGAAAAATATTATACTTAAATTAGAAATTAATATATTGAATACACGATGAGATATGAGCATTTGAAGAAAATAATTTTTTACTGCGCATGCGCGAAAGATATGAATAAATTTCTTTCATAATTTTGTAGTCAATAGTATAGGGCAACTTGGAAAAAAAAAAAAAATGGGGGGGGATATCTGTCATTGCAGCAAAAGGTGGCCCCACTTCATACTAATTTTTGACTTCTTGTTGGTTTGTTGTATTTTTATGATGCAAGGACAACAATGGTCATTCTGCACCAGGTAAGGTTTTTGACTTCTGTAAAGGAGAAGCAAAACATGCAGGTACTCGAATACTTTTGATCCTTATTTGCATAAATCTGGAATATTTCATTTTCAGAACAGGGGTGTTTGGTAATTTGGAATATGACAATTTGTGGAAAAAACCCTTATCATCTAGCTACTTTCAGAGAATTAGAGAAATACGGCTCACTATATCGTCGATAACTTTCTGAATTTTCAAGATATCCCACTGGTATTTTTTTTAAGTTGCCCTATACTATTGACTACAAAATTATGAAAGAAAGTTATTCGTATCTTTTTTTCGCATGAGAAGTAAAAAATTATTTTCTTCAAATGCTCATATCTCATCGTGTATTCCATATTCAAATTTAAGTATAAGATTTTTCTCGTACGTTGACAAATGTCCTGTAAGTTTCATGAAATTTGACTGAAAATTGTGGATATTGTAAGAAAAACAAGTGATAAAGTTTGGATTTTCTTACAGAAATGTTTCTATCTTCTTGGATATATATGTTTGTTTTACGAAAATGCACACTGGCATTAAGCATAGCTGGTTAAATATTTTCTGAAAGTTACAAATAATTTCCAGCTTTTTATGATACAGGGTGATCAAATATATTTTTTCACGTTGCCAATATGTGGGTGGTCCCCTAAATGCACAATAGGGTGGGTCGAAAAAAACCGAAATATATATAATTGGAACGTAATAGCGCAAGAAATTTGCCTTAGGTAATAAGGAATAAATTTGCAAAATATTAGACTAATCGGTTATTATCTTTTGCCGCAGCAGTGGGGGGCCAAAGTTCCAAAAGAATCGCAAAAAAATGGTTTTTACTAAATGTTTTTAAATTATACAAACATAGCAATAAAATTTGTAATAGAATGCAACAGCTATACCAAGGAGTTAGTAATGTGCCATTAAAATTTGATTATAGTGAAATCATATCTTTTACTGCCGTAAGGGGATCAAAGTTTCCAAAAAATGGCAAAAATGTCAATTTTTGTAATTTTTATAATATGTCGAGAATTAAATAAATTTACATTAAGATGTTCAAAAACATGTCTCAGCGGAAACTTACTGAAGTGCAGAAGCCACTGAAACCGTTTTAAACTTGCTCTCAAGCAAACGAATAACACCGCCTTTGCTTCCTGTGCTAAGGACAGTTCTGTCACATTCCGAGTTAATTACATACGCGGTTTCGACTTCGTCTTTCTTAAAAAAAATCTACAATGTCATTACATATAGAAATCTCCTTGCCAGTCGATGGGATCAAATGACCGAAGTAATGGGAATCTGATTCTAGTATCAAAGAGGTATGTTCTTCCTTGACCTCATGAAGATGAAACTTTGCTCCATTTTTAACCTGGCAGAGAGATTATCTTTACGGCCATCGAAGTATAGAGCAAGTGGAGTACCTAAACTTGTAATATCAAATGTTTTGATTATTTGAGATCTAATTTTCTGTTTTTCTCTTTGGATTTTAGCCTTATCTACAACTTTTGATGTATCATTTTCGTTTGATACCTACGTCCAGAAGTACTATTGATCCTAATGTGGCAGTAGCCCCGACAGATAAACCATACCTATCGCTTAACACTGAAGTTGTTGCAAGGTTCAGCTACATATTTGGAGATTTGGAAACCCTTTCACTTTGTGTATGGTCATAAATTTCCAGTGGCGGCCTTTGGCGAGATTTAAGTGAAGCTGCTTGAAGCTAATTCACCAAAACACATTAATTTGTTGTTTATACTCCTCAAGAAACTGGTTTTTACCTCATTCAGTAAATAAGAAAGAAATTTACAGTAACTTTGGGTTTTGGTGAATTGGCTTCATGCAGCTTCACTCAAATCTCGACACGGGCCACCACTATCACTTTCACCAAGAGGTGTAACTTAGGTTTCAATTACTTCGGTCAATTTGTCCGTAGAAGAATCATCTACATACATGGCGACATTTTCAGATATTTGTTCTAATGTTAGAATCATCCGTTTTCTTGGACGGTTTTTCCTTTGCATGCTCTTTTGTATATCTGCAGTACATTCAGTATCCAACTGGCCAATATAAACCAGATCAAGCAAAAATGCACTCTCTCTTTTTAGAGCCTTATTTCGTTTCTAACAATTACAGTTGTTAAAATCTTTGCATTTACATGCAGGTATATCAATCAGAGAGGGGTTTTCTGGCCTCACCTCTACGAAATTATTAATTTTCTTCTAGTAATTCTGTCTATCATTGTTTCTTCTGTAAGACTTCATCAGGTTTCGATAATTTTCATGGTATTTATTTAATACTGCTGTGACTTGGTTATGCGAAACGGTTGGACTAGATGATTCATTGTAAACATTTTCAATTTTTTCAGTTACGTTTTTGGCAATCATGGAGAACTTTGGTTCTTGATTGCCGACCTCCAGTGCAAGATTACACCTTTCCTGGAAACAACAAAACAATACATCTCCATGCATTGATTATCTGAAACCTATTAATTTTCCATTTTCCATTTGCATTTGCACTGCAAAACATATTTCTAAAAGCTAATTATACTGAAATTTAATGATTCTTATACGAGCAAACAACAAACACACGTCAAACCTTGTCATCGTAGCATAAGAAACTAAGCTCAACAAAGAACAAACCAACTTGGAAGTTTACTCTCTAGTGGCAACAAAAAATAATGACATGCAGCTGCAAGTAACTGTATCGTACAGCAGTAGTTACATGTTTTCGGTAGAATTACAGTGATCATAGCAAACACCCACCGTGAAATTAACGGCAATGGAAAGTGCCTTTCCGAGTCTATTAGAAATAGTTCTCAAAAATATGGACATATTAAAAAATTATTAAACTCGGAAAAAAAACGAAAAATTGACATTTTCGTCGCTTTTTCAAAATTTTCCCCTTGTTGCGGTAAAAGATAGTTTTCCCATAATGAAATTTTAATGACATATTATTAAAAGCTTGATATAGCTGTTGCTTTCTATTAGAAATTGTATTGCTATGTTCGAAAAATTAAACAATTTAGTAAAACTCAGGTTTTTTTTAGTTTTTGGAATTTTGGCCCCCCTGTGGCAGCAATAGATATTTACCGATTGACGTAATATTTTGCAAATTTACTCTATCACCTAAGGCAACTTTCCTGCGCTATTACGTTTCAATTATGCATATTTCGTTTTTTTTCGACCCACCCTAATGCACAAGTCACCGAAACTTTGCTAGAAAGTGTGTATTCGAGCATGTTCTATATATCTCCAAAGTTAGAGAATAATTGGCCGAGTAGTTTTTTAGAAATTCGAAAAAAAATTCAAAAATCCAAATTGTCTGGATACTTTTGCGCATATAGTGTATACAGTAGAACAGTGACGGCTCGTGGCAATATACAGGGTGAACGCAAGGAGGCTAATTCACCAAAACGCATCAATTTATGGCCTCTATTCGTCAAGAAACTGGTTTTTACCTCATTCAGTAAATAAGAAAGAAATTTATGGTAACTTTGGGTTTTGGTGAATTGGCTTCATGCACATACCCTAAAATCTCGCCACAAGCCGCCACTGCAGTAAAACTCAATACGAGCATGGCTAAAACATTGGTTCACTAAAGCGTTGGTTCAATATTTAACTACATTAAGAGTTTCATGCTTTTTACAAGCACAAAATTAGAATCTCTGCTAATAGAAGAAAAATATCCGCCCACTTTAATGTGATTTTTCCATACCATTTTTTCCTCTTTTCCGATGAAAACGAAGGGGAAAACAAATGTCAAACTAGTAATTGTTGCTACTACATTGCCTGACAATAATGTCCGCACGCAGACAGAGCCATAACTCCCCGCACCCTACAAAGCAAACCTATTGTAGTGGGTACAGCTTATGCATGCAGCCATCAACAAGTCGAAGCAGAATTAGTTAAATCAGTTCTTCAAAAACTTTGGTTTTGGAACTGCGCTTTAGCTCCAGTTCTTTAGTACCCAAGTGCAAAAGAATTAAAAAATCTTTTGAAAAATCTATAAATTAAATTTTTATCTTTTTCAAATTTATAATGACAAGTATAAAAAGAAGATCATTATCAGTTAGTGTAAAAGTAATCAGTGTTAATGAGTTCCAGCGTGGAGAGAAAAATGTGCAATGTGCAAAAAATATGAACTGCTATCATCTACACCATCGATACTTTGGAAAAATAGAGGAGCCATTCTATCTGCGTTTGAAAAAAATCTTGTGAACACTAAAAAATTAAAAAAAAAAAGTGTGAAAAAGCGGTGACAACTTTGTTGTGTTGGTTTTAAAAGTTGTGTCTGTTTGAAATTTTATTCCTTTCATGGGTTTTCTGAGTAGCTTGGCTATCTGAGAATTTTATATTTCTTACCTTCACGTATTAACTGAGTTTGACTGAATATATATAAAACGTAAATTCCTTTTTTTAACAGAAATGCAAAAAATATTTGTGGGGCTGCTTTTTTCTTCTTTATTTAAAAGCAAAAAAAATTTATCCACCCTGCGACTGTTCTGCAATGAAGCTGTTCATTCTGCAACATGCATCACACTTTTTAACACACTCTGCTTTGGGGGGCAACACTGTATAGTGAACAGTATATTTGAACAGATTCTATTCCATGCATCAAAACTATTAAATTCTTTGCTAATTTCTACCACCATAGCATGTCTATCCGCACAAACAAGCCGATGAAATTTCCATTCCCTTCTGTCATCAATGGCCTTTGGCAGGCCAACACCTTACCTTCAGCTAGAGGTTTCACCTGTTTGCAATCATCTCTGATACGTACTAACTACTGAATATATGTATAAGCATATATATGAACAGCTGACATATGTGCTTATACATTAACACGCATATACATTAACAGCTGCATATGTGAACAGCTGCCTAAACGTGCAGTTTCCGAAATGCTTTTACCCAGCCATCTTGCCATCACAATCTGCCTTTGTCAAAGTCTGATAAATCCTTATCTTCACCCATGTTGTAGCGATACGAACTATTGCTCGACAGAGCACGGTTCCACATTTTTATATACTAACTTAGAACGGTGGTTTTAATGTTTTGGCTCTTCGGTATACAACGTATGCATAAATACAATTTAAAATCTTTAACTTACCAAAAGGCAAAATAGTAAAGCTATCCTAGCAACTTGAGTCATTGTAAGTTTGTTTGCTGCTTTGAGGGCACTTTCTTGAGCTCTTAATGAAGCAGCATATGATAATCGTGCTAAAAGTGCATCATCTGCTTGCGACTCTATAAAAAATGTACATGTAAAATTCATAATTATTTAAAAGCTTAAATTATCAGAGATTAAAAATGACTTAAATAAAATAACATAAACCAATTACAAAACAACCAAAAACAAAATTTACCTGATAAATGGCGTACTTCTGTTACTTTACTAAATCTAACAGACTTTATACCTACAAGAAAATAAAAATTATAGCCATTTATTGAAAAAGATACACAAGTTTTAAAATGTCTTTTGGAAAGTGTCCATTACTGTAAATTTGCATAAATACTGTTATGATCCTAGGAATTTGGAAGAAATTGGAATAAGCAAAAGTTTAACAAGTGTTTCATAAACTGTGGGTCACAAAAAAAAAAAATGACATGTATGCAAATTTTTTATAAGTATTTTAAATTGTATACAAATGCTGTATATTACACTCGGCATATGCACACAGTATATACATGTTTATAGGAATATACAGGCCTGCACAAAAGTTTAGACACAACACAAATTTGAGTATAACAAAATACTATTAAAACTGAAGAAGTAGGAACTTTAATATTACGAAGTATGAACACATGTAATATGCAAATTAAAAATTTGAGAACAGAAATCACATCAGTAGCGAACTTGCTGCAATATATAACTTAAAATAAGTAAAATATGTGGCACAAAAGTTTAGGCACAAACATAAATTTTAGCACTTGCATAAGGAAATGAACAATTTTAATAATCAATGTAGCCACCATTACTTCGTATTAGATTAAATACGCGGTCGTTCATTGAAAGCACAAGATTTTGAAAGGTTTCTGGTTCAAAATTAAACCACGCTTCTTCTATAGCCTTTTTAAGTTCTAAAACGGACGGATATTGCTTTCCATTGGCATACACAACATTCGTTAGTATGCCCCATACATTTTCGATGGGATTACAGTCAGGACTAAGAGCAGGCCAATCGAGAACTGTAATATTTTTAGCGCTCATCCATTCTTTTGTTGACCTGGATGTGTGGATGGACGCATTATCTTGTTGGAAAACCCAGTTTCGTCCACATAAAAGTTCGCCAAAAGGTAATAGGTGACTTTCAAGAGTTGCCTGGTATGCCTTGGAATCTTGTTTTCCATTCAAAAACGCCAAAGAAGTCTGTCCATTGAAGCTAAAGGCTCCCCAAACCATGACTGAACCTCCTCCTTGACGTCTGCTGAACCGACTTAAGGGGCGTTTTCGAAGATCGTGCCAGTAGTGCGAAAGGCCATCGGGACCATCTAAGTTCCACTTTTTTTCATCACTAAATAACACCTGCAGCCATTCGTCACTGTATGATATGTGCTGCCTTGCCCATTGTAGTCGTGCTTGTTTATGATGTAATTGCAAGCAGGGCTTGCGGCGCATTTTTGCATATCTCAAATGCCTGCATTCTACAATCCTTCTACGTATGGTTTCTCTTGACACTCGCATTGCTAACGTGTTTTTTATTTGATTTGCAGACAGGCTTTCATTTGAAGCCAATCTTCGTATTTGTCTATCATCCCGAATGCTGGTCACTCGAGGCCTCCCAGATCGTGATTTTGGTTGATACTGATCACCCCGGGATAACACTCGATAAATGCCTCGCTTTGAACGGTTCAATGCAACAGAAATTTGAGTAACAGATTTACCTTTAGTTTTCAGCCTCCAAATCTTCAAAATCTCGTCATTCGTAAATTGCTTTGACTTCGGCATCGTTCTAAGCATTCTAAATTATTTCAGGCCTTATATAACAACTCTGGGAAACGCCCCTTCGATCACTTGGGAACTTCGCGCCGTTAATTTGCATAAATCTGACATATGTGCCTAAACATTTGTGGCATGCAGATTCCAATATTACGGTGTTGGGATATTTTGTTTCAGTACTTTTGGTAATCTTTTAAGTTGCACAATTTATTATTGGTTCTAGGATTATTTAGATACAATATCGGCGAAGTTCAATGCAAATTCTCGCTTTTATTTATAATTTGCCTCTGTGTCTAAACTTTTGTGCAGGCCTGTATATCATCAAGACCATGTGGGTGTTAGGTTTCAACTCTGGCCCTCCCAAGATTTAGAAAACATCTGTTAAATTTTCAAACTTTTTAATTGCTTATCATAGAAAAATAAAACTCAAAACTTTCCCCCCCCCCATGTTCTCCTGAACATATTGAAAGCATTTTATTATTAGTAAATTTTTTTGGTAAGAGTTGGGGTTCCCAGCTGGAACCAAGCTCTTTATAATAACCTATTAACGGCCAAGCATAGAAATTTACGGTAAAGTTAAATAAAAACATATGAATTTTTTATGCATGACCATAGCAATAATGTTTCATTAAAAAACAAATCTACGGGTATGGAGAGTGGAGGGGTGAGAGATTGTGTACAGAGACAAACTGGTGGCATCATCCATCGCCAAAAATTCCCAACAGTTATTATAAAATGTTAGTTAAATGAATTAATTGTTAATTAGTTAATTAAATAATTAAAATAAAATGAATCACAAAACAACAACCACTTGAACGATTTCAATTTTACTGATTTCGCAGAGCACCAAGCTTTAAAATCAATGGTTTCACAAAGACTTAAAGAAAATGTACAGGTAAAAAGACAATTTTTTTTAACAGTAGATATGCCAAGTGGCATTGTCAAAACAGTATTATTGACGATATGGTGCTGACATCCATTGACAGAAAATGAAATTAGAATCTAAGTTTCTTTCAGCTTTGCTACATTAGTGGCAATGTTTAATGTTATTTTTGAAGTTAAAATTTTAATAGTATTCCTCAATAGTGGGAGGGGGGTGCAAAATATCCCTTTTGCTCCCTTATCCTCATCTGAGACTGGAAGTGGGGGGACAAAAAAACTAAGCTCCTATTAGCATGTGCCTGCTGTTCAATGTTGCCAATTGAAATTAATAAAAAATCCTTTAGCAGCGGCAATATTTTTAAAAAGGGAAGAAAATTGCAAAATCTAATGGAAAACCGGTGAATTTAGTAGATTTCCGCTAGATTTGAGACTTTGGTCCTGCTAAATCCACTAAAACTTGTGGGAAAATTGGCAGCACTCTCCAGCATATACTGCTGACATTAAATTATATGAATGAATCACAAGTGTGCAAAAATCACAATGTTTCGAACAACGTTTGTGGTTTTACGGCTCAAAGACTACAGTGGTCATGCTGCGCCGGGACCTACTGTTTTCCGAGGAATCCGAACCTCTTAAGGCCTAGGGAACCAAACCCCGGACTACAGTGAGCAGTGCGATCTTTATGAGATCTCTGAGTAAGCGTTCTTTGCACTGCTGGGAGTCGAACCCGGATTAACGGCGTACTAGGCGAACGCGTTACCACACTGTACCACCGCAAGGCGTTTCGAAAAATGAATTTCCCTAACTATTCTAGATTCATAAAATTTCTTAACAATTCTCTATCGCTGGCCACCCTGAAAACAAAAAATTGAAGATACTGATGATAGAATTTAACACATCAGAAAAACAAAAAAGTAGCAGAAAATCAGAAGTATTGCTAACCATGGTACAAAGATTGGAGCTTAAGTTTTTGTTTTAGGGTGAAATTTACATCCATAATGTCTTAAGTGTAGTGAAATTTGTTAATTTAAATTTTTTTCCCTTCACGAAATATTATTTTCCAGATCACTTTAATTGAAGCTTTCAAGGTAACAAAAAACAAAAATTAACTTAAGAAGACCACAGAATGAAAAAATATTTTTGGGAGAGCAGATAGGACGGTGCAACACCTATTTTGATGAAAATGAGGTTAACATGCTTTGTCCTGAGAAAGACGTATGGAATGCATTTTGACAGTACATAAAGGAAGTAAGAGTAAGCCCCCCACCAAAAAAAAAATGAAAAAAAAATTGGGGAAAAAAAATTCCCCAATGAGTTCCTTGCATCTGCCACTGACCACCCCCACCACCACCACTCCCAAGCGTTATAGAACTAAATATTTTAATATAATTTTTTTTTTCTTTTGTTGCATTAATAATTTATTAACTTTTAAATCTGCACTTCAGGAAAGTGTGTAGGGGAGACTATTTTCCACCCTCCCCAAATGATACTCCTAGAATGTCAGGTAGTGATCACCAGGGTTAATTTTTAGACCGTTGGCAACAAACCCCATTCATTTGTTGCTATTGTCTCAATCTATCTCCTACTGCACAACAACAATAAATAAATGGAATTGATCGCAAGTGATCCAAAAATGAATTCAAGTTATCACCACGTAACAAGTGAAACACAATGGCCAAAATCGATGATGCACTCGTGTATCCAGACTTTATACGGAGAAGCACCTGAAATAGGTTTCCCATGAAATCTCATTTCCGAGCAATCAGTAGCATTTCCATATTCGAATTTTAGACTGCTGGTGGTTTATTAATTTCTTTGCGACTCTTTTTCGTTGCTGAAATGGCACCAAACATGAAGAAAAAAATTGTGTTTTTGTATTGGTGCAAATACCGAGATTTTTAGCGTTTCTATAGCAGGATGTAGCAGCAAACGGAAATTGTAGCAGATTTTCCACCACTGACTTTGTTTTTTAGGTTTATTACCAGTGCATTTGGTTTTGTGTTTCAAATATATTTTAAGGGCAAATAAAAAACGAACACTAACGGTGACAAACATGTGATAACGATAATAAACAACTATGCGTGCGAGGCATGAACTACTACTGCCAGGAACGTAATACACTCTTTTGCAAAAGACGAAAAATGAAGCACTATGAAGAAATTACCTGTTTTTACTGAAATTAAATGTGCATACAACACATACACAGGTAAGTTAATGATAAACTCAAGGCCGTAGTCCCCATCAAATGGCTAGGAATTGTACATTGAATGTTCAAATCAATAGTTGGTGACCCTCCCCCCACCCCTGATGGCAATGCACACTTCTATACGTCTAGGTAAAGAGTGATAAAGCTTCCTAATGTCATCCTGCGACATATTCTTCCGGGCAGTCCTTACTTGTTGCACCAGCTCTGCGACATTTTGCGGTGCCCAAATCCAGCAGCCTACCATGTCCCATACATGTTCGATTGGCGAAAGGTCTGGTGACGTATCTTGCCAAGGAAAAGTATTGACAACATGGAGGCAGCTCACAAATATGCAAGTCGTATGGGGCCTGGCATTATCTTGTTGGGAAATGGCCCAGTCTGTCGTGCCATGAAGAGTAACGCAAATGGCCGCAAGATGTCGTTAACATATCGTTGAGCTGTTAAATTTGTATGCAGGATGACTAGGGTTATCCTGCTGTCGTATGAGATAACACCCCACACCATCACTCTAGTGGTAATAGCTGTGTACCTCTGTAAAACAAAGGGTCGCCGCTGGCACTAGTACCTCTACATACGGATCCGATGGTCATCTGCTCCAAGACTGAAGCGGGATTCATCGTTGAACACTATGCGATACTAATCTGCTGGCAGCCACGATGACCGGCTACGACACCACTCCAGACGACTCTGTTGATGGTGTGGGGTTAAAGGCAGACGTCTTAAAGGCCGCTGTGAGCATAATCCCACCTCAGCAATGTGTCGTGAGATGGTGGCAGCATCTGCCACAGGTGGTATGGAAGAGACCGTAGCACGTTGGATGGCGGACAATGATGCCGTTGGGTCAGCTCGGGCTTGTTGCACAACCAACCAATCTTCCCTTGCATTAGTGCGCCTTGGCCATCCAGAGCCATCATTTCGCCGAAGAGTTCCTCGCAGAAACCATTGCTGCCAACACCCTTGAACAGCAGTGTCCGTACGGTGCAGGTGGCAGCCTATTGCTCAGTAGGACCAGCCAGCTTCACGCATCCCGACTATGCGACCACGTTCGAGGTCCTCCAATTGGCTATAACAGGGTTGTCCAACATACAGACCACAACCCGGCCCACCAACAACCGTTTAGAATAAAAAAAATCCACAACAAGCATTTAACATTTTTTTTCCAGAAATAAAGAAAAACAGCAAGGACAGCATGGGTGACCCCTTTCTATATTGCAAGTAAATAAACAAATAACTGGAAAGAACTCTGAGGAAAGTGGGGTTTTTTTTTAATAACGAAACCACTGGCCCACAAGATCTACGGAATTTTTTTAAGTGGCCTGCTGCTCAAAAGGGTTGGTCAACCCTGGGCTATAAGGTCTTCGACAACGTCCCAACGTCATTACTGGTTGCGTCTCCAGGGAACTGCAACGCCGAAAACGAGAAAAAATAAACCGTTCGCAAATTTTACCACTTTTATACGATGATAGTTGCGCAGTAGAAATGCGCGCTATGATCGAACTTACCACTCATTGGCTTTGAAAATTTAATCATTTGCATACTTGGTCTAAAGGAATTTGCACGCAAAATTTCGAGATGATTTGATTATTTTTTAGGGGTGTTTTTTTTTTTTTTTTCTGCAAAAGTGTATTATATACTAGACTCAGCAATCACAAATATTGTTTGAACATAAAAAGTATGGGTTGGGGGAAAGGAGGGATTGTTTACGGAGTCCTTATTTCTAACTGGTAAGTTTCAGTTTGAATGTTACGGGTTTTAGACACTTGCCCAAAACTCATTGCCTGTTAATGCACCACTTCCTGTTACTATTCGTCACATTTGCTGTGACTTGTAGTACTTACGTGCTAGTAGTTGTAATTTTCAAGATTTATTACATAACTGCAAATTTACGTAAGTTGCATATTATGTAAGTCGGAGGGGAGGGGGATTACTGTACACTAGGGTGGATCGAAAAAACTTTTTTTTTTCGCAAACTTTTTGGAATAAGGCGGAAAAGTTGCCTTTAGGTAAGAGAAGACCTCATGCAAAGTTTGATAAATATTAATTAATTTCTTTCACCCATGCAAAGCCATTAAAAATTTGAAAAAAAAATGGAAAAATTACATTTTTTTAGAAATTTTTTTCGAAGACAATTTTTTATTTCAACGTAATAAAATTTCTTGAAAAAGTAGCATCTAATATTAAGATCGATCATAAAAACAATAAACTGAACATTTGAAGTTTTTTTTATAAATTAAGCAAGAATATTGAATTTTGCAGAAAATCTGCCATTTTACAGGTTTTAAGACACAGTTTGATTTTTTTTTTAATGTTTTCTTTTAACATTATTTTCATTTTATCATTGTTCTCTCTCTCGGACATTTAGAATATTTTTATTAAATGCCTGTTTTCAAGTACATGCATGAGTACCCCCCCTACTGCTATCGAAAGGTCTATAACACAAAGTCAAACACACTTCTCTGATGTGCATTATGCAAGTGCACGCTGGATATGAGATAGGGCACATAGAAACATATGGCCCATCAACACATGTCCTTTCTCAGATAATTTTAGCTTACATTTCATACCCTGCAAGTTACAAAGAGAGAAAAGTTATTAGTTTATTAGGATCCATCTTCATTTGAGATGCCTTTGTCTAAGGGTATAATTCAAGCAAGGAAACAAGCAGAGTGTCCTTTTATTGGGGATGCACAAGATTTAAATGAAAGAGTATTACCTACATATCTTCAGGTATTTAAGTTCTATCAATTCGTGAGGAATGAAAAAAAATTGATGGGAAACAGGAACCAGCATTTGCAGTAATAGTGGATACTGTAATTAATAAAGTAGAGCAAATATGGAAAAAATCATCCATTCCCATAGTTCGTAGAAAAAGAATATTGCAAATTTTAAAGAAAACACATGAATTTAAGCATTTGAAAAAAGTCACATAAAAGTCATGGAAACGTTGAAACTTTTCGGAAGAAGGATAAAGAATTCGAAGACAATTTAAATGTTTTATTTGATGTCACAGCATGCAAATGTTCCGATTTTATTCCATGCATGTGTGAAAAAACTCGAAAAGTTCCTGCTGCTGAGCAATAGTTGCTTTTAGATCAAAGAGGAGAAAGAAAAATGTTGATTGGCGCTGTGGATAGTACTATCACTAGAAAGCTTCAAAAAAGACACATGTGCAATCGTCAATCTGAGGGTAGATCTTTAAAGTATACGAAAAAAGATAAAGGCTCAAAAAATTCAAAAGAAGATAGAGAAACCTGTACTGAAGAGAGCAAACCAGGATGCAGCTTTTGGCACTCTACGATAGACATTTCTGAAAAGATTATAGTTTCTGATAGTGAAAATAGTTCTGAAGAATACTTTCCATCCAAAGAGAATTCTACCGAAGAAAGTAAAAAAGCTTCACAAGTTAGGATAAACTTACCTCACTTTTCACAGACTTGTGATCGATACGGCATCCGTACTTGCCCCTACTATTCTCAAAGATGTGTAAAAAAAGAGTTTACCACTTCCAGACGTTATTATTGACAGAAACAAAGTTCGAAGAGAGTGTATGAAAGCTCGTGTGGCTCTGAAAATTGAAGAACAGCTTGTTACATCGCAGCTGATGTCATATTTCGATGGTTGAAAAGATAAAACCATCACTATGCAGACTGATTCACGTGGAAAATATCATCGGAATGTTGTATTACAAGAACGAAAATATATTATCGAAGAACCTGGGTCACATTACATAGCATGTGTCTCACCTTCTAGTACAGCATTATCGATTAAAAAGGCTATATGGGATTTTATATTAAATGACAAAATGAGTACAAACAAATCGATAGCCATTGGATGCGATGGAACGGTAACGGACACTGGAAGGAAAGGAGGAGTAATTAGACTTTTAAAATTAGAGCTAAAGAGACCTCTCTTTTGGTTGATTTGTTAACTGCATCGTAACGAGTTACCGTTAAGACATTTGATGACACATTTAGGTGGTCCAACGACTGGTCCACGAAAATACACAGGCCATATTGGTTCACAGATAATTTCGTGCTATACCCTACCGATCACGAATTTTCATCCAACAGAAATGGAATTAGCGACAATGAACATGGAAGAACTTTATACCGATCAAACGTACTTGTTTGAAATTTGCAAAGCTATCTCTGATTGAGAGTTTCCTACAAGGTTGGCTAATTGAAGTCCTGGAAAACTTTCACATGCTAGCATAGAAGGTCCAAAAAGTCTATGGCGATCGATTCAGCTCAGCAGCTTCTTAACTCAAGATCTTAAGAACATTGTGCATGCCACAATACAAAGGAACACATACTGTGCTCACCGTGAAAATATCCTATTCACAATGTTAATCGATGACAGAAAATATATTAGAGAACTTACTGTTCGCTGTATAATGGAAACTAGAGATATCCCAAGGAATGGGATAAGGAAATTCGACATTCCCGCAGTAAATTTTGAGGCCGAAGAATACTATAACATGGTAGCATGGCATAAATCAACAGTGTATGAGCCACTATTAACACGTCACTTATCAAAAGAATTGATTGCGCTGTATGAAATTCGGAAAACACATGACTCTTTGGCATTGTATAATTTACCTTCACACACGCAGGCAGTAGAACGCTGCAGAAAAGTGGTATCAGAAATATCAAAGTTAGTTTGAAGAGAAAAGGCAAGGGATGGGTTGATCACATGTAGGTTAAAGGAGAGAAAAATGCCAATGGTTGAAACAAAAGAAAATGTACAGCTTCTTGCAACCAGAGATACTTAAAACCACCATTAATGATTATTGAATTAAGGTTGGAAGGGTGGGCAGGTGGGTGGAGCTCGACTGGCAGCCACCTCCACGTGGTGAGCTCTGTGTAGTTTTTGAATTAAAA
>QLNU02015360.1:175136339-175147353 GCA_006491805.2 Dysdera silvatica
AAATTCCAACCCTGATCATATGTGGACTGAAAGTTTGTGTGGAAGAACTGGACTAGATGTTTGTGACATAACAAAAGGATATCACATCTGTAATGTGCATCTGTAATGTGTAACAAGAAACTTGGTGCATTAAAGTTTAATTTGATGTATCACAGATAATTATATGCCAATTACATTGTTTGCTATAATTGTTTGTAGTACTGATGATTCTTTTCAACTTACCCTATAAAAACAAAAAGCATGTGCATATACTTACTAATACTGGTTCAACTTCAACACATGAACCATCATTGTCATCTGATTCAGGATTACTGCTGTCAACAAGCTATTTGAAAACATGAAAAACAAAATAATTTCTTCTTATTTTTGAACTGAGACTAAATCAAAAACAAACTATTACCTATATAAGGTATAAAGCTGACATTCCCTAACTGAGAATAAAACACATTCCAATCTTGAAGAAAAAAAAATTTTTAGAAGTTAAACCTAAAACACAGTAATGTTTTTCCACTCTTATTAGTCATGAGTAAGGTTTTCATTAACCAGAACTGTTGATACACAAAATCTGATTTTTATCTTTGTAATCTCGCTGTTATAAGCAATATCTTGATACAAACAATTGTTAAGTAGGCAATGTACATGAAAAAAAATAGATTTATGGAGTGAAAATATTCATAAGTAACATAAAACTATACAAGTAATTTAATATTCAGTTCTTGAGTAAGAAATTGCATTTTATATACCGGGTAACCATAAAACGTGAGGTGTTCAATGCCCTCCAGAGCAGTGGTTCCCAACTGGGGGATGAACGGAACAGTTTCTGGGGTAACCCGCAACTGTTTTTAGTTATCATTTTCATAAGGAGTTTCATGCTAAATGTTTCCAAGGCTTTTATATTTCAACATGGCTAACTGCAATATTCTACTAATCGTTGTTAACTTTATATCTATAATATACATTAATATATATAATTAATATAATATACATAATTAATGTAATATATATAATTAATATAATTTCATATTTAATGTGTTTTCTTTACTCTGTTAAAAATGCTTTTATTATGCAAATGTGATGGCGGCGGACAGAGGGAGCTTTCAGTTACTATAAAATTGGGTCGCGGCTTGGGAAAGGTTGAGAAACACTGCTCTAGAGAGTAATGTACAGAACAAAAAGTAGCAAAATTCGGTGGACGTTCATAGTGAAATATACAGTTTCGATTTCTAAAGAAAAAACATTAGTACGAAGAGTAAAAATTAGTACCAAAAGTAAAATTTTTGCAGGAGAAATTTTAGTGCTGTTTACCAAGTAAAATGCACTAATTTTCATAATCACATTTAATGTAGCGATCATGTGGATAAAGGGAAAGTTTGGGAGAATTCTCATCACTCTGAGGCGAACTTCCTTTTGATGGCTCTCACCTTACATGACTGTGTTTTGTTAGTCAAGCTGTATTATCAGCGGAACGAGAATGCCAATGCTGCCCTACATGAATTTCGATGGATGAAGAAATTACGAAAAGGACTGATAAGCATAACAAACTTACAAAACATGATTCAACGATTTGAAATTACCAGAACTGTAGCAGGGCAACCAGGCCAGGGATGCAAAGTGGTCCGTCAGCAACAAGTTGAAGTTGTAACTGCTATTGTGGAACTGGAGATGACGAATATGTAAAGTACCAGCAATACACAGGCAATATCCCGGCAAACACATATCCCATACTCAACAGTATGAAAAATCCTGCATCAGGAATTGAAATTTCATCCCTATAAAATCTGTCCTGTTCAAGAATTACGCACTTGTGATACGGTCACCTAAACTGAGCTTTCTTTGAAATTCTTCACACACATGGAAGTGAATGATGCATGGCCATAGCAGATTTTATGGAGTGAGAAAGTATATTTTCATTTAAATGGTGGTATTAACATACACAACTGTCACATTTGGGCTACTACTAATCTGCACGCTTATCTGAAGGAACCTTTCTACTTGCCAAAGTTGTAATATGGTCCAACTTTACGGTATCTTTTATCATTGATCCTTATTTTTATGAGAGCAATCACTAAAGTAGACCAGTGACCTATATCGTTAATAATAATAGAAAGCTTTTGTCTGAGCTAAAGAATGTATGTCAAAATTATTGTGTATACATCGTTAATTCTGATAGGCATGCGATAAGCTATAGAAATTCTTGGTTCCATAACTGCAGCAAAGATTTCTCGATTCGACCATATTCATGCAGGATGGTGTACCACTCAATATTAGACTCCGGGATGTGTGTTGCGGCAACATTTTTCTGACAGCAGAAACATTAATTATGCATTTCCCGCAACATGGCCCCCAAGGTCCCCTAACCTCAATCCTTGCAACTTTTGGCTGTAGGGATTTCTTCCAAATACTGTGTATCAAAGACATGTCTCCGATATCACAACTTCGAAAGATTGAATATCATTACAGGAATAGATACAGAATGTACAATATTCTGTCATTCTGACTGCCAGACAAAATTGGTAGCCAACTGACAATTGCTGCGGGGGATGTTTTAATGAAAAAATCAATGAAACTTAGGCTACAAATTGGCGATTTTCTCTTTTTTTTTTTTGCAGAAATTTGGATATTTACGATTTAGTGGTAAGGAGCCCAAAATGCATTAGGGCAGTACTGCATATAACTATGATTTATAAAACTCACCCGACAATTTTAGCATCACTGCAAGACAGTTTCAAACTTTATACATGTATAGTTACAGGTGAGACAATTCAACTCCGATATGTTGGGAGCTGACAAGGAAATGTCATGCAATGTATGCAGTTCTTGGAACATCACAATGGTGATCACATTAAACCTCATTTGTAATTAACAACAAATATTGTCATGTGTTGTTAAAATTGATGTGTGCTGTCTCATTCAGCATCTGCTCATTTACTATTCAAAATACTATACCTCTGCAGTGTCAAAATTCTCCCTGGAGACAATTTTAGCACTAATTATTTTCCTTTAGAAATCGAAACCCCATATTTCACTATGCACATCCACTGAATTTTGTTACATTTCGTCCACTACATTACTTGCTAGAGGGTGCAACGCATACCTGTATACAGAGGGAGAGGATCTTAGAGACCAGCACCCCCCCCTCAAAACTAAATTTATAATAGGACAGCAAATATACTCATATGTATTTACTTGTCAAATTTGTAAAAAGGAGGAAAGAAAGGTCTCAAACCTTGAGTAATTATAAAAATTCTGGCTACAAGATCTGGTTTTGTAGATCACTAATTTAAGTATAATTTAAAAAAAAAATATAGAAACCATTTTCTTTAAAAAGAGACATTACAGGGGCTTAAAATTCATTAAAGTTTTGATGCATTTTATAAATGTATTTAATACTAAATATCTTAATTGACTGATGTATTTAACATTAATGAATAAATTTCTTAACGTAAACTTTTCATTGAAAACTTACATAGATATACTAAAATTTACAATTTTCCTTATCCTTATTATAGAGTAGATGAACCTTTGTGAAAAACATGATATACACAAGATCTACTATAGAAATCTATTCTGAATATATTTTTAACATCTAGGAACGATTTCCATCACCATGTCTTCAATTTTATAATCTTTTTTTAATGAAATTGTAAAATAATTTATTTCGAAAAAATTATTTTCCAGAACTTGAGCTGATTGTAGTTTAAGGGGCCTCAAGCCTCCCCCTCCGACTAAAATCTTGTCCCTCCTCCCAAGAAAACCCCCGGCTACAGCCTTGCATATTATGATTGTATAGATACGTGTGGTAAAAATTTTTGAACCCCCTCCTCCCCAAAATTAAATCCTGGCTATGGACTTGGTATAACGTAGTGAAGGTAACTGGCATCATTGGTAGCCAAGCAAGGTGATTTGTTTCTAAACTACATTTTATTTACACAGCTAGACTACATACATAAATTACTGCAAATTTCAAGACGTTCATAAACCAGAAAACACAACATAGTCAAAAGAGGAATTTTGTTTCTCTCCTTGACCAACAAAGAGACACTTCTGTTCTATTACAATGCAAAGTCCTTAGTCGTTGGATGAGCTAGATATTGTGTGGAGACCGGAAAATACAAGCTATTCTAAAGGAGAAATTTCAGTCCACTCCTTGGCAAGACAGAGGAACAAATTGCCACTCTGTACATGCTAGGTTCTTAGTCGATTTGGATAGCTAAGAAAAAAAAATCAATACTGCTCACAGGATGTATAGCAGGGTAAGCTTAATCTAGACTCAGGATAAAGTCTGCAATCACACAAGTTTTCTCATACTCCGTGCTTTTGTTCCAAGTTTAGTCAGAGGAGTTACTAAAGAACACAGTGTTACTATTGGATTAAAAGATTTGCGCAAGCACAGAGATAGTTTTGCATATGTTCTGAACGTCACTCCACTGATGATAATAAAGAGGCTTCGTGATAACAGGCACAGGATCTGTACCATTTGCATTGTCAATCTTTGGAGTTTATATAAATTGAACATTATGCAAATTAAATTAAACGATAGTTCTAATCAACGTTTATTGGCGTAGTGATACCAACGCCGATGTTATGGCGTGATTAGATGGTGAAACGTTCGAAAGAAAATAAATATTTCTGCCTTCGGTGGGACCTGAACCCACGACCTTCCACTTGCCGGGCGGAGGCTCTACCCACTGAGCTACGAAGGACAACATATAATCTCTTACCCTTCAGTAAATAGTCTTTATATACATTCGTAAGAGATTAGATGTCGTTCGTAGCTCAGATGGCAGAGCTTCCGCCCGGCAAGAGGAAGGTAATGGGTTCGGGACCCACCGAACGCAAAAACATTTCTTTTCTTTCGAACGTTTCAACATCTAAATACGCCATAACATCGGCGCCAGTATCACTATGCCAAAAAACGTTGATTAAAATTGTTGTTTAATTCAACCTTTGGAGGTCTATGACTCCTATAGTGTCAAAAGTAGTACACTATGGTAGTTTATGTTCTTGGGAACAAGGTCTAAAAGGCATTTGGTTTCTGGCCCACTGCTATTTGGCCTTTGAACTGTAGTTGAGGAATCTTGAAGTTTTTGGAAATGGTGAAGGATTTAGAAGAACAGTCACACACACACAGGTATCTTTTGTTTATATGAGTACGAAGACAGGTATTTGGCACTAATCTCTGAGGAAAACATCTACAAATTCAGTTTGTTAATTTTAGGTTGTATATTGGAATGCTACAAGGGCTCTGAACGTCTCATGTTATTTTATGGCCCCCTAGTATATATTAAAAAAATGGGAACCACAACTGCATTATAAGTGGAATACACAGCCTATTAGCTCACACAGTTTAACAGGATTTAATTGTACTATTAAATATACATCATATTTAAAATTAGTTTGATATTTACAGATGGTCTAAATATACATTACTTATTTAATGTCAAAAAGGAAGTTTCTTACCGAATACACAGGTTTGCTAATGCATTGACTACGCCATGGCTTCCAGAAAATGAAACCAAATAAGTAAAGCATAAACATAGTTGTTTTCACATATGTACTGAAGAAAGGCTTGCTAAAATTTTCATCTTTAAAAATGTACTACAGAGAAGAAGCAAGATTTTATGAAAATATAAGTATACAAAATTATCAAATTCTGTTTATGTGATCTAGAATTAAACATTGCTAAAAAATTATTATACTTTACTATAATGCTACTTCAGTGGTTAAATTTTTACGGCACAAGGATAGCAAGGGTCATCCTGTGCGGAATAAGGTGAGATGGTACATGCAGTTTAAATTAAAAGATGAATTATAAATCTCGCACAAAGGAAAAAGTGTAAATACACTAAAAACAAATGATGTCATAAAATCAAGCGACACTGAAAAAAAAAAATCAGATAAAAAATTAAAAATGATTTCATGATTAAAAGAATCACGTAATGTCTCAAGAATTAAAATCATTTCATTTAAAAGCTAATGAACACTACTGGCTGAATTTTTTTGCAATTGGCAAAACATGTGAATAATTTAATGGTTAGTTACATAATGCGGCACATATCAGTATCTTCACCCTTCAATATATGTTGATGGGAAAAGCATGTATGGCCAATGCAGAGTCTAGTTAAAACTATTCCTTTTTTACAGCTGTTCCTACAGCTAGACTACCACATTTCAATGTGTGACTTGATATGAGGTTTATCAAACACTTGCTTGTCCCATTCCAACTGCCATTTTTTTATCAAGATATGAATTTTGAAATCGAGAAACAGTAACTGTTCATACCATAAGATTCTACAGTTGCTGTTTCTACTGCATTGTTCACCTGTTCAGTGCCAAAAATGTCAATATGGCCTAGAATCCAAGAAAATTTTATAACATGCTGTACATGTTTTATATCCACAAGTTGTTTGTGAACTCTGGGGATTTCACAGCGATCTGAGGTTTGGAATGAAGCTGGACTCTATAACAAGCTGAAAGAATCAGCACAAATTACAGTTGTAGTAAAGGAATTATATAAAATGTGTACTTATATATGCAAATCTAACTGCATTGCCCGAATCCTACTGCAGTTCTCAATAGTGATGTGCCAAATCCTTTCATGAATGAAGTTGCTCATTTATGGTGCATGGGCAAAATCATTCATTGATTCATTCAGTAAACGATTTGGCACACCTGCCGTTCTCTACATTAGGGAGACCGCAGCCTGGTAAATTGTTTTTTCATATGACCAGGGAGGGGGAAATAAATCCCAACAAATTTTATTCTTATAAATACATTTCTTTTTTTTAATTCACACATTAAACTAATATATTATTAATTATGACATAAATCGGTGATGGCTTGTCCATTGGTGCACATGAGCAAGTGAACCTCCGAAGAGAAATTTAAAAAAATAATAGAATATGACATGTTAAATAAAATATCAGATACACAATATGAAACCGTAATAGTATAAAATATAAAAGTTATTATGTATAAGTTGATTATTGCTTCATTTGGTTTATGTTATTAACCTGGATACAGGGAGCAGAGAGTTAGGTCTGTGGCATGACCCACACATGCGATTGGAGAAACTGACCTTGGAAAGCAGTTTTGTACTGAAGGCATTGGAGGGTATGGGTGTGGGATACTCGCCACTTATGGCCTAGTGTTTGCACAGTTTTGATTGTGTGGGACGCAGTTGCATTTATGGAGTTTCTTGTTTGCCCAGGCTCTCACTTTGTTTGCTACTTGGTATATTCAGACACCCTTCCCAATTCCCCCCTGCCCAATACCTACCTTGGTATATTTGGTTTGCTTAGTTTTATAATTAGTTATTATGGTTAGTTTTATTATTGTTTGTACAAACGTGTTAATAGTTAAGATTGCATTTAACAAAATAAGTGCAAATAAGTACAAAGCTAAAATGATTACATTTTTCAAAGGTATTGCTGGGAAAAAAAGTAGAAATAGAACTGCTCAGGCCAACACATAGGCTTAACCCTTTCATTGCGCGATATATATATGTCTTGCACAGCCGAGCACGTTAACTGCCTCGGTGTGTATATATATACGCCTTTCATAAACTCACGAACATCGATAACTACAACTTCTAAATGGATTTGGTGGAATGCATAATTGAGAAATTCCATGTTACTGCACCACGACCCGCCAAAAGACAAAAGTTACAAAGTGACTGTCCTTTGTGACTTACTGCTAGACGCTTTCCAGACTTAGTACCATCATCATTTTCAAAGAAAAATGCATTGAGAAAATGCGTTGTTTGTTCAAACAAAAAAATTTAATCCCACTATAAATGCACTAAATGTGATATTAATTTATGTATCCAACCATGTTTCAGGATATATCACACAACAGCTAAGTACTAACACGTATTTTTTATTATACTTTGTTACTCTGTACTTTTTTTTTTTTTTTTTTTGTAGTAAAAGTAAACAGTTTTTAGATTGCAAACTGTGCCTCTGCTTTTCCCCAATACACCGCATCACTATGCGCGCCTGTGCGAAAAACGGTGGCACTGAGGAACGAATCTCGTAGGTTTTCCATGGCAGTTAAGGGATTAACCTTATCCAGGTGACAAAATTAAAACTTAGGGCTTTCGAAAGGGAATTCAAACCCAAATTATATGAGAAAAATCAATAGAGTTGTGGAAGTGAATTAACTAACAGACTGTTTTGTTTTCATTGTTTCCTGTTTGCAAAACAATGTGGTGATTCAAATTAGGTGAGCTACGATGTTGCTGATTTGTTACATCTAACTCAAAAAAATAAAGAAACATAAATGCTCACAGTCACATTTCAACTCCATTTTAGAGTTCAATTTGCTTGGAAAGGTTAATATTCGTCAACAGCTAGACATTGCTTTTGTTCAAATATTAAAAAACACAATGTGCAAGTAACAAAAAATCGTTACATTCTTTCAAAAATAATTTTCTGTTAAAACAATTCTATATAGTATTCGAAAAAAGTTCTATTTTGCAATGCATTTGAGCTCGCACTTTGAGGTCATGACAAACGTGCTGATTCATTAAATCCAGGCATTTTCAGGTCTTATAAACTTCTTAGCAGAATAAGATTCATCTCTAAAAGACCATCTGGATAGTGTCACTGTTTTTAAAGGAACATCGAAAGAAATTCAAAACAATCTGTTAGACTCACTGTCTGTCAAGACCACATAAAAGAACGAAATCTCAAACGCAAGTTTTGTTTCAGTGATACAAATGAAACTACTAATGTTTCATACGCTTCCCAACGAGTTATCGTTTTTCGATACGTCTTAATTAACGGATGACCAACTGAGAAATTTTGGGAATTTACTAATCCTCCTAAACATGATGCAGAATCTATTGCTGGATGCATCCAAACCACTTCGGAAAAAGTTGTGGACAAAACTGAGAAACTGATATCCCAGAGCCACGATGGTGCAAATGTGATAAGTGGTCTCCAAACTAGTGTTCAAGCTATTATTCAACGTATTTACAAAAATGCATATTTAGTGCATTGCTACGCACATCAACTCAACTTGATTGTCGACCAAGCAACCAGTCAAAATCAGCAAATTCCAGTATTTTTTTCCAACCTGAGTGATATTACTAAGTTTTTCAGTAACTCTCCACAGAGAATGGTTATCTTAGATCTTAGTTTGCCTAGGGAACAAGGGTACTAGCTGTGCCACTGGTGAATCCCCATATGAATAACCCATCAGCTGCCACTGGCAGAATCATGATGAGTATTAGTACACTTAATGTATATGATGTGGCATTGTTGGTTATTACGTTTCTAGATAGGTATATGAGTACATGTTGAAATTATGTTAAGTAGTTACAATTAATTGGACAAATGAAATCCTACAGCATATTGTATGCTGGGGCCATCATCATCAAATTAATTTGTGCTGACTTTCATTTTAAAGTGGTGAAAGAGTTCAACACCTGAAAATTCCTGATTGTTCGTGAATACTTCAGTGTTTAAAAATATGCAGCTTGATGACTGACATTTACTACATAGATGTTATCTGGATGTTCCAGGTCTAAGTTTTTCCACACAATCACAAATGTTACTCTCCTGAGAATGCATCCAACATAAAAGATGTATTTATAAAAGATGCTTAGACAACTAAAATGACGAATTCCAGGAGAACTTTTTGCAGTTAAGAAACACTGGAATATATTTTACTTTTTAAAAGTACAACAGCTACTTAATTATTAACCAAAATAGAGTGAGTGCCAAAATATATATTATAGTATTGGCAAAAAATGACAATACATGTGAACACAAATGGGATATCAATTACCTATTAAAAAATTACTGAATAACATACACTTACCTTTGTAACTTCTGATGAAGCTACCCAAATCACATCAACAACTAAAAGCACAGCTATACCACAAGCTAAACGTTGTGCATTATTTCCTTTGGCCATTAGTTGCTGGAAGTTATTTTATTTTCATGACTACTAATAAAATAGCCAAAAGTTGTTAATAAACTTCTTCCACATGACTTCAATTGAAGTTTTCCTGCATTATTCTAAAGACTCGGGCAATAAAAAAATAAGACAGTAATTCCCATTTACATCAATTAAATACTCCATAGTTTAAAATCCTGGATTCACAGAATCTGAAAAAAAAATTATTATTATTATTATTATTATAAAGCAACATCACATACAATGTAATCTGATATCTGTAATATACATATAAATATAAAGGTGTGTCCCTAAAACTTAGTCAAAAAAGTTATTTAGCTTAATCTTGAGCAAGCATAAAAAAAAGTTTTGCAAATATATTATCCTTTCTTTTAAATTGTTACTCAACTGAATCGATGTTATTGATATTTGCAAATGTTATGTCTAAGTGCTCAGTTATATATTCATTGCATCAATAAATAGAAAAACATTTTATTAATTTTCAGGAGACAACGTTTCTATGCAGTTTAGCCTAATTTAGAGTTCTTATTCAAAGTAAACAAGATTGAAAAAATATATTTTTACTATTGCATTCAAAGGTTAAAATTTAAATAGAATGTGTAAATAAACAAAATAAAAATATCAAAACGAAATATAATCATACAAATATACAATACTAGAACTACACAATTGGAGACCAAAATACATAAAAATACTAGAGCCATTAGAATATATATAAGTTACTTTTCAATATTTTGAATATTTTATTGATTGAGTTTTAACTCTATGGGATTTCTTATTTCTTCATATGGACTTCTGCTTGTCATGTTATCTGTATAACTTCTATCTAACAAGGGAACTGTCTCGGGTGCCGGTTGAATTTAGGATTAAAAAATGTTGGGTTTTGTAGAATCCGCCTTCCTTATTAATATTTATTATTAATATATAATCAGTTTTTTGTAAAAATAATAAGCTGATATTTAATTACGTTCCAAAAATTGCTATTGGCGACGTATTTTTGCGCCATTGGCGTGTGTTCGGCGACGCATGTGCGTTAATCTAGTTTAGTCTTGTGTCGGCAGGCTAGTCTAACTGGTATAACTAGCTATCG
>QLNU02015360.1:175156498-175169056 GCA_006491805.2 Dysdera silvatica
GGTCCCATCACCTGGATACGAGCATGGCCAAAGTTCTACACCCTCCCCATATTTTAAGGGTTGGAAACTTCCATTGTAATATAATATTACAAAGAGGTACCTCAGCGTTTCTTAGCTGGAAGTCTTTTTTATATAACTGCAACATACATACGGAAACAAAGATGAAGTTCCTTATTCTAAATCCATGCCAGAAAAGTGTTAAAAAACATGTTGATTTCAAATAGCCACACGTGCACATTTTATGAAACAAAATAAAAACAGAAAGCATCTCGATTTCTCTCAAATGTTCACATTTTGAGTAGACCGGAGGTGAGGGGAGATGACCCCACCATCTGTATTCATACATCATGTGAACATTACTAATTTGGAAAGTAAACGGTCTGCCATTCTTGTTTTGAAAAAAAAAGTATATACGTTCTCTGCTATCTCCGCTTATGCCCCAAGGCACTTTGGTCATCTTTGTCCAAGCTGAGGACAATATCACTAATGTTTTGATACTAAAGGCTGATGGCATTATGTATACAATTGGAAGCAGAAAGCGAATGCTTTACGAATATTTGTAAGAAACGAAGTGAAGTTGGGGAAATACAAAAAGAAGGGGATTGGACATTTTCCAGCCGGTTCGAAAGCCAAAGAAATGAATATGTGTGGGTGTACAGCTTGATCAGTAAGTCAGTCAGTGACAATCGATCAAGACCTTATTCTAGTGCCGCGAGTGACACTTTTTGCCTTTGGATATTTTATATTTTGTGCTTCGTATGGTAAATACAAAATTTCGATTGGCATGTAGCATTTAGAGCTAATAAAGAAGAAGACGTGGAAAAAGAATATACTGATACCTTTCGGCATAACGGTAAGAAATACTATTTATATTGTTACTACTATTCTTTATTGCATACAGTATAGAGTTAGAAACCTGCATGGGCCACGGTCCGCTTCATTCGCGAGCCTAAAATTCCATTTCAAATACGGGCTGAAATGGGCCGGTTCTCTTTAAATTAATTGGTATATTCATTCAATGGGCCAAAATATTCTTAAAAGTCATAAAAATATTGCGAGCTTTTAAACTAAATTTAACTTGTTTTTTTATTTCATTTTTTTTTTTCAAAAAAGGCTTACTGGGGAGTTCCATTTAAATAAATATATGCAATTATGAGATCAATTTAGCATAGTTATCAATTAAATGTTATGGTCCAAAGTAATAACTTTTTATTGACTGATAAACTGGAATAAAGAATACAAAATAATTTTCACCCTTATGTAAAACCTAAAAAATGTGCACCATATAAATAAGAGGGCCCGTGTTGGTAGGTTTGGCGCTCCCCCTCCCCAATGCCGGTTCTAAACAAAAAATAAATTTGGAGCCGCAAATGCGCATATGCCTTTGTTCTTGAATAATTATACATCCATTGTAATTTTTTTTAAAAATCTGTTATATTAGGGGAAAAGGAAAACCTCCCTTAACATGGACTAGAATTGCCGCTTCTCACCCCTGGCATTTAAGTTTCATATTTCAGTTACTATTAAAAATATAAGAGTAAGTGAAAAATACATTGTGAAGTAAGGAAATCTTTAGTGCAAATAATAAAACAAAAAAGCTACTTTTTGTACTGCCTTTATTTAGCCAAAACGAAATAAAATTAAAAAAAATTAAAAATTGTAATAATACACAAATGATTATATGAAATTTCTCTTGTGCGCTTTCACATTTGCGAATCTATGGATTAGCTCACTGATATTTAATTTTGAAAATACATAATTTTTGATTGCAATTATTGCTAAGTTTACAAGCCTATCTTGCGAAATAGTTTACTGCAAATAATTTTAAATTTTTTTTTAATCTTGAAAAGATCTTTCTCTACTTGCAATGCTCACTGGAAGGGTCAATAGAATTTTCGATACAAATTTAGGAGCTAGTTATATTAGCTAATACTAGCTATATATACTAGCTATACTACTTAGCTATACTAGCTATACTACTTAGCTATACTAGCTAATTATACACAAATTTAGGATTTAGCTAAAGTTTAGGAACGATAGGCTATTTGTGTGAATGAAGTACAAGGTTTCGTGAGGATTGCGAAATTGACAAAGATCAGATGCAAATAAATCTTTAAAAGCGAAAAGTTCATCGAGCAATTCAATACCAATTATGTCTCTTTTGACCACTAGGCTGGCTAGTGTGGTTAGTAGTATGTGCATCTGCATATTTATATAAAAAATATATAATTTTAGCCAGTGTTCAATTTATCAGGTATTTATTAATATTTTATTTACAAAAGAAATATGAATCATTTATTTGAGAGGCGTTAAAAATATGTAAAAACACTAAAATGAACAGATTTTGTGCTGCCAAATGCTGGATTGCAAACTTCTGACTCCAACCTTTTTCGTTTATCAATGCAATTTTTTTTCCTTTTTTAGCTTGGTTTTTATCCGGATTTAAAGAGTTCCGGCGCCCCCTTCCACGCCTACCGTTTTACTTCGGCCCTGCGTACAGCGCACGCAGAAGCGTTTTAAAAATTCTTCGCCACTTAAATAAATGCCCAATTTTTTGTTTTGTTTTTACAGTTTACATACCTAATGTATGTTAAAATTTATAACTTTATTGCTAATATGCAGTTTTCAAATTTTCTAAACAAAAGATATGAATTCATAAAAAAGTTCGAAGGTCAAGATACTGCATCATATATTTCATAATAATATACCTTCAGTTTGAAGTATGTTATAAAAGTCCATAATTCGACAACGAGTTCTCACGAATATACTACAAATAAGTATATTTCGTTCTGAATAAAAGTATCAAATAACTACTTATTGTTGACATTTCATGTTGAGCGTTATGGTAGGTTGCGTAATCAATTAATTAAACTAATTAATTAATTTTCATTGTTCTTGCATCCGGCCGCTGAAGTGCAAAAACCCCCGGGCCCTGTCAACGGCCCAGTCCACTTCCGGACAGAGTGGGGGACGTAGACTATTTGGTTACTATAACAGAGGGTCACGGATTACTTTGCTTCTTCAAAAGGGGATCTTGACTTGAAAAAGGTTAGGGAAAAACTGTTTTATAGCAACTCTAGTTACTAATTTTGTATATGTTTATATGAGAGTATACCCAACAAACAACGTCACGTCATCTCGACGTCAAATTCAAGGCACTAGTTGACGTTACTTTCAACGCATACATGACGTTATAACGTCGCGATTTAGTCAGTCATCACGACGTCAATTTTTAACGTGATAATGACGCTTACATGTGACGTCGAGAAGACGTGATTGTGTTGGTTTCATTTACGTCTTTTTGACGTCTCATTCTATCTAGAGCCTGTTCGATCTAATGAAATTTGGTATACATGCTGCTGAGATTATGGGGAAGATATTTCTGAAAGAAAAAAATGAGTTCAAAATTTAACAAGAAGGCATTTTAAAACTTTTTTTCCTTAATGAGAAAGTATAGTTTTGACAATGGTGTTAATACAAAAATAACGTAATATTTCATAAAAGCATCAACATAAAGTAAATTTAGTTTATATTAATCCTTTCATGAAATATTAATACAATATTTTATCACAGTATTTAAAACTTGTCAAAACTAATTTGCTAATCTAAATTATACTGTTTTTTTATTTCAAAAAAGATTTCAAATGCCCTTTGATGGTTGTGAAATTTTGATCTTTTTCTTTCAAAATCTTTTTCCCATAATTTTAGCAGTTTGTATACCAAATTTCATAAAGATCCGTTGATTAGAGCAGGCTCATCTAGACAACTCCGAGTAAAGTCAAATTAAAATATGCAATGTGCTTCGGGAAACTTACAATATTATTACAGGCTAACTTTTGAATTTTTTGCTACACTAAAATATAAGTAGAGAAAAAAATAACAATTTTATTTTTAGATTCAAAATATTTAAGATTTTTTTACATGGCATAATATCCATGAATCTTGATGGCCGTTTGAATAAGGTTGAATCATCGTTACCCGCACGTCCAATCCAGCGTTGTGGAAGCTCGCCTTCGTTTAAGTATAACTATACACGAGCATCCAAAACCCAATGGGGTGGGCGCCATCTTGTTGAAACACAAAATTCGTACTGTCCTCGCGCAGTCGTGGAAATAACCATATTTGCAACATATCCAGATAATTGCTGCTTGTTACTGTTTTCTCGGCCAAAACAAAATGGCCCATGCAGTTTTTTTATGACATGGCACAAAAACATCCCCCTTTGGTGAATTTCTGTGCAACTCCACAATTGCATGGGAAGCCTATAATTGCTCCACACTTGAACATTGTGACGACTAACGTTCCCTGAAACATGGAACATTGTCTTTGGATATCAGTTTATAGGCGAAATTTTCACATTCCAATGTTTCTTGCATGCGAATGCAAAAGTCGAATCGACAAATCTTATCTTCCGGTTTTTAATTTTGCAACAATTGTAAGTGGTAAGGCTTGAATTTTAATCGTTATCATAAAATTATCCATACCGTTTTCTGGTGATTTCCAATTTCACGGGATCCAGCTGCAGTCAACTTCGAACACACCTTGAATATTGAAATATACCTTGCATTTTTAAAATGCAAGTAAATTATATTTTATACAGAATAAAATGAAAAAATGATAAAAAGAGATGACTTACCCAAAATTTGAGTACTATCAAGAAAGAAAATTAATTCACCAATCAAAATTTTATTACATTTTTATTTTGAAAAAATGTTTAATTCAAATTCAAACACATTTATGTATTCATGTACCGAACAACACATAAAAGTGACACAATTACTAAAAAATATTTTTACTATTAACCTTTTTAAAAATTTATTCGCAATGTAGTAAAGGGAAAGAAACATGTTTACTTTTAGGAAAATCAGACATTTGCAGAAGAATACGCTCTGAGTTAACAACATTAGCAGACACAACAGTAAGTTCTTTACTTAAGTTCGAAACAAGATAAGCATAAATAATAGAAGATTATAATGGATACGTGAAAAAATCTTCAAAATTTACAAATTTATATCCAATGAGTTTTATACAATCATCTTTTACAATGTTTACAACCTGCATAATATACTTGTGATTAATTATACAAAAGTTGGTGACTAAAGAAAGGGATGAAATCATTATTATATATCCTGATGATAATAAAAAAATTTCATATTGTCTTCCAGTAAAGCTAAAGGGGACTACTGCATTAATAAGTTCTGCTGTAGGAAGAAATACATCTGATGAATTTGAAACAGGAGATAAAACATTATCTTCATGTAACCTTCGGCAAATTTGCTGTAATGGTCTGTTCCCTGATTTTATACTTCTTTTTAAAGAGCCAAGAAAATTTTCAAAAAGAAAAGCTGAAAAATTATCTAACACTCCAAATTTTTCAACATCATTTGATAAATGAAATCACAAATGAACATAATAAACAAAAAAGGATTTACCTTAAATATTTTATGAATGTTGAACAAATATATGTAAAAAAAAAGCTTCATTTAAATATTTTAATAAATTCCTTCATGTTAAAATTCGAATTGCACAGTGAAGTAATAAAAGATGTTCATAGATACCAATATCAAATAAACTAAACATAACAACAGGTCCAGAATATAATAAAAATGATCTATATTCAGTAGCTTTCCATCTTTTTAGATCATCTGTACCTCGAGGTTGTCGAGCAAATTCAACAGGAAATTTTTTTTTAAAGTAATTAAATGTGACTATAATATCTTTAATGGATTTATTTATTATTTATGATTTTATGATTTATTATTTTATAATCTAATTGAATTGGTACTTTACCCATTGTACAAACGTACAATAGCTTTCGCATGACACCGAGACACATGCATGTAATCGATTGCAAAATTGTTAACCATATCAATTCCATGGACATAAATGAGTGGCGATATTCCTCGGTGATGTTCTTCATTTAATTATACTTTAAAAGAAGCATGATCCCTTTTAGGACAATTTAAATCAAATAAAGCAACTTCATTGTTTTCAAATAAAAACTCTCCATAACAAAGGCATTTTTCACAAGAAGCATACCCACCATGATACTTAATATTCCTAATGTAAGCACGTGCTGGTGCATCACATATACAAGAATAGAGTATTACAGGAATTGTTTTTTCACCAAAAGAAAAACCATTATCTAACAAGTTGTTGAGTTCTTCAATAAAATCTGCTAGAAATAAAGCTAAGGGCATGGGTTTATAAGTACCACAAAACATTCCAACAAAAGACTTTTGAATTTTACACTAGATAACTCCTAGAATTGGCTAAAAAGAATTTTGAGAACTTTTAAACAAAGGAAGACCATCAATATTAAAACAAAATTCTAAAATATCTAACATTTCAATATTATATAGAGAAACAAAATTATTTAAAGCATTTTCCAAACCAAAATGACAATAATCACCATTTGTTAACTTTTTTGTGACGAATGGATTTGAAGGAGCATGAAGTAAAGTTCGACTTGAAAGTGGAATGTTTTCAATAAAAGATGACAGACGTTTCAATAATGCATCAACAGCATGCCTGGATATTTTAAACTGGTATGCCCATTGCCTTAAAAGATCTTGTATTTGATATATGGGTACATCAACTTTACAATTACCATATTTTTTGTTTTCTTCTCTTAAGGGTTCAGAATAGCTGTACTGAATATTATTAAAATACAATTTTGAATTTGGAACATTACCTAATTTCAAAGAAGCACATCTTTCATACAGTGCAGATTCAGTTACAACGGAAATATTTTTACAAATATTCTGTTTTTCGTTTTGACAAAAAGAACTAAGCAAATTTTTCAAATTTTTATGTATTCTCCTTTCCGTCTGTCTTTTACTAATGAAGCCATCTTTTTACTGCACGTGGCATGATTTTGGAAAGTCCTAATTTCAAAGTAAATTAAAAAAGTTCAAATTAAAGATCCAAATTTCAACAATGTACTTTTTTCATGTCCGTTGCTAATCTTTGTGGGTCATGTTTCAACCACACTTGTACAGCAGCTTTAATTTTTTATCTGCAGCATCAAAATTTTTCTTTACAGACCCTAAAAACAATCATTCCTATATATATATATATGGCCTGCAAAAGGGTTGCTGGTATCTAACTGGAAGGAGACCCACACGCTGAACGTATGTGACGATGTGTGGAACCGGCCAGGCCAGTAACCTAGTGTCCTACCCCGCCTTCAAGTGGTGCAGGCTGAGCTTTCTATTTATGTGGCAAATTAATATTTGCTACACGGATAGAAAGGCGGAAGGGGAGGGCTAATTCACCAACCCGTCTAGCCAGCGTGGTGAAATTATGGCTAATTCCTCCATTATGTTGACACACCAGAAACCATGGCCCCTAGTCTCCAGGTGCTGGAGTGCTCCTGATCAAGGCAGCGGTCAGTGTGGCATGAAAGCAGGGGGTGCTAAGAATCACTGGAATGGCCCAGGCTGCCGTTTGTTATTGACCTTGGCTACGTTTAATGGACGATCCCTTGCTTCTGAAGCAAAACTTCAGGAATTGGAAGAGGAACTAGACAAGATCAAATGGGACATTGTAGGACTCAGTGAAGTTAGAAGAAAAGGTGAAGAGTTGGTGGAACTGAAAAGCGGACATTTGTTTTACTATAGAGGAACGGAAACTGGAAGAACAAGTGGTGTTGGCTTCTTAATCAACAAAAGAATTAAAGACTGTCTTCTGGAAGTTGAAAGTACATCAGATCGAGCAGCGAGGCTTGTTGTTCAACTAACCCAGCGATACCAACTTCAAATAGTACAGGTATATGCACCAACATCAAGCCATACCGACGAAGAGGTTGAAGAATTTTATGAAGAAATCAAAGAGTTACACACCAAAGGGAAACAACATATCAAGCTCATCATGGGGGATTTCAATGCAAGAATTGGACAACAGGAACAAGGAGAGACATCGGTTGGTAAATACGGATATGGGGAAAGGAATGAACGTGGCGATCAACTCATCGAATTTGCAGAAGCTGAAAATCTTAGCATCATGAATTCATTTTTTAAGAAGAAACCGCAAAGAAAATGGACATGGAAACACCCAAATGGGGGAACTAGTGAAATTGACTATATCCTGGCAAACAAGAAATCAATTATTGAAGATTGCAGTGTACTGAACAGATTTAATACTGGAAGTGATCATCGAATGGTGAGATGTAAAATGCACTTAAATACTAAATTAGAACGACAGAAGCTCATTAGGAAACAAGTATGTAAGAGGGTGGATTTAAAGAAATTAAAAGAAAATACCGAGGCATTCAAGTTGGAATTAAAAAATCGCTTTTCTGCACTGGAAGGACTTATTGATGAAAGTGATATCTCAGAAGCAAATGAAAACATTGTTAAGACAATAGTTGAAACTGCTGGGGAAATTGGTGGTGTAACCTGTAAAAAGCACAATAGCAAATTATCTGAGAAGACGAAACAGCTCATGAAAAGGCGAAGAGATATGAAGGTGGACAATCAAAATACCAGTTCCAGGATTGAGTACATAGAACTTTGTAAAACTCTGCGCAAAAGCATGAAAGAAGACATAAGAAAATTCAACTGTGAGCTAGTAAGGAAAGCCATTGAAAATAACAAGAGCCTTAGGGTTGTTAAAGGAAGTTTATCTGTTGGGAAGAAACACATCATTGCATTAAAAGGAGAGGATGGCACCGTAACAAGAAATAGGGAAGAAATACTTAGAAGAGTTGAAGAATTCTACAAAAATCTATACGAAAGTAACAGTGGATTAAACGAAGACATTGAAATAGTCGAAGGAACAGCTCCTAAAATCTTAAAAGAAGAAGTTTCATTTGCAATAAAAAGTATGAAGAAAGGAAGAGCCCCTGGTGATGATGGTATTACATTAGATATCCTAAAAGAAGCTGGAGAATATGTAGAAGACATACTTGCAAAATTCTTTACCAAATGTCTTAACAGCGGTAACATACCAAACCAATGGGATTCTGCAACAGTAATTCTTTTGCATAAAAAAGGTGATAAAGAGGATTTGAAAAATTACCGACCAATTAGCTTGTTACCTGCTATTTATAAAATCTTCACAAAAGTGCTAACACATCGCCTGCAGAAAAAATTAGATGCAGCTCAACCAAGAGAACAAGCTGGATTTCGAAGTGGATTCAGTACAGTGGACCATATTCAAGTATTAAGAGAATTAATTGAAAGAACACATGAATATGAACTTCCATTGTGTGTTGCATTTATTGACTATGAGAAGGCCTTTGACTCTATAAAAACATCAGCAGTCATCAACTCTTTAAGATCAACAGACATTGAGGATGTGTACATTGACATGGTGAAACGTGTGTATAAAAATGCAAGTGCAAAATTTCGGTTACATAAAGATACCAAAACTATCAAAATTGGTAAAGGTGTGAGGCAGGGAGATACCATTTCTCCAAAACTTTTTACTTCAGCTTTACAGATGATTTTTCAGCTGATAAATTGGAATAACAAGGGAATAAAAATAAATGGTGAATATTTAAATCATCTGCGGTTTGCTGATGACATTGTTATTTTTTCAACGGACCCATTGGAACTCCAAGACATGGTACAAGAGCTCTCAACTAGAAGTGAAGAAGTTGGACTCAAGATGAACCTACAAAAAACTAAGATCATGTTCAATAATTTTGTAGAGGAAACAAAAATACAAGTTGACAACACTGAGCTAGAAATTGCTGATTCATATATTTACCTTGGCCAGCTGATTTCAATGGATGGCAACATTATGAAAGAACTCAACAGACGTATTAAACTTGGCTGGAGTGCATTTGGAAGAAACAGTTTTATCCTGAAGGGGAAATTGCCTTTATGTCTAAAAAGAAAAGTCTTCAACCAGTGTGTATTGCCAGTCCTCTCTTATGGATCAGAGACATGGAGTCTAACAGTTGGAGCAATACGAAAGTTACAGACAACGCAAAGGAGCATGGAGAGGTGCATGCTTGGAATAACTAGGAGAGATCGAAAAAGAAACACTTGGGTGAGAGAGCAAACTAGAGTAGAGGACATCATTGTTAAAGTAAAAGGGCTGAAATGGCGATGGGCTGGGCATATTGCAAGAAGAACTGATCAACGATGGACAACAGAAATTCTGAACTGGATTCCAAGAGACCACCGAAGACCTAGAAAACGTCCTCAAACTAGATGGGTGGATGAAATAAGAAAAGAGGTTGGGGTGACGTGGAAACGAATGGCCCAGGATAGACTTGTGTGGAAAGCATTTGGAGAGACCTTCATCCAGCAGTGGATAGATAATGGTTGAATATGATGATGATGATATATATATATATATAGGAATGATTGTTTTTAGGGTGTGTGTGTGTGTGTGTGTGTGTGTGTATATGTATGTATAAGGAACAGAAAATTCCTAACGCATTGGAAAATGGCGATGTTATTCTTTAGCATAAGAAAGGAGCTCAAGATGAGCTTAAAAACTATCGACCAATTAACCTTTTCCCTGTTATGTACAAAATTTTTAGCAAAATCACTGCAAATAGAATTTATAGAACATTAAACTATGCCAAACCTCTAGAACAAGTAGAGTTTAAAAGTGGCTATAGTACGATTGACCACATTCAGGTTCTTCAGAGAATAATAGAAAGACACAATGAATACACTTTACCATTATGCATTGCCTTCATCCACTACGAAAAAGCTTTTGACTCAATTTTCAAACCATATATTTTAAATGCACTAGGTAACCAAGGTGTGGACCCTGTGTGTGGACAAACTTCTTGGAGTAATTTTCGATTCAAATTTAACCTGGAAAGAACACATTAACGATCTCACCAATTCTCTTAGCAGTCTCCTGGGAATTTTTTCGAAACTCAGACATGTCGTTCCTCAATATATCCTAATGATTCTTTACTATTCTTTATTTTATTCAAAACTTACCTACTGTCTTGAGGTCTGGGGAATCACATATTTTACTTCCCTTAGGCAATTGATAGGAACGCAAAAAAAAAAGCTTATGCGAATAGTTAACTTTGCAGGCTTCCATGAACACGCTGGCCAACTTTTTAAATTATGGCGCATTCTTCCTTTCACTCTCTTAGTAAAATATAAACTTACACTCCTTATGTACAAAGTCACTAAAGGTGACGTAGTTTTACCTTTCTCCATCTCACAGACGACACATGATTACAATACACGTCACCAGGACGATATCAGAATACCGCGGACTCGCACAAACTATAAAACACACAGTGTCTCCGTTACGGGTTCTAAAATCTGGAATTCGGTTCCCCAAGATTTAAAAGCTCTGTCTTTTCTCACCCTTAAAGCCAAAATCTTTGATTAGTACTTAAATCAAGTATGCTCTGCCTGCTACTTCTGCCTTCCCACTCTTTCCTTTTAGTTTTCAGTTCTTCCCCCTCCTCTGCTCTCCCTGCTCTTCCTTTTCCATTTTTCTTTTGTCTGCCTTTCCTTATAAATGTCCTCTAAAAGTGCACCCACAACGGTCAACTCAAAATTCATTTACATTTTTCTACTATTTTTGTTTCTCCTACTTCTTCTCTCGGTACAGGCTACAAGGAAAAACATTCTTACTCTGCAGCCCACAAAGATTCCACCTTTGGACTTCAATCTTCATTTGTAACGTCTTCGAGTCAAGACTCTGCTCATAAACTCTGTAAATGTTATACACCAGCGAATGTAAATCTCTTAATAACAATGCGGATTTGTACGCGCGAATCAATATCTTTGTTGTTTCTTGCAGAATACGAGAAATCCCTTGCTTTTTCTACCGGAAAGAGAGCCCCGTTACTAGCATCGCTACTGCTCTCTTTCCATTTCCCAAGCAAATCGTTTGTATGGTCTCCTGCGGTATAAAATAATAAGGAATAAAGTATTACTATTATATTAAACCCCTTGTCAAGGATGCTGAACACAAGTAAATACGGATACATGCTGAAGAAAGACAAGAGAAACCTACATAAAGTCTCCCACCTCATGTACGTAGATGACATCAAGCTATACGCGCCAACAATCACCCAACTCCGACAACTCATCAGTATAACAGAGACATTCTCCAAGGACATAGGAATGGAATTCGGCCTCGATAAGTGCAAAATACAGAAGAATAGCAAAGAAGATTTACCAGGCATCGAACTCGAAGACGGGAGACTACTGAAGACCTTGGACGAGGGCGAAACCTACAAATACCTAGGGATAATGCAAAAACGGCAGCAGGAGCACAAGAAAGTCAAAGTCCAGCTCACGCAAGCATTCCAAGAAAGACTTAGAAGCATTGTGAAGACGAAACTGAGCGGGAAGAACACCACGCAAGCAATTAACGCATATGCGGTACCAGTGCTCACCTACTCCTTCGGGATCATCAAATGGTCCAACACTGAACTAGAACAACTCCAGCGGAAAATGAGAACCATCCAGAGAAGAGCCGGACAACTACACCCTGCAACGGCAATTGAACGGCAAACACTACCCCGGGAAGAAGGAGGACGCGGACAAGCGGACCTCAAAGACTTACATGACAAGCAGATCCAGAGCATGAGGCAATACTTCCAGTTGAAGAGTCCCC
>QLNU02015360.1:175175446-175196783 GCA_006491805.2 Dysdera silvatica
AAATTGTTCAGCTATCTAAAATTGCCATATCTTAAAAGGTTTCATGTTGCTACATTTTCGATGAGTATTTGTTAATGTACTTCCGTTATAATAAAAATTTACCAAGTTGAATATGAAATTTTGAATTTTCCATTGCAAAATGTATATATTTTAACTGGGCAGTTTGACAAAATGTTTGAAACTATTTTCTATTTGTGAGATATGGTTTTTAACTTGTAAGCATCCATGATTTTCCAAGTTTATTTTTATATACAATTGCGTCTGTTGTAAGATTCTGGGATTGGTAGGCAAGATTACAACACTTGGAAATATGATCATAACTTCAGTAGAAGTTAATAATAATAATCTCAAATTTCAGCAGCTGTTTACAGTGTGTATTTGTAGAACTAGCATAGTTTACCTCCTTGGTGACTTTTTGACGATGTTTTTAAAACTCTGCCAAACGTGACACAAGGAAAGTTCCTGAAAATGACACTGTTCTAAAATGTAAGAAATATGGGGAAACTGTATATTACATCCTTGTCGCCAAAACTCACACTGTATTCTAAAAACAAAGGGAATATTTTGTGACGAAGCTCCACTCCTATCATGTGCACAGAGTATGTGCACGTTCGCTAAGAATTGTCTAAACGTAGCGTCCCCATAGCCATTTTTGTTGTGGAGCGGTATAGATTTCGGATGTTATGTGCTGCAGCAAAAGGAAATGGTGGCCACAAAAACTATTTTCCCTCCACATACCTCCAACGACAACACATAAGTAAATACCTTAAAAAAAAGTTTTCATTTCAGTTTTATACAGAGGAAGCATGTTTGTTAAAAGGAAGAAGAAAAAAGGTAGACCGGTGAATTAAGGATAGGTTTAGGCAGAGTTGGAGAGGGTGTGGAATGAGTGATAGGTTTTAGGAGTTGGGGAGGTTGAAGGAATGAGGGTTAGGAGTTAGTGGGGGGGGAGGTGGAGAAAATGTTTTAGATACATAGGTAAGGTTTTTAAAAAAGAATAAAAAATACGAAATATTAAAAGAAGTCGGAAAATGTAAAAGTAGGTCTGTTTGTAAATGGTATTCCATCATGGCAACTGGAAATACATGCAAAATGGCAAGTCAGGACGACGTAATCCAAGAATGTGAAGTGGTTGGTGTGATTAGTGACAAAAACAAGGACGTAATATGCAGTGTGGCCAAAAATGCGTGTTAGTGCAGAACATGCTTTCCTAGGCAGACTTTTTACAACATCGTCAGAAAATCGCGGATGCCAATTATTGTAATGACAGTTCGCCATGATGGAATGTTGTTTTTCAAACTATTTTTTCACCAAGTACATTTCCTGAATCAGTACGTGCTTTGTGAGGGCATCCTTCTCACTCTTGCTAGAGAGAATGAATACATTGATAACCTTGGCACCGCGTCTTGAATCCATAAAACTTGCAATAGTAAAAATAAAACATAAAGCATTAGTCAAACTCGCTCTCGGAAAACCAGGACCCTTTTTGCACAGACCCAACTTCATGAACATTCTTGCCCCCTTTCTTAACACTTCCACTGAAACTGGCCACCCACATTCGATGTAGCAACAAATTTAATTTTCTCTTTATATTTAAGAGTGCGTACAGACATACAACAGAACGTCATCACGTAACATCGGATGTTACAGGGCGAACATCGCTGCATATCATCAGTGCATAACATACTGCGTCTCATCAGTTCATGCCACCGAATTAAAACTTAAGGAAGGGCCCTAATGCTCGTTTTCTATGCTGAAGTATGAAGTCAATTATTCCTGTACCTTTATTGATGATTTTCTGCCGTCATATCTGGTTGGCATCATCGTAAGTTTCACGAAATTTTTCAGAATTTCAGATTTAGATAAAAGGTGGAGGGCTCCTTCTCGGGGAAAGCTGATCGACAGAATTCTACGGTAAATAATTTGCAATAAAAAGAACCCACAGCTTCTTGCGTTTCTAGAAATTTTGCGCCCCTCTCAAGTGCCCAGCGTGCCCATTTATGAATCTGACCCTCTGTGCTGGTCCTTTTATTACTGATGCACTTGTAATGTAAATTGATTGCCCCTTTTTCCTAGAACTATTTCATACCCCCAGGCTTTCCGGTAAGGCCCTTCTCCAAAATATAAGGGCCCCGCCAAGTCTAGGGCCGTTACTGCCCCCATAGTTGCATGGCTGTCTCCCTACTTAAGATAGTGTTCCAAGTATTACGTAAGCAATATTTTGGCCATTTCAACTCTCCTACTAGTAAGCAAAAATTAACATTGGCTAACATAGGAAAATAAGACCAATGGCAACCACCCCCCCCTACCCCACAAGGTGCTTATGTAATACTGGAATGTTTCCTGACATGCTTGAAACTGCGAAATGGAGCTTTCCGATCATGGGGTCATTGATGAAACATCAATAATATGGTTCTCCATGTTTTAGTGTATGATTTTTTTAACAATTCCGTTCTCTTATTATAGTGGCCTTTGCGAATAAAATATGTTTTTTATATTAATAAAAAATAATTGGTAATAAATAATTTCATATTTTAATTTATTTTTATAATTTATGCATATTGTGTTATTAAACTTGGTGATTAATGGCTCTATTTGTTCATTTTTGCTTTCACAAAAAGCATGTATCTTGTTTCAAAACTTTATGTATCAAAAAGCAAACTAGTTTTGAAACGATAATAAAAGCATCGCCAATTCTTACACATATTTCGCCAAACACCTGAATCTGTGAGAATTTTGAAAATTTTATTCTTTAATTAAAAATTAATATATGGATTTCACTGACAAAGGACTTCGGATTCGTAATTAGGGGGTCTAAAATCTATAAATAGCAATATGTCTCAATTCTCAGTTAGGCCTCTCACACCTTTGTAAGCATAAACAATTTTCATAATTTACGTAAGAAATGTAACATCAGGCTTTGGTTTATCGGATCGGTTGACACAGTCAAATGCCACACAGGTTGGAATAATGAGCGAAAACAAAAATTTTCCTTTAAAAATTATTTGTCAATTCGAATCTCACAACACTAGCTGTAGGATATATCGAAGAGGTACACGTTTTCTGGACTGATAATGGCCGACCGGAAGGAGAACCCCGTTTTCAATATAACTTCATCGATACCTCTTTAGGGAGCTTCCTTAAGTTTTTGTTCCATGGTTCATGCCGATAGCCAGTCTATACTGATAAAATGCAGTTGTTTGTAAACCGGTCTAAATACACGAACATGGGGTGCAAGATAGTCCCCTAACATTCCTTTGATGCGACAGGGAAAAACTGACAATTGGTGGAATTTGAAAATGGTATGGTTTTCTGTTAGAGTGTGGCCCAGACTTTATACACGATGGGGTTACGATGTGGTGTTCTGTTGCATGTGTGGACCCAGCCTAAGGCATTCATATTCCGACTAAAGTAAACCTTTCATAGCTCATTCGAAAACAAACTTTTTACTTTTCAATTCTTATCCATATAAAATGAATGAATTTAAATGCTGAGCTACTGATTCGTTATAACTCAAAACACTGTCATTTGGAACGAGAGAAAAGTAATTCTAAGAAAATGGTAACTGAAATGTTATGAAGTCAGACTACATGATATCAGAAAAGGTAACAAGTGCAGAACAATCATCAGCAGTGGTTCTGCGAGAAAGATGCCAAGAGGGAGCGTGTTCTATACTAGCACCAAAAAAGGATTTAAAAAACTTGATGCAAAAAGAAAAGGGATACAGAGTATTTTTTTTTTTTCAGTGTCTTCCTTGACTATGTAGCTGTGGGGTATGGGATGATCATCTACCACAGTGTTTAATGTGCCTCATGGTCAGTCCATTTCAGAAGACATGCCTTGTTATTGCTCAGGGCTTCCAGTAGAGAAAGAGACCTTTTGTATATAAGCTTAGTGTTTGTAGTAGCTAAGTGCAGTAATAAAATAACAAAATAAAAAAAAAAAGTGATCGGGTCTGTAACCCCGCTTTGTGATGAAATTTTACATTTATACATATAAATATATGGTTATAGCTCTGTAACCCCGCTTATGAATTTTCTGCATATGCCTATGTGCAGATATGTGTCCTTGAACAGTAACATTTTCGTAGCATGCAGTCAGATGGCTAGGAAGATATTTTTGTCAACAGATTTCAAATAGAATTCAATTAAGTTGAATTTTTTTAAATCACTGTTGTACTGGAAATCAATAAAACTACCCCTAATTCCCATATGTACTAGAAAACTAAAGTAAAACACCACTGAAAGAAGATCGCATGATACTTTAGTTCTCTGGCATTTTCAGGTATGTATTAAGAATTATGAACAGAATAAAATGTATAGATTTAAGACAGAGGAAGTAAGGGGTTCTATTTTTGTGTGAAATAATTTGTAATTTTCATGAGCTAAGGGGCTGCATAAAGCATGTTGGCATACTGTAAGTGACCCACAGATTGAATATTCCTATACTAACCAATACAATAATAGATAAAATGTGTTCAGAAGAGCTCTCATGCTGGTTTAGACTTGCATAAACTTTCTTCCAGTCATTATAGCCATCAGCAGTGGGATTAACAGTTTTATTGGAAAGCAGTTTCTCACACATAACAATATACACAACCAGATTCAGGGCTGTACACTAACCACTCTCGAAGAACATTTTCACAGTTAACTTTAAATTTATAAAAAGTGGAGCTTTGTAGTGTCCTAATTTATTGTTGTCAAATTGCATGGTACATTCAGTAATTTTATCAATATTTTGATTCAGTTGATTATAAATAGCGTGCTAGCCAACAGTGATGCCAGACTACACTAAAAGGCCGGTCTTGTGTCATCCTGATACAAAAAAATAAAAAGGAATTTACAACTTTACAATAACTTCATTCAGCTAGTAACATAAATATATTTACAAAACTTACTACATATTGTGTACCTGGGCAACAATGGGAAAAGACCAAGTGGTCTGATGAAACTCATGCTTCCCAAATAGTTCTGTCAATTCACTTTCACTGGAAAAGTGCTCACCCAATGCCCCTAACATCGGGAAATTTTTTTGTAATCGTTAAAATAAATTTATTCATAAGACTATTGTGTTTTGTTGTTTCTTTAATAATAATGCACATAGGGTAATCTGACCCCCCCTACCAGGTATTGTGCCCAGATTTATATGGGCAAGTGTCCAGAGCATAAAATTTTAAAAGGCAGCTAATTTTTTTTTTTTAAGTGTAATTTTGGTCTGTAGAATTTTGTCGATTTTCTCTCTTCTCAAAAGCGATCCTCCATTTTTGTCTGAAAATTTCGTGGAACAGGCCCTCCCACTATCCCGAAAATAAAAATGGGAATAGAAGGGTCGCTGGTGATGAGTAGAGCAGCTATCGCTTAATTTTAAAACCACCGACTCAAATTTCTTGAATCATGTTCTTTTAGTTTTTTAAATGTTTTCAAATTGTATCGATTTTTTGAATTTCTGCAAAATCATCCATACTCTCCAATTACCATTTTGCTTTTAAAACTAGTCAGATTCACCTTTTTCCCAGCTGCTGTTATATTGAATTTTCGAAGCAGTATTTCCAACATGGCAGGGGCTTCGAAGTTGACGATTAGCATCAAGATAGGTATAACTGTATTTTTACCTAAACACAAGTTCGTCTTTACTTCCAAAATTTCTTATCCATGTAATTTTTAGGTTTTCTCATTAGAGGCATAGTCATAAGAACATACGATAGTCATGAACTTTGGCTTAAAAGGTTATTTGCAAATAATATTCTGAAATATTCGTGGCTATTAGCGAAGACAGTGTTATTCCTAAAATGGAGTAATGGTCACATAATTAGTAACTTGAGTGAAGAGCAGGATACAATATACAGAGGGTGTTTACACATATTTATAAAGACTTTGACAGCGTAAATACAAATTATTTTCTAGTTTATTCTGATAGCCCTGTCTTTGAACTATCATATTACATCTAGATTTCTACGATAGTAGGACTTTTCGTAAAGTCACAAGCAGAATTTTGTCCCAGTCCTCCACTACAGCTTTCCACAGTCTATCCAAGTATGTTGGCGTTTTGAAAAACTTACTTTAAAAGTCCAAATGCACAATAAGCCATCGGTGCTACATCTGGAGACTGGGTAGGAATATGGCTAATTGGTATTGACTTGATTCCAGTTTCTTGTCTCATTTTTTCTAGAAATGCGGTTGTACTTTTGGAGGTGTGGCTGCTCGCTTTGTCCTGATGGAGTTCCACAATTTGAAAGTAAGTAGGATACAGTTTTGGAATATTTCCTTTAAAAATAATAGAACAGTGTTTTGATGATATGTAGAGTTGATTTTTACGTTTTTGCAACTTTTCTTATTTTTAATTTTCCGTTACAAGAAATGCCAGCGATAACCATACATTCTTTAATAAAAGTTTCTTTGCTCTCTTTAAACCAGACTTTGGGTCTCTCGGGCCGCTTTTTCAATAATAAATCGATCTGTATTTATTACAACCATTTAATTAAATCAATACCTCGTCAATTGTAACACTCTTTTTCCATCTATTTCCTGCTAAATGACTTTTATATAACAATCTTCATTTAGTTTTCCCCTCCGCAACATGCCAAGCTACAGACGATGAATTGTACTCCTTTGTTTTAATTAAATTCAAATCTTTATTAATTTATTTATTTATAGTTGATGCTGATGTGTGCACAGCTTTTGTAATAGTTCTTTGAGGTTTTGGATTTTCTTGTAAAACCATAGACTGCACTTTAGAAATATTAGAAATAGTACGAACCTTTTTGGAATTTTTTTTTCCTCTTGACATTAAAGCTTGACTATTTTTTCATTTTACATTAATAATATCGCTTATTTTATATTTTGAAACATGAAAACCATGCTTCTCGCATAATTTTTTATTATTGAATATTTCTCTTCGGAAAGGGCAAATATATAACCTTCAAGCCACAGGTTCCTTTTGTATGCCATTTCACAGCGCAAACTAAATTTTTAGTCTCAAACAATTTTTCACTTTTAAGTAATAGCGTGTTGTCAGATTTTTTCTGGGTCGTTAGTTTTTTTAAAATTTAAAATGAGTCGTTATAAATGTGTGTGTGAACACCCTCTGTATAAGCAAGTTACATATGGTTTAAAATAGCCTTTGATTTTACTTTAAAACAAATGGAAATTCAAGTATTAGACCATGTAATTATTTCATGTGTTGGGGATAGTGGGAGTATACTCGATTATGTTCTTTTAAATTTTGCCAAGGAAATATTTGTTTCTCACTTTCACTGGACGTATTCATTTTAAACATGATTTTGACTAGTGCATAGAGCAGATGAAATCCTGTGATAAAATGCTACATTTAGATTATATTTTGTGAATTTTTTAAATGTAGGTTCAATCTGGTGACTCTGTAATAGTTCGAAGCAATGCAAGAGGGCGTCCACCAAAAGAAAGGACATTAGGTCTCTCTAATATAGTTGCTCCAAAACTTGCTCGACGTCCTGTTTCTAACTCCGACGGTAGTACTGAAACTAAAGATGAGGTAAATTTAATTTTTTCATATAGTCATATTTTTTAATATTTTCAAGTTACGTTAAGAACAGTAATCGAGTTAATATATTTTAGTAGCATCCAGTAGGTAACTATATATCCCCAATTTCTGTGTAATGTTATTAAAAAAATAAATTTGGTCTCATAATATCACATCATTAGTTTCATCAAGTTTTCTTACGATATAAATTTTTAATTCTGCAATAAGTTGATATTGTAATTTCAGAAAATGGCAATTATTTTCTTTAAGTGTATTGTATTGTTTTCCTGCGATAAAACTATTCATACTGATATACTTGCCTCAGGAAATATTTTGTGATTTCTTGATTTCTTTACAGCACAATTTGCAGTTGAAACTAATAATTTCTAGCATATTTTAAGTTAATTGGCTTTTTTGTGTCATTACTTCAATTTTAACACAGGATCAATCTCAATTGCTTACAAAGTTGTCAGGGGATTTTATCAGTCTGGAAAAATCAGGAAATTGTCAGGGAATTCTGCCAAAATTATTCCAAAATCAAGGAAATTCCAGCTCTCGTGTTTCCCTGTAATTCCTTCATGACATCACCATCACACTGATTTCCCCAAGTTCAAGATATCGCTTCCATGTATGTTCGGGAAGTCCTCCCCTCCCACTTGTACTTTAATTGCCTTTTAAATGGCAACCTCTAACTGAACATTGAATTTACATATATACTAATATATTTATAATTAAAAATTGATTCTTACCGTTTATGTATGAAAAATATTGAACAGTCCTAACCATGAGCTAGCTAAAAGCATAAGCCTATCAAGGTTTTCAAAAGCTATCTGATTCCACTCTGCGTCTAGATGATTAAAACTGTTTCAAGCCCGATAGTCGTTCCAGTTTCATATTAAGACTGGACAAAGACAAATCTCGGAGGTGCCTCTTGCACCCCCCCCCCCATCAGCATTCGTTTCTGTTTTTTCTAAGCTCTGCATATTGGTTTTGGCACCCACCCGAAAATATTTTCTGAATCTGCCTCTCAGACTGAATATATATTGTAATATAAAATATGTATGGGAGTAAAAAACATTCACAATACTTTGTTATTAATATATAAAGCAGTCACACCTTTTAGTGAGATTTTTGGCACTGTTTATTTTTAACAAGCCTGTCTTATCAAGGTCTTAAGTGTTTTCAATATGGACGTCAGCTATTCCGGTCCTAACTTTTGATTTTACCAACTTCATTCTGGAAGAAAATGGTTTTTTGCAGATGCACTGGCATACTCAGAGTGGGGTTCATGGGGTTGTAACCCCCCCTTGTGATGAAATGTTGTACCTATGGCCTATGGATATATTGAGTTGTAGCTCTGTAACCCTCACTTATAAGCCTGTAATCCCTCTGATTAAGAACTTCTGCTCATGTCTATGTACAAATGCAAATACTCCCAAATAGTAACATTTTAAGAGCATGCAGTCAGATGGTTGGGAAGATGTTCTTATCGACATATTTAGGATAGAATTCAATGAGTCCTAAGTTGAATTTTTTTTTAAAATCACTGTTGCACTGCAAATCAATAAAACTGCATCTAATACGCATGTACATTAGAAAATTAAAGTGAAACACGATTGAGGAAAGACCGTGTATTTTAGCATTTTAAGATATTTATTACAAAATGCGAACGGAATAAAATACATAAATTTAAGACTCAAAGGGAATAAGCAACGTTATTTTTGTGTAAAATAACTTGTATTTTTCATGAGCTGCGGCAGGCTGCATAAAAGATGTCGGTGGGCCGAGGGTTGAAGACCCCTGCCATAAAGAGGTTCGGATTCCTCGGAAAACAGTAGGTCCCGGCGCAGCATGACCATTGTAGTCTTTGAGCCGTAAAACCACAAACAAATTTAGTTTTGAGAGTTAAAATATTAAGTTCCTGATAGGGTTGCACCCTTTTGCTATAAAAAAAATCTCGGAAAGTTGCTTTTGCTACTGAGATGCAAAATGTATGTACAGTACCAGCATGTTTCAAAATGTATGTACAGTACAGTGTAGTGATACCAGTGCCGATGTTATGGCGTGATCCTGTGTGTGGGTATCACAACGCCAATGAGGTTGATTGACATTGTTGTTTGATTTAATCTGCGTAGTGTTCGATTTATATAAATACGTGTACTGCAACGGGCATTTCGATCAATTTAATACCAGTCTCTTTGCAATTTGGTTTAAAAAGTAGTCCATGTACTACACCATTCTGCGAAATAACCGGCTTCAGTAATATATACGTTCGTAAAGAGATTATATATTGTCCTTCGTAGCTCAGTGGGTAGAGCCTCCGCCCGGCAAGTGGAAGGTCGTGGGTTCAGGTCCCACCGAAGGCAGAAATATTTATTTTCTTTCGAACGTTTCACCATCTAATCACGCCATACCATCGGCGTTGGTATCACTACGCCAATAAACGTTGATTGATATTGTTGTTTAATTTAATCTGCGTAGTGTTCGATTTATATAAAATATATACATATACAGGGTGGTTAGTAAAGTCCTTATACACGCAGATAACTGTCGAACGGAGAGAGCTATATGTATGAACGTGATGTGTAGGTATAGTAAAGTGACTATGCGTTACAAGATGAGACTGCGTGCAGCGCCCCTTGCTGAAAAATTCAGAACTCAGAGTTGCTATCTCGAAAACTGTTCAAGATACGGGAAAAAGGTCAATTACAAAGTTGTTAAGCACCAGCTAATTAGTACGAAACGATTTTTTTCCATCACCTTAATAGGGCAAAAATCGTGATTTAGGAAGTTTAAGTGCTACAGGACGCCCCTGCGTGACAGCTTTCCCTTCGTACAGCTCTGCGTGGAGGAGAAACTTCGGGTAGGGGCGATATTTTCATTGCACACACAATCTCGTCACAAAGCGCATGATATGCAAATGTGTACGCTACAATAATAAAATCGTATTTCGCGTAATAATTTTGGAATTTTGACCAATAATCACGTCGCTGGACTTATACCTTTAAAACCTCTTAAATTACGATTTTTGCCCTATTAAGGTGGTGAAAAAAAGTCGTTTCGTACTAACTAGCTGGTGCTTAACAACTTTGTAATTGACTTTTTTACCATATCTTGAATAGTTTTCGAGATATCAGCTCTAAGTTCTGAATTTTTCCGTTAATAGCGCTGAAGGCAGTAATCTTGTAGCGCATAGTCACTCATACATATAGCTCTCACTGTTCGACATATATCTGTGGGTATAAGGACTTTACTAACTACACTGTGTAGTATACACAGTATAGTATATACGGTATAGTACATATATTGTATATCCCATAGCTGTCCACTGTCAAGAACACTGCTTCTTGAGAGTGCCGCTTCGAAGCAGTCTTCCCGGTAGCGGTTACTTGCCAAGGGCGTGACATAAGAAGTCCCGTCTTAGCATAGAACTTCAGCTACGGTGACTGAAGTTCGAAATTTTCATTAAACTGTAGGTCCAGTTTGCCAACCCGTTTGGCCAACATTCTGCGCTTAAGGCCATTTCCTTTGTATTTCTTTCACCGTACTACGTGTATGCGTGTGGCCCTGCGGTGGTGCAGTGTGGTAACGCATTCGCCGTTAACTCGGGTTCAACTCCCAACGGTACAAAGAACGCTTACTCAGAGATCTCATAAAGATCGCACTGCTCACTGTAGTCCGGGGTTTGGTTCCCTAGGCCTTAAGAGGTTCGGATTCCTCGGAAAACAGTAGGTCCCGGCGCAGCATGACCACTGTAGTCTTTGAGCCGTAAAACCACACACAAAAAACAAAAATGTGTATGTAATAACAGAGGTCTCTGTTCTGCAGTGGATCGAAAATGGTTGATATATACAGAGACTGCGGAGCTCCTATTTTCCCTATTCCTGTTTTTCTGCCATGGCTCCTTTTCCCCCTATATTTCTACTTAGGCCACGCTTTCCCCCCTATATTTCTACTTAGGCCACGCTTTCCCCCTGTTGTTGGGCATATATCCAATGGCGATCACTTTTCTTTACAAATATTTTCTGCTTCTGCTCAAGTTATGGTTCAAGGTTTTAGTCAAGCATGTGACTTTGTGTAGGGAAGCCACGTGTTAGACATATCTGGTATTTCTTTGCTCTGGAAAGAAAGTTTTGTTTTTAGGTGTTTTTGAAAACAACGTTAACGATGTCGACCGTTAATAAAAGGTACTACCAAACGTTTAAAGCCAAATATATGAAGATGTTTAATTTTATTCAAAAATCAAGACTGGGGCCAAAATATGCTTTCTGCATGTGTTACAGTAAAGACATAAGCATTACTCACGGTGGTAAACGCGATATTACTTTGCATTCTGAGACTGTTAAACATAAGAAGACGTTCAAGGCTGTAGAGTCTAATCATAGTATCAAGCCTTCATTTTTTGCATTTAACGATACCTCCATGATTAAAGCTGAATGTTTATTTACATTGTTTTTGATCGAACATAATTTGCCAATGAATTGCAGCGATCACACGGGGATGCTCTTTCGGAAAACGTTTCCTGACAGCAGTATTGCAAAACAATATGGATCTGCAAAGACCAAAACTTCTGCAATTATGAAAGAAATGTCTGCAAAGGAATCCTCATCACTTGTTGAAAATTTAAGGTGCTATCCATTTTCAATTGCAACTGATGGAAGCAACGATGTTGATTCAAAGCTGTATCCAATAGTGGTAACTTTCTTCGATCCTTTATGTGAAAAAATTGTGAATTGTCTTTTATCTATGCCATCTTTGAAAGAAGATGCTACTGGGTTAAATATTGGAAATCTTCTGGTAAGTGCTTTACAATCTGAAAACTTTCCAATTTCTAATTGTGTTGCCTTTAGCTGTGATAATGCACCTGTTATGATAGGAAAAAAGCAGGTGTAGCAGCGGTGTTAAAGAATCATCACCAAAATATTGAAATTATGAGCTGTTCCTGCCACCTTATTAACTTAGCAGCTGAAAAGAGTGCTGCATGTTTGCCATTTAAAATCGATGAAATTTTGGTAGACATTTACTATTACTTACAAAAGAGTTCGAAAAGAAAAGATAGGTTGAAAATTCAAGAATTTCATGAGACTGATATAAAAAAGGTACTAAAACACATTAGCACTCATTGGTTGTCTGTTGTAAAGTGCTTAGAGCGTATAATCCAGCAGTGGCAACCTTTGATCAGTTTTTTTAAGGAAGAGGCCATGAAAAGGAATCAAATCACCACTTTCTTTCTTTACTATTCCCTCTATCAAAGTTTTGGTTGAAAATGCAGATAAAGTGAAAGAACGTAACAGCAAAAAAGCATCACAGAAATTAAAAAGGAAAGCTCAAAATTATGTGGATATTTCTAAGAAACAAAAAACTGAAAACTCCATGTCTCGTGAAGAAAGGTTGTTTTATTTTCTGTCGGAAGATATCAATAAGGCTTTCTGTTTATTTTTATCTTATACTGTGCCTGTATTTAAAAAAGCAAATGCTCAACTTCAGTCTGCGGAACCACATATTCATATGCTAAAATCTCTTCTCTTAAAATTGTACAGAGAAATGCTAGTGAAATTTATAAAACCAAGCGTCACAAAATTATGTAATAATATTTTGAAAGTCCACTATCATGAGAGGAGTAATCAAAAAGATGATGTTGATATCTTAATTGGAAATGGAACACTGAAAGTAATCCAAGATTTTAACATCCATGATAAAAATGAATTTTATGAAAACGTCAGAAGCTATTTCATAGCAGCATGTGACTACATGCACAATAAATTTCCTTTTGAGTTAGAAGTGTTACATCATGCAGAGGTTACACAAATATCGAATTTTGAAAATGCATCATTTTCCAGCTTAAAATATTTTACAGAAAAATTTCCTGTTCTTTTGTTCAATAATACAGAAGATGAAGCTGTTGATGCTTTACAAACAGAATTCAGTGAGTTCCAGGCTTTCGAAGTTCCACAAACTGTGAGTAATGAAGGTAGCATTGATGCACAATGGGCAGCCATAGGTAAAATAAAAAATGATACTTGTGAATTAAAATTTAAACGACTTTCTCAGGTTATGCTGTCAATACTTACGATCCCTCACAGTAATGCAGCATGCGAGAGAGTCTTCAGTCAAGTGAAGAAAATTAGAACTGACTTCAGGTCAACCATGTCTGATGACACATTAGAAAATTTACTAATAGTTAAATGCAGACAACATGTGAAATGTTACGAGAATGTATTTGACAAAAAATTTCTCAAATGCAAAATCTTGCACTACAGCATTTGTAAATTCTAAGAATTAATATTGCGTTTAATACAGTTTAATCCTCTATTATTATTAATTTAATAAATACTTAATTTCCTCATTGTGCCTGTTTTTCATAAATTATGTATGATTTTGTTTAATTAAAAAATGGTGGCCTGCCCACGCGTGCGTGATTGACTACAGATTTTTCACTTCTAGAAGTTGGCACCTATGTTCTCTTCATTGGAACTTTTTTCAACAGTAACCACTTCAATGTCTTACTACATGAATTTGCAACTTTGAACGAAAGGCAGAAAGTTTTGAAAAAACAATGTTAGCACACTTTATCGCCATTTCATCCGATTTTTTTTAAAAACTGGCCCATATCCAAAGTTTTAGAACTTGCATGAGATGTTAGATTCTGTTAATCCAGAAAGATTTGATTATGAACTTTAAATTCTCTAACTTTAGTTATCAACCTTATAGTTGATTTATGTTACCTTGTTAAATGTTAACTGCTTGATCGTTTTTAGGGAATTGCTTTTCATTCTTAAATGTGCCATAATTGTTAATCAGATTGTGTTTAATTATAATGCATCCTAATGTATTTCTGTTTCATTCTTAGTAGTCTGGAGGTTGGTTCCTTAGGCCATACGAGGTTGATTCTTGGAAAACTGCAGGTCTTGGAGCAGCATGGCCCTTGCTGTCCTTGTCATAAAACTTACAAATTATTCTTAAAATGGAATCATAAAGCAGGGGTGTCTCTGGGTGCGCATTAAACTGGGTCTCGAGGATCTGCTATGTTTAAAAATGTGGGTCTCCAAAAAACACTTTTCTCTCCCTACTAAATAGCGGGTCCCTAGGACACGATACTTTTCTAATATGGAGTCCTTTATCTTCTATTTCCACATATTTTATGCACTGTAGCCCATTGATGGCACCTCTGATACAGCGAAGTTGGTTTCATAAATTATCACTTGAATTCGTTTGATTCCCATTTGCTGATGGGGGCCCTTGTTATTTTTTTAAAAATTGTTCTTAGAAGTCTTTAAATCTCTTGTAAAGAAATGCATAACTCTGTAACATAGAAGTGAAATTTTATCTGGAAATCATACAGGAAACGAGTACCTAATTTGACACATGGCTTGTCAAAAAAGCATAGTGTAGTTTTTAAAACGTGTGTGTAAATAACTTCTAACTAGGCTATAGTTCATGCTCACCTTTCATTAAGGCAGGTGTAGACCATAGCCCAGTTTGTAGAGCATTCAGCATGTGATTGAAAGGTCCTAAGTTTTGTGCTTTGGTGGTGGTGTGTTTTTACTCTCATGGTTGTATGTAATTTTTAAATTAATAAATATTTGCAGTTGTGAATTCCAGCTGCAATTTTGTATGGATTCCATGATTTAATAAAATATATTAAGTTTGTCTTCCTTAACAAATAAATTTGACATGCATACACACACACACACACACACACACGCATCCTTTGCTGCAAAATTATTGCTTTATGCTATGAAAGTGTATTTTTATGCTACAAAAAATTTCCCTTGGGGGGGGAAGCAATGATTGTCACTTGCCCCGGGCGGCAAAATATCTAGCTACGCCATTGTGTTTAATTTCTAACTTACAGTGGATGTCTTGAGTAGAATAAACAAAAACTGCTTGGTGTTAAGTGCATCTGTATAGTATGGTGTAGAAGCGAAGATTAAACTTGTGACAGCCTAGTGAGTAGCTCATATATCATGTACAATATCCAAATCTGCATTGTCTAGGAAAATTCAATTTTTAGCCTCTTTGTTATAAACATTCACTCTGCTTTTCTCACAGTTGGTCTTACAATACAGAATTTAACATGTAATACAAGTCAATTTTTCTATTTTTCATATATTTTGTTTTCTATATGCATTTTGAAATTAACAAGAGAAATACCATTTTTGAATATATTATTATATATATCTGCTGCATAGGAGGGTCGAAGAAACACTTGGGTGAGAGAGCAAACTAGAGTAGGGGACATCATTGTTGAAGTAAAAGGGCTGAATGGCGATGGGCTGGGCATAATGCAAGAAGAACTGATCAACGATGGACAACAGAAATTCTGAACTGGATTCCAAGAGACCACCAAAGACCTAGAAAACGTCCTCAAGCTAGATGGGTGGATGAAATAAGAAAACAGGTTGGGGTGACGTGGAAGCGAATTGCTCAGGATAGACTTGTGTGGAAAGCATTTGAGAGACCTTCATCCAACCCGGTGGATAGATAATGGTTGAATATGATGATGATGATATATCTACTGCATGTATATAATCACCGATAAGTCCTTGGTTGAAAAAAGGAGGGTTTCTGGAGAAACCTGGAATTGTCAAGGAATTTGAAATCATCCTCAAAGGTCAGGGAAAAACGAGATTTTTTTGATCAAACCTTGAAAAATTAGGGGAACTTTCCTGACTTCTGAATAGCTAAATTTTACACAATGTGAAGCTATTTTCCCTAAAATCATAGTTCAATTTAAAGTTTTATTAGCAATTGGTCATGGAATTTTGTCATAAAAGTCAGGGCAAAGTTTAATTTTTTTTGCTGAGTAGGAACCTTAAAAAAACAAAAGTTCAACTTAGCCAAGGACCTATTTTTCTGTGTTCATTATGTCAATCTGCCCAGCAATAACACCATAATTTTATGCTTAAAAAGTCAACATTATGGCTCTTAAATTTATCTAGTGATTTGTTCCATTGTTCTATTCTTCCCAGAAAGTTCGCAAATTCGGTTCATACAATGAACATTTTTAGTGTTTGAAAGCGAGATTATCCTCCTATTTTGCAATTGACAGTCCAATTTTTTTTGTCTTTTGAATGTGATTACTGACTAGTAGCGAACCTGAAAGGCATCCTGCAGTGGTAATGCCTTTGTCCAACGTGTCATTATCCAGTGTTTGACCCAATGGTGCCCAAGAGAAGGGGAAGAACTGATCACTAGTTTGGCGAATTGGTTCCCTAGGCATTAATAAGTTTGGATTCCTTGGAAAATTGTGGGTCCTGGCATAGCATAATCTTTGCTGTCCTTGCACCGTAAACAAACTAATTAAAACTTTAATAATAAAAAGGTGGATTGCTCACTTCATTCTTCATATGAAATAACTACATATGCATAGTTTGGATGTCATCGATAGATGTGTGGCTGGTACTTATTTTGAGAACATGTGAATATAGATTGATAGAAGGTTGAAAACGTGTTTTATAGTACAAGGAAGTATTCAGATTATACTTGAAATTAAAAATAATTTGAATGACCACTGAGATTAAGAATGCAGTCAAGTAGTTTACTTTTAAAAATATACTAGCAAATTTTCAGTAGAAATAAGTTTTAAGTGTTAGGATAAAAATATAAGTATGCACAGTGTTAGAATAAGGAAATGTGGGAGAGCCAGTTCTATTGGATCCATTTTAATAAAGGCTGTTTTTTCTAATTGGAGATGAGTTCAGGCTCATTTTTCAAAGCCTGAAGACTTTCAAGTTGAGCCCATCCAAGCCCGAAATATTTTGTGGGAATTGGAGCCTAAAGCTTTAATACAGCATTAATCCCTTGACATACAATTTTAGTTTTAAAAAATTTGCTAAATTACAATATTTGATTTCCTTTGAATTTTTACATGCATTTCTACAATCCCCGAAAATGAATCGCATAGTTGTATTCCTTGGAGAATTTCAATACAGAAAAGCCAGTTTTCAGTTGTGGTTGCACCTGTCTAAGCAGCCTGGGCTCAGGCTGAAACTCTCTCATCTCTGGTTCTAATGGGCTATTGTATTTGTGTATAGAGAAAAGCTATATTTTATAAATTATGTACACTTTGTGTCCATATTCCTAACACCTTGATTGTTCTTTATTTTTTGTGCATATGGAAGCAATAAGAAATGAAATATAATTCATGCATGATGAAAACTTTTATGGTTCGAGTAGAGCATTTTGTGAAGCGAAATTTTTTTTTTTTTTTTTTGTAAAAGTTCATGGTTTTTTAGACATGCAACCTATTAATTACATTTTAATGTAAAACCTAAAAATAATTAAAAATGCATGTACAGGGTGATTATAATTAAAGTCTCACTTTCAAAACGTTATAAAAAAATAACTCCTGGTTAGAATGACCTGTAATTTCATCTGAATATACATGAAGGAATGGGAATATGGTGAAAGAAAATATAGTTCGAAATTTTATCAATAGGTGATGCTGTACTCGTCAAAATACACAAATTAAAAGGCATGACATGGGCACCACACATCACACTTGTTATAAAAATGCAAGGTACATGCTGTTTGTTTGGCTTTTTTATGGCGCAAGAGCATCTGGGCTATACTGCGCCAAGCAAGGTACATGCAGTTCTCATTATCGAATAATATATATATTATCGAAGTATGGTCAGGCTGATCAACTTTTTGTATCAGGTAGGCCGCATTAATACTTTGACACAGAACCTCTGGGCTGTACATAATATCAAATTTCCATATCACAAATTAAGTGTTTGTAGCATATTTAATATGCACAGTTATTGTGTTAAAATATATGATTAAATACACATCTGTGTGCTTTCGTTAATAGCTATAGCTTTTGGTTGCCAGTATACTCAAGGTATTTAAACTTAAACATATTTGTAGTTTTTCTGTTAACAAACCCGTAAATGTACAAAAAGACTAACTTCTAATAAAGTTTATGTAAATGAATGTATGTTAAAACAGTAAACAGACTTAAAATTTTAAGGCTTTAGGGTATATATATTTTTTTAATAGTGCTGAGAACTACTAAAAAAGGCTTTGTGGTCTGTATGGGGCCTGTAGGCTGAGAGTTGGATTGCCCTGATAATATGTGAATAAAGCATGCTAGACTGTCCTTATTCTAAAAGTTAAATACACATTTTTCTGTCGATCTCTAACAATGTTATATTGACTACTTTGGTAACCTCTAGTTTAATGATTTGCCAACTTTAATAAAAAATATACATATAAAAATTTAGTAAGCCTTTTAAATAAGCTTTGGTGCTTATACAGGGTGACAGAAAAAAAGCTCTCCAAAAGTGAAATGTTGCAATTTAATAAATCACATGTTCAATGTGTCTGCCATTACTCTTAATTGCATGACACGAACACATACCAAAAATTTTAATTGCACGGTCAAGTGTTAGTGCATCAATTGCTTCAATTTGTGTTTGAATTGCCATCTTTAACTCTGAAATTGCTTTGGGATTATTGGAATATACTTTATCTTTCAGATTTCTCCACAAAAACGAGACGCAGATTAAAGTCAGGAGAATATGGTTTCCAGTTAATGCCCATTCTGGTCACTTCTGGATAATTCAGAGCAATAACACAACACAATCATAAAACTGCTCTTCAAACACATCGAAAACTTTGCCAGTGCGATGAGGTCTATCTTACATAAACCACATCAAATCAAAATTAGGATCGTTTTGAATGAGTGGAATAAAATTATTGGCTAACACTTCACTCTAGTGGCAACTAGTGACAGTTCCATCGATGAAAATGACCCAGACAATCTCTCGGGTGGACATTGCACACTAGACAGTGACTCAAAGTGGGTGGAACGATTTTTCGATTGCAAAATGAGTGTTTTCTGACTCCTATATATGCCAATTTTGTTTGTTTACATAGCCATTGAGGTGAAAATGCGCTTCATCACTAGATCATACTTTAGTCAAATCGAACTTTCCATTGTCAGTGCGGTCCACTAAATCATTCACAAACTGCAATCGGTTTTCTATTGCCATAGTACCCAATGGTTGGTGCATTTGAATTTTGTAATGAAAAAGGTGCAATTCGTTGATAACAATTAGGCACAAACTTTCTCAATTAATGCTAATTTCTTGTGCTGATCTTCTGATTAATTTCTGACCGTTCAAACACTTGTTTTCTCCACGTTTTCAGGTATGGAAACAGTTGCCTTTAGACTAACATTACCACTCATGTTATCGCAAACACTTACTGTCTGCTGAATTATTAATCGAGTGATTGTTTTTCGGTCAGGGCCAGAGTGGACTTTAAACTTTTTTTCAAATGCTCTTGAGACAGTTGCAGGGCTTCTGTTTTCATAAAACAATTTTTCAATAAAAATACGCTCAGGGATTGAATTTCTTGACGTTTTTGCCAAATCTGCAAAGGCATAAACGCAACACATCAGCAGGCATTAAAAAAAAAAAATTGGTTATTCCTGTTGTTTAACTGTAAAGTTTGAACAAATTATACACAGTTTTTGCAATCTCGCAGTTTATTAGGGCTCTTATTTATTATCACTCTATAATTCCAGCAGTGTACAACATTGTATTGAATATTAATTTAGTATGTGTATTTTATAAAATTATAAAAATTCGTAGAATTTAGTAATATTTTTTTAGCGACATTTAAAAAATGTTGTGCCTTCTTGAACTACAAATTTGTTCTTTTGATTAGTCTTTGTTTTTGGAAACATTTGGAAGCATATGGTAGTTTTTATAAAAACATTGAAGTTTGATATCTGAAGCTTTTATATTCTGAACATCAATATCATCTTCGACATTCTGAACATCAATATCATCTTCGACATTCTGAACATCAATATCATCTTCGACATTCTGAACATCAATATCATCTTTGACATTCTGAACATCAATATCATCTTTGACATTCTGAACATCAATATCATCTTTAATATTCTGAACATCAATATAAACAATTTCTTCTGACACAGAATGGCTCTTGCACCGTAAAAATTCAATTTCTTCACAACAAAACTTGCAGTATTTTCTTGTGTTTACATATTTTTGATGAGTCGTTAATACTAACAGTGATTGATGTGTTTATGATAACCTCAAACCTGGCAGTATTAATGGCTTGTCTGAAAGAAAGCCATCCTTGAAGAAAGAAAAGTCATTCAGATTTTGGGTTTATTCTCAAAGATACCAATATCTTTCATTATTACTGCTTTTTCTTCTACACTCCAATATTTATAATTGTGGTCCTAAGATCACAGGGTTTGCTTTGTCTGTAAACTTGATTGGGTGTGTACTTAATATAGGGTTGTATATGTTAATCCCATCTAGATGAGATTAATCAGTAAGGTTTTCCATATGTCCTAGTTTATTGGTTGTTCCGGTAACCTGTTTAATTTAGCATTTATCTTGAAATTTTCATTAGTTTTTTTTTTTTTTTTTTCAACTTTTCTAGATGCAACACAATACTTTAGATTTTTACTGATAAAATTAGGCTTATGTAGACATAACCAGCTGGGGAAAGCCAGCTCTTTTCCCATAGTACTATGACTATGTATATAAAGACACATATGCTTTTTATGTTGAAAAAGAATCTGCTAACTATGACTGGAACAAATATGATGTAACATATGAAACCCACTGCTTATCAAGTTAAAATGAAGTTATGGTATGTGAAGTAACCAAATATATTCTATACATTTTCATTGACTTGGGCAAACAAGGTGCTGACTGAATGGTGGAAACCGTCAATGTAGAAACAGTGTAAGGACAAATCAGAGCTGTGTGCGTGCATTGTTATTTGTGTGGTATATGGAAGATAATGTCCTTGACACTAATCAGTCTGCTTGGAAATTCCTTGATCA
>QLNU02015360.1:175196883-175209328 GCA_006491805.2 Dysdera silvatica
AGAAAATTGTCATTTGAATACTGACCAACCTGCCACAAACTTTTTCAACTCTTCATTGATTGTGAACTGCTGCCCTCCTAACCACACACAATTATCCAAGTGAACAGTGATGCATTTGGTACACATTTCGGGCTGTAAGGCAGGTGATCAAGGAACTCCCATCTGAAAATTTGAAGCCATTCTTACGTTAGTCTTACAATGTGATGGCAAGTCTTATCTTAGGGTAAGAGAGCATCATACCAATCTTTTTTTGATTGCTGTGCGTAGGTGTTTCAGTCTTCCAGTATATTTCTGCAGTGATGGTTTATCTCAGACTCCGTAAATTCAGTCAGCAAGTCTCCTGTGTTTTCTAAGCAATTGTCATAAGCTTTTTATCTATCAAGGTCTGTTTGATCAGTCTTGACTTGCTTGGGGACTCAACATGCGTTCATTGTTTAGATTGCTCTTTTGTCTCTATTTTTAAACTAGACCCATAACTTGTGTATAAATATATAAATATCCAAATCTTGTGTATAGATGTATCATTTCTCTTGTAGTAACAATATATAAACTGTAGGGTAGGTTTACGCTTTCTGAAACTTATGACTGTCTTCGCCTTTTAGGAACCTGCTGTGCACAAAACTTCTTAACCCAGTTTTTGTCACAATGTTATTCAGAGCTGACCATAAATTTTGTGGGGAAGTCTGCATACTGCTTGAAACTGTGAATCAGTGATGCTCTCAAACCACTTTGCCAACTTATTCTACAATGTCCTCGGTCTCTTAGACTTTCTCCTCTGGCCTTGTTAATGGATATCAATTCATTCATTCTTGAGAATTCCAACACTTTTCATGCAACACTTCACTTCTGCACTTCTCTCTATGCGCATTACATAATATACTATTAATTTTGTCGGCATTGTCCTTCAGCTTGGAAAAATTTAACGAATTAGAGCACACCTACCTCACACGTGTGAAATGTTGATTATTCTAACGATATTCGATTATTTGCTACACAAACACTAGCAGAAGAAATAACCAACTAATTTGGAACATGGTATACTGCTAACCTAACACTAGCATGCAAGTGTTAAATCACTATGGCAATATTTTGTTTGTCAACTCATTAGAACTTACTCAAAAATATGAGGTATTTCATATTGTAAAATGAGCAAAATCAAGACAAGGTTGAACCTTGCAATGATGAAGATGTGCTACTGTAAATAATCAACAAGACATTAAGAAAATTTAAAACAGTACAGAAGGGCTTTAGCTCATGTGTTTAGGTTCCCGAACCTTGCTGGGATGTGGAATACATATTTTGTTTGCTTGCAAATGCATTTAAAACCTCAATAATATGCTTGTATTTAACATGGGGTTTGTACGGCCCTGAAAGTCCTTATTTTCAACCAAAATCTGCAAATAGTCGTTGATTTTGTTCTATTTAACATTTTACTCCCATGTGTTTTGATTTTTAGTTCCTACTATTTTTCTCATAGTATGTTCATGCCATGGCTCTCATGCATGTGAAGAACCTAGAATTATCAAAAATTTTGAAATCATCCTTGAATATCGTGGGAAAATCAAGGTTTTTTGGGTTAACCTTTGAAAAATTGTCCGAACTTCTGTTTTGCATAGCTAAATCTCCTGTGAACATGAAACTATTTTCTCCACAACAGTGTTTTGCAACCACGTTTGTACAACCAAGCTCCCATGATTGGTTGGAGAATTTTTTTCGTCAATGTGAATGAAAACCCTGTATGAATCAACATAAAGAACGAATATGAAATTCACACCATGTGGGTTGTCATATGCCTCAATAATGGAACATGCATTGAGGAGAACTCCTGGAAACATAAAAGCTTTAGAGTAGGAATGGCATGTGCAAAATCTGTCTCCCATGCTTGGATTTAAAGTAGGAGGCACTTTTGTGCACATTGTATTGTGGTGAGGGCAGTAATTGGGTATTCAGTAAGAGATTTTATTCTCTCTCTGTGTGTAAACATTGATCATCCCAGCAATTTTTAGAATGGAGGACCATGTTGCTTAGTTTTCAAGTTTAAGCTAGCCATCCCAGAAAATATTCTGCAACTGAAAACTGTAGAGGAGAAGAATGGGAATATTTATGATTACCTTATATATGCATTATTATAAAATAACGGTATTTCTATCAATAAATTTATCGTATTTGATGACACATTTTATTTCGATGTTCAGTGAATGGAATTTTTTAGAATTTTAAGTTAAAATAATCGGGGCATGGGTTGCTTTCAAAGAGAGAATGGATTGGTCAGAAAATTCAATGTTTTACTTTAGTGTGAATGGGATCACTTCTATCAGCTGAAAGCTAAATATTGTTAGTCGTTTTTCCATAGGGACATTATTCATTATTATATTATATACATCTATTATATACATTCATTATTAGATTATATACATCTAAGCTTACTTGGGAGTCGAACTCAAATCCAACAAATCAGAATGGTGATTATGGCTACTAGAGTGTATTTTAGTATAAATTAGGTATATTTATTTCATTTCTCCCAAACAGATCTTAAAAAAAAAAAAAGTAAAAAAAGTGCTTATATAGAAATCCCCTTTTCCAGTTTCTAGAAACTTTTTTTTTTTTTAGAAGTGTTTATGATAATGAAGTGAAGTCAAAAGACTTATTTTGTTCCTGAATAAAGCAATTTGTTTTTATTATACGTTGTTATGAAACAAATTGTCGTTATTTCAGATTCCATCAAAAGCTGTGTGACCTTGAAGAGGCTGCTAAAAATGCTGGTAAGGGTAAGCATGGTTCAGATGGCTTGCAGCATGTGAGAGACGTAAAATGGACAATGGAAGATCCTCGAAAATATGTGGATTCATTACGTCAACAACCCGTTAAAGCAATTGTCGAGTATGTAAGAGATGGTAGCACTCTTCGTCTTGTTTTGCTCCCGGACTTCCATTATATTACACTGATGCTCTCTGGAATCAAAGTAAGGTTCCAAAATAATTTCCAGTAGTAGGTTGTCTTTTTAAATATTGAAAATGAAATACAGTAAAGCCTCTTTGAATGACCAACTCTCTTAATAATCACTTTAACTTGAAATAGATCCCCAGCCCCATAGATTCAACAATAGAGAAACAATTCTCTCTCCCTAGAAATGACCACATTTCGGAAACTGACGAAGGAATTTCTCTTCTCGTTTATCTTTTGACCTTGAACAGAATTAACCATTTAGCAGTCGCCTTCCTTTTCAATATTTTATCATTATAAACGAATTATTTTAATTTAAATTTTTGAACTTTTTTCCCCCCAGCTTTGTAGGCTCTCAAATCGATTTTGGTGAAAATCCATCAACACTCTTACAGAAAATGTCTTCTCGTTTTGGGGGTAAATACTCAAGAGATTAATAGATTAGAAGAAATTCTTTTATCTGTTGAAGATAATAAAATATTCCATTTCTTTTCTGTATTTTAAAATCGTTCAGGGGAAAAAAAATGATACGGGACCGGAAAAAAATTCCGTAGTATGCAGGTTTCCGTCTTATGTAGGTTACATGCAAAATAAATACATACATAGTTAAATTCAGTGGTAAGAGATGACTGGATATGCTAATTGTTTTTATTTGTCTCATCTTGCGAACTTCATGATAAAAATATTTATCACATTTTATATTTATTAATTTTTGCAATATTTTGTGTTAATAGTTACGATCAATACAGTACAAATCTCCATGGTAACTGTACATGCCTATTCCATACAAAAAGTATATTATGTAAGCTTAAATTGTAACGATAAAGTATATAATTGCCCTTATTCCCCAATTTTCAATCAGTCCATTTTATATCAGGATTAAAATGAGACATATGCTAACATACCAGTACGCAATTCTTTGGTGCATTAACTGGCTGAAACGAGGAATCGGGATAAAATCACCCCAATGGAAAGGTTCCTGGATCGGCCTTTTCTATGTCGTATGTATAACTCTTACCCTAATATGTTTTCCTGATGCCAAGAAAACAGAGATTCGTGAACATTTTATCAGCCCCAGAGTGAATGCTCTTTGATGGAAAAAAAAAAAAATAATAGAGTTTTACTTTTTCCAGTTTCGTTCTTTGTTAGCTTAACTGAAGTTTTTTTATTTGTATTTGCGATCTTCAAGAGACAAACTAATTCAAAAACTAAGTATTGTTGAGAAGTATTTTCCAATACAAATGGAAAGTTGGGGTTCTTCTCTGGATATAGACTGCACAATGGATGACCATTTGTACTACACCTTGCCTTAAGTTTATCCATAAATTGACAAAGTCGATATGAGTGACATTTCGTTCTGGCTAATAGTGAACGTTTTTAAGTAGGGGTGATGTGCAAAATGACAGTCGGATAAGAGCATTCCATATCTATAAAGGGTCATTCCATGCTATTTCAACAAAGGGTTGTTGCCGCACCAATGTTAATATTTTTTTTTTTATATTTTGCACAGGTATTTATATATGTTTCGAGAGTTCGAAACCAATTTTAGAAAATGAAATTTCCTTACCGTGTGGCAGAGAGGTTACCAGATGGCACTTGAAACATGTACGTTTTTGTGATTACAAGCATTTGTAGAAAATCGTATAACTTTCCTCCTATTTGAGCAAATTACAAAATTTAAACTTTTTGCTCTAAATAAAGTGTTGATAATTTTAGTTCAATTTTGTTTCACTACTAGGTATAATTTTGCGAATTTAATGATAATCAAAATGTGCTGCTGAAATTTGCATTTTCTCATTTTCCGAGCCTGTTTTTCACTGGGAAAGGGACAATACACTCAAACCAAATTTCTTTTGCAAGTACTATAGTAACAGTAGATTTTACATGAAGGGGGAAAACTGGAGTGTTTTAAAGTCTTCCAACAGTTTTTCCCTGTTGAAAATGAGGATTTTCCAAAATTTCCGATTTTTCAAAAGTTGTCTCCAGTGGGGTTCACAGCAAAAATCTGAAATTCATATTACTGAGGCTTCTATTGGTATCAGCGACATAATAAAATTTGGTCACTTTGTTTTATAACAAATATTTTAGTTCAAAGTTGTAAATAAAATCAGTGTATTTCCATCTGCATGGACGATAACTTTTAATCATCTTTAAATAGCAAATGAAATATGCATACCGTAAAAATAAAGAAACATGTAAAACTATGAATATATCGTATCAGAAAACTATGAATATATACATACATATCAGAAAACTATGAATATATGTACATATTAGAAAACTATGTGATATAAGAAGTATATACAAGAAAATTAACACCATAGTTACAAGAAATGCATTGTTTCTTGCTGTTAAGGTATTACCCTCCGCAGGGATAACACAATTGCCAAATATGGTCAACATAAGATGTGTTATCCCTGCGGAGGGTAATAATACCTTAACACCTTTACATACGGAGAAAGAGAGCGTTGTTTCCTGTCCTCATTCGTCTAGCGGTCCAAGACACTCCGGGCTAAACGGAGGGACCCTGGTTCGAATCCAGGATGGGGAAAGCGTCTCTTTTTCTCCAAAATTACACAAGCTCTAGTTTGAGCTAATTAATACGTGGGTGGCAAAAATTATTGTATATGTTACTTTCTGCTTACACGTTGTAAACGATTGAACCAACAAAAATTGTATTTACGTACGAATAGGTTAAACATTGGTAAAAGAGCAAATGCAAAAGAGCACCCAAGCTTTATAGTTACAAGAAACGTACGTTACTTTTACAATACAATTTTATTCGCGTAGAAACGAACTTATTTACAAAGTTCATTACGAATTGTCTACTTGTGCACAAATGGGAAACGACCAAGGGGTCTGATGCCCATGCGCCCAGGGAAAAATATATGAAAAATTGCTGCTTAGGCTTAAGTGTTATAAACAGTTGAATGAACAAGCAGAAATTATATCACTTGGCAAGTTTTTTCAGTTCGTTTCTTTTTATCTTACGTTGTAAAAGTTTCATTAGCTCATTTCACAATCTGGGTTCAATATGCCATGTTCATCCAGTAGCAGTTGAAAACTCAGAAGGAGTAAGAACACATATGACATTGTCATACGGCATCCAAACAATATCTGCTTTAGATTTTTGAAATGATGTTGATGGTCCCACTAGATAGAAGAAGTAGATATTGCATTCTTCCTCTGATTGCTGCAGCTCAATAACTCGTGTAAGCCACATGTGTGAGAATCACAAGTGCATGCAGTGTAATCCCTTTCTTTAAGTTCTAGAGAAGATCTGCTGAAACTTTGGTGGTTATTTCTTCAGAACCTTTTGAATTGGATATGATAAAACATTTTATTCGCTTGCAGTCTATAGGTACAAATAGATGTTTGGATGCTGTATGACAGTTCGTGTTTTTACTCCTTGTGAGTTATCAATTGCTACAGGACAAACGTGGAATCTTGAACCTAGATGGTGTAGTGAGCTTACAGAACTTTTATAACGTAAGATAAAAAGAAACGAGCTGAAAAAACTTGCTAAGTGATATAATTTTTGTTTGTTCAACTGTTTACAACATATAGGCCTAAGCAGCAAGTAACATGCATTTCTTGTAACTATAATGATAATTTTTTGTATGTACACGCACATATAATTTCTGTTTGTTCAATTGTTTACAACATGTAAGCAGCAAATAGTTTAGCTGATTTTCAACTATAATCCCACTGCATATCTCTTACATTACAGGCTTTTTCTGATATATATATATTTTTCTTCATTCATAGTTTCTTCCATATGTTTTTCCATTTCTACGTATGTATAGTTCATTAGCTAAAAATGTTAAAAATTACTGTCCACGCAAATGGAAATATACTGGTTTTATTCACCACTTTGAACTAAAATATTGTTGTTACTATGCAAAACAAAGTGACCAAACTTTATTATGTTGTTGCTACCTAGTAGAAGCCTCAGTACTATTAATTTCAGATTTTTACTGTGAACCCCACTGGAGATACAGCTTCTGAAAAATCGGAAATTTTGGAAAATTCCCATTTTCAACAGGGAAAAACCGTTGAAAGGGTTTAAAACACTCTAGTTTTCTTCCCTCAGGTAAAATCTGTTACTATAGTACTTGCAAAATAAATTCGGTTTGAGTGTATTCTCCCCTTCCCAGTGAAAAACAGGCTCGCAAATTTCAACGGTATATTTTGACTACCATTAAATTTGCAAAATTATATCAAATAACGAAACAAAGTTGAACCAAATTTATCAGCACTTTATTCAGAGCAAAAAGTTTAAATTTTTTAATTTTCTCAAATAGGAGGAAAGTTATACTATCTTCCGCACATGCTTGCCATCATAAAAATGTACATGTTTCAAGCACCATCTGGTGATCTCTCTGTCACACAGTAAAAAAAATTTGATTTTCTAAAATTCATTTTGAACTTTTTAAACATGTATAAAAACATGTGCAAAATATTAAAAATGGTGCAGCAACCAATTTAAAAAAAAAATTCGTTGAATTAGCATGGAATGACTATAAAGTGTAAGATGTCTTTTGTTCACCCTCCCCACTTCGCTATTTGCATTGTATTACAGCCCTCTTCCTTTTTTTTTCTGAGAAAATTTTCTTCCTGCTAGCGATTTTCCATTTTATGCAGGTTTTTCTCTTTGACAGGACCAAAAAGTGTTTGTCGTTTCCGCGTTAGACAGTTTCGGTTTTAGCTAATGTTAACTACCATGGATTTTTGAAAGGACCGCAAAAAAAATCCGTTTTGAACAAGTTTCTGCCTTGTGGAGATTCCATTAGACAGGTTTCACTGTACAGACAAATTAAGAGTAATAGAAAATGTAACATAAAAACAATTTACTTTTCATTCTTTTTTTAAAAAGTTGAAAATTTTCTAGTTTTGCTGCAACCAAAATTTCAAACCACCCAATTGTATTTTTTAATTTTGCATACTAATGTGCAAATTTCACCATTTATCACCCCGTTTTTTCCATAAAGCTACAAGAGTTCACCTAGCTGAATGACTAATTTTTCACGGAACATAAGGTTGTCACTTCAGGGAGGTTTTACTATACATAAAGTTGTATGAATTGGAATTTATAAGCTCCTGTCTTCATGGTTACAGTTTAAGATGATCAATATTTTGTGGAACAACTTAATTGCAGATTGTGGTGAATTACTGTTTTGAAACCACACTTCAAACTGGTGGATGTTTTTAACTGTAGATGACTTCTTAAAGTGTCATTATATTATATTTAAATTGATAAGATTTTTGAATTTCATTCTAACAGCCATATTTTATTCACTTATTTCTGTTGTAGTGTCCTTTCGTTCGACCACAAACTGCAGATAAGGAAAATAAAGATGACAAGGATAAAGAAAAATCTGCTCCTTTTGCGGAAGAAGCAAAGTATTTTACAGAGTGCCGTTTACTTCAAAGAGATGTTGAAGTTATCCTCGAAAGTGTGTCAAATCAAAATTTCTTAGGCACAATATTACACCCTGTAAGTTTTTAGTTTTTAAATTCTGCAACAGTAGTTCAGTGGCTACAGCAATAGTGTTCTATCAATTTCTGATCTTAATAAATTCCATTGTTAGACACTAACTCTTTAGAATGCCATACTATGAATAATTTTGCTGCAGTGCTAAAAAAATGACAGGATATGCATATCGAATCAAAGTTTTGAACCTCCACCCAACTTGTTTATTAATTTAATGATTTATTTTTGATAAACTAAGATTTTAAAAGAATTTTGAACCATTGTTTCATGCCCCCTTTTTCAAATTTGGGTGAATAAAACTACCCTTTGTTATTTACAGGAATTGGAAGTTTAAAAATCTTCAAAGGAAAACTACTTCGAGTTGTTCGTATTTAATATATTAAAGTAATTCAAAGTGTATGTATAGGCAAAGGTGCTGAGTTGCCTGTTGTAACAAACCTTCCTCTGACACTTCGAACAAACGCATCTAGGATTGATTGCTTCTGGAAATGCATTTTAAATGTTTGATTAATGCAGGATATTTATGTTACAAACTGCATAAAAAATAATTCTGATTAACTGATCCATTATAGTCCTGGGGTTGGTTTCCTATGCCTTAAGATGTAGGAATTCTTCGGGAAATTGAATGCTCAACTCTATAATTCGACTAAATTTTATCATACATTATATCTATTGTTTCATTTATTTCTCAACAGTTGTATTTTTCTTAAGTTCCCCCTCTCTTCCCATTTTCATTTGCTGTCTTTTCCCCCCGAGTTGTCTTTCCCACGTCATGATGGTTTTGGAGTTTGTAATTTTTTTTTCCTGGTTACATAATCATTGGCGACTACTACATTTTTACCAACAGTATAATGTGTTGTGCCCTTGGATTGTTGACTCATCTTCAGCTTAATTTTACAAGACTATTTCGAAGTAGAAATCTAAGTTTTTTAGGTTATTACACATTAACATGTAATTATTTAAAAAAAAATTACTTGCACCGTTTTGTATCTATTAAGATACGTAAAACTGGCTTCTACTTACATTTTCAGATATTTGCACAAGGCTTATAGCAGCAGGAAAATTAATCGTATTGTGTGAATAGCACAAGTGAAAAAAAAATAGCTGCTATATCTTTGTCTGAATAGGAAATTTGTCATTATACTTAAACCATTTATGGCCCTCAATCATTATATTGTGAATTAAATTTAAAAAAAAAAGAAAAATCAATCCAAATGATACCTTAAACTACTCAAGGGCAGCTGCCGTTGTAGTAAACATTCACTCTGAGCGTTTTTCATACTGTCTGCTAATGTTATAATGGTCCCACACAGCACTCATTCATATAGCATTTGATTTCCAAGAAACGTGTCCATGTTAGAAGTGGTCTGTAAGTGTAATTTGCTGTTTTGATTAAATGGGTCTATAAAATAGACATTAAAATCAGGGTTGGTAAGTTTCTGCCAAGACAGTTAAAACTGGCATGGTAGAAACTAGCTTCTGCTGCAAACATTGCAAAAACCCAGAAAAGAATTATTTTGTTTGTTAAAAACTTGTCAAAATACCCCAAATGGCAAAAGGGAGTGTATTTTAAAGTAAAATAGGTTTAGTTACAATATTTATAGTATTTATTCAAAGGTTACGTCGAAACAAATTCACTAGCATTTAAGTTCAGGCTGATCTTTTCAATGAAGTAATCTATAGCAAAAGATTAGTTTTGCTGCTATTTTCTAATTCAAACAATTTCTTAATTTATTATGAATAGACGAAAAGCTTAAGAAAAATATTCTTCCAAGCCCACCAGTATTGCAGACATTATCATCACCTTATAGACAAGAGTTACAAATCTTCATTTATAGTTGTTTCCTTTAAACTAGACCACCACGTGACCCATGCTGAGATATTTTCGAAGATTTTATTGGAGTAGTATATTTCAGAAAAAAGCCAATTCTGCACAAAAAGTTACGTAAAGCACAACATTTGGGTTAATGACAAGGAATTTCCTAGTATTGTCTTCCTGCTCCTGTGAGAATTTAGATCACATGTACTAAGCATATAAACTGGCATATGATGTTGAATTATTGCCTGATTGTCTATTTTTTACGCTTTTTGATTTATTTTTATGAGATTATCATCATCCATTAGTGTCAACAAAATTTGACAAGAATCTGCAATAGAAAAATCACCTTTTCAAATCTTATACAGGGCAACAGCAATAAGTTTTAAGAGCTGCAGGAAGTCTTTTTACGTCTTTATTAATCATCTGATTATTTATGACCTGAACAGCACCTTTATCATCCATATCAATTTCTGTCCTGCGGTGGCGCAGTGTGGTAACGCGTTCTCCTAGTGCGCGGCTAATCCGGGTTCGACTCCCAGCAGTGCAAAGAACGCTTACTCAGAGATCTCATAAAGATCGCACTGCTCACTGTAGTCCGGGGTTTGGTTCCCTAGGCCTTAAGAGGTTCGGATTCCTCGGAAAACTGTAGGTTCAGATTCCTCGAAAAACAGTAGATTCCAACGCAGCTTGACCACTGTAGTCCTTGAGCCGTAAAACCACAAACAATCCATATCATTTTCATGATCTGCAAGTAACATGGATGATTCTTTATGAACAATTCCAAGCAATCTACCTGACTTTTCCACCTTATATTGCTGGGTATTTGTGGCTTTACAGTATTTATGTATTCCTTTAGCCAAATACCTTGTTCGTACCAATTTTTGAAACACAGATACCACATGCTTCGCAACAGTGTGGTTGAAAAAAAAAACGTGAGCACAAAAAGAGTGTGGTTCATTAGCTGTAATACAGCTTGTCCAATTGGTCATAAACCACTAAGGCTTTTTCTTACTGCCAGTCTGTCAATGTTGTTGCTTTTTATTTTATAGCCAAAGGTCTAATGAGGTAGGGAAGATAAATAAGGCGAAATAGGCATAATAAGTTAAAAAATATGGCCTTCGAAAGATGGTTTTTGTAACATATCTTTGGTTTACTGAGTATTTTTTAATTATTAAAATCAAATTATAAATATAATTACTGAAATAAGTAATATAAAGTTTTATGATGTGTTAAATTATTGTAATAAAAGTATATAATATAATAATTTTATTAAAACCTAAAAGGTAAAATTACACTAACATTGGGAGTAAGACAATATAATCGTAAAAATATAGACAATACAAAAATAAGGTATAATACAATCAATTAAGGAAACGTTTTAAGTAACGTGACATAATTCTCCAAGACGGCAACAAAGCCCGACAAAGATTCATATGATACCGAAGCTTTTAGCAAATTGTTCCAAACCCTTCCTGACCTAAGGGCGAAGGAATGAAAACATACATTGCTTCTGGCAGGCAAAATCCTGACACATAGTGAATGGCTTCTGCTAAAGGTGTGGCCCACAATACGAATTCTCCGATGAAAGTCATTGTAGTGAATGAATCCATGGATAAGTTTATAAAAAAGACGAATATTAGTCAAAAGACGACGTCACTCCAAGGAATGCAGCCACAAGGAGGAAAGATGATTAATTATAAGACAAGCCACACAGACTACAAATATTCTGAGAAGATCGCCGTAAGGTAGATTCCATCAGCCTAATATCGCACACCTTATAAGGCTTCCAAACACGAGAGGCATATTTCAAAATTAGCATGACAAAAGTCTTAAAAGCAAATGACAAAATAAATCATCACATCTAGAAAAGATTCTAGTTAGTAAAAAGCCATGTTGGTTAGCCTTTGTAGCAACACGACTTCAGTGGGCTGTTGAAAAGTCCAAGTTCACAGTTATTGAAACGCCCAAATGTTCCTGTATGGAAACATTCCGTTAATCAACATCATCTACAGAATATGTGCAATGAGCATTGGCAAAACCAGTGTGCAATATACATGACTTTAATATCGAAATCTCAATGCGATTCATCCGACACCAGTATTCAAGACGGTCACAAGACTGCTGTAAATCGAAGGCTGACTCGGAGAGGATAGGTGAAAAAAACTTATGTCGTTGGCAAACATGAATAA
>QLNU02015360.1:175209428-175242104 GCA_006491805.2 Dysdera silvatica
CTTTCAAAATCTTGTGCTTTCAATGAACGACCGCGTATTTAATCTAATACGAAGTAATGGTGGCTACATTGATTATTAAAATTGTTCATTTCCTTATGCAAGTGCTAAAATTTATGTTTGTGCCTAAACTTTTGTGCCACATATTTTACTTATTTTAAGTTATATATTGCAGCAAGTTCGCTACTGATGTGATTTCTGTTCTCAAATTTTTAATTTGCATATTACATGTGTTCATACTTCGTAATATTAAAGTTCCTACTTCTTCAGTTTTAATAGTATTTTGTTATACTCAAATTTGTGTTGTGTCTAAACTTTTGGCCTGTATGAGGCGTACTATCGTATATGAAAAAAGATCAAAAGAAGAAACATCACACAAAAAGGATGCATCATTAGAAAACATCAAATCCAAGAAATTATTCCCTCTTGTAAGAAAATCAATCAATTGAAAAAGTCCACAGAATCCCAAGGCATCAACAAAGTCCAGCTGGACAGTGGATCCCATACAATCATCTCCAGTCCAACGACAAGTGCTTAGATTGAAGTCGCCCAAGAGCAAAACCAGGATAGCGATCTGGATCAAAGGTGCCGGATCACCAACAAGACCCCGCAAATAATCAGCACAGCACGACAATGACAGTGGAATATAAAGACAGATGATCTTCAGCGTAACCTGACTGTAACTCAAAATATCTACACCCACCCAGTTCGTAAGGATCAAGGTTGGGAGCAAGAGGGCATGGAATACTGGGGAGAAAATTTTTCACAAAAACGCAAACCCCACCTCAGTCTCCAGACTATTCCTCCTGTAAATGGTATAATAATCAGGACGTAGGAATGAGTCAGGGTACTGAGGAGTCGCCCAGGTTTTGGCTACACATAAGATATCAATGTCAAGAGATGTCATATAAATGTGAACATACGTCACTTCATTAACCAACTCTGAGCATTAAGAAAAACAAGACGTCTCACAAGGTGTCAACTATCACACTCGGAAACACCATCCCACCTCTCCAGTCCAACAGCCAACCTGGAAACCATGTCACCAGCCAGCCTCCTAGGACGACCGAAGAAATCAGAAATAAAAACACTGTTTGGCCACAATTCAGGGCTCTTCAAAGTATCATGATCATCCTCTTCATCCACAAGGATGAATGTAGTGTAACTGTGAGAATTTCTGGTCTGGAGCTTTACACAAAGTCGAAATGCTGGTCGCCAATCATATCACAAACCTCAGTAGATTCGACAGAGGGCTTGAATCGATTCACCATCAAATGCGTAATCCTTTTAGTTTTCACAACACGAACGTCAGTGACAACGCAAGTACCCAGTTCTGGTTTAGACCAAGATCCATTTCCATGATTTCATGGAGGACCGGATACATGAACTCCACCATCAACCACAGGTAAGGCAGTATGCATGACTCGAACATCACGTCTGACATCAGCATAACTAGAATTACCAGAAAGGCCCTCCAATGAGACAGTAGCCCGGGGTACCTCCAAATCCCCAGGAACATGCTCATCCGTCAAGGAAAATAAGGGAGAAATCCTCTTAAGAGTGACAAACTTAACCATTAATACAGATTGAACAGTGTCCAGTTTCACAGACAACTGATCCAATGTAGAGATGACATCTAGTTCGCCCCAAGGGCCCACCTCATCACGTACGGTAGAAGCTTAAGGACCCAAACTGTCATGAATTGTTCGAACAACTCGATAATCCGCTTCCGACAGTTCTGAAACATCAGCGCCTCCTGGTGATAGAAATGCTTTTTTTCCACGAACTTTTAAGAACAAATTGCCCATCGAATCAACTTGAGAAGTAAATTCACTGTAAAAACTAGCTGAAGAGGTTCTTCTAGGAGTAGCAGGTCGATCATTGTGGTGCATTTTATAGCAATAACGGCCAACACTCTCAGAATCGGATCAATTACAAAGGTCAGGCACCAAAAAAACTGTAAGGCCCAAGTAAACAAATCACGATCACTGAGTAAACAAGCAAAATGATGGTTCAGAAAATGCGATCACATGATCAAAGATACACTCATAATGACATGAATCCACCTCAGTTCTACAAATGGACCAAACGGTCCAATTCAGCGACTGTTCACGAACACACAACGTTAAAAAGGAAGTACACAACTGTTAAAAATCAATAACTCACCACAAGCACAGAGACAAAAGCACGCTACTGCTTCGCGTTCCATCTTGAACCTATGAGCCTATATATATCTTGATATATACGTTACAGTAAATGTAATAAACCGGTGATTGTTCATAATCACCACTAAACTTAGTATATGTGATAAATTATTGACTATTTGTCAAATTTACCGGTTAGGTTATAAAATCCCCAACTCATAATGGCGAATGTGATAAAAGTCCATAACTTTACCAAAATTCGTTCAGTTTGCGCAGCTGCATGGCTTTAAATATTAAATTAATATTATTAAAAATATATATATTTTTATTAAATATTAAATTAATATTAAATTAAAAATATTCATTCTTTGGAATTAAGACCTCATACTCAGAAAAATTGAATTTATTGCATTCCCCATACGAATTGGGGATTTTATAAACTAACCGGTAAATTTGATAAATATTCAATGATTTATCACATTTACAAAGTTCAGTGGTGATTATACATAATCACCGGATTAATCACATTTACCGTAACATATGAACTTATAATATATATACTTGCAATCTTTCATTTACCAAATGATACAATACTGTTCCAAGTACTTTTATTAGTTTCTACCAGTTAAAACAGGTTATAATCAATTTCTGCCACTGGCATGGCAAAAACTAGTTTCTGCCGGCAGAAAATCAACCCTGATTAAGATAAACATAATTTAGACCTCCATAATAACATTCTTCAATTTTTGAACCTGTTAGTTTGGGTTAAATTTCTAGTAGGCTTTGTTGTGTGATTCGGAAATCAATTAAAAAGTAATCTCAATGCACAGACAATTTATAAAGCTGTAAAATAAATGCAATTTTAATTTAAAAATGCAAAATTACTCACTGTGCTGTAGTTTTTGTGTTTTTATTATTTGCTAACATTTAACTTGCATGTTTCTTAGAATGGAAATATTGCGGAGCTACTCCTAAGTGAAGGATTTGCACAGTGTGTAGATTGGACACTGCAGTTTGTGTCTTCTGGACCAGGAAAGCTACGTGCTTCAGAGAAGTGAGTTTGCTTAATTGCTTTTGAAATACGCAGTAGAACCTGTCTATAATGACATGTTCGTCCAGTCTGTACAGATATAGTGTGTCATGTTTAATTCTGTTTATAACGATATTTTTTCTCAGTTCCTGGAGTGTCATTACAGATATGAATTTAATGCAATAGTTTGTGTTAAAATTTACGCTCTTATTAAGGGTGGATGGAAGAATTCAATTTCGATACTTTTAAACTGTGTCAATGGTTAAATTTTAATTATGTTTACCGGTATTGGTTTAAATTTCAGAAAATTTTAGTACAAAGAAAAATTGTTTGAAATACCATATTAAGCCCTTAGACTAATTTCAGGGCATCCACCAAGCAGTCGTTTAGCAGCCATTCAAGTATTATTATGTAAGCACCTTTGAGGGAGGGAGGGGGTGATTTGCCTTTTTTATGCTGACAATGGGGAGTGGTTGTCTGAACCATGCTTACGTAAGACACAGAAAATAATAAAATCAGTACATAGGAATTGACAACTACCCTAACATAACTACAGTATGCGAATGTACAATGCACTACGGGTAAATCGCACTGCTCATCATAGTCTGGGGTTTGGTTTCCTGGGCCTTAAGAAGTTTGGATTCTTCGGAAAACAGTACGTCCTGTCATAGCATGATCATTGTAGTCTTTAAGTCATGAAACCACAAATTAACTGTGGGTAAAAGATATAAAATACACGTAATCACAGTTAAATATTTAAGTATTTAAACAGGATGACTATAGAATTTGGAAAACAGGGAATTATCAAGGAATTTTATCAACCTGGAAAATTCAGAGAATTATGCTAAAATTGCTTCCAAATTAGGAAAAATTCAGCTCTTACGTTTCTTGTAATTGCTTCATGACATATCACAGTCACGCTGACTTTCCAAGTTCAAAATATCACTTTCACATGCGTTAGAGAAGTCCTCACCGCCGCCACTTCTTACTTTCATTGCCTTCTAAACGGCAAAAAATGCTAACTTTGGATTTACGTGTATGCTCAGCTATTTACAATTAAAGATTCTTTCTGGCTGTACCTGAAAAATATTAAACGATCTTAACCATGAGATAGCCGAAGACATAATCCTAGCAAGGTTTTTAAAAGTCTAGTTGATGGCACTGTGATTGTGTTTAGATGATTAAAACTTGTATCCAAGGGAGTTTTTCCAGTTTCTCTGATCATATGCAATCAAAACAATTTATACAATGAATTTTAAATTCAGAGATGATAGTCAATATCAGGCTGCTAGATTTGGTAACTTTTCGCCAAATCTAGAAATGTGTCTCCTGCAAAAATCATTGTGTTATGCTAATGGCAGTTTTAAACTTCCTTTTGGTGACTTCGAATTTTTCAGCAGTCTTATGACCTCTCGGTTCACCATATGACCAACAAGTAAATTTTTGGTCAGAGAGGTAAGTTGCTGGGTTAAATATTATATATAAAAGGGCCTTTTCTCCCAAACTTATTTGTGTCCAGATCAGGATTTTCAGCCTCAATCTTGCGACAAGCCCAAACTAATTACTAAAATTCTACAACACACGAAAAAATATATTTTTCGCCGCTCTGATAAGAACAAAATATAGATAAATAACAGTAAATAAAACGTGGTTGTGTCGGTTGCCTGTTTTTTTATTCAAAAATCTCAGAAAAACACCGTTAGTGCCTGTAACTGAATTGTTAGGTATTGTATATTTTAAAAATTCTCGTGACACACCTATTGAATATCGCTGGTTAAGATCATTAAAAATAATGTAAGTTTTTCTCTAAATGTCCTTTGCTCTTTCTTTTTACTGCATTTCCCTTAATTAAATATTATACGCCTCCCATTTTTTTCAGCAGTATATTTAGTTTTGAGAGTTCAAATATTGAGTTCCTGATAGTTACCCTTTCTTGCTATTAAAAAAAATCGGGACTTTCCAAGTGAAAAGTTACTATTGCCAATAAGGTGTTAAAATGTGTGTGTGTATCAGGCATGATTATGTTCCAGGATTTACATAAATTCCAGGAATTTCAACTTGCCTCTTCTTGGATTTGTTTTTCAAAATTTCAAAAATTTTGTTTTGTTTCCTATAGTTTTTTTGTATTCCTTTGGAAACCAGTATCTTTACCAGAAGTATTGCGTAACTTTCAAGGGCATTTTCTGGTATGTTCAGAGAATCTAGTTTGGACTTACAGTAACCCCTTATGTATGTATGTATGTATGTGTGTGTGTGTGTGTGTATATATATATATATATATAGGGTTTATATAATATGGCGGAAAAGAAGTTCACTACACGATTCCTTGTGAAAAAAGGATTAAAAAAAATATCCAGTGCATTTTATGCTTCAAATCAATATTTAATAAGTTATTTCAAATCATAGTTAAACCAATAACAAGGCAAAGCCAGCCCATTTAACATCGCTTTAATACAACGACACATGCGTTTGCGCATGTACGGCCCTTCTACGAAGAGAGATAAGAAGCTAAGATTTCACAGGTTTTTAAAAACTTGCTTAGGTCACGTGTTACTTGAAATTCAAGGGATGCTAAAAAACCCTGCCCAAATTTCCTTGTTTACATCATAATCTATAGCAAACACCATATTTGGAGATTTCTCGTGCAAAATCTCATATACTACAAATGGGAAGTTTCGTTTGAATTTTTTATGGCGCAAGAGAATCTGGGCTATACTGCGCCAATGGATGGGAAGTACACAATGGGAATGTGTGGTTTGCCACTAGGTTCAACCTTTTTCTTTATTGTGGGAAAAATACTATTTTTCTCTTATTTTGTAAGTAGTCACATCCCAGTCTGGCAGGCGTATTTGCTATCTGTGGTATAGTACAGTGAACTCCAGACATGCACCTTGGTCCCCTGAAATGCATAACCCGCCACTGCCAGCAACGAGCACATATTCCAATATTTTAAACAGAACATAGAGTACTTATGACACAACGTTTCTCACAGGAGGGTCTAACAGCAGGGCCTTAGCGCAAATCGCATATCATGTAACTTCAAAACTAGTTCATAATTTAATTAATTGATGATTTATGAAAACCTGAGTAAATCGGCCCTGATTAATCTTCAAGACAATCTGTTGGTACTACAGGGATAGAAAATTTCTATTCATGGAATCTATATTTCTGTAGATCCAAAATTAACTGAGCAGTAATGAATTCGGCTTCGTGCGTCTCTCTTCGATGAATGAGGAGCGTCAGATTTCACCTTTCCTTTGTCTTGTGTCTTTGTGATTCTTACTGCGTAGTTTCTTTTGAGTTTTTGTTTATGTAAAAACACATGTGTGCCTTACATGCAGTGGCAGTTCTAGGCTAGGACCATAGAGGCCATGCCCCCCCCCCAAATGTAACTGGTTTTTATTATCCTGCCTATGTACACAAGCCCCACTGTGTCATCCGTGCACCTAGACAGAAATTTGTGCCCCCAACATTTTTTTGTCTAGAATCACCACTGCGTACGTGGGATGAAGTTGAATTTTGAATGTTTCTAAAGTACTCCAAAGGGAATTTCCTCGTTTCAGTTTTGGTTTGAAGTTCACAGTACATTAAAAGAGTGCACCATTTCCTACCTTCATTTTCCTAGTAGCTGTTGCACCTGTTTCATCTGTCCATTGAATACAATTGTGGATTCTTGATTGTTTCATTTTTGTTGGATTTTATATCTTGTGTGACATACTAAACACGAAATTTTATTTTATACTTCTGGCAAATACTAACCCCAAAAAAAATTTTTCTTTTTGCTGAACCTATGCAAAATCCAGTTTTGAGTTATCAGATAGCAAAAAATCAATTAAAAAAAATAATCTAAAGCAGAAATCTAGTGAATATGTTTAAAAAAAAAAGTTAAAGAAAATGTCCTTCATAAATATTGTTCATATTATAGTGTGATTTTTAAAAACTTTGCCAATGTTTTCAATTATTATTAATTAGTAATCAGCTGATGAAATATATATTTAAAAAAATAGCAGCCATAGTATGAAATTGAATAATCGGTAAAAAATAGGCATCGTCTATCAGCCAAATTTTGCCATCAGTCGATCTCTACGTATAATAATGCATATAGCCTAAGGCAGGGGTCTTCAACCCGCGAGCCACATTCGGCCTGCCTGCTCATAAAAAAAATACAAATTGTTTCACACAAAAATAACATCCTTGCTCCCTCTGAGTCTGAAATCTATGAATTTTATTCTGTTATCGTTTTCATATTTCTTAATAAATACCTTAAAATACTAAAGTAATATGCAGGTTTCCTCTCAATCGTGCTTTTCTTTAGTTTTCTAGCACATAGGCATCAGGTGTAGTTTTATCGATTTGCAGTGCAACAGTGATTTAAAAAAAATTCATCTTAGGACTCATCAAATTCTATTCTAAATATGTTGCTAAGAACATTTCGGAACCATCTGACGGCGTGCTCTGATAATGGTACTATTCTGGAGCACTTATATCTGCGCATTGGCTGATGTAAAAAAAAAGTTCACTAGGATGGGAGGGTGGGGTGGGGCTGCAGGCTTACAATGAAGGGTTGCAGAGCTAGAACTCCATAGGTTCATATGTATATATGAAACATTTTGTTGCGGTGGGAATTACAACCCCCATCAACCCCCTACGTACGCCAAGACATCTGTAAACAACTGTTTTCAAAAATGAAGTTGATAAAATGAAAAGTTAAGACCAGAATAACTGACGTCCACCTTGGAAACACTCCTAGGGTGCAATATTAAAAATAAGACCTGATATTGACAGGATTGTTAAAAATAAGCAGTGCCAAAAATCTCGCTAAAAGGTTTGATTTCGCTTTCCATATCAATAACTAAAAGTATTGTAAATGTTTTTTGCTTCCATACATATTTTACATTGTAATACAGGGTGGTTCTTAAATATATGTCACAACTTCTAGAGCAGATAGGTGGCACCATGAAGAGTCTGAAAGTGGAAGAATTTTTAGGGTCTGACAGATCTTTGGGGAGATATGGGCCATCAAAAATTTATGACGTTATTTCCGGGAATGCCAGTGCACGCACTTACAGGGCTATATTGCAAAAGTTGATAAGTACATTTTGTTACTGGGTATCGGAGAACTCCCCATGCCAAGTTTCATCTATGTACAAAGCGCCGGTAGACAAGAAATGAATAAAAAGTAAAACTTTCATTATGGTGTATTAATTTCTTAACTCACTGTACGTCTGCCATAAAATTTAGTCACTATTAATACTTGACGAGTACCTATCTAAAAATGGTATTTGACTTCACGAATCATGAGGCCATGGTAGGAAAATTTACCTTTTTTTTTTTTGTATAAGTGTTGACGTTACAGAAATAAAATTACATTGCAGAGAAATGTTTCTGAAATAACTGTTTGAAGCTCTTTAACCACAGAAATTAGTATGTGGTAATTCTAAAATAAAGTATCGCGTTCGAATGTCAGCGCACTTACAGGACCACATTTCATTTTGTAGGTAAATGTAGCATTCAGGTGATACAGCAAGCTCGTAACTACAGCAAGTAAAACTAGCTTTTCCCAGCTGTAATTCATCATTCACTGCACAATTCCCATAAGTTATGTATCATTTTATAATTGTCGAATACACAGACATGCATCTTGCGTATGGAGCTGCAGACGGCTTCAGCACTGTAGCTCAAAGACTACAGCGATCGATACCCTGATAGACAGAAATTAATACATCATGATTCAATTTTTACTTTTTATTCGTTTCCTGTCTACCGGAGCTGTGTACGTTAACGAAACTTGACATGGGGAGTTCTCTGATACCCTCTGACAAAATGCACTCAACTTTCGCAATGTAGCCCTTAAGTGCTTGAAATGGCAGAAAGTCCGTAAGTGGGGGCGTTACAGAGCTACAACTCACATATTCCTATATTAAATATACAAAATTTCATTGCAATGGGGGTTACAACACCCCCCTGCATTCACCAATGGATTCCCTTGTATATAATCTCCCTTGCGGTAGGTTTATCCATGAATTGATAAAGTCGATATGAGTGACTTTTCGTTCCGGTTAATAATGAACGCTTTTATTTAAGAAGTGGGTGGCACTGGCATACGCAAGAGGGGTCGATTATGATTGTAACCCCATTGCGATGAAATTGTGTATAGTATACATGTAAATACAATGGAGTTGTAGCTCTGTAACCCCCCATTGTAAGCCTGTAACCCTCTCCTTATGAACTTTCTGGGTATGCTATGGTGGGTGGGTGGTGTGCAAAATGGTGGTCATAGGCAGAAAGTTCATAAGGGAGGTGTTATAGGCTTAATGAGAGGGGTTACAGAGCTGTAACTCATATATTCCTATGTTAAATATACAAAATTTCATTGCAATGGGGGGTTACAACCCCCAAAACCGCCCCCTGGCTACGCCTATGCGGACAAGGGCATTCTATATCTGTAAAATGTCTTTTATTCGTCATCCCCCACTTTGCTATTTGCATTGTATTACAACCCTCTTTCCTTTTTCTGCTGAGAAAATTTCCTTCCTGCCAGCGATTTTCCGCTTTATGCAGGTTTTTCTCTTTGCGGGGACTAAATAGTTCTGTTTCCATGGCAGTTTTTATTGTATATATATATTTAGTCTCAGAAAATATTTTTGGGTAGGCGTCCAAAACTAATATAGGGACTTAAGGAAAAACTATCAACAAAGGCTGATCTGGGGGGTGAGGGGCACCCCCTGAGCCACCTTCGGTCAGTCGTAATATTGTTGATACAGTAGTGCGGCCCGCGGGCCTATGGGAATAAGAAAAATTGGCCCTTGGACTGAAAAAGGTTGAAGACTCCTGGCCTAAGGTAATCATAAATGTTACCCCTTCCAAATTCTCGGCGATATTTTTTTGTCGCATTTGAAGGTGACGGAGCGACAGAATTTTATTTGTTTCTGATAATAGGTCAGGAGGGGCATGGACGCAACTAGACTCGGAAGTCTGGGGGCGGGCTAAACTCTATACCTCAATGCTTAGCAGAAATTTTCTAGGGGGGTTAGCCTCCTTAGTTACGCCAATAGAGGGGGGGATGTCAAAAATCGTTATGCCCAGGGTGTTTCGTAACCTAAATCTGGCACTGTAAAGTTACCAGATTCAGAAAAAAGATTGGTATTCCGTTGGCTTCCTTTTCTAATACTTGGTGATAAAGAAACCTTCACTGGGTTGCTATACTTTAGGATTTCAATGATGTATTTGGACATGCAGCTAAATTGTTAGGTACTCATTGCACATGTGCTGCTTGAAGTTAATGAATATGACTCACTTATGCTCAGCCGTGCCTCTCCAAGAATTTCTTTGGTTTGCTTTTCTCACGATGGGCGTATCTGGGGCGTGATTCATTCATCTTTAGCCTTAATTATCTTATTAAATATTGATTTTAAGCAAAAATTACACTGGACATTTTTTATTCCTTTTTTCACAAGGAATCGTGTAGTGAACTTTTTCCGCCATTTTGTATACACCCTGTGTACATGTATATATATATAATCAATAGCACTTTAATTTTTGAATTTGAATTCTTAATACATCTAAACGGCAACCAAAAGAAAAAAATCAGGGAAATTTTAAGCAAAGCTTCTGGAAATTAGGGAAATGTTAAAGAATTTTTTTTCCCAGATCCTGTAGCCACCATGTTAAAGAAGTGGCTGGCTGTCAACTGTTTTTCACTCATGGGAAACCTTCTAGACACCTTGCGGGCCCCCTCTGATAGTTTTAAATAATGATTGTAGTATTTTTATTAAATCCATTTCTTATTTATCCACTATCTGCTTACAACAAAAGAAATGTTGACATGCGATAAAGCTTGACAATACTTTATAATAAATTGTCCTTTATAGTTTACTATGTATAATTTAGTTTAATATATATATATATAGTTTATTAATATATGCCTAAGATATAGTTTATAATAGTAACCAAAAATTTAGAGAACCAAAATCTTACGTACGCCTGAAGGGGGTTGGTCAGGCATTTGCTTATGTTTTCTTACAGGGGGGAGGGGGAGTGTAAAACGGCCAGAAATGTGCTTACCTAATGCTTGAATGGCCCCTTAGCTGTACAACCTAAATCATACGAAACTTCTTAATTTTTTTTAATAGGATATTTATTTTCTTTTTATTCAAGTTAATACATATCAAGCAAACTATATTTAATTTTCATAACTATATAGGATTATTTTTTTAAAAGACGTTGGTTGGACTTGAAGTACATGATGTATCCACATATATTTTCAAAACTGCATTGTTATTGTAATAATGAAAATAACAAATTTGAGTAAAGTTGATTGTAGGTCATCAACTTTAACAACTTGGTTTTATAAGTTAACAATGACAGTATTGTAGATTTGCAACATAATATATAATTTTGTTCTAATTTGTTGTAATTAGATGTGCTAAAGAAAAACGGCTTAGGCTGTGGAAAGATTATGCTCCTATTAGACCAGTTATTGATGCCAAAGAACGTGAATATCAAGCTAAAGTTATTGAGATCGTTAATGCGGATTCACTGGTATTAAAGTTAGCTGATGGGAGTAGCAAAAAGATATTTTTAGCAAGCATACGGCCACCTAAGTAATATATTTTATCAGTATTTTTTTTTATTGCTAAAAACGTGGATCTTTTTAATTTTTTCATAAACTTAATGTCTTGATGGTTCATGTTAAAATAATCCGGAAAAGTGATTATTTTAACATGAGTCAATGTTTTAAATATCCATTATAGTACATATCCTATGCATCAGTGGTCGCCAACTAGTGGTCCACAGAAAAATCTGGACATTATTTGCATTTTTAATATTTTATTAATAATAAAACAAAAATAATATTCTAAGAAATTCTCATATTCTGAATGACAATTTCCACCTTTATATTGCACTAAATTCACGAAATGTGGTCTGCGGGATTTAAAATTATGAATTTACGGATTCGTAAGGTCTAAAAGGTTGGCGACCGCTGCTATACATCATCTTTTCTTTTTATTTATTGTAAATCCAGCGTCGAATAATGACATTCATTATTTTTAAATTACGAAGCATAATAAAAAATGTAAGTAGGCAAATGCTTAAACCTATTTTAACAAAAAACATTTAATTTGTAAAGTTATTTTTCGTCTTTATCTTTGTTGCAATTTTAGTTATGTTATTTCTATATCATTTGAATTTTTGGTTTTTAATTTAATATATCTTTCTTCGTCGAAGGGGGTGCAAATAACGTGAGCCGATGGCATTTATAATCGAAGTAAATGCTGTGTGTGTTAGAATATTTGCATGCATACAAAAATTATCATACATTTTCCCCAATGCCAAGTGGTGATAAAAGCTTATTTATGGTAACCTGTATCATATTTTTATTAATCTTTTAAGAGTTCATATGGAAATTCGGTTGCTGATTTTTACGTGATGGGGTTATTAGTGTGTGTACCTACGACTGTATTTTTTTTTCTTCAAAATTGGCATCTGTCAGTCAAAAGACTTCCCTTGTCATCCCAGAACTTTGGCTGTGGTGACCAAAGAAAGTCCCACATGGTCTAGTGGTTAGGATACCCGGGAGATCAGGGTTCAATTCTCGGCAGGGGAAAGTTTTTGTTCTCACCTAGTTCGGCGCATAATGACCCTTGCGCCATAAATACACAACCAACCAATGGATTTTCAGCTCCTATTACGTCATTAGTGACAATCTTATTTTTATTCGTGAACAACCCCCTGCAATGTTTCGTGATCTGGTGACAATCTGTGTCTATAAGCATAACATGAAAAATCTTTACTCACTTGCTTATTCCGTAGAAGGAGTGAATTTGAGAACGACTGAACAGGAGGACTGAGCTTTATTTAGAGGAATGGCAGCGACCCACTCCCACCCTGAGAAATTCAAGTTTCCCAAAATATCACATTTTTTGGGCACTTACATGCAATCCATTCTAAAATTTACTTTTATACTTCCATGCCTGGAAGGGTAGTCGTATCTGAGTCTGGGGGGATTTTTGAAAGATAGTTGGAATTTTTAGGAATGAGCCTTGAAATATACTTGAATTTTTGCTAACAATTCTGCTGGACACCCTGCTAATTTTATTTATTTCGAGATTGCCACCTCTGATGGACGGCCACCTTTGCAGAGTCCCACTTGTGACTGTTATTCAGAGGTTTTACTATATAATATAAAATGTCATGCATTTTTTTTTTATACAATTTTTAGGCTTCCAGAAGACCTACAGAAACAAGAATTGCAAAAGACTAATTTGCGATCAAGACCTTTGTATGATATTCCACATATGTTTGAAGCTAGGGAATTCCTTCGCAAAAAGTTGATTGGCAAAAAAGTTAATGTGAGTGTCGATTATGTGCAGCCTGCTAGAGACAGTTTTCCTGAGAAAGTGTGTTGCACTATTACAGTTGGTGGAATGTATGTATTGCAATGTTTTTGCTCCATTTTATGTATATAAATTATGATTTTTGTTAATTGTATATTAGTGAAGACATTTCTGAATCTGCAGCCATATATAAAAGCACATGCTTCAATACAGTTATCACTTTCTTATTAAATAGGTAAGTAAAAATGCATTAACAAAAATTCATGAAGTTCTAGTTCTTTTTTTCTCTCAGTTAAGGGTTTCATAGTTTGTGGTACTATAAAACATCCATATTTTTATTTTATTTGTTTTTAAATTGCGGTTAATTGCTAGGATTATACATTATTTTAAATTAGACCATACAGCAGTAGTACCAGATTGCCTTGCTTCGACTGTGTATAAACAGTAGGAACTTTGAAGTAGCCAAAACAAGATTTTTTCTTACGGGCCCTTCAGTGGTGTAGTCATAACACGTTCGCCTGGTATGCATTTATTCTGGGTTTGAATTCCAACTGTGGAAAAAACAATAGAATTCTTACCAACAAACTGCTCATTCCAGGGGTTGATTTTCCCTAGTCCTTAAGAGGTTTGGATTTCTTGAAAAGTTTTAGTTTAGCCCCGACGTAGCATGACCCTTGCACTGTGAAATTCACACAATGAAAACATTTTTTACAGTAATTTTTGTTTGATCATAATTTGTTAAATACATAGGGTGGAGGGTCTCTGATTGCTTTATGCATTGTCATTACTACTGACAGACAACATTAAGGCACTTTTAATCAATTGCTTTAACCATTTTAAGGTTTATGAGTAAAAATGACACACGCATACTTGGACTCAAGATAGAGCTTTTAAAGTATAGGAGAAAAAATACTGCCTTACCTAGAGTTGTACTGGCACTCCTCCATTGGATCCGTAGTGCCTTAACCGCTAGGCCACTGAATCACAGGACTGACGCTCCTTTTCTCCGTAAATAAAGTAGTAAGGTATCAGATTTATATTCATATGATATATTAAGATATTTTTGGCGATTTCTACCTATAAAAAAATCCCTCATGAAAACTAGCAGAAACATGCCCCGGTGATGTTTTGTCAAAGTCCTGTACGAATCGAGTCTAGGCCTGATGACTTGTACTCATAGAGTTGAACCTAGTAGACAACTTCTGAGCCTGACTGAGCCTACTGGGTGAATTTCGGGTCTCAAACTTGACCTAGCCTACTGAGTGAGTGTCGAGTTTAGAACTTGACCAGGCCTACTGGGCGAGTTTCTGGTCTAGAATTTGACCAAGCCTAATAGATGTCTTTCGAGTCTGTGTAGACCTGTCTGGTTTTGAAGAAGCTTGCACAGACTCCACTTTATCCTAATTGATGACTTTTGAGCTTGCATGGGCCTGCTACAGGCTGGAGTCCTGACAGCTGGTCAGTGAAAACTGGGAGAAGTCGAATTTGGAGAAAATTCTGGGGGACCTGAAGTTTATATGGCATTTTTGACGAAGTACTTTAAGCATTGTGCTCTGCTTTCAAATCTCAATCCATCCCGAAAGAAAGAGGGATTAAAGTTGTAACTTTCGGGCATTCGTGCCCTCCCCTCCCCAAAACTTCTAAATGCATGTATTATCAAAAAAAAAACAAAAACACAAAAGCTATATTTTTCAAAATTTCAACCAAAACCCCTCTGGAAATATTTTCCTGGATACAGTGCCCCCCACTGTATCCAGGTATAGTATCCCACTGTATGGGGGGGGTGTCATTTGATCTTGTAAGTTACAAGATCAAATGAATCCACCCAACATACCACCTTGTGCATGGCCTTGATTACTTGTATGGAGGATTATTAGTTTTTAATATTACCAATTCCATACATGTGCATGTATTACGACTTTTTAGCATTTGCTTTACTTAATTGAGGGTGGTCGGGTAGGGCCTAGACGATGACTTTCGAATTTCAAGCCTATTTGACCACTTTCGGGTCTCGAGCTTGGTCGAGCTCGATCCTGCACACTGAACAAGTTTCGGGTTTCAAGCCAGATAGAGCTCGATCAATCCTATTGGGTGACTTTGGGTGTTGAGTCGAGTGTGAAAAAGCAAGTCTATGTACAAGTCTCTGCTTTGTGTGTTGACCATTATTTGGCAATTGTGTTATCCCTGAGAAGGGTAATAAAACCTATTTTAAGGTCTGTTTCATGAAAATATTTTCCTTTAATTATATAAGTCATAAATTAATTTGTATAATACAATCAACAGTACCAGAACCGTACAGCAGTAATTAAACATTTCCATAATGAATGCAACCTAGAAAACCTGAAATTGTGTCTAAATGTCAGGGAAAACCTTTAGCAATTCAATATAGAAGTAAATATTCCACTTGTGGGAAACCATTTTCCTTGTAACTGAAGGGCAGTTGAAACAGGGTTTAAGCTATGGTCGTTTTTTTGCAAAATGTGTCAAATTAATCTAAAATGCGAGAAAGAAAATTGTGTCCATCACAAAATAGCAACAGTTGTTTAATATCCTGTCAATAAACTTTTATTTAGTAACTTCATTTTATATTTTGTTATTTTTAAACCATAAAGTATATTGATTACCGTAACCCTTAGAATAATTCAAAGCATGGTTGATGTAAGTAATTTTATTGATACGATTTTTCGAGCAACGAAAGCAACTAATATTTTTTTAGCATTTTGCTACAACTTTTTTCCCATTTTAGCATTTTTGCGACAGCGTTCTTTTAGTCAGCTTAAACCCTGAGTTGAAAATTACTTGTGATTGGTCAGGGAACCTTGCTGGCAAAGTTTAGGAAAAACTTAGAGAAGCCAGTGAATTTTTTTCTCCAATAGGAGTGAGAATCCTGATAAATGAGATAACTAGCATATCCTTATCTTACAAATTTGTTAAACACTCCTATATATATATATATCATCATATTCAACCATTATCTATCCACTGCTGGATGAAGGTCTCTCCAAATGCTTTCCACACAAGTCTATCCTGAGCAATTCGCTTCCACGTCACCCCAACCTGTTTTCTTATTTCATCCACCCATCTAGTTTGAGGACGTTTTCTAGGTCTTCGGTGGTCTCTTGGAATCCAGTTCAGAATTTCTGTTGTCCATCGTTGATCAGTTCTTCTTGCAATATGCCCAGCCCATCGCCATTTCAGCCCTTTTACTTTAACAATGATGTCCTCTACTCTAGTTTGCTCTCTCACCCAAGTGTTTCTTTTTCGATCTCTCCTAGTTATTCCAAGCATGCACCTCTCCATGCTCCTTTGCGTTGTCTGTAACTTTCGTATTGCTCCAACTGTTAGACTCCATGTCTCTGATCCATAAGAGAGGACTGGCAATACACACTGGTTGAAGACCTTTCTTTTTAGACACAAAGGCAATTTCCCCTTCAGGATAAAACTGTTTCTTCCAAATGCACTCCAGCCAAGTTTAATACGTCTGTTGAGTTCTTTCATAATGTTGCCATCCATTGAAATCAGCTGGCCAAGGTAAATATATGAATCAGCAATTTCTAGCTCAATGTTGTCAACTTGTATTTTTGTTTCCTCTACGAAATTATTGAACATGATCTTAGTTTTTTGTAGGTTCATCTTGAGTCCAACTTCTTTACTTCTAGTTGAGAGCTCCTGTACCATGTCTTGGAGTTCTGATGGGTTCGTTGAAAAAATAACAATGTCATCAGCAAACCGCAAATGATTTAAATATTCACCATTTATTTTTATTCCCTTGTTATTCCAATTTATCTGCTGAAAAATCATCTGTAAAGCTGAAGTAAAAAGTTTTGGAGAAATGGTATCTCCCTGCCTCACACCTTTGCCAAGTTTGATAGTTTTGGTATCTTTATGTAACCGAAATTTTGCACTTGCATTTTTATACACACGTTTCACCATGTCAATGTACACTTCCTCGATGTCTGTTGATCTTAAAGAGTTGATGACTGCTGATGTTTTAATAGAGTCAAAGGCCTTCTCATAGTCAATAAATGCCACACACAATGGAAGTTCATATTCATGTGTTCTTTCAATTAATTCTCTTAATACTTGAATATGGTCCACTGTACTGAATCCACTTCGAAATCCAGCTTGTTCTCTTGGTTGAGCTGCATCTAATTTTTTCTGCAGGCGATGTGTTAGCACTTTTGTGAAGATTTTATAAATAGCAGGTAACAAGCTAATTGGTCGGTAATTTTTCAAATCCTCTTTATCACCTTTTTTATGCAAAAGAATTACTGTTGCAGAATCCCATTGGTTTGGTATGTTACCGCTGTTAACACATTTGGTAAAGAATTTTGCAAGTATGTCTTCTACATATTCACCAGCTGTATATATATATATGCTGCCATAATTTTAATCTCAGTAAATCATGCTTGCTAAATCTTAACACTTTCTATGCTTCCTCATAAAAAAAAAAAAAAAAGAATTTGGAATGTGCACAGATGACTGAAGTTTTTTCTTAACTGAAAACTTGGACTTTTTATTAAATATTAACATACCTTCAGTGGGTGTTTGCTTACCAAACCCTCGCCATATAGCGGGCAATTCACATGCAAAATGACTTCTGCATAAAATAACTTTAACTTTTGAACTATGAGTTATTTTCTAACAAAACTTGCTTTTTTTGATAAAATTTGATTTTTAATTTAATAAAATCATTTTTAATAAAATTTTAATAAAACTTTCCTGTGCAAATTACGTTGAAATGCCAATGCACCTTTTCGTAGAAAACAAATTTTCTCCTCTCTTGCTCTTTAATAGCAATATACTCAAAATGAGTTCAGACGTTTCCCACTTAAGATGTGTTATGGAGGGGAGAGTCTTAAGATCAAGATCCAAAAGTTGTTTGATTTTTTTTTTAATGTGAGGTTAAACTATGTGATAAGCTATACTTTTAGTACAAAAATATTGATTTCTCATCATTTACTTTACTGTAACTTACTTTGCTTAAAATTTTTCAAGGGATACTGCTGCATAGTTATTTATGGTCAATCTTGGATTCCTTGTATATTTATCAATATTTTTGATAATTTGCAGCAAGTTTGCCTTGAAAAAACTTTTCACTGCAATTCGGAGGTTGATTCCCTAAACTTGAAGAGGTTCAGATTTCTCAGGAAATTGTAGATCCTGGTGCAGCATAACCTTTGTTTTGTTGCACTGTAAAACAAAAGTTTCTGATGTCAGTTACAATTTCATGCCAATTTTCAATTAAAAAAACTTGTTCTATTTTCCAGTTATGTATACACACACACACACACACACACGGTGCTCTCTAAAGTCTGGTGTTTCGTAAATAACTTTTGAACGAAGGCTCGTAGAGCTGTAAAAGTTAGGTGCGAGTATAGTGAAGTGCCCATGGCCGATGAAATGAGATCGACGGCAGCGTCATCTGTGGCGAAATTGGGAAGTTATTGCACCTAATTCTGGAACTAAGGGAGATATAGAAAAATTTTCAATTATAAAGTTGTTAAGCACTAACTAATTTGTAAGAAACACTTTTTGTTTCACCACCTTAATAGGGCAAAATTCGTGATTTAGGTGATTTTTAAAGTGTCCGCCCAGCACACCATTGTTGGTCAAAGTACCGATTTCTCAATTAGTAATTTCGCCTAATGTTTCATCTTTACAACGCTTACGAAGAAACAGATATGACTTACACTGGATTTAAACTAGCACCCAGTTGCAAGGCTAATGCCTTAACCAACTAAGCCATTGGTATTCCTAAGGCAGAATGGGGTTTTCGTCACTACCGCATCATACCAAATAATCATAATAACACAAAATAGTAACATTTCTACAAGAGCATTAGTAACAACCATTCTTTCCACCATACTGTACATAGTACGTAACGTGCCATCTGCACTTATATAATGAATGAAGTTTTACAGAATTACAAGAATGAATGATCAAAGTTAACATGAATTTTTAAAATTGAAGTTAATAATTGACGTTAAATCGGAATTTTGACCAACAATGGCGTTGCTGGACGGATACCTTTAAAACCTCTTAAATCGCGAATTTTGCCATATTAAGGTGGTTAAAACAAAATTGTTTCTTACTAATTAGTTGGTGCTTAACGATTTCGTAATTTAAAAATTTTATCTCCTTTAGTTCTAGAATTAGTGCAATAACTTCCCGATATCGCCACAAAGGGCACTTCACTATACACACACCTAACATTTACAGTTTTACAAGCTTTTGTTCAAAGGTTATTTGCAAAAACCAGACTTCAGAGAGCATTCTGTATATATATATACACTGCTCAACATCGAAATTGCAACACCAAGACAGAGAGGTCGCATAAATTTGAAATTCTCAGGATTGATAGACATATTGATCATGTGCAAATGATTAAAAATTGGAAACAAAACATTCAAATCATTTCGATTTATTCAGAAGGGAATGTGACCACTATGAGCTAAAATACGTGCACATTCAAACTTTGGTATGCTATCAATAGGGATATTAATCATTGTCTGAGGAATGTTCTGCCATGCAGCAAGCACTTTGGCCACGTAAATCAAGATTAGTAGCTGACACCACCTTTTGCAATTGTCAACTAATAATGTTCCAATGTGATCGATAGGATGTTCAAATCAGTAGATGTAGCAGGCCATGGTGGAATGTCAATTCCACATAGGCAGTTCACAGCACAAGCAACATGTGGTCTAGCATTGTCGTGTTGAAAAGCGGCTCCTGGGACATGTTATAGGAATGGTTGTACCACTGGCTCCACGACCCAATCAACATAACGTTGAGCTGTCAGCGTCTTAGGCAGGAAGACTAAAAAGGTCCCTCTACTTTATGTAATGCCTCCCCACACCATTATTCCAGGAGTAGGGCTGGTTTGGCATTCTCTCTTGAAGGCTTGTTGATGACATTGGCTAGGTGGTCTCCAGACCAATCTCCGACCATCACTGCGTCTTCGACAGAAACAATATTCATCACTGAAGAGAATAGTTCTCCATTCTAACCTCCATTGCCTCCTGGATGTACGCCATGATAGTCTTTGAGAGTGGTGGTCTGGGGTCGATAGAACACCTGTTGCTGGACATCTGGCTCGTAGCCCAATATCGTGCAATTGCCTTCTGATGGTTTGTGTAGATGCTGCTGAACCTCCTGAGCTTTGTATGTGGCACTAAAGGTCACTTGCTTTAGAGTAGGGATCATTATGCGTTGTTCCCAATGATCAGACTGGGCAGATGTTCGTCTCTTGTCACCTCTTGCTGTCATTCGAGTTCATCGTTGTTCTCGTAGCCATAGGGATACGTGTAGTGATCAGCTGGAGTGATTAACTGTTGTCTCTGATTTCGAGAATTCTGTGTTTGCGATAGGTTATATAACTGGCATGTTGTCGAACACAAGGTATCGCTCATTGAAACTACAAGACTTAATCTGATTTCTAAATCTCTCTTGTGGCAGAAAAAAAAATTGCAATCAAACAGGCTTTTATACCATTTAAGCTCTTCATCCCCCCCCATTGGAGCTAGGCACTTGAAAATTCAATCATTTGCGTATCTTAGCTACAACTCCATTAATTTTCATAACCTTATGACGTTTACTTCTTGATGTTGCAATTTCAATGTCCAGCAGTGTGTATATAGTAGAACTTGCCTAACTGGACCGCCTTGGTGATTGGACTGCAATGGTTACCATAGACAGGTGGTTACACGACCCACTTTGGTACAGGCATTTATTAAGTCCCTACCAGTGGTTTTTATGAAAAAATGGTCACTTTATATAGGTAATCAATTTATGGTTACTTTAACCAGGTTCTGCTGTGTATTACAGTAGAACCTCGATTTAGCGATTTTCACAGGACTAGTGAAAATAATCGGTAAATCAGGGTCACACATTTATTGGAACCAATGAGGCATCTATGGCTTGGGAGGGGGAGCTCTTTTTTGGGTTGAAAATTTACATGTAAAATACATTAAAAGCAGCAACTATTATGTTAAAAAGGTATTTTTTAAATTTTCAACCCTCCCCCAAGCAAAAATCATAGGTACGCTATTGATCGGAACCGAAATAAATTATCAAAAAGGAAAATTATAAAAACTTCAATAGTGTTCTGAATGCATGTTAATTTTAATAAACATAAAACACAAGTATGTACCTAGTTACTACTCTGAAAAGGAATCTTTGACGCATGTTTTGGTTTTTCTTGGGAGTTGGCATTTAACATTGCCTTTTCGATTTTTTCAAATGCATCGACAAGATCATTGTTGACGTCAAAACGCAGTAAATACTTCTTTACACACTGTAAACCAGCATTTACTTTGAATGAACTCAATTGAAGTCAATTTGCAGCTATAAGCTGAAATGACGAAAAGTTATTATTAAATTGAAGAAAGCAAATGTTAAATCAAAGAAAACATAAAACTGGACTCATTGTAATTCAGTCCAACCATTAAAAAAAATTGCTAAATCAAAGATAGCGTTAAATCGAAGCTAAACTGTTTGTGTGCGTGTGTGTGTATTGTTAATGTACGTTTAATTAGAATTTTTGTTTGGGGGTACTTTTAACGTCATTTTTGGTGCAAATTGAATTTTTCTATTTGACTCATAACTAGTTGAACAGATAAACATATTATAAGCTGGATTTATATATAAACTAGTGATGGAACAAAAAAACATTCTTTAACCCCCTTATAACAAGGAAGACTCCTCCCCTTTTAAACAGTATATCTACTAATGGGAATAACTGTAATAGTTTAGCATCTACAGAGTGAATGTTTTAATCAAGCTTGCATAGGGCTTCATTAAATGCACTGTGTAGAGTAAATAGTCTCAATTGTGAATGTACCACAACATAGTCTAATATCAGCGTTAAAATAATTATCAAAAAAGTTACCTCTGGTGACATAGATGTGTGTTAATTTACCATGCTGTTAACATAAGTTTGATTCCAATGGTACTGTAGAATGCATGCCACTTTGTTCTCCCCACCATATATTAGGGTCTGGTTTCCTCGTCGACAAAGGTTTAGATTTCTCAAAAAATTTAAAATCCTGGTACAGCGTAATCATTAGGTGTTCTTGAACAGTTAAACCAGGGTGTCTACCAGGTTATAAAAGTAACGGAAGTCAAGAAACGAGAAAAGGGTCACTGAAGTCGTGAAAATGGCACTAAATTGTTGTAAGTCATGGTTACTCCCGTTTTTTCAATTTTACGCATGTATGGAATTATAATTTTTCTACAATATTTTAACGATTTTTCACTGATCACAGTTACTTTAGCTATTTTCAATCATATTTTAACAATATGGATTTTTAGCTCTTTTTTATATGGCTATTCTGTCAGTTGCAAAAAACAAGGTCGATAATCTTTTGTAATGTGAAGAAATGGACAAAAATAGTCAAGGAAAGTTTAAGGAATTGGGTTTATTTTTAGTAGACACCCTGGTTGAACACAAACAAGTATTAAAATAAAATTTTAATAATTAATAGATTCTTTAAATATTCAGTGAAATTGTTCAGTTTATTGTATTTAAAAAAAAAAATTTTTCCAGTAATGTGGCTGAAGCACTTGTCAGTAAGGGTTTGGCGACAGTTGTTCGTTACAGAGCAAATGATGACCAGAGATCCACACATTACGATGAATTGCTTGCTGCTGAAACAAAGGCTACAAAATCTGGTAAAGGTTTGCATAGCAAAAAAGATACGCCAACTCATCGTGTTGTTGACTTAGCAGGGGTGTGTATTCTGTAATATTAAATACTTGCATCATGTAAATTTGTTTTATGAGAACTATAACCCACTAGTTTTTCATTAATATTTGTGCAAAATGAATGGATATATTCAAGTGAAATCTTTTAGGATCAAGCAAAATCAAAACAGTTTCTGCCATTTTTGCAAAGAGCAGGACGCATGGAGGCTATTGTAGAATTTGTTGCAAGTGGGTCCCGTCTTCGTCTTTATGTACCACGTGAAAACTGCCTTATGACATTTTTGTTAGGAGGTATGGATCATTTATGGTTAATGAGTTTTACTTTGTATTCATTATTACGTGTTCATAATCGTAATTCACATTTCCAACATCTGCAACTGGGAAATTAATCAGTGGGAAGACTTAACATTTTAGTTGAGGATATCTGTGGTGATGGAATTTTATTTGGTCCGAAAACAAACCTTAATTCTGGAAGTTTTACTAAGGTAGTACATTGTGCTGTGCAATACCATAGTGAAAACTTTGAAATGTCGCGAAACTTACTGTACATATGGTATCGTTTGTGTTTATGTAAGAGCATTATACTGACAACACAGATGACATACTGTGGTCAGTAACATGCCAAAATTCCAAACTTAATCACAGAACTTAGTTCAAGGTGTCTACTAATCTAGAAAAGTCGGAAGTTTATTCTGACTAGAAAAGTTGGGGAAATTTGAAGTGTAAAGGCCTAAGTCGGGGGAATTTTTCTATTCATTGTTATAAGAAATAGCTTATTGAAATGCCCCAAACTGATCTTTTTGTACTGCATTGTATACTGACATTTTTGAAAAACTTATACTTTTGACTAAACTTCTTCCAAAAATTACTTCTTTGCACAAAATCAATATAATTTATAAAAAATTAAGTTCATGTATCTCAGGAGGGAACGTGTGCCAAACATGTAACTAAAACGTGAAAAAACTGTGTTTAACCAAATTATCTAATCTATAAAGGATTTTGAACATACGAGTCTCCTTTCTCTTATATATAGTCATATACGCTTTTTAAATGGAATAAAAGATGAAGCATCAGCTTTGCTGTTATGTAGATAAACTCATAATCATTTCAGAAATGGCTGGAATGAAAATGTTGTTGTAGATAATGCAAATTTTTAGTGTATAAATAAATGCATTTTTTTAATATATATGTTGTGATTGTAAATTCACTGTAATTGAAAAAAAAAAAAAAATGGTTTTGGTGTTTATGTTTGTGGGTTTTATGGTCTTGAAACTTTTTTTGATTATGCCAATTTTAATACATTGTAATATATCGTTTGCTAAAATTCAGGACTAGAAATTAAGATTTGGTTTGGAAAAATCAGGGAAGTTTAAAATTGAATTCAGTCAGAACCAAGTCTTTCTATTATTTTATGATTTTAAAATTTTATGCATTTTTTTTTATCCCATCTGGCTTTTAAAGATGGCTGAACCATTGAAGTGAGGCATAAAATGTCAAAATATGTAGGGCAGAAAGAGAACATTATACTTACAACTCTAATTTAAAAGTCTAAAAAACAAGGATATTGTAGTTTATAAATTAATTTTTGTTTATTATAGTTCAGTAATATTACTTGATAAAAAAAAAAGTTCGCTGTATTTAAGTTTGCGAAAACACTACTCCTGGAAATTTTTTGTTACTGGTCTGGAAAACCTTGAAAAGTCAGGGAAGTTTGAAACAAAATTTGAGTAGACACCCTGATGTTTTACTTAATGTTAAGAATGTGATATGTAATGCTTATCTTGACATCTATTATGCCAGCTGTGTTCACAATAAAGTCTGAGACATCCCTATACAATCAGTCATATTAATAATCAACCATATCGTTGTGTAATCAACATGCCATGTATATTGTCAGTTTTGTGATATTTTGAATTATGCACTGTATTGTATATCAAGTAATCAAAAAAGTTATATCACTCTTTCATATAAGATTGTAAAAACTATTCAATTACCTTTTTTCAACAGGTACAAGCTGATCTATACCCTTTTTGTAAAATGTCTTGAGCATCTCTGCTTTATTTCTAGACTGCCTCTTTTGCATGTGGTTGTCCAGAGCAAGATAAAAGCAGGGTTTCCACAGCTGCACTAAATGGTGCCAGACTGATGGCCCTGTGCCATTTAGCACCAAAATGTATATTTTTTTGCAAGATTGTGCTATTTCTGCCCCAAAAATTGAAAATAAACTTTGTTCCAAATTTTTTTATTCATATTAAAATTGCTAAACGTAGCGAAATTCGCTTCATTGAAATTTTTCTCTTAAAATGGCATTACCTGCAGAATCCACAAGAAAAGGATGTGGTACTGGCTAAAATAATTGGGAAAAGCCCACTGCCAGTGTTACCAATTTGGAGAGAAAAAAGCGTTACATCTAGCAAGGAATCAGCGCCCGATGCACAGCCTAACGCCGATAAACTGGCAGTAGTGTTGCCAGTCTTAGTGGATTTCATGCTAGATTTAGGGTTTTAAAGTTGCAGCACTGACAGTGATCAGCGACAGCAGAGGAAGAGGAAATTTTTCCCAAGCGGAATTATTAATCTGTTTAAATATTTTTTAAATGGAATTGGAATGTTTATGTACATCGTTAGTAAAGGGCTGGAGTCTTGTCCCTCTAATTTTAATTCCTAGTAGTTTTTATTATTTCGAAATAGTATATTACATCACATGTTAACGCAGGATGTCCAACTGTCTGGGAAAATCCAGAAATGTACTAGAATTTTTAGTGCCTCGGAAATGTCGGAAAATACGGTGAAATTCGTATTTAATTTTAAGGTCCGCGTCCGGAAATATTTCTGCTTTGTTTTGGTTGGAAACAATATGAAGTATCCATTATATGAATAAAAAAATGCAAAGAAAACAAGCAATATTTCTCAAATCAAATAAATGAAAATGTATTAAATAGTACATCGTAACTCCGGCCTTAGTTTTGATAAATACAACGGAGATTACGGATTTTCAACTCCCATTACGCCATTATTGACAATCGTACTTTAAAATGACGGAAAATGTCCAAAATTACATAATTTATATTATTTTACCTGATCTGTCACCTAACAGTGTTGTCAGATTTAGCAGTTATAGAAAAGTTGCAGAAACTAAAATCAGCTAAATTTAAGCGATTTTACTTGCATTTGCCAGTCCCCCTTTTGAAGAATATTACCGTGATTTACCATTTTTTTTATTAATGATTTTAACAAACAGCACTAACAAGAGTTAGTCTTGTTTACTGAAATTATAGATTTAAAATGTGTTAGTTACATATGTACTAGAATGTCCTCGTACAATATAGCATTGACTTCATACAGAGCAAGCGTGAGGTAGTATTGAGAAGGATGAAACATTAAAATCTGTCTATAACGATTTCCGGTCCCTTAATTATCATTATTGACAGATTTTACTGTACTGATACATTGTATGGAATTTTTGCCACAAGAGCACTTTTCTCTTTGTTCTGTAGTCCAACATTTTCTACAACTTTTGCTTTTTTCTTGCAATAATGCTCCACTTACAGGAATGTTTTATTTCCTTTTCAGCACAAAACCAATTAAATACTGTTGTGTCAATTTCACGTGCTTCAGTTTTTCTAAATTTTACAGTCTTAGAATTTTCATTTAAATTTGTAATCCATAATTTTTACGATGTTGTCTTTCACTTATCAAAAGGTTACTAACAAAAGATTTATTTCCCTTTTCCCTGTGTTGTATACTTTCTCCGTTGTCCCTTAATCGGAGGTAAACACATCAAGTTCTCTATTACCTACTGGCAGGGTTCGTGCGGTTTTTAGAAGTCCTTAACTTTTTAGGAAACGATTTTTGATCCTTCCGCTTATTTTCACCCAAATCTGCCAAAAAAAAAAATGTGCTAATGTTCTCTTGTTTCTCAACATTTTAATCGTTTTAGTTTAAGAATTTTGTGCACAATTTCTCCTCACGATATGAATCGTGAAACGTGCCAGAGCTTACCATGTGGTTAACTATACGGAACATCGTGAAGCGCTCTCCTTCTGGAATATGAATAGTCCTGGAAGCTTTAAAGGGTTGGAATTTCTCGAAAAACTGTCTGCGATGGCAGATATACATTGTCCTTGGCGCATAAACCTCAAACAGATTGGTCGGTTGACGTAGTGGTCCATTAGAGAACAAAGCAGAACTCTCTTGGGAGGAAGAAAAGTGGAAATGGTGTCTTGGTGACATACCATCTTTCTTTCTTTTAATCCTGAATTTAATTTCCTGAAATTCTGGAACGGGAGTCCTACGGCTTGTGACAACAATTTTTTCCGCCGATCGAGAGAGATTCAATTTGGGGACCTAAAGGCATTTTTTTTACATGGTTTCAGGACGAAGGTGCATAATGTGATTGACCGTCTTGTCTCGAACAGGAGAAATTATAAAAGGGTACCCAGTGCGCCTTTACAGAAATTAGCGTAACTTTTTTAAAAACCGGTACACCTTTAATTCTACAGCTGGGATTCTGCTGTCTGCAATGTTCAATTCCGTCAGTTGAATTAAATTTTGATTATAAAGAGTGTATATTGAATTAAAATTTAATATAAATTTGAAACCCATTAACTTTAATTATCGACCTTATTTCGATTTATATTGTCTTGTTTAAAGCTAACTGCTTGATTGATTTTAGGGAATTACTTTTCATTCTCAACTCCTTTTGTTTCATAGTTGTTAATTGTGAGATTATCTTTAATTATATATTACATCCTGACTTCTATTTTATTCTTAAAAGAGTGTTATAAGTATAAAGTCAGTTTCATAGCTTATACACGATTCATACAATTCCTGTTTGCTAATAGGTTCTTAATTTTTTTCATTTCTGGTTCTTAAAGGTTCTTAAAAAATACTTAAAATTCCATCTAAGGAAATGTGTATGAACCCTTACTGGATAAATCGTCCCTTAAATAGGTGTCCCTTATGGGAGGCTCTACTGTGTATAGCCTAATGAAGCAAGCATGTGTTTTTTGCTTTTTTTACTCTTTTAAAATTTATATCCGTGTCATAATGTAATAAAGCATTTACTCTTCGACACATCAAGTTTTAAACATTCGTGCAATAAATGGCTTTATTAAGTATGAAGGCCCTGTGTTAGAGTAATTGTAATAGTAACGCTTTTGTCTACTGTGCTGTTAACCAGGTTTTGACTCCTAATGATGCCAAAATGGAATGCTTACTGACAAACTGCTCGCTGTAGTCCAGGGGTTGGTTTCCTAGGTCTTAAAATGTTTGGATTCCTCGGAAAACTAACGGTTCCAGTGTAGCATGACCTTTTCTGTCCTTGCACTCTAAAACAAAGTTTTTTTTAAAAGTATGCATGTGGAATATAGAATTTTTTTACAATGTATGTGTATTTGCACAAAAAAAAAATATGTTGCATGGATAATTAGTTGGTATAATACACATCTTGCAGTCTTGAATCAGACAGATCAAAATTATTGCAAAATACCATTTTTTGAATGTGTGTATGTATGCATATATGTGCATTTGTTTCTTGCATAATAGAAGTATATTGTTCGATAGTTTTTCAATCATGCCCCTTTTCATAATGGAGCAATTACTTATGTAGTGTATATGTTTTACTCTGAAGGTATTACGTGTCCCAGAGCTAGAAGACTTGACCCGAAAACAAATGCTATTCTTGTGCCTGCTGAACAGTATGGCGATGAAGCTCTAGTCTATACTAAAGAGCTATGTATGCAGAGAGAGGTATTTTATACATATTTATTTTTGTCTCAAAATTGTTTCCCAATGAATATGTGTATACTTATTTCTAGCGTTCTCACACAGCTGAAGAACCTGAAATTGCCACGGAATTTGGAAACATTTTTAAAGGTCAGGGAGAAAACTTCTGTAACCTCTATCGAATAGGTAACTCCCTCACAAATGTTATTTTCCCCCCATAGCTGAAGTTTAGTTGAAGTCAAAGAAATTAGTCCATGCATTTTGCCAGAAAAGTTACGGAAAATCACTGGAAAATGTGGGGAGTTTTTCCCCCCATAGGAATGGAAACCCTGTTAATTTTATACCGTATATTTTTTAAACGAAAATTGGGAAGCTGCAACATTTTCAAATGTGAGAAAAATGGATAAAACAATAGGTTATCCAGACTGCTTTCTAGAATCTTAGCAAGGGCAATATTCCATCGAAGTGGTATACAAAGTTTTTTGTACCTTTTTTGTGTGTGTATGATATTTGTTGGAGTGCTTTTATATATTTCTTTTGTTTAATGTTGAAATTAGGACATCAGTGAACCAGGCCACAATTTACATAGTGTTTCATCTAAAGCGAAATAGAAGGGCACAACGTCCTGCCAGACCATTAAGTGCCCTGCTCTTCAACTTGTCCGCCCTTGTGCCCATATGTCCCACCCAACCCTCGGAAAATAACGCACCATCCTTCCCCGATGATAATTTAAATTCTCACGTTAGAATCCAAAACGCGTGATGAAATTTGTTGATTTATAAAAATTTTGTACTCCAGCATTTCATTTTCGTAATAACACTGATGGTTTTGGCAAAACAAGATTGCTGACGAATATTTGTAAACAAAGCACTGTTGCCAGGTTTGCAGACTTTCAACCACGGACTACTGCGATAAACGTTAGCGGTTCCACCTATTTTTGAGATCAAATTTTTGTTAAAATCAATTTGTTTGTCTTTAAGCACTAAATTAAGCATGTTTTACATCCCTATTTTATTACTCTTACTTGTCATATAGTATAGGATAATGTTTAACTAAATTATAGTTATAATAATTTAATTATTTATTTTGTACGAAGTTGGGAATTTTTAATCTTGCCATCTGGCAACACTGCCGTTAGATCGCAATCACGCATGATTTCCTCTCGCCTTTCGCATATACATGTCTCGGAATTTAGAAAAAAACCTGTAAACGAAAACTAAAAAATTTAAAGAAAGCAGCAACAGGAACTAAATCAAGGAGTTAGTGGCAGTAAAGCTGACATAACCATGGATATTCGTCATGAGTATCCATGTATTATAAGTGCCTCCCTCAAAATAATGCCTTTTGTCAGGGCATGCACCTATCCTAATTTTTTTCTAGATAAAGCACTGATTTACAATCTTATTTCCTGCATATAAGTTGTATGTCTAAGTTATAATAAAATATTAAAATCTACAAAGAAAATCGGCATAGTTTTCTAGAGTTTATTTCTGTTGTACCAGCACAAGGTTTCCACAGCTGCACCAATTGTGCCAGACCAATAGTCCTGCACTGTTTAGAATCAAAACGTATATTTTTTGCAAAATGGCACCATCTCTGTGTCAAAAACTGAAAATAAACGTAGCGAAATTTACCTCATTGGAATTTTTATTCATCTGTTAAAATGGCATTACGTACAGTATCCACAATGAAAGGATGTCATACTGGCTAAAATAATTGAGAAGAGCCCACTGCCAGTATTACTCAGTCGGAGAGAAAACAGCATTGCATCTAGCGAGGAATCGGCTTCTGGTGTGCAACCTAACAAGGTTTGCTCACATAAACTGGCAGTAGTGTTGCCAATCTTAGCGGATTTCAAGCTAGATTTAGGATTTTAAATTTGGCAGAACTGACACAGATCAGTTACAGCAGATTGAGGGGAAATTTCTCCCAATCAAGTGATCAGTTTAAATATTTTTGAAACTGAATTAGAATATCTATTATGGGCATGTTAGCAAAGGGCTTCTCTCCCCAGTTTTAATTCCTAACAGTTTTTATTATTTTTAAGTTGTATTTTACATCATATGTTGTTAATGCAAGACGTCTAGCCATCAGGAAAATCCGGAAATGTATTTAAATTTTTAGTGCCTTGGGAATGTCAGGAAATATGCTTGAAATTCATATTTAATTTTACGGTCTGCATCCAAAAAATTTTCTAGTCTTCGTTTTGGTTGGCCACATTGTGAAGTGTCCATTATGTGGATGAAAAGTGCAGTGAAAACAATATTTTTCAGATCAAATAAATGAAAACGTATTAATACATCCAAACTCCAATCTTAGTTTTGCTCTGTGAATCATAAACTTTAAAAAATAGTTTTTATATAGTTGTGTTATTTAAATCAACTGTTTACCTATTTCAGTGCTTACGTATTAGCCTGTCGACCATTTATGCCATTTATGATTTTTTTCTTGGTCGCTGTAATTGATCATAATTATTCGTATTTAATCGTAACTTTACGATATTTTTGTTGTCTAAAAAATCGCAAGTTTACGATCTTTGATTACTTGCGAGACGCCATTTTGTTTGTTTGTTGACATTTTGCAGAATGTGTGCTGTTTTTCTGCATGCCTGAATCCCCCTTTTGCCAGATGATGGTATATTCTTACATTTTTGTTTTGCAGGCGAATTCCTTCATGGATGATACCAGGCAAGATCGCATCAGAATGTCGAGGGTCTGGTTTTCCGTCCTCAGCCCAGGGACATTGGTAGATAGATAGACGTGATCGGAACGTCTTGAAGAGGGTTCCTCGCTATTTTTCTTATGGAAATTTTGAAGATATATAATAAATCAAATTTTTTTTATTATATATCTTCAACATTTTACATAAGAAAAACGACGAAAGGAGACCCCTTCTCATCGCTTCACGACCGTTCCGATCACATTCGATGTACGCTGTCTGAATCAATATTATGTTGCAATTAGTACATTTACCTGAATCACAGGGACCGAACTGGGAGGGGGATCACCCAGACCCCACCCTCCTCACTTCGCGACCATTCTGATTACGTTCGATGTGCACTGCCTGAATCAGTAAACGATAAATTTTTTAACGATAACTCAGAAAACATCCCTCATTAACGTTAAATAATGAATTTTTCATCAGTAAAATCATCGTAAAAATGCACCTACAAAAAAAATCGTAAGTGGCAAAAATGGTCGACGGGATAATACATACAAGTACCCCTATTTCATACTTCAAAAACATAACATCTGGTTATGTGAGTAAATTTTTAATATTATTATTATTAGGTTGAAATTGAAGTAGATTCGATGGATAAGGCTGGAAATTTTATAGGATGGCTTTGGATAGAAGGTGTTAATTTGTCAGTAGCTCTCGTACAGGAAGGATTCGCAGAAGTTCATTTTAGTGCAGAAAGGAGTTCCCATTCCAGGTCGCTGAAACTTGCAGAAGATGAAGCCCAAAGGAAAAAAATTAAGGTAAGTTCTTGTATTGCGTGCATATCTCTACATAGGGGTAATTTACATTTCTTTTTATATACCATTTGACATTTTTGCCTCAGGTACAAAATTTCTCGGCACGTCCCTTCAGTAAACAGACCAATGTTTTCTTTTAGACATTAAGCTAGTTGGCCATTTTTCATCATACAATCCCGTGACTTTAAAAGTTTTGCTCGCTCAAAGTGTCGAATTACATTGCAGTTGAACATTATACCAAACAAAGTCCATATTTTCCTT
>QLNU02015360.1:175242204-175254894 GCA_006491805.2 Dysdera silvatica
TTTAAAAATCTTAGTGGGACATACATGTCCCGTAAGGAGTCAAAGGGTTAAAGCTGAAATTCTTTGAGGAAGACAGTTAAAAAATTGAAATTTCAGCACCACTTTTTTTTCCCTGGCTACAGCTATTTGACTCATACATTACAAATTACGGTATTGTTGCCTTCTATCGTATGTGTTGTCTCACCTTCTTTGGTGCAGAATGACCCTTGCTGTCCTTGTGCTATAAAACTACAACCAAGCAGCCATTTGCTTCCTCTCAGGATCAGCATAATTAAGTGGTTGGCAATCGATCATAAATGTTTCAACAGGGATCTTGAAAAGTGGTCTCCAACATTTCATCCCACAGGCACCTTGTGCCTTGTAGATAATGAGTAGGCTGGAAAACAGTAAATAGTACACCCAATTTTTTAACAGTAGTGCTCTGGTCATCCGAACTTAACTGAAATGACCTTCTACACAATTTGTTTTTATTTTTGTAAGTGGATGCTCGTTCAATGTTTTTTTGACAATAACGTTCATACAGTGGAAATCGTTTATAAAGAACACTGGTTATCAAATTTTGCATATGTCATTTGAAAAAAAAATTGTATAGGTGATCATTTCGTTTAGGTGAGCTTTGAATAACTGGAGTTTGTTATAAACAATTCCCACTCTATGAGCTCTTGTGCCAAGAAACATTAAGCTAAGTTGGATGACCAGGGTTCTACTTTTAAAAATTTAGATGTATTATCTGCATTTTTGTAGCCTACTCATTATTTTCAGGGGGTGAAATGCTGGGGCCAGTTCTTTGTAAACTGGTTCAACACATGCATAGCTGTGACATAAGCATACAGACAACTATTATAATACACACCTTTGCAAAAAAAGCACCATTAGGAAATTATCTGTTTTTATTAAAATTAAATATACATCCAGCACATACGCAGGTAAGGAAATGATAAAAATATTCAAGGCCGTGGGACCCATCAGTGGCTAGGAATTGCACATTAAATGTTCAAATCAATAGTTGGTGAAACCCCTGAGTGATGATGATGCATGCTTCTGTACGTCTAGGTAAGAAGTGATAAAGGTTCCTAATGTCATCCTGCGACACATTCTGTCACGCATTCTTCACTTGTTGCTCCAGATCTGCAACATTTTACGGTACTCTAATCTTACGGCCTGCCATGTCCCTTACATGTTTGAATGGTGAAAGTACTGATGACCTTGCTGGCTAAGAAAGAGCATCCGCAGCTCACAAATATGCGATCCGTGTAGGACCTGGCATTATCTTGTTGGAAAATGCCCCCATGCTGTTGTGTCATGAAGAGTAACGCAAACGGCCGCAGGATGTCATCAACATATCGTTGAGCTGTTAAAGTTGCACGCAGGATGACTAAGGGCGTTCTGCTGTCGTATGAGATAGCACCCCACACCATCACGCTAGGGGTAATGGCTGTGTACCTCTGTAAAACAAAGGGTGGTTGGGACCGCTGGCCCTGGCGCCTACACACATGGATCTGATGATCATCTGCTCCAAGGCTGAAGCGGGATTCATTGCTGAACACTATGTGATGTCAAACTTCTGGTAGCTATGATAGTCGGCTACACCACCACTCCAGACAACTGTCGATGGTGTGGGGGTTAAAGGCAGAAGTCTTACAGGCTGCTGTGAGCATATCCCCACCTCAGTCGAGCATCGTGAAATGCCGGAAAGTTCCACGAGTGGTATGGAAGAGACCGTAGCACGTTGGATGGCGGACAATGATGCCGTTGGGTCAGCTCGGGCTTGTTGCACAACCAACCAATCTTCCCTTGCATTAGTGCGCCTTGGCCATCCAGAGCCATCATTTCGCCGATGAGTTCCTCGCAGAAACCATTGCTGCCAACACCCTTGAACAGCAGTGTCCGTACGGTGCAGGTGGCAGCCTATTGCTCAGTAGGACCAGCCAGCTTCACGCATCCCGACTATGCGACCACGTTTGAAGTCGTTCAATTGGCTATAAGGTCTTTGACAATGTCGTAACGGCATTACTGATTACGTCTCCAGGGAAATACTACACCGGCAGTGAGAAAAAAATAAACCGTCCGCAATTTTTACCTCTTTTGTACGATGCCAGTTGTGCAGTAGAAATGCGCGCTATGATCGAACTTACCACTCATTGGCTTTGAAAATTTAATCATTTGCATACTTGCAGAGATCATCCTAGGATTAAGAAGGGACAGGGTGCTAGTCTTTTTTTTTCTTTTTTTTAAAAAAAAAAAGCATTTGAACTTCAAGGGGCATCAGAATATAAAAATGCACTGTACTTATATTTAAGGACAACAGAAAGAAGGAGCAGTATATTCAAGTTAGACATGGCAAATATAATTACGTAAGTCATAATTATTTACTAATATTTTAATATAATTAAGTATTTAATATTAATATAATTAAATTATTTAACATACTCATTGTCTGAGGTAAAAGATATAACATTTGCCTTTTTTTTACTACATGCACATTAATTTTAACTGCTATTAATTCATAAACATTTTTGTAACAAATAATAATAAAACATTTGCAAGAAAATGTGTATAATAGAAAAAATCATTGAAATTTAAGCACATCCAAATTTTTGTTTCATTACAAAATTACAGATCACAAACATTTTTTCTTCTTTAGATTATAAACAAGTGCCAGTTTTTTGCATCCTTCCATTTGTGTATTGCTTTACTGTAATTTATTTAACTATTTATTTTTACCATCATTATTTTGTTGAATTGGTTAACTTTGAGCCTATTTCTTTTATCAGTCAATATTACTTTTATCAGAGAAGATATCCTCTCCACTTCTGCATTTGATATTGCTAAGAAACGAACAAGAAATGCTCAGTATCATTTGTAGGTTAGGATATGTTTTGCCAACAGCTGTCTTTTTTTTAAAACCAAATAGTTTTATATTCACATGTCATTTTTATTAATAATACTGCGGCATTTTAAATGCCACCACATACACACTCCAAATACGGAATATTGTAGTCGTAGCTCCAATGGCAACCTAGAAAAAGGTTGGGGGCTCCACGACTTCCCAATACAGCCCTGACATGTGACATTTCAAATGCCCTCTCTGAATATGGAATATAATAGTCGTAGCTCCAGTTTCAGCCTAAAAAAAAGGAGAAGGCTCTGTGATCCCCAATACGGCCCTGACATGCAACATTTCAAATGTACTTGCTTACACTCTCTGAATACGGAATATCGTAATCGTATCTCCAATAGCAGCCTAGGAAAAGGATGGGGATTCCAGAGGAAACCGATATGGCTCTAACATGCAACATTTCAAGTTCCCTGGTGTACCCACTCTGAATACGGAATATCATAGTCGTAACTTCAATAGCAACCTGGGAGGACGACGGTGGGTCTCCTGATATGGCCCTGACTTGTAACATTTCAAGTGTGCCCTCACATACACTCTCCGAATACGAAATATAAGTAGTTATGCGATATTGTGCACCCTTCACAGAGATAACACAATTGCCAAATAATGGTCAACACAGAAAAAGCCTCCGGGGCAAGATTTTTGTGAGTTTTTCATGGGGATTTTTATTATGCAATAATTTTTACCACCATGTTTTAAGTAGCTCCAAACTAGAGCTTTTTTATATATATATATTTGGACAAAAGGAGGCGCCGTCCTGATCCTGGATTTTTTTTCCTCCAAATATCTTTTAAAAATAAAAAAAAACTAGAGTTTGAGTATTTAAATGTGGGTGGCAAAAATTATTGTATAATCGTAGTCGTAGCTTCAATAGCAGCCTAGAGAAAAGACGGGTGACTCTGGGCCCTCCAATACGGCCCATACGACTAAGATCAGGGGCGGACTGGGCCGGTGTTATCTCATTGGCGATGCGACTGACGGCTCTGAATGGACAAGCCCTTGTGCCTTCCGAAAGTCTAAGGTATGCAGCCTTTGCAAGGACCCAGTCTGACCCTGACTAGGATAACGGTACTTACGCATATACCAGAAATATACCATTTACCAGTAACGTTATTCATGGTACAGTTTGGAATAACCGTACTTTCAAAAATGCTAAAAATGTAATAGCATTTTATTAGTAACATGATTCTCTGGCATACGGTCCAATAACGGTACATCACAGTACTGAAAGTCCCATACCATCAGCCCGTAACATTACTGTCATCCTTTCAGTGATAACGTTGCATACTCCCATATCATTTCCGTTTGGTATTTTCGTACTAACATTATACTGTACCCTTTCATTATTTAATATGTTCCGGTACCATAATGAAAACTGGTACCTAAAAACATTCATCTTGGTAAGTTACGAATCCCTGATGGTAGCTCTAACAGCAGCCTAGAAAAGAGGTGGGGGAGGGCTCTGGGTCCCTTCCCCACTATGCATGTGACAGCTTTTTCGGTGCATTTTAAGTTTCCAATTCGATCAAACACAATGTTTCCTCGATTTTTACACAACCCCAAAAAAACATTTAGATACTTCAAATATAGTCTGTGGGCATACATAGTGTATCGTTTTGGATGGGGGGGGTGCACAAGGGGGAAATTGGGTAGGATGGCCGCATAGCTTCCAACTATTACGGATTGTCCATAATGATTATGGAAAATGACAAGTTTTCAGTCATTACGGAAACTGTGTCGAAAGTTATGGTAAATGTATGAATTTTCAGTCATTATTGCTTTTGCAATTTTTGCATGGCCTGTAACTTCACGGGAACATCTTCCCATCATAGGAGGAGTTAAAGTCACGCCTTTATTCCTCGCAGCTGTGCCTGTCAGAGCTTGTTTCTTCCAAGGCTCATGGGGGAAATGCGCCTGCCTCGGAACAAGTCTTTTTGGATTCTGCAATTAACAAGCAGTTAAAATAAAATCGGGAATTGGGTTTTTCGTAAAAATTCCGTCATTATAATCGGCGCTCGATGTAACCGATTTCCACCACCTTTTTATGATTTGGAAAGGGAAATTTTCCTAATTCCGACCCCCACTCTGTGAGTCCGTCACTACTACAGCACGTTCTGATATTATGCATCGAAAACTAAAGTCACATGGTAGAAAATTAGGCCTGCATATGAAGAAATTCATGAACCGTCAGCTTTTGCACTATCGTATCAATATAAACGCCGCGCCCATGGTTTCACACCGTCAGTAATTGACGGAAATCGCACGAGTGGTTTGCCATGTCACACCACTGATTCCAATGTTTTTTGTGCACATGCATGGTTTTACGATATCGTCTGATCGCTTGGCCTGGACAGTTTCCCGGTTTCGCACCGTCAGATCTTAACACCGTGCATGTGCACAAAGAAACATCGGCAAACTGCTCGTTCACCACTGGGTGGGTAACACTGTGAAATCACGATGTATCGCTGATTTCAAAATTACGAAACTGGTGTGACGATGTCGGCTTCACGCCTATTTTTCACCATGTATCGATACATCGCCCAGGCATAGAGGTAAGTGCATTGAAAAAAAAGCCTGTTTTCTTTAGCAACAGATGGCAACACAGGCTGTCATGATGTAATATTATACCCCATAATGGTATTTTACAATGAAGAGAGAAGTGACCCAGTGTTACTCTCAATCGTGGAGTCAACAGATAATACTAAGAAAGGTATTTTTATAGTTTTGGAAATTTTCATTTTAAATCAGTTTGAAAATATAGATTCTCGTTCAAGAATGGATGTAACATGGCATAAAACTTCTGAGATAAGACATTTTTCTGGAGTAAAGAAATGTGGAGCTTTTTATCAAAATTAATGCTGTTTATATTGCTGATCCCACATAGCAATGTCACTACAGAAAAATTTTTTAGTGTCATTCGAAAGAATCAAACAGAATTTAGATAAGGCCTGAGTACGAAAACGTCTTATTGAACGGAGTTTACTCTTTATTGAAAAAACAAGAGACTTCCCAAAATCTCAAGTCTGCTATAAAAAAAAGTTCACCGAACAGCAGCTGATTTTTCCGAAAGAAGCAACAAGACTTTCACTCATGGAGAAATAGCCAGTAGAGTGTTTGCTGCGTAATAAAATCAAGCTTATTTATGGTATCATATAGGGTGAGCATAAATTATTGAGCACATTTCAGAGTTCCATGAGACAAAAACAAAGTAATGTACTTACATGTTTAATGTTTCATTGACAAGCATATTTCAAACAGTTTTATGTTACCCGTTCAATAAGTTCTACATGAGCTTCATTTGTCGCACATAAAATATCGAGCCTGTATGTAACTTCACATCGAGCGTTGCAGAGCATTTCAACCGTTATTCCTCCAATAACCGAGGTGATTCGTCGTTTTAGTTCATCAATATAGCGAACGTTTGTTGCGTAAACCCTGTCTTTGACAAACCCCCAAAGAAAAAAAATCTAGGGGCGTTATGTCGGGTGATCATGCAGGCCAAAGAATCAGTCCACCTCAACTAATCCATCGTTGAGGAAATGTTTCCTGCTGGTAGTCTTGAACAATGCTACCCCAGTGTGGTGGTGCCCCATCTTGCTGGAAGTAAACTTGTGGCTGACGATGTTCCATCTGAGGCATGGCGTAACACTGTAACATGTCGAGATACATACCATTTGTTACTGTGGACTCGTGGAAGAAAAATGGCCCTATCACTTCATCCATGGCCAATGCACACCAAGCGTTAACCTTTGTACTATCACGTTGGTGTTCTCTTATTACATAAGGATTTTCTTATCCCCCCCGCATGGCAATTGTGGCGGTTCACATTTCCAGAAACATGAAACGTTGCTTCATCCGAGAAAATGACTTTCGATAAAAAAGAGTTCTCTGTCAATTTCGTCAAGAATACGTACGGCAAAGTCAAAACACGTGTAGGTTTATTGTTAGTTTGTAGGTTATGCAGTAACTGTACTTTGTATGCATACAGTTTCTGGTGCTTATGCATAACTTTTATGACCGTTGATTATGGTATTCCTAATTGCAAACTCGCACCACGAGTTGATTTAGTCAGGCTTCTAGTAAAAGCCTCCCTCACTTGATCAACAATGTCGTCGGAAACTGATGGTCTACCAGCACCTTTCCAATGTTGCACATTTTCTGTATCCTTAAATTGCTGATGCCAACGCTTAATGGAGTTCTTACTTAGGGCATGCTGGTTTCGATACTCCAAGCAAAAACGTCTTTGAACTGTTATAACCAATTTGCTTTCGTGAAACCACAGAACGCACATTGCTTTTTGCTTCACGTCAGCCATTTTGACACTGGACTGTTGGTTATCTCCCAATGCAGCAGATTCCGTCCGCAGACACGGCACGCCACCTATCGGAGAGCGGTTTAAACAGTTTGTTTCAAAACAAACTGCGACAACAGAAGTTGCTACATTACTTTGCTCTTGTTTTATGGAACTCTGAAATGCGCTCAATAATTTATGCTCACCCTGTATATTTGATTTCATAAAAAGCCTAAATTTAGAATTGTCACTATAACTCTTTCATTTCACTCGAAAGATAACCTTGCTAGAGCATATGTCATATAACCTGTTGTGGAAGTAAAATATTTTTAATTTTAATTAAATTTTTTAAGACAACCTCACTCGCACACGGTAAATGATTACTGAAAGCTATCTCAAAAAGTTGGCAGCTATGTGTCCGCCAAAGGCAGTACTGTAATCCCAGATTTTGGATTGTGCAATTTGAGTTTCTAAGGTCCAGTTTCAACTGAGAAGGGGATGAACGCCCTGAAGTTGGTGACATAGGAACTGAAAATTTGTGGTCAAAAGAAAAAGGTACTGTTTTACACTCAGGTGTCGACAAGAGGAGTAATTTCTGGGAATTTAGTTATGTACAAAGGGATCACACAAGGATAAGTACTATCTTGCCATTTTAAGGGCAAAAGGATTAGCAATTTTCCATTTTAAAGGCAAAAAGATTAGCAATTTTCCATTTTAAAGGCATGTAAGGCAGGATTTTTGCTTTCAAGGGTGTGCAGGGTGCAGCGCCCTTCTAAAAATGCCTAGGATAAACACTGCATACTTGGTCTAAAGGGATTTGCATGCGAAATTTCAAGGTGATCGGATTATTTTTTGGGGGTGCTGGGTGTTTTTTTGCAAAGGAGTGTATATACTATACAGGCAGGTGTTATGGATTATCCATAATTATTACAGAATTTGGCAAGTTTGTAGTCATTATGAATATTACGTTGGAAAGTGTGCTGATTTGCTGCTATATTATTTTTACAATCTGTTTTGCAGTTCTCATGATTCCCTTGAACTGTATTTTCACTAAAAAGTAATTATTCTTCGTAAAACTTAATTACTTTTATAAATTTAATTACTTTTATAAATTTAATTATCCTTTTGAAAATTAAATTCTTAATTATTTAGGAAGTAATTATGTGCTTGCAGATTTTCACTCAACGGTGTGCACTTCAATGGTTTCCGTTAATGTGCTATTGTTTATTACTTTGCTAGTTGTATAGTTGTGCAATATACACACTCTACATTAATGAAATAATTTCAGCAATGGCTACAAGTGCACATAAGTGATAAAAAAGTTACCCAGAGATTTATAGAAGAATATTCGAAAGAACGGCAGTGTTTTATACTGAAATCCAAATTGTTCTACTATAATTTCTATATTATAATCGTGATAAACATATAGAATATGTGATGGTAAATATTGTGTGTTTTTATTTGTGATTATGAATCTTTATTTTGGATATCAAATTGACCCCCCCCCAAAAAAAAATTCTTATGGAAAACCTCAGAACGTTGGCAGCTATGCACATGGAGCCTCAAGAGCCAGTTTTTATATTTGAGGGTTAGGGAGCAAAGAGAAACACATATACACAGTGTAGATTTTTTTTAACAGATATTTTTTTCCCTAATTTTTAGATTTGGGAGAACCATGTTGTTGTCGACACTGAGATAAAAGAAGAAAGTGACAGAAAGTATGAACCGAAGTTGGTTGTGGTTACCGAAGTGCGACCGGAATTAACTTTCTTTGCACAAGCTCACGATGAAGGCAAGTTTAATGTAACGCTGTTTTACTTAAATGTTTCGAGAATGTTATTGTTGCAGCACATGTATGTCATCGAGATGCTAATTTTTTTTTCTTTATTATTCACTTCATCTTCAGTATTCATTTTTATTCTTTTAATTATCCAATCTCTTATGAAAGCTGGAGGATAAGTGAAAATGCACCAAAATTTGTATACATACTATTTAAAAGTCTAGGATTTGTTGGGGGGTCCAAATGAATAACTAAAATTTAAAATTTTTACTTTTAACAATACAAAGATTATTGGATAAAGGGAATGTAGGATTGGGTATATTTTATGGTCTTTGTAAGACATTTAATGTGATCAATAGGAATATTTTGATAAAAAATTAAAAATCTATGGGTGGAGAGGAAAAATCAGTCATATGATAAGACTTCAAAATTTGACCACAAATAGTTTACATAAAGCATGATCAATCTACAACATATATCAATAAGTTATGGGCACCATAGGGCTCAAATTTATGACCACTGATATTTTTGTTTTATGTCAACAATATGTCTAATATGTCTTCAGATGGGACTGTGACTATTTGCAGATGATACTAGTTTAATACTTCGAGACAAGGATGTTTACAGGGTTTTGGAAAAGGCAAGAGAGGAAGTAGAGACATTTGATTTGTGGTTTAAAGTAAATCAAATGGGAGTAAATCAAATCAAAATTCTAATAAAGGAATGAGTAAAAAACATCACAGTTAAAATGGTCTGATAACCATAACCGTTTTGAAACAGTGTTTTTAACCATTGTAGCTGCGATTTTTTACTCCAGGGTTCATACAATCCTTAAAAGTCATTAAGAACTCCTTACTTTTGAAAATAAAAATCAATTGCCGTTAAAACACCTTAATTTTATGCCTGGGTCCTTAAAAACGTTTTTTCACCCTAACAATCTTTTCTCGCCGAATGTAACTGGAAAAGAACCTTGAGAAATCCCCTTTCATCTCTGACCTTGTTTCAATTTTCCTCTCTCAACTCAATGAACCAACCGGAAAGGGTGTGATAATTTGGTCCAATCACAATACCCAGGACAGGATGATCAGTGACCGCAGGGAACAACTACAACTGATTTGGTTACTATTTGGCGGTAGGAATGTAGATTTGTATAATCCCCATAGTGTTAAAAAATTCTTATTTCTAGTTCTTTTTCTGTTTATTATTTGAATGATTTATTACCACAGTTTATTAAAAATCCTGTAAATGTGTGTTTAAATAAAGTATGGATAGACAAAGAATATCATCAAGAATGCCTTGTGGCATATAACAGTTGTCACAAAGCTAAACGCAGCATATGCACCGAAGTTATTGGTGTCTCGGGAATGGGCGAACCTGCCCTCAAAGTATGCATGAAAGATAAGATAGTTTATTTCGCTGATTTCTGGGCTCTTTGAGTAATCTAAGGGTCCACAACGTACGGCCCATGGGCTGGTTCCAGCCTGCAAAGATCTTAGTCTACCTCTCCTACTTTTTTTTTACCCTCTTCATTATGAATATTGGTGGTGAGATTTGTCTTTGAAGTTGAGCATTTTTTGAAGATTTTCTAGGGATATTTTGCAAAGAATTCTACTATGGTTGTTGCTGCATGTTCTCACCTTGTTTAGCACATAATAACTCTTGCTGTCCTTGCGCCATGAAAAACATTACCATCTACTATGGTTGAATTACCCCATCCCTCTGCTTCCACTGTTGTACATCTACTTATAGCACAGACAGGAGTGAGTGGAAACTGTATGCTAATGCTATCATTTCCATACTTCCTTTTGACTTTTGCTTATCTTTCTTTATGGGTCATTCCGTGTCAACTCAACGCAGCTCACAACCCAATATTATCTGATTTCTTTCAAAATTGGCAAAACATGACTTATAATTATCTATCAAATTTCAGATTTTTACTGACTTTTTTCCAAAGTTATGGATGAAAAATTGCATTGCTACACAACATAAAACAGCATGTAACTCTTCTTCTAACTGCGCTCTTAATGTTAGGTTTCCGGGAAGGGGTAACATGGCCATGACACTGAAGGTCGTCATGTGACGACCTTTGACCTTCAATATCTCAAAACATGTCCCTTTTGTTTTGCATGGGGTTTTTTTTTTTATTTTAATTGTCAACTACTTAGTTGAATGCCAATTTTCAAGCTGGAACTTGAATGAGATGTTAAGTTAATAATTTTTATACATCACAATAAAAAACACCAATAAGATAATTTAACTCATTTCTTTTCATTGCTCGCTTATGTAGGTTATAAATATAAAAACAGTGACTTAAAATTTCATTCTTAATCATTTATAATAATTAATGTAAGCACAGTACTTACTACAATTTTCAGTACAATGATATGGAACTATTGATTTTTTCTTTTGTGTGTTGAAACACTGTCCTCTATAGAAATTGTACAAGTTCTTGCTATTGCAACATTTATATCCACTTTCTGCAATATGTCACATCTTGGCAAAATTAAAATATCTTTTGTAGGATATGCAAAAGAGGATGGAAGTCCATGTGGATGTAGAAACATAATCTTAATTTCTTCAGTTTCTTGAAAAGTATTTACTATGCATCCAACCCACCAATTATCCTCATAAATACATGTTACAAAGCCATGAATGTCTGTGAATACAAGTTCATTTTCACTCAAAATACACACTGTTTTTTGAGATTTTGGCATTAGAATAAATACACTTTTGTTTCGCAGGTGGTGGTTATCAACTGGAATGAAGCAGTGCAATTGCTGTGTGTTGCATATAGTTTGTGACATTTCAAAACTTTTCTGCAATAACTGTCTTTCAACCCCATGCTGGTGTTCAGTGCAGTAAATAAAATCACATGATTGAATATTTTCAGTTGCCCAGTCATATAACTGATGAGCTGCATAATTTGCGAACTGACTTGTCTGTGTAAGCTGGCTTCGGCTGCTAGTCTCTTAATAGTACCTCCTAGACCATCACAGGCAATTTTACCATATGAAGTGGCATAGAAGTGCCATTCAGCTGATGTACCAAAATCTGCTTTGTGGTAGCAAAGATTAACGAAAATTTTCCTGTTTTTATAATGGGCAGCTGCTCCATCAGAAAAGTAATAAATGTGTTTGCGCTTATTTGAATTTTGTTTTTTCTAAATAGGCAAGTAAATGATGTTGAACATAGCTGATATGTTTTACATTTTCAACGTCTTTATAATAAATTACAACAGGATGTATTGTGGCTTGATAATTGTTCCAATGAAAGCCTTGTGCAGCATCCTGTAGTATAAAAGAATAGTTTTCGGCAAAGTTATGTATTACCAAAAATTCATCATCTTGAAGTGTCAGTTTGACTTTGTTTTAAAATAATGCTTGTTCTTTGGCTAAAAAGGAATGCTTACAAAGAATCGTCGGTTTTCAATAAATGTATTTACAAATTCCTTTACTGGTTTAGTTGCCACCATCAGTGTGGTTCGATCTGTGGATACCCACTGGTTAAATGTCAGTTCATCAATGCCTCTGGAATCAAGCAAATCAGAAAGATGAGTATGTAGTTTTTCTGTTCCTGGGCATAACTTGCATTCACGTAAATAACAAGCTGGCAAAGGTGGATTACAAATAATATTAGCAATGCACTCACTGAACGATTTAATTGTTATACCACTTTCAGCTGATAGTTCAATTTTACAGCCACTCAAGCTTCACGTTCTGA
>QLNU02015360.1:175254994-175293853 GCA_006491805.2 Dysdera silvatica
CAGGCCAGCCCTTTTTCAGTCTTAATTTTTAAGCTCTATGTTTCGTGCAGTAGTGTAGCAATTTAAAAATTACAGGAGGGCGTCAAATTGCTTTAAGGATGATCATGTGATACAGCCTTTTAGAAAATGTTTTTATAATCAATGGGGAGGGGGGATTGGGCCTGAGAACCCTCCTTTCCTATAGTGCTGATGTTGTGGTCAAGTATGCATGATATCTAAAACAGGGTGTCTACTGGTCCCCGAAATCCCTAAGTACCCAAATGAGGAAAGAGCTTCCCGAATTAGAGAAGAGGTGCCTAAAAAATTGATGAAATTCAATTTTTTGTTGCTGAATTTTTCTTTTATTTCCGACCGGATATACAAAAAATGTGCAACAAAAAAATTTGACAATCTACTTTTATGTGTAAAAAATATTTTTCAGAGTGCAGCATCTACAAGGTCTAAAAATCATGGTCTGTATGCATGCACACAGTGTGCAACTCCTTGTTCCCGGGCAGGCTAGTTTCGAATATGAGATTCTCGCATTCAGAGGACAATATAAAGAATTTCCAATTATTCTCATTGAAAATTTTAGTCCAAAATCTCCTTTTATACATAAGTATGTGAACGGTCCTTCATTAACATCTGCAGTTATGCTCGGCAGTAGTTTAAATTCTCCACATATTACTCTTTTATCGAATGAGCTTGCTGCTAAAAATTGTTTTTCCCATTGAAGCAGGTAAGATTGAAGAAATCTACTTAGAATGTACTCATATAATGACAGTAAGAACGAAGTTGGAGAGTTTTTATTGTAAAAAGGGTAGATTGGGTTTAGTTTTTGAATAACTTTTTAACTTTGAGAGATTGCCATTTTTTAAATTTTCCCAAAAAAATATAATGTTTCATGGAAATGCTGCTGTTGAGCGTTCTTTTTCCATAAATAAGGAGTGTTTTATGTAAAATTTAAATGAGCATTCACTAATTGCTCCATGTTCAATATACTCAGCAATTTCTTCATATGATGGAATATATATATGGCATAGGGCTCGCGTGGTCTGGCCCACATATGATAGGGCCCTACGACATCGTATAAAAGAACACCAAAGATATGTCACTAATGCTTAGTTTCAAAAATCATCCATTGTAGTTCATTGTTGGAATAATGACCATCAATTCAACTTTAAAGAAGCAATGGTCATTTGACAACCTTTTTCGGTCATTGAACTTGACCTCTTGGAAGCGTTTTACATCCATAGATTTGGTGTCCCACTTGTGAATGATCATAAATCAACCCCAAGTTTTAGTGGGGCTTGGAAAAATCTGTTAAAACTCTTCCCCATTGCTTCTCCTTCAACTACACCTGCTACTTAACTTTGTGACCAAAATTTACCACTTTTGTAAGTTGGCCGCCTAAAACAACTCTGTACTCCTGAAAAAAGCACTAACCGCTACCGGCAACGTATTAACCACATCGAGTTGGCAACACTCCAATGTTGTTTATTGCACGCTAGTTCCAGACGAGGAGAGACCTTGTTCTCTCGAAACGTGCGTCGAACCATCTTTTAAATTTGTAACTACGCCAAAAAAAAAAAAAGGTTTCCTTTTTTATCATTATTATATTTGCGTAGTGTTCGTCACTCTTCTGGTCTTAGTTGATATGTTTATTGACATAAATTGTTATGAGTTTTAATTTGTATAATCAAAATGTTTATATATACAATGCTAATTGAATAATGTAGAGAATAAATAAAAATTATTATTTTTATGGTGTGGCAGTTAAGAGAATTAGTCAAAATTACCAGACTCCAGTTTGGTATGCAGTATGTTGTAAAGATGCTAAATGTCACGTTGGGGAATAGCACTTCATGCTCTTTCTACCTGAATGTGTAATTGAGAGATGATTATTGCTTCCTGAGGTGCATGCAAAACTCTAACCAATCCTGTCCGAGACATTTTCTCGAATGGAGACAAGTCTGGAGAACATGACGACCAAGTTGTTGATGTACTGTCTGGAGAGAAAGTTGAGTTGCTTAGACAATGTGTTGGGTAGGTGTTATGGTGGGATATTGCATTTGGTACTGTCCGGCACTCAGAAAAACTACCTCAGCGAAATTGTCAATCAAAGCAGGTCGATTATTTTGCAGGGAAGTTGGGGAGGCTAAGCAATGGATATCCGTTTTTTTGACAATTGTTTCCCAAATATAATAACAATGGTTGGTTCCATACGATCTTAATAAACAAAGGTTCTTGGACCCTTACCTTATTTTGGTTAGTCAACCATTCCAAGTTAAACTTGTCTAACAACTTCTGATGCTCTTCTCCTGAGTGTAGGACAGTAAATCACTCAAATATTGCAAAATGGCTAGCTGTACTATGTAAGAAATAGCTATTACACGAAATTGTATAATGCAATGCCGTTTCATATGAAAGTGTTGATATTAATTAAAAATCTACCTTAAATTCTCATAAATTTCACATGAAGTCAAATGTCCTTGTGCATATTCGTTTCATGTCAGGGCCTCTGTTTCACGCTTATTAAGAACTAGTGTCTATTGTGTCTACATGTTTTCATATCCTTTATTTTTAGGTCCCAATTTAGAAAACATGTTGCTGAAATTGAGACATGATTTTGCAGCTAATACTCCATTGCCGGGTGCATATGTACCTAAAAAGAATGATATCTGTGCAGCATTATTTTTAGAAGACAACTTGTGGTACCGAGCAAAAATTGAAAAAGTTGAGAAGAATTCTGTGCATATTATTTATGTGGATTACGGGAATGTAAGTTTAAACTTACTGTTTTGTTTGCCTTTTTGGTACAGTATTGTGGTGTCTGTGCACTAAGTTTAATTCCCAGTGAACTTTGTTATAATTAGATTTTCAACGTTCACATTTCCGTAGCTCAAACTAGAGCTCTTGACCCATATATTTAAAAAAAATGTTTGGGGTTGCATGTAAAGGTATGTAAATATATTGTTTGCTGTTCTTGCACCATAAAAACACAACCAACCAACTGTATTGTCAAGAGGGCCCACTAAGCTAACATTTCCCAAATTTTCATCCTAACAGAACACTCAAAATAATGTAGGGTCTCTCTTTCTCAAGAGTTTCTTGCATTATATCCACAGTGTGTAATTTATTTCATAGCAATCTCTTGTGGGACCTCAATTGAGGAACTGTGCATTAACCTGGTAGTTTCATACCCCAGATAGCCTGGCTTGCAATCTAAGGACGCCAATATGCAAACAAAATTATGTAGCTTGTAATTTCTATTGCTAAGATGTACTTTCGTTTATGCGCTTAGATAAGTTGTGATAAGTATTACAATTTTTATATTATGTTTATAGTAAAATGTTGATCTACAATACCACACAAACTTTATTCAGGCAGGTGCAAATTTGAACTTCATTGATATATAGAAAATTACATAGTTGGCTTTGGATTGATTCACCTGGGCATCACTAGGTTAAGTCTAAAATGTCTGTCAGAGCCCATGCTACCCAAGATGAGTGTGTAAATTTCTACAAATGGATGTATGTGTTATAATATGGCTCTATAGTATGGATATTAAGGACGTCGGAAGAGAAACTGAAGGAAGGTATGACTGTTCAAATTCCATGTGATGTATGCAGAGATGTTTTTTAAATAGAAAAAGGCCTAAATAAATGAACAGTGTAATCCTAAATATTTCCTTTATGTGCTACTTTTATATATACCCTACACCCTTCCATTACTTTGCAAACGTATATAATATTCACATCAAAGTAAAGTTAAAAAGGTGTTTTTTTTTCAATGTAACCAGACTTTTAATAGGCTCATGGTAGCATAGTGATAATACATCCAATTATTATACCCATAGACGAGATTTTCCGCCCACAATAATTCAAGGTTTGCTTTCATATGTGACAAAGGTTAAGATTCCTTGGAAAACTATAGGTGCTGGTGAAGCATGACTTAGCTGTCCTTGCACCATAAAACACAAACAAGGACTAAGAATGTAAAATTTGGACCTCACAGCCTTCATCAAATGGCTGCCGTGTAAGTTTTAAAACCATTATTATATTTATTCACAACAGGCCCAGAAAATCCCATACTAGGCACTTTACCTCATGAGACCATTATTAATAATTTGGCATGGGATATGACAAATTCCGCATCTCAAACCATTAAATACTGCTTTTAAGTTGCTGGAATTTTGAAAGGAGAAATGAAATAAACCGACAACGGAAGTCTCTCGGTGAATTGAAAAAAACTCAGGAGTGGCATTGGAAGAGTTTTGTAACTCTGATCAAGATGTTTCAGTAACGGAATTAAGTTTGTATCAAATTTATGGCGAGACAGTAAAAGGAAAACTGGTTGGTTTAGATGAAAATATATTGGATTATGAAGTAAATGATGAATTACCTCCAAGTTTCGAAGAAACCAGTGATGCTCTGAATGTCCTTCGCAGGCATATCATTTCATCAGACGTAGAAATCAATGTGTTTCACCGTCTTGAAAAATTAGAAGAAGAAGAAATCTGAAAGCACAACCAAAATCAAGACAACTCTTCTGGATTTTTTTTTTTTCCCAATAGAAAAAGTGTGAATCAGCACTTCATTTCTATAATGTACTTTGTATAACGTCATTAAATTGTAAGGTGTAATGTAAATATTTCTGAACATGCTAATTCATTTATCAGTATTCGTTCTAGGCGTGGAAAAGGGCAGGGCACTCTGGATTGGGAAAAGTGAACTTTATGAAAAAATCTTTACATGCTTTAATTAATATTACTTAATACTGGCTAGATTACTAATTAAAACTTTTTTTAACGAATCATTTTATTTATTTTTGCTCAATTGAAAACGAGATTTGACTAACCACTACATTTAAACTACAGTTGAACCCTGCTACAGTAAGCCTTAAGGGACCGAACCTTTGGTTTGCTTTATACGGGGGTTTGTTATATCCATCCGATGACGTAAATATTTGAAATTGGATTGGACCAAAAAAATTTTTCATTATGTACGGGGTTTTGTTATAAGTAGGCAAGACATGTAGAACCAAAGATATATTTTTGGTGGTGTTTTTTGGGAAATGGGCAGATTTCCAGTAAGGTGCCAACGTTAATTACAGTGTGCATATCAGGGTGCTAATTTTCTATGAGGGCAGGCAGGACGTTCCGCCCTACGAAATAAGCATAGAGTGAGTGAACACTGCATTTATCAAATGTATTGATATTCCTAAACCTGCAGTGGTGAAAGGAAGTAAAATAAAACATTAAAGACAGTCCTTACTCAGTACCTCATCCCGATTCACAATTATTTTTATTAACAGCCTTTTTTTTCTTGGTACCTGGAGAGTGGTTAATTGGAGAATTTACTGTATATATAACGCATGTTATATAGATTGTATCTTTAAAGCATGTAATATTTTTTGTCTTACAGAGAGAAATCACATCTACTTCAAATCTTGCGGACTTACCTGCAACTTACCAGAGTCTTCCCTTTTTCGCCCAGGAGTATAGTTTAGCTTTAGCTAAACTTCCAAAAGATGTAAGCGTATATTGTCTTTTTTAAAGTGACATTTTAATTTCAAAATGCATGAAAATTTACTAAAATACAATTTTGATTTCTTTTAGAATACATGAATTACACATACGTAATGTTACATGCTTGTGCAGTGTCATCATCCATGATATTATTTAGTACATACAGGGGTTCAAATTAAGGCAAGATTCCTCGTCAAATAAATTTATAAGATGGGAGGTCAGAAATATAGTAGAGGTCAAGAATCAATGAGAGTTGAGCAGTCTTTGGAAGTAGCTACGTGTTTCCTATAGATTGTGTTTTAACTCATAGTGTGTAATTTTTTCCTCAAAGTTGCCGTTTCTTTCATCTTAATACCTGTTTTGAAAAGGAAGGGAACAAAAGATGGAAATAATGATGTTGACGATATTGAATAGGGTTCAAAATTAGCAATCATTAGTCATATTTTGCACCTATAAATTTTGTTTTGACGACCAAGATTTTAGACCTTGTCGTTATTTTTGGCACCTAACTTTTTTTTTATTGTTTATATAATGCAAATTTCGATTGCTCAATCCTTTATTTTTCCTTCTACCATTACCTAAGCATTACAAGATCAGAATCATTGTTGCTCTCGTTAGTGGTTAAACTCATGGTCTGTTATCTAGTGGACTGTGGCCAACTATGATAACCTCAGTTCCCTCCCCTAATATTCTACTAGTGTCTCAATGTATCCTTTTCTGCCTATAAGGAAGTTCTTTACATACAGTTTGCATTTAGCGATGTTCTTTTGCTTGACGCCACTGTGCGGGAATGGTGAACCTTCTCCCCCCCCCATTTAGCCAGAATTATATCATGCAAAATGAAATGGGAAGTGACGGACACTTTGCTAAAAATAGGAATCAATTCACCTCCCGGAAGATTTCTGGATCTGCCCTTGCTTCACACTTGTTTCTGATTTTTAAGTTTACTATCAATTTTCGATCACAAAGTCTACACAAAATGAAATCAATAATAAAGTTCCTTTGGTGAAGGGTCCACATGTGCATAGCTTTGGTAGGGTGTCTATACCGGTCCCCAAATGTAGAAAAAGTTCCCTAAAGTCCCCGAATTAGAAAAGAGGTCCCCAAAAATTGACGAAATTCGATTTTTCGTTGCAAAATTTTGCTTTTATTTCCAACCAGAAGTATAAAAAAAGCACCCCCCAAAAAGAAAATCTAAATCTTGTAGAAATGCATACAAGATAAGTTCAAACAATAAAGAGTCTTCTGGTATACTTATTCTTTTTCTAAGTACTTAGATCTTAAATAATTTGAAATCGTCATAGCATATTTTTCACATGTATTAGTCAGTAAATAAAAAGTTACTTTTATGCAGTACAATGTTTTATCTGATATGATTGGCAGTCAGTAAAACAAATGCTTACAATATGATTTATTATATAATATTAAGTCTATGTCATAAATGTCAGTTTCAACCAAATATCTTTTCTCCCCTTAGTAAGAGAAATTCTGGAAGTTACAGAAAAAAAAATCCCATATAAAATTGTTTTTTAAAAATTGAATATTCTAAGTGGTGCATATGTAAGCATTACATATATAACCAGTAGTAATGCGTAAAAATAAAGTGAATAATACAGATTTGTAAGAACCCCAAAATTTGATCATGGGTCCCCAAATTGGTTCCTAGATTTTCGTAGGCACCCTGGTATTCAACTTGGTGTTTTTTACCGACCTGTTGTAATAGGAGCTACCCTTACATGGAACAGACCACATTACCTTACTTTGATCATAAACTAGGTGCATAAACTACCATTCATAGGTCTGGCAGATAAGACTATACATTGATGCAGTATAGCCGAGGAGCTCTTACTATCCAGACTATATCTTTATGGTCCAAAGTGAAACTCTGCTGTAATGAACACAAACTTAATGAATCTACTGCTATAATGAATGAGTTTGGGTAGTTTCATTCAATGCATAATTTATGTATGGAATATAACAAATTAATTTTTTCTCTAATTTTATTTTTACCCTTTTATTAAAAGTTTTTAAGGTTTTTGTTCACTCTATAAATAAGACTTACTATGAAACACAAAGTGAACTTTTCAGGAGCATTAAGACTGTTCCTGCATAGAAAATGAAGTACATTCCTTCATTAATTAAACCTGCACCATTATACTCTAATGCAGTGGTTCCTAACCTGGGGGTCGGGAAAGGGTTTCTGGGAGGTCGCCGCAACCATTTTTAGCTGCAATTTTTCTTATAAAGAATTAATATATTTTTATGCCAAATGTTTCCCACACTTTTATATTTTGCAATATTCTACTGATGGTTGTTAACTTTATAATATTTTGTATTTAATGTGTTTTCTTTACTCTGTTAAAAATGCTTTTATTATACAAATGTGGAAACTGCAGGTGGAGGGGGTCACAGATCTTTCAGTTACTATAAAATTGGGTCGCGGCTTTAAAAAGGTTGGGAACCACTGCTTCAATGCTTGAGATGCAGTTAACACACTAATGGATTCTTCCAGAGTAATGATACAAACGATTTTTTCAATGCTTTAAGCATCATTATAAACATGATCTTAGAGATATGGAACTTTTGAATGTCTCTTTTTAAGCAGCCACGTTTTACCAATAGTTAATTGTTGGTGGTAATTTAGTAACCACATGTATGAATAAATGTGAGTATAATGCTACACTATATTCACACACACACATGTATATTTTTATATTATGCATGACATTAATTACTGAAAGTCTGTTTTAATTACCTCTTATTTATTAAATATTAATCTCTTTTAAGAGATCTTAAAGATAATGGTGTTTGATTATTTTGATTTATAAATTATGCATGTTAACAGTTATATAACAGTTCAGTGTTTGATAAATGGTTATATCAAAGTAAATCCCCTGGTCTCTTTATGTTTATTATAACAGAGTTTGTATTAATTACAAACTGTCCTGTTTTGCAGTGCTGTATAAATTTTTAATTACTTTCTGTTTTTTTCTAGCCTGATAGTGGAACAGAAGCTCTGTATGCTTTTAAGGACTTTGTTGGCAAAACCCCATTACTTTTAAATAAGGAATACAACACTGGTGTTACACAGTACGTCACATTATACACTCCAGATGGTAAAGTAGATGTAGGTAAAGATCTTATCGAAAATGGCCTACTCATGGTTGATAAAAGGAGGGAAAAAAAATTTGCTGAAATTGTCAGTGAGTATGTGACAGCTCAAGAACTGGCGAAGAAAAACAGAGTAAGCTAAATTTCATGTGATTTTTTTTTTTTTTCTGTTAATTTGCATATGTCTGTTTAGTTATGTAAGACTTTTGCACTCCATTGTTGAGTTATGGTAATGTTTTAGCTCCCTAAATGGGGAGTATCACTTTGATAATTTTACTACTCCCCACCCCACCGTTGCATAATGATAATGCATTTATTATACTGTTGATCTAGGTCTGATTCTATTGGTGCCTTTTATATATACTATGGTTCATGGTTTAATCCCTTAAGTAATATGTTCGGATGACTTAGAAAACTGGCCCTGTGGTGGTGTAGTGGTAGCACGTTCACCTAGTGCAATGTTAACATTGGTTTGACTTCCAACGGTGAGGGGATAAAACTTTGCTCACTGTAGTATTGGGGTTGATACCCTCAGCTTTAGATTCAAATTTCTCGAAAAACTGGATCCGGGTGCAGCTTGACCTTTACTGATCTTGTGACACAAAATACAAACATGGCCCTGTGGTGGTGCAGTAGTCAAAACCCTGCAGGTGCCTGGCCTATTGGTTGTGTCGGACTGAGCCTATGGGCCGACTATTGGGCTACCGGCTGAGCAAGGCCTACAAACCAATCCTGGCATAAAGAAACTGGTTCTGTGAAGGTCTGGTTTAGAGTTTGATCTGCACTGACTTGTTCTGAAAATGTCTCAGCCCGCACAATTCCGTCAATCCAAACTGGAACACCATATAAATCACAAGTCGCTCGCTTCAGCAGCCACCCTTTCTAATTCTTCCCCCCCCCCAATGCACTTGTATATAGGTCAGTCTCTCTGTAATCCTAGTCAGAAAAGGATGGGCCGACTTTTGGATTTCGAGTCAAGCCTTTAAAAAAAAAAAAAAAAAAGAGAGAAAAGAAAAAGGGCCTGTGCAGAGCTCTAGCAGTAGTAACACATTCACCTTGCACACTGTTAACCTACGTTCGGCTCCCATTGCTGACAAAAAAAAATGATTAATCATTAACTGCTCACTTCAGTTCATGGAGTTGGTTTCCTCAGGATGTTTACCTACCTGGAAAAATCTTTGAAATTCATTGCTATAATAAATAGTTATTAAAATAATTTTCCTGAATTGTGCCTTTCGTACTGCAAATGTATACTGAAAATTTTGAAAAATTTACATTTTTGACTGAAGTTCTTCCAAAAATTACCCTTTTACATCAAAACTAGTGTAATTTATATAAAATTATTAAGCCCATATATTTTTCAGAAGAAAATGTTTGCCAGTTATATAACTAAGACTTGAAAAATGTTTTTGGCTATATTATCTAATCTGTAAATGATTTTGACCATACCAATTTCCTTTCCTTTATATATGGTCATGCCCACTTTAAATGGAATAGCAGATGGAGCATCAGCTTTGCGATTATATAAACCCCTTTTAATGAACTCAAAAAGGGCCAAATGAAAACATTGTAAATATTTAATTAATGAAGGATTTCAGTGTAAAGAAATGCATTTTTTAATCCAATTTTTGTATTTATAAATTCACCATAATTGAGTTATAAACCACTTGGGGGTTTTCATTAGTGTATTTTTTATGATGTTGAAAACAAACAAAATACAGACCAAAATACAACTTAGAAAATATCCTGGCACTGGATGACCTTGGTGTCCTTGTGCCTTAAAATACAAGGAAACAAATCTTACTGCCACTTACACTGTATTATGAATATGCACAAGTAATACTTCTGGCGTAGCATGACTTTGGCCATCCTTGTTCCATAAAAACACAAACTAATATTTCTTTACAAGAAGTTTTACAAAGGTTTAATATTAGTATGTCTTGTTTTTTAGCTCAATCTTTGGTGCTATGGAGATATCACTGAAGATGATGCCAAGGAATTTGGATGAATATGTTACTTCTAAACAGAAATTATTTCTAACAAAACACAAATTAAAAAAAAATAAAAGAAAAATATAGAAAAATCGGTGTTTTATGTGATGAGAGTGCCTGCTGATTAGTCACGATTTACACATCTCAAACGTGTCTTCGAAATTGTAAATTCAATACTTAAAACTTCCAAACGAGCATGAAAATCTCCATTTCCGTGATATTTCATGTTGTGTTGCACTTTAATAACGAAAATCGATAGTGATAGTTTTTCATAATTATATATTTTTTTAATAATTTCAAAGTTTTAAAAAGTGCAATGCCCTGTTATGTTTTTATTCCTTATATTACTGTTCTGTTTTACTACATTGTGCAATCACCAGTACATTAAATTTTTACTCATAGCATTCTTAACTTGGTGTTTGTAGGGTTGATTTATATATGTATATAATCTTAAGTGGAGATATAATTATTTGAAAAACCCACGGGTTTTTTTTATGTGCTTAGGATCAAATATTATGTACTCTCCATTTTAATGAAGTAAATATTTCAAGATAAATCAATTTATTTATATCATAATTTAAACAGAGCTATAGGTTTGACTTTGCAAGTGCCCTTTGAAAAGTGTTTCCTTATAACACTGTTAAATTCTGTAACTATATTTGAAATCGTCAGGTTAGGAAATTATTCAAGTATTTTGGGGAACATTTTTGATGTGTTTATGTATTTCACTTTCCAATTTGTTTCATTAAAAAAAACCCCACCATTTATCATTGGCGTTGTCTTTAAGCTAAAAACACTATTAATTTGTATTTATTTTTAACGTAAGACTAAGATATTAAAAAAAAAATGCATATGTGTTCGTCCACAACACACAATTTATTTTAATAGCATTTATATACATAATATTTTCTTACAGCATTTTATCTTCATTAGCTTTGGCATCTCAAATCATCAAATGTAATTTTTTAAAAACTGTGTTGTTCTGCAGATCAAAACGGAATATATCAGTCACATTGAAATGAAACCAATGAAAATAAATTTGAGCACATGCTATAATTTAAAATTCAATTCATAGGTGTATAAAAAATATTTGTGTATTTTTTTGCAATTATTTCAAAGGATATATTGATTGTATTTACATGCTTACAAGATTGTAGTCATATTTAATATTAGAGATAATTGGATGACTTTGAGAGAGAGGAACTGCAATCTTGATTATGAAACGACCCCTAATGTTGAAATTTAAACAGAGAGCCTTGAAAGCAATATATTTCATTCGCTACTTTAATTTTAAGCATCAGTGTTATTTAGTTTCAGAGTTCTAAGTTAAAGGAAGTTGAAATTACGCATCATAAATGAAGTGTGAATCACAAAATTGTTGTGCAACATTTAATGCACATGTCCATTTGTGTCACAAACGTGCATTAGGTGCGTCTAAATTCTAGTAAAAAAAAACATGCAGTGTTAGTATGAAAGTGAGCAGTATTAACAATTATTAAACTTATTCAAGTAATTCTTTTCTTTTTGAGTACTTAATCTAATATAACAATGTGATGATGATTACGCGCATAAATATTAAAGCTCATCTTGCTTTTCGGAAGTTTAGCTTCTTTGACTTGTCGCCTTGGTTTAAAAAACAGTCAAAGCACTTCACCATTCTTCTCAAACTTGTCTGGAGTGAAAGCCTTATATGTGCTCGCAGAGTGGAGAATGATCGACGCTTGATGAATAATGAAAATGAATGAACACGATGAATGAAAAATGAGTACACAGCATCCCTTTACAAACCTTTACTTTCGCCGAACTTTCTTAAAAATCAGCCCACCTCAAATTCTGCAGCTGATATTGTGCTGTTTGCAACGTTCAATTTTATCAACCAAAAGAAAATTTAATTATAAATGTTATATATCGAATTATAATTCATTGTAAATATAAAACCCGTTATCTTTAATTATCAACTTTATTTAAATTATATTATCTTGCTTAAAACTAAGTACCTGATCGCTTTTAGCGAGTTGCTTTTCATTCTCAATTTTGTGTTATATAATAGTTAATTATATAACTTAATCATAAGTACGAATGACAAACAAGCGAGGAAATTTCGTCTGACATTAATGGTGTATTCATGGCGATTGGCTACAGAATTTTCACTTCTAGAAGTTGGCACCTATGTTAAAGCAGACCAAACTTTGGAATAAAAAGGATGGGATTACATTACTAAATTATTCATAAATTTCACGGAGATTAATGAAATAGTTACACTAAAGATAAGATGGGCTCTTGTAATCTTCGGGCTTGGGCGGGCTCAGACTCATTGGACAGATGCAACTGATGCTTAAAAAGTTCGCCAATTTGTACTTTTCAAGATCTGTTTACTGGAAAGGAACAGTCATCATGTGAAAGACACGATGGAAGAATAAAAGCATTATATTTTGCATTTAAATTGTTTCACTCCTGGTAAGATTGGCAATGACAAGACTCGACAGCTTATGTCTTAACACAGCGAAACATTACTGTCGCAAATGGAAAGAAAGCTGTATGGTCGAGTACAATCAAAAAAAGAAGCAATTAACTGTGGGCGAGCTATTTCCTCCTTTTTCAGGGGAAGTTGTAAAGTTATTGAAGTTTTATTCCTTTTTGTAGCTTTAACTAGATGAAGAGTTTCAGTGTGTAATATTTTTAATTATTGTTGTAAGGTAAAATAGTGGTTTAATCAAAGCCTTGCTGTGCCTGGGATTTTTTTTTTTTTTTTTTGAAATGATCAGGGTTCCCAGTGGGTCTGTAGTAGTCTTTTTATCATTTTTTTTTTAACGGTTAACTGAACCTTAATCTGAAATTAAACATAAATAATCAGCAACGTTCATATATTTATAAAGACATTTCCGGAAGCAATCACTGTGTAGTAAGATACACGTTGCTAGTTGGGCAGAATTAATGAAGTGGCGGGACAAATCTCATACTATATAATGGGATAACTCCAGACAAGACAGGGACAGTATATATGGGCCACCAGAAAGTTTAATGTACTATCTCTCTCTCTCTCCCTCCTTTTCATTTTTCAAAAACTAATGGATTGTTAAGCTTGTTGCTTTTTTTTTAATACATACCCTTTTATACACACGTGTACCTTAGAAATGAGACAAGCTCATTAGACGGGTGTAGGAATGGAACAGCTGCGCCGAAATTACATTGCTGCTACATATCTGTGCTAAACTTAACGATTTGCTGTAAAATTGCACCAGACTGCATCGAAATGTTAAATTTTCCATAGCGCTGAACTGTGCTGAAATATTAAACTTATCGTAGCGTCAAAACTCAGTTTCGGCTTTTCAGGAACTTCAGAGCTTTTTTTTTCCCCCCGTTCCCTTTTTTCCCCCCTCTTATTTTTCTACTACTTCACCTTCCCAGTGAGCATATCTCTAATGGCAACCACTGTTCTTTCCAAATATTTCCCCTCTACTCACGTTATTGTTCAAGGTCATGTTCTTACTATATTCTTTGTTTTCAAAGCAGTGTTGTGTCCACGAAGGAGGATGGGCACAATGGACAACAGAGTTGTCCACGTTTGTACCCCTTTCCTTCATTGAAACTTTTTTTTCAACAGTAATCACTTGGATGCCATACCATGTGAATTTTCAATTTTGAACAGAAGGTAAAATTTCTACATAAAATTATTTCTGGCGCCATGCATATGCGAGTCAAATGGTGCTAGCATTACTGATGTCAATTGGTGTTTTACTTCCAAGCGTGGTTTTTTATATATATATATATGTATATATATATATATATATATATATATATATATATATGGCCTGCAAAAGGGTTGCTGGTATCTAACTGGAAGGAGACCCACACGCTGAACGTATGTGACGATGTGTGGAACCGGCCGGGCCAGTAACCTAGTGTCCTACCCCGCCTTCAAGTGGTGCAGGCTGGGCTTTCTATCCAAGAGGCAAATTAATATTTGCTGCACGGATGGAAAGGCGGAAGGGGAGGGCTAATTCACCAACCCGTCTAGCCAGCGTGGTGAAATGATGGCTAATTCCTCCAATATGCTAATACACCAAAAACCATGGCCCCTAGTCTCCAGGTGCTGGAGTGCTCCTGATCAAGGCAGCGGTCAGCGTGGCATGAAAGCAGGGGGTGCTAAGAATCACTGGAATGGCCCAGGCTGCCGTTTGTTATTGACCTTGGCAACGTATAATGGACGATCCCTTGCTTCTGAAGCAAAACTTCAGGAATTGGAAGAAGAACTTGACAAGATCAAATGGGACATTGTAGGACTCAGTGAAGTTAGAAGAAAAGGTGAAGAGTTGGTGGAACTTAAAAGTGGACATTTGTTTTATTATAGAGGAACGGAAACTGGAAGAACAAGTGGTGTTGGCTTCTTAATCAACAAAAGAATTAAAGACTACCTTCTTGAAGTCGAAAGCACGTCAGATCGAGCAGCGAGGCTCGTTGTTCAACTAACCCAGCGATACCAACTTCAGATAGTACAGGTATATGCACCAACATCAAGCCATACCGACGAAGAGGTTGAAGAATTTTATGAAGAAATCAAAGAGTTACACACCAAAGGGAAACAACATATCAAGCTCATCATGGGGGATTTCAATGCAAGAATTGGACAACAGGAACAAGGAGAGACATCGGTTGGTAAATACGGATATGGGGAAAGGAATGAACGTGGCGATCAACTCATCGAATTTGCAGAAGCTGAAAATCTTAGCATCATGAATTCATTTTTTAAGAAGAAACCGCAAAGAAAATGGACATGGAAACACCCCAATGGAGGAACCAGCGAAATTGACTATATACTGGCAAACAAGAAATCAATTATTGAAGATTGCAGCGTACTGAACAGATTTAATACTGGAAGTGATCATCGAATGGTGAGATGTAAAATGCACTTAAATACTAAACTAGAAAGGCAGAAGCTCATTAGGAAACAAGTATGTAAGAGGGTGGATTTAAAGAAATTAAAAGAAAATACCGAGGCATTCAAGTTGGAATTAAAAAATCGCTTTTCTGCACTGGAAGGACTTATTGAAGAAGTTGACATCTCAGAAGCAAATGAAAACATTGTTAAGACAATAATTGAAACTGCTGGGGAAATTGGTGGTGTAATATGTAAAAAGCAGAATAGCAAATTATCTGAGAAGACGAAACAACTCATGAAAAGGCGAAGACTTATGAAGGTGGACAATCAAAATACCAGTCGCAAGATCGAGTATGTAGAACTTTGCAAAACTTTGCGCAAAAACATGAAAGAAGATATAAGAAAATTCAATTGTGAGTTAGTAAGGAAGGCCATTGAAAGCAACAAGAGCCTTAGGGTTGTTAAAGGGAGTTTGTCTATTGGGAAGAAACACATCATTGCATTAAAAGGAGAGGATGGCACTGTAACAAGAAATAGGGAAGAAATACTTAGAAGAGTTGAAGAATTCTACAGAAAGCTGTATGAGGGAAACAGTGGATTAAACGAAGACTGTGAGATAGTCGAAGGAACAGCTCCTAAAATCTTAAAAGAAGAAGTAGCATTTGCAATAAAAAGTATGAAGAAAGGAAGATCCCCTGGCGATGATGGCATTACATTAGATATCTTAAAAGAAGCTGGAGAACATGTAGAAGACATACTCGCAAAATTCTTTACCAAATGCCTCAACAGTGGTAACATACCAAACCAATGGGATTCTGCAACAGTAATTCTTTTGCATAAAAAAGGTGATAAAGAGGATTTAAAAAATTACCGACCAATTAGCTTGTTACCTGCTATTTATAAAATCTTCACAAAAGTGCTAACGTATCACCTGGGTAGTACTAGATGCAGCTCAACCAAGAGAACAAGCTGGATTTCAAGTGATTCAGTACAGGACCATATTCAAGTATTAAGAGAATTAATTGAAAGAACACATGAATATGAACTTCCATTGTGTGTGGCATTTATTGACTATGAGAAGGCCTTTGACTCTATTAAAACATCAGCAGTCATCAACTCTTTAAGATCAACAGACATCGAGGAAGTGTACATTGACATGGTGAAACGTGTGTATAAAAATGCAAGTGCAAAATTTCGGTTACATAAAGATACCGAAGCTATCAAAATTGGTAAAGGTGTGAGGCAGGGAGATACCATTTCTCCAAAACTTTTTACTTCTGCTTTACAGATGATTTTTCAGCTGATAAATTGGAATAACAAGGGAATAAAAATAAATGGTGAATATTTAAATCATCTGCGGTTTGCTGATGACATTGTTATTTTTTCAAGAAACCCATCAGAACTCCAAGACATGGTACAGGAGCTTTCAACTAGAAGTAAAGAAGTTGGACTGAAGATGAACCTACAAAAAACTAAGATCATGTTCAATAATTTTGTAGAGGAAACAAAAATACAAGTTGACAACATTGAGCTAGAAATTGCTGATTCATATATTTACCTTGGCCAGCTGATTTCAATGGATGGCAACATTATGAAAGAACTCAACAGACGTATTAAACTTGGCTGGAGTGCATTTGGAAGAAACAGTTTTATCCTGAAGGGGAAATTGCCTTTGTGTCTAAAAAGAAAGGTCTTCAACCAGTGTGTATTGCCAGTCCTCTCTTATGGATCAGAGACATGGAGTCTAACAGTTGGAGCAATACGAAAGTTACAGACAACGCAAAGGAGCATGGAGAGGTGCATGCTTGGAATAACTAGGAGAGATCGAAAAAGGAACACTTGGGTGAGAGAGCAAACTAGAGTAGAGGACATCATTGTTAAAGTAAAAGGGCTGAAATGGCGATGGGCTGGGCATATTGCAAGAAGAACTGATCAACGATGGACAACAGAAATTCTGAACTGGATTCCAAGAGACCACCGAAGACCTAGAAAACGTCCTCAAACTAGATGGGTGGATGAAATAAGAAAACAGGTTGGGGTGACGTGGAAGCGAATTGCTCAGGATAGACTTGTGTGGAAAGCATTTGGAGAGACCTTCATCCAGCAGTGGATAGATAATGGTTGAATATGATGATGATGATGATGATATATATATATATGTAAAATTATCCTAAGATAACCTATTTATTGCAAGATGGTAAGGGTGAAGCTTTTTTCACGCATAATGATTATTGGTATCAATAACTGACACCGTCGATTGCAAATGGAAAATGAAAATTTCAGACATTCAACTGTGCCCAGAATTCAGTGCAGCCATCAAAGAGGTGGACAGACTTTTTCTCCTTTTTTAAATTTAATGTTGCAGTTACTACTTTTTCCAATACATGAAAAGTGATAAACATTTTAGCAAGTACCGTTGGCCCCGCTTTACTGAATACCGATGGTTTCACCCAGGACCGTAGATTGATAGTCTTTATTGGGGGGGACTCAGAATTCGTTCATGTTTTAATGTATTTTGTTAGTGTTTTAAAAATACAATACTAAATATCTGAAATATAGATAAAATGTTTTAATCTAATTAATTCTTAATACTCTACGCTTCTACAAAATCTAAAAGACACCCTACAGTATACATTAAAACCTGCCTAAAGTGACCACCCTTGAGATGACTGCAATGGTCACTATATACGACAGACTTCTGTATATGCATGACTAAGTCCCTCCCAATTCTTTCTTATGGAAAGAGGTCACCTTATTCAGGTGGTCACTTTACCAGGTTCCATTGTATATTGAACATATAACATTCAAAATAGGTTGTGAACAAGTCATTTTTAGCAATGAAATCAAATTAATCTATTTAATATTAATGAATGAAATTCTTAATGTAAATGTATTGAAAATTTGTGTAGAGTTACTAAAATATATAATTTTAGTATACTTAAAACTAATTAACTTAAAAATTGCAAAATACTACAATTTATTTTAGCGAAATAAAATAATTTTTTTGGAGGGGCTGATTATATTTTCAAATGGGGCTCAGTCCCCCTACCCCCAATCTGGTCTATGACCAGCAAATATTTGATTACTTATGAACGTTGGGGGGAGGGGGGACAAATATGCAATTACATATCTACTTAAATGTCCTAGTACATTATGGTATTGATTTCATACATAGTAAGCATGGAATAGTATTGAGAAAAATAAGGCATTGAAATCTGTCTATAAGAATATTTCTCCCTGGTCCCATCAGACATAGTATATCATGTTCAACCTTGTCTGTAATGATTTCTGGTCCCAAATGTGAGCCTCACATTTGGGACATGAATTCCCCAATTGCGTAAATTTCACCATTTTTGGAATGTAGTGAGTGGTGGAATCTTCTCCAATATGGTTCTAAGCTGGAGTGGCAAATTTTCTTACATGATTAATGTGGATGCAAATAATAACATCCCTGTAGTTCCAAGCTTCATTCCCTGTAGCCACAGCTCATTTTCGGACGTTGGTTGACAGGGCCAAAGTTAGTGTGTGTGTGTTTTTTTGTTTTGTTTTTTTCACTTAGTATGCTGCTTGACAATTCCCAATTGCCTCCAGTATGGTAAAACAATCATTTTCCATACCTTTGATGACTAAATGGCAACACTGCTCAGGACCAAGTAAGGGAATTTCAGTTGGGTTTTTTTTGCATTATTAGGTCAATCACTTAAATTATGTGTCAAAAAAATTTACAGGTGAACAATTTTTCGGTATTTAACGTATTAATGGGTCACAGGACAACCCCTTTTGGAAATGTAAGGACTTTGAAAAATTGATTGCAGTTCAAAAATTAAAAAATGATTGCAGTTTCTATTATAATCAGTCAGAAAATGTACTGTAAGCCATGAGGGTGAGGCCTAGAGCTACGACATCATCACATTTTAACTATTCAGACATAACTCAGTCTATTCAAACAGACAGCTAGGGGTTCATCCTGAAGTGGGGGTGTCTCCCCCATTACACTAACCCTTCTCGGATAGGTGCAGTATAGCCCAGCTGCTCTTACACCATAAAAATTCAAACAAACAAACCTTCTCTGATTCAGGTAAGAGTAATTTGTTTTCAGGTATGAAGTTTGTAAAAGCCTATCCCAAAACGCACTATGCAACTGTGTCTTTCATTTCACAACAAACGAAACGGCGTCGCTGTAAGATTTTAAAGCGTCTTTACGATAAAATCCAAAACAATGTTTCCAAGTTATGATTTTTATCCCATGAAACAATTCCCGGTTCTAGTATAATGGCACTAGAAAGTCACTGATCGCCCATTAATACATAAAGACCAAATTTTGTTTTGTTCGTGTAATTGCCTACATAGCAACGATGTGGATGTAAATAATACTTTCACTGTACAGCCAAATCGGATCCTTTGCGGACCTGATTTCGCCAAATATGGCTTATTTGGCGTCCTTTACCACCCCTTTCAGTTTGTTCCATTAGTTCTGAATCACTCTGTATACATACTACAAAAATCCAAAATATGTAAAAAAAAAATGATCTATTATAAAGCATAAATATATTAGGTCTAGCAGAAAGTTCTGTCCGATATCTAAAGTTTCAACGCGCATGCATGTGTTATAGACATACAGGGCTGTCTCTTATCTTGCATTTATACACATCTGCTCTTCTAAATTAACTGGAACAGAAGTGTCTCATTTCATTATCAAGTGAGACACGATCATGTAAACATAGCTGCCGATGAAGTTCATTTATGACACTATTTTGTACGAATTCCAGCAAGACAGAAATGCTACAGAAGCGTGTCGAAATTTAGTGGAAGTTTTTGGTGGAGATGCAGTTTCAGATAAATCATGCAGATGATGATTCGAAAAATGTAAATCAGGGGATTTTAACCTTAATGATAAGCCACGCTTTGGGTGACTACCTTTGATCGATGACGATATTGTCAAGACCATGATAGCGCAAGATCCTTTTTCGACAACATCGGAGATTACAGAAAAGCTTAACTCAGCTCAACAAACCATTTCAGACCATATTTGGAAACTAGGATTGGTCTATAAATATTCCAGATGGGTGCCTCATGAGTTAAGTGAGAAAAATGTGCATGATCGAGTCGCCATATGCACATCTCTGCCTGCTCGGAACAAAAACAAACCCTTCTTGGACCAGATGATAACTGGTGATGAAAAGTGGATTAACTAAGAAAACATTGTTAGGAAAAGAGCATATTGTGAGCCCGGACAATCTTCCCCCTCCACCTTTAAATTGAGCTTGAGCCTGAATAAGAGAATGCTGTGTATATGGTGGGACATCTAAGGACCCATATAGTATAAGCTTTCAAAACCTAACAAGAAGCTCAATTCGGGGAGATAATATCAGCAAATAGATGTTTTAAACAAAGAAGTCAAAGAAAAGAGGCCGGCGATATTCAATAAGAAGCACATCATACTGCACCATGATAATGCTAGACCACATGCTGCTTTGGTGACTCGTCAGAAACTTACAGAGCTAGGCTGGGAAATTCTGTCGCATTAATCACACTCTCCCCAGACCTAGCACCTTCCGATTATCACTTGTTTCTCACCTTGCAAAATTATTTGAAGGGGAAAAAATTCAAAACTGAAGCAGGTGTCAGTCAAGCACTACTTGAATTCGTCGCCTGTAAGAAAAAGACATTTAAAAAAAATGGTATTTACAAATCACCATCAAGTTGGCAAGAGGTCATAAGTAACGATGGAAATTATATTGTACAATAAATATTATTAAAGGTATGAAAAATTCATTATTTCCTTTCACTTCCCAAACAGACAGAACTTTCCATTAGATCTAATATGAACATTTTTTGTCAGAATATTCACGAATACATTGTCGACATAACCACAAAGAACTCACAACCTGGGGTCAAACAGGTTTCTTGGGTTAAACTAGTTTTATGGTACCAACCGTTCCCCAATGAACTCAAAATAATCATGATATCACTGTAATGTATACAAACAAAATCTAATATCAAATCAGTAAAAACTAAAATATAAATGTATTACCTGCTCAACATCTTATTCCGAGGTGGATTTCAGGACAACCCAACTTCTACACACCTGTTTACATACAGCACCTTCATTTACTTCAAGTAAAACAGGAAACACTATTTTCAGTAGTGCCATCTGTGTTCAAACCTATAACTGTTTATTATCTCTCTAGTTTTATTAATAAGATAGTCCAGTTTTTTTTTTTAGTTCTTGAATTAACTCATTGATTTTTTCTTAAATATCCACATGTGATAGTGAATATTCTACCTGACAAACAAAAAGAATAACATTGAAATTTAATAGTTCCAAAACAAAAATTTGTTTTACAGAAAGTATCAATAATTAATTTCCCATTATTCACTCTAGATCTAGAAATTGTGATTACTAGCATCATTAGTCTAAATAATATTCAAATCTTTGAATAAAAGTCCATGTTCAGTAGTAATTGATTTTTCATAATATTCATATAATCATCAATATACCTAAATTTTAAAATGTCATTTTTGTTATCAAGTTTTCATAAAAATCCAAATACATATTTGCAATTAGGGATGAGCATTTTCCACCCTGTGTAGAAACATTTACTTGTCCGCGGTTTGGTTCCCTAGGCCTTAAGAGGTTTGGATTCCTCAGAAATTTGTAGGTCCAGAGGTTCGGATTCTTCGGAAAACAGTAAGTCCCGATGCAGCATGACCATTGTAGTCCTTGAGCCGTAAAACCACAAAAAAAAAAAGACTTGTTTGTAAATTTTATTACCGTTTTTTTATGAAGTATTAAATCCAAAAGTCTTTTAAACTCCAACTGTTCAATTTTAATCCTTTCTCCACTTTCACAAAATTTTTTAATATTACTCCCATATCTTCAATATCCAACTTATTGAAGAGATTTTCAAAATCATGCATGAAAATGCTCTTCATATCCCTACAATTTTTCAAATCAAGACTATCAAGTGCAATATCTGTATCTATACTTGTACATTCACCAGACATTTTATTCAAGGTGTTAAAAATTTTTATATTAGATCACTTTAATAAAGTATTAGTGCTGCATGTTATATCACAAAATTTTATAGGAGTTTTATGCATCTTGGATATAAACAAATATTCAAATTTCTTAGTTATTGATTTTTGACAATTTTCATTTTGCCTTAGTTCTTTTTCTAATGATTTCCCCTTTTTCATTTGTAATTTTAAATTCATTAGAGTTAAATAAGCCATTTTTAACTAACCAGAATAAAACTTTACATGCAACTGCAAAATTACCATTAGCTTTATCCATTGGACAAATTATAAAATCCTTTTTGATGTCATCAAATGTTTCAATCTCGGACTGTTCTATACATGGTTTATCTGCAATAACATTAGCCAATATGTCCGTCTACGTTGCAGATTGTCAATGTGAAAAACTCAAAAACGGGAATATTATACCTAATGGCCAATTTATAAAGCCATTGACATTTTTTATGAAACCTTTTCTGAAATTTTATTTATAAAAAAATTAGAATAAATGATTCCAGAACTAAAAAAAACTGGGCTGTCCTATTAATAAAATTACACAGATAATAAACGATCATATATATGAGAATAGATGGCACCACAGAGAATAGTGTTTCCTGTTTTTACTTGAAGTAAAGAAAGGTGTGCATGTAAACAGTTGTGTAGACGTTGGTTTGTCCTGAAATCCACCTCGGAATAAGATGTTGAGCAGGTAATACATTTATATTTTAGTTTTTAATTTATTAGATTTTATATTTGTACACATTCCAGTGCTCTTATGATTATTTTTAGTTCATTGGAGTAAAGCTGGTACTATAAAATTAGTTTAACCATAGAAACCTGTCTGCACTCAAGTTGAGTTCTTTATGGTCATGTCGGCAATGTAATTGTGAATATTTGGAGAAAAAATGTTTATGTAAGGTATTATCCTTCTCAGGGATAACACAATTGCCAAATAATGGTTAACACACAAAGCCACCAGTGCGAGTTGTTTCTGTGGGGGAATTTATTATATAATAATTTTTGGCACCCACGTATAAATAGCTCAAACTAGAGCTTTTTTGTTTTAGGAGAAAAAGAGATGCTGTCCCCATCCGGGATTCGAACCAGGGTTCCTCCATTGAATTTGGAGTGTCTTGACCACTAGACAAATGAGGATAGGAACAACGCGCTATCTCCGTATGTAAGGATGTAAGATACTATTACCCTTCTCAGGGATAACACAATTGCCAAATAATGGTCAACACACAAAGCTACCGGAGCAAGTTCTTTGTGGTTTCCCGTGGGGTAATTTATTATACAATTTTCAGTTCCCACGTATAAGTAGCTAGAGTTTTTTTTTAATCAAGACATCCTTATATACGGAGAAAGAGAGCGTTGTTTCCTGTCCTCATTCGTCTAGCAATCCAAGACACTCCGGGCTAAACGGCGGGACCCTGGTTCGAATCCAGGATGAGGAAGGCGTCTCTTTTTCTCCAAAAACGAATAAAGCTCTAGCTTGAGCTACGTATACGTGGGTGGCAAAAATTATTGTATAATAAAGCTTCCAACTCTCTTGAATTTTAAGACAATCAGATAATCTCCTGAACTCCCAAAAAATTCCAATATCTCCCAAATTTTTAAGATAATGGGAAAAAATCCATAGGAAAGGGATTTTTATTTCAAAAATCTCTGCAAAGGGGATTTCAATGTCTTTGATTCCCTTTTTAAGAAAAATCCCTATGAAAGTAATTCCTATTAAAAAAAAAAACCTACACCCCGGACACTTGTACAGTGTCTAAGTTCGGAACGCTTCCCTCATATGAGATGTCATATTTCCCGCGAGCCTCAATGGTTGGCTTCCTGTTGTCACGTAGCAGCTTTCTGCTGACACATATATAGAGAGAATCATATCGATGTGACGCTAATGCTGTTCGTTTTCAGCTGCAATTGATCTTCCCAGATATGTTCGATTTTGTTTGACCATTTGGTGTGCTTGTTTATTGAGAAATAACTATCATGGATAGGAAAGAAACAAAAACAATATATATTAAATGAAAACATACTGAATAATACATCACAACCTCAAATCTGAGTTTCGATAAATATAAGAGATTCCAACCATTACAGATTTTCATCTCCCCGTATGCCATTATGGACGATCTTATTTTAAAATTATGGTAAATGTTCAAAATGACTTAGTTTGTGAACGATCCCTGCTATGTTTTGTAGCAATCTGTGTCTACAGATGTAATATAAACATTCCTTTTTGTTTTATATAAGTCGAACACTACGCAGATTAAATTAAGAAACAATTTTTATCAATGTAGGCATAGTAATATTAATGCTGATGTTATGGCATCTAACCATGCCATAACATCGGCGTTAATATTACTATGCCTAAAAACAATAAAATTGTTGCTTAATCGTTATGTTTATAACTTGTTCACTCCCTAGGGAAGTGCAGAGATTTGGAAGGCTGGGCTTTTATTTACAAGATGGTCGGTTACCCCACGCCACACACACCCAGGAGAACAGGGAATTGTTAAAAAAACGTTGGGGGAGACAGTGTTGCTAATTTGCCATATTTAATTTGGATTTAGCAAGGAAAAACTGACTGAATTTTGCTAGATTCATTGATTCCCCACACACACACTTGAACATTACTCAGCTCACCATCTTTTTTTTTTTTTTAAGGAAAAAATACTAACAAGAAAGCAGATCTTGTTTTTCTGTTTTAGTGATTATAATAATAAAATTTTTTTGACCAGTTTAGATTGTGAATAATATTTTAAAAGGTTCTTTTAGCAATTTCAATTGTGTTTTTCATGCCTACTTACCTCCAATAAATGTAATATGCAGAACTTGATGTTCGTTGAGACCCCTCTGGATATGGGAAGGAGATGGTTGAAATTTTTAGGAATGAGCTTTGAAAAATGCTTGAATTTTTGCCTGAAATTTTGCTGGACATCCTGTAGAAAGGTGTTTTCAAAGTCTGAAAAATTTTAAGACTGACTTTAGAGCTTCACTGTCAAATGAAAACTTGAAAATTTTGCTAGTTACTAAATGTTGTGGGAGGACAAAGTGTTTTGAGAAAAAATATACAAAGGAATTTTTGAAAAAAAGCTAAACCTGCGACTTCATTATTTTTAAAGATGAATAGGCCTAAAATTAGTATCCAGTGAGTAAGTGTATTTTTACTTTGGTAGAAAAATAATTCTTTTCTACTGATTGTATATTCATATAAATACAATTTCAATCAGGGGCAGATTTAGAGGTCATTCAAGGGTGGCGATTAATGACTTGATTTTTGAAAATGATACCTCATTGGACCTTTACCTTGTATCTTTTCAACGTAATTTTTCCTTCAAAAGGGAGGTGATCGCCCCCCTAAATCCACCCCTGTATACAATATAGATTAAGCATATTTATTTTTCATGACCATTTTGTAATGAAATGAAAAAACCCTGTTCTACTTGAAAACGTGGAAAATTTTTGTTTCTGCTCTGTTCCATTTTTCATCGCAAATTGCATGCATTTAAAGATCTCCTTAATTTTCATTCTCCAAGGTGGGCATCTATGGTACAATAAGTTGTCCTCGAAAACTCGTCCTGGTGGCTTTGTGTGTTAACCATTATTTGGCAATTGTGTTATCCCTCTGAAGGGTAATAATATCTTACATCCTTATATATGGAGAAATACTTAATCATTTCTAGGGAATTGCTTTTCATTCTAGATTCTTCTTGTTTCAGAACTATTAATTCTGAGATTATGCTTAATTATACAACACATCCTTTTATATGTTCTTAAAATAATATAAAATCAGTTGCATAAACCATCTCTGATTCCTTCAATTCTTGTTTTACTAATTGGTCCTTAATTTATTTTATTTCTGGTCCTTCAAAAGTCCTTAAATTTCATGTGAGGAAATGTGTATGAACCCTGTTATAAATACGTTTCATGGGAATCATCAGATAGTGGAAGGATTAATACCAGTAGTCGATTACATGGTGCATGGCGTCATGCAACTTGCACATGAAAACAGGCAAAATCTACTACTGCTAGTCGACTGTCAATAGAATTCGTTGCAGCAGTCAAGTAGGTGGAATATGAACTTTCTGCTGATAGTTGATTTGTTCAGGGTTTGCACGCTTAAAAAGTCACTCAGTTTTCATTTTTAAGGGTCCTTAATCTTGCCATCTACTCCTTAAAATTTGTTGACATTTCACCAACGACTTACAAAACATGCACTACTCCCCCCCCCCAATCTCAGAAGCCATAAAATTCCCTAACCCATCTAAAAACAATGGCTACTGAGGGGCGTGGAGAGGAAAGTTCCCCTCAGTTTTTGTCCCCTTACACTAGGAGGCTGAAGGTCAAAGCTACCCTCCAGCTTGATTTTATACGGACTGTGATTTATGCATGTGCATACCTGCCAACTTGTATGGGTTTTGGGTGAATTGTAAAACCGTACGGATGATTGGTAAAATTGTATGATTTCGTTCAAGAATTTTTTTCTGTTAAAAATAAATCCCTAAATTTTCTGCTGGCGTCATGCAGGGGCCACACGGGAGGCACCACCCTGTTCGCAGGACCCATTGGTTAAGAACAGGTTAGTTGCTGTTAAACAGGGTGGTACATCCCTCTGTGAATAGAGATATTAAGACGTTCTTACCCACTAGATTAACCCTGTGTGATTAGTGCAGTTAAAACTTTCTTACTGAGGTTGCACGATCTGGGTGACGCTAGCCTTTATTCCTCAATTGGTTCTTCTAAAGTTCTATTAGATGACAATTTCAAAGTGGCAGAAAATATATATGACTCACAAATGTCCATTTTGGGATGATGTTTATCTCCAGCTGAGGTATGCAATTAAGTTGCATACTTCAATCATCTTTTGTATTCTTGGAAGCGAATTTTTGTGTGTTTGAAAATAACTTGTCTGAATGTAGAAATTGATCAGCTGCAGTCAGGATTGTATAGACTTGAAATAACTGAAATGCTAGTGAGTATAAAGAGGAAAGAGTTGACACTTTGTATTTTGCCCCAGGAAGTACAATGCTTTGCATAATTATAGATCCAATAACAAAAATAACGCTTCATAAAAATATGCAAATAATCTCCCAAAAAATTTCAGTGGTCTCGTATTAGAGTATGTAATAATAACAGTGAAATACGTTGAAAAGAAGTATTTATTTTAAAAATGCGGTATTTTTTGGTATTCAGGTGTTGCAAAATAATAGGTCCACCTTAGATTTCTTTCCAAAATACGCGTGATTATTTCTCATTTATGCAAATTTCCATAATACTATGTGCTTTTGACGTCATGGAGATTTAGAACATATTTTAACTGTTACTCTTAGCATAGTACCGATCTAATGAACAAAAAAAGAAATGGGTCACAAAAATTATCTTACCAAAATTAAAAGGGCAAAATTAAAGCTTCTAAAAAATGCGGAAAGTCCAATATAGAGAAATAGCGAAACGTTTGAAACGATCACATAATATGGTGAACAATTTTATTCGATTAGAGGATGCGTACGGTAAAAAAAAAAATCCACCGGGAAGTCTGCTAAACTGACCTCTCGCCAAACAAGGATAATTGTTAAGGAGGTTCAATCTGGTTTAACTTCATTGGGTGCTTTAGCACGTCAAAAGGACATTCCAATCTCTAAGTCAACGTTGTCTAGGACCCTAAAAACAGTCCATTGTTTAGGATACAAAAAAAAAAGGAAAGCTACCCCAAAGTTATCTGAAAAACACAAAGAAAAGAGACTGAAATTTACACAACAAATGATGAAAAGAAGACTGGAAAAAAGTAATATTCAGTAACAAAAAGAAATTCAGTTTTGGATGGGCCAGATGATAGAGGACAAGATGGAGGTGGTTCTGTTATGATGTGGGCATGCTTTGAATGGCAAGGAAAAATAGGTATTACATTCTTAAATACTCGTATGAATGCCACAGATTATCAAAACCTACTTGATGAGCACTTGCTACCATTTTCAGCAGAAATCGGAGGGCCATGCTTCATGCTTTAACACGATAATGCCCCAATCCATACAGCTAATTCAACCTCTGAGTGGTTTATAGAAAACGGTGTCCACATTATTGACTGGCGACCTTACAGTCCAGATTTAAACCCCACAGGCAATCTATGGTGAACACTTGCAAGAGCTGTATATGCAGGTGGGAAACAATACAATACTACTAATGAACTGAAAGAGACGATTCTGAGTGGCGTGCCATCGATGTGCATTACTTGCAGAATGTTATTAATTCTATGCAAAAAGAATTTATGAATTGATTCTAAAGAAGGGAGGAAAAATCTACTACTAATAAATTTTTATGAATAAGTTTCATATGGTGGACTTATCTTTTTGCAACACCTGTTTTTAATTGTGATTTTATTCTTGTAAGCAGGGGTGGCTCGAGGTTGATTTTGAACCCAAGCGGCTTGGCACGGATTGCTATTGGGTGCCCCCTATGCTGAAAATAGATTTTCACAGATGCACAGTGAGCCATATACCCTATAAAAGTGACCAAAATTCTCTGAAAGGATTTTTCCAAAGATATTTCTAAAAATTTCTCTAAACTTGTCTCTTTTTAGAGAAATTTTCTACTATTGGGTCCATTAAAAAAATTTTAACTTGACGCGAGTTTAGCACCATCATCCAAACGGAACCCAGTCCTTAAGCCCCCCTCCCCCGTGCTTGTAAGTGCATTTGCAGTCCTTTTTATTTTTATATAATTTGTTGTTACAAGAGCCTTGTGACTTGTAATAAATGTAAGTTAAAACATCAAACAGTAATTCAATAAACTTTTATTTTTCGGATGGACCTATCGTTATGCAATGCATTGTAATTAAAGAAGAGAAGATGAATCGAAAGTGAGGTATTCTTCGCCAATTAACACCAGCTGATGTCGCATTAAATATTGCAGAATTTCTAATGGCATGCTGTATATTTAACCAGCGCTGACGTGACCGTAAATACAGGATCACACGCATGTGCCAAATTGAAAATACTGCTACGAAAGCATGATTTTTTGTGCCAAAACGAAAATGTTACTACAAACTGATAACAAAAGTGCAAATTTTTCCATTTTTGCGCCAAAATCACTTATTTATTTCACAAAGTGGGCCATTTTTCTAGCTTACATCATTATTGGTTATACTGTGTAGTATTTTTTCTCTTCTCCAAGTCGTTGGCGCTAAATCTCGCCAATAGCACCCACGTCACACGACGATTTATGAACTGGTTATTTGCTACTAGCGTCTAGAAACAGTACCAGTTCCTCCTTCTGCGCATGTGCATGGACTGCGAAAAATTCCTACCACTGTTTCCATTCCATAATATTTACTTTACTAGTAAACACTAGCCTGAGGCGACAGGAGAAAATAGCTTTTCCTGTCGCATTTCTGCGTTTCCGCGTCCAGAGATGCCAACTTTTACGGATTTTCCGTAGTTTGTACGGATTTTAACTCCACCTTACTGTATTACGGTCGACACTAAGAAAACTAAGGAAAACCTCATTCAAGGCCCTCACGTACAATTTTCTATTAGCCTCACAAAAATCCACATTTTTTATGGTTTTTTGGTAAAAACAACAACGCACTTTCTAGATGGCTCGCGCCTTTACGTTTGGACGCGACGTTTCCGGCTCGTATACTTGTTTCTCTTATTTTTTACGTCCAGCTTTGTATGTGAAACTTGCTTCAAATTTGGATTAAAACAACGAAATGAAATGCAGCCATGATTGTGAAACAGCTGTAGAAAAAAAAAAAAAAAAAATTCGGCAGACAATTTACCTGCAAGTGTATCGCGATATTTGTAGTAAGGAATGGCCGTTTTGCGAAGCATCAAAAGTATTTAAATTTTTATGTGGACCCGTAGTTTTACCACGTTTTGAATCACTTTTTACTCGCAGCATTTTATTAAAAGTTCAGAAAAATTTCCTCATCATACTTTAAAAAATAGCGTGCGATTTGTGCCGAGATTTTGCGGCATATATTTCGGGATATTTCCCCCTTATGCTTTCGTTATCTACACACGCAGAGGCTTGTAGATTAATTTAAAAGTAAATTTACCTATTAAATAAATTTAATTAATTTACGTAATTTATAATTCTATTCCGTAAAAAAAAAGCGAAATTAACGATTTCACTTAAAAGACGATTTTGATTAACTAACGAGTGATTTTTTTCTGATGTGCGATTTGTCTTTGATTCGCTACCTACCGGCAAAATTGTAAACTTTTGTAAATGTGCTGTAATTAATGACTGTTGGTCATTTTTTAGTATTTTTCCATCAAAATAGAGGAATTTCTCCCTGGTGCACCACCTACCTTGGAGTACGAAATTACCGTTCGTTGGTCATATTTTTTAACATATAAATTTACATACAAAGAAAAAATACATCTGCAGTCGAAAGTGGACAAATTTCGTTGACCAAAGCTAATTTGCGTATTTCAACAATTTTAGCTTCTCAAGAGGAAATCAGGGAAGAGGTTTCAAAATTATAAAAAACGAAACAAAGAACTTGATGTGCATGAAGTTTTACTGTTTCAATGAAATATTTTACTTTTCATTTTTATCATGCACATTCATTTGATTAAAGTATTTTTTGCTTGCTACAAAACTGATATCCGAACCAATTTTTTTGTACAAAATAATAAACTTCTGGTGTTCACCTGCTACAAAAGACCATTTTTCCTGCTATGAAGCTGATACGAATGGCATTGGTGCGAGTGTGATCCCTGTAGTGTTATCTGAATCCATTTAATTGCCTACCCGTGACTTCACAAACCACTTAAATGCATGTGTTTTTTGTATCAAATATTGTTTTATTATGGAAATTGAACCTTATACATGTACAAAGAAATATTCAAGAAACTAGACTTATATATATATATATATATTTCCACAAAAATGTTGCAACGAACTAATACATCAGAAATAACACTTGCCCACCCATATAGAAATTTTTGCATGTTGTATGAGTGAATCACGTGGCTATTTTATGTTCTGTATTTTCCCACAATTTCATTCATTTGTGAGGAATTGTTAACCAGAAAACATCCTTGCTTATTAAGCATATATAAATTTATTCTCGTGCGAGTTTAGTTATGGCCGATAGGAGATAACCTTCTTAAAAAAGTTTGATCAAAAATTGGAGATTTTAAAACCAAACCTTTGTACTACACTACCTCTTTTCTTTATGAATAAAAAGTAACACTACTGTATAATTATTAAAATACTGCACATAATTTATAAACTTAGAAATAGGAATATGCGACTTAATAGTAGATAAAGTACTATTAGGAGTTATGGGAAATCACTGTACACATAGGTTTTTTGAGTAGTCTGCTTTACTACACAACTACATAGTTGCATGAAATTGTGTTACCGCTTCTGTGTGCATTTGTGCAGTTTCGACTGTACTATAAAAAAATAAATGAAATTTAATATTAAGAAAAGTATAGTTGATTTAACATTAAATCACATTTTTTTACCATTATCCTTTCTTACCATCTAAGTGTTTTGTTTATTATTATGTTTTAGAGTATGAACTTTACCATACATTTTCTGTCTTTTAGCAGATTGTTACCTGTTTCTTTTCTTTTATTACAGGTATGAGCCTGTTGAAGAAGATTAGAAAGTAATATCACCATCATTTTGAATGAAATTAATTTGAGATACCTCTTACACTACTGTATTATTAGTTCTCAAGCCATGATTTTTTTTTCATGTTTTAATTTTGTTACTGATTTGTTTGAAGTATTTAGATTTTTTAAGAGTAAATTTTGGGCTTTAATGGTGCCTATTTGGCAGTTGCTTATATATATGGTTTGTTTTTTAATTTACACTTGCTGTTAATTTGGATTAAAAAATTTGAACTGTATAGCAATAATTTTACTTAAAATGGGACATCATTTCCAAAAAATACTAAACCTAGTTATTTTGTATTTAAAAATAGCATGTGTAAAGTATTCTGTCAAGGAAAAAAAGAATCTGTGCCTTTTTGTGTTTTTAATTAATCCACTTATGAAATCTAGTCTTTTTTCGATAAAATTAAGCCTTGATAGGGTTATATAAACTTTTTTAGGGGTTTATTAAATAAACTGAAAAGAGAAAAAAATTCTGAGGAAACTGAAAGGATATTTTACATATATTACAAATACTTCTTTCTAAATTTTAAGTTTTTATTTCCTTATATGCACATATGAAACTCTAAAATGCTATAATTATTAAAAAAAAGCTTTTTGAACCATTATACTATGTTAGCTTGGATTGCCTAATTTATGACTTGGTTATTAACGAAGTTAGTAAATTATTATAACCTGAAAAAGCACAGAATGTTTTTTTATATGTTTGGTAGTAGTAAAAAAACTTTTTTAATCTGTTTCTTGCTACCAGTCTGATTAAGTATATATGTGCTACGGGATTGCTTAAAAGCATTATCCTATTATTCTGCTCTAAAGTTATGTCTAAAGACATCTGGTTCTGCTGTAAACTGGATAACTAGTGACACTATTACCCTTACTGCTGTCTAACTAAACAATCCCCATGCTACAATTACATTGCCATAAAACCTCATGCACATTCGCCATTACAGATTATCTTAATAGCCACTTAAACTGATCAGGACGGAATAACTGCAAATAATGATTAATTCTCTCGATGTTAAATTTTATTCAATGCTTAAATAAACAGAACAGAAATGGGAAAGAGGGAAACAAAAGAGAAGAATGAACCCTTTATTGACTTCTCGAACTGTCAGTCTGTAGCTCATAGAAATGAAGCTAATGTTTGATCATATTAATGCAATGTGATGCAAGATTCCCAGTGTCATGATCATGGATCGGGTGTCCAAACTATGGCCCATGTAAAGTACTGTTCACATCGACCATTAACTGCTAATTGCCACTCCGCTGAACTGACGTCTTTGACTGACAAAGCTTTACTCCCACAAATACTCTTCTTTATCTCCTGCCTCATCAAAACCTGTCTTCACCACTTCACCCTCCCTGTCATTCAAGCATTATCCCTCTCTGCCAAAACATGCCCTTTGTTTATTGCTGATGTGGTAACTTTACTTAAATTTTCTTTTTGCAAACTTTTTCCCATGTATATCTGCTAACCAGGACTATTAGCAACCTTTCCACTCATGTGCCACCTGTTGAGCATTTCTGGATATTCTTAAGTTTAATGTATCATAAATAATAATTTAATTATAACATATTTTTCCAATAATTTGAAAGACTTATTTAGAGCTCTTGCAAAAGCTCTTTACAAGTGAAGTTTATCTCCTTATAATATTTATTACAGTAGAAGAACAATTTGTGACAACACGTGGAGGAGAGATATTATGGAAATACAGTTTCCCCACACATGTACAAAAGGTCATAACATCCTAGTGAATACTTTAATCCATACACAGATTTTATAATTCATTGTTTTGATGATACATTTAGTAAAATAGTTGTAAGTTGCTTTAAATTTTTAAATTTCAACCTTTTCTTTTTTTTCACAACATTGCAATATATTAAACTAAAAAATTAACGGATGCCATTGAAATAAAATTGTGGATTATATTATCCTCTTGTAATGTAATCCTTACATTTTTGTGCCCTTCTGAATGTATTCGTAAAAATGTGGTTAATATATTTTTATTTGTACAGTAGAACCTCCTTAGCAGAACCTCTTTTTAACAGGACCCTTCAGTGCTGAAGTGGTATTGCATTCACCTAAAGTACCATTAACCCGATTTTTTTAATCCCGATAGTGGAAAAATAAACGCTTTCCAACTAACTGGTCACTATAGTTTAGGGATTAATTAGTTCTCTAGGACTTAGGAGGTTCAGATTTCTCAGAAAACTGTAAGTTCCAGTGCAGCATGACCTTTGCTGCCCTTATACCATATGACACAAGTCTATTTAATGGACATTTTCAATTCCTAATCCCAATGCTTGCTATGCTCTAACCTTCCTGAATTGTGAACATAAAGTTAAGTCGCAAAGTGTCCACTATTCGTAGGTTTTTCTGTACTATTTTCTGTGGTCAGTATGAAGGTTTTATCTACAGTAGCAATATTCTAAAGTAATAATATTCTAAAATAAATAATATATCTTGAATAAGCAATATTCTTTGTATAGTCAAACTTTGCCAAAAGGTAGTCCTTATAAACTAATCCCATATTTGGTTGTTCAAAATTTTAAACAGAATTAGTAAACTTAGCAACCATTTTATTTTTAGACACTACATTTGACATTGCATTACTGATCAAGAATTTAATAAATGTTTGTGTGTTGTTTCTTTCTATCCTTCATCAATACAGATATTTGCTTTTGCATATTAAAAACTTCAGTATTTTTTTTTAATTATGCAATTTATTTTATAGAATATATGGCTGTTTTAAAGTATCTTTTTATAGTTAAATTTTACAAAATACATTCAGTTGACTCTTCATTTAAAATGATATATTACACAATTCTCTCTCTCTCTCTCTCTCTCTTTGTTGCTCTGTGAATATTTATTTATATATATAAAGGGTCAGATGTGTGTGCAAAAACTGCATAAATTAGTCAATGTTATCAGAAGGAATTATGCACAAGATCTCTGTATACACATTTATGCACATGAAATTATATGTTCATTTTCCATCATAGTTTTTTATAACTACCATTATTTCAACATGACATTTCGAGAGCCAACCACTCCCTGTGTCAAGTAAAGGCATTCTGCCTTCACTTGACAAAGGGAGCAGTTGGCTCTTGAAATGTTGTGTTTTAAACCGTAGGCCAGTGGTGAAATAGATATTGTTATAGAATCTCCTGGTGAAACTTCGTATTGTTTTGATAACTTTTGTTGATCTTGCAATGTTTTATATGTTAAGTTACTTATTTTTTTAAATCTACATAAATTAATGCTAATTTTTTTAATGAGCATGAAGTTTGCCATGGATAGCTACAAAGTATTTATTAAATGAGCAGTCTATTTTATGTATATTGCATATATATATATGAAGTAAAATATTTCGAAATGTTTAAGTGTATTAGTTTTGAGTCATGTTCTTGTCCTTAAATTAAATTGATGCATACATATTAATGCGGGTAATTTTCTTCATGTCCAAATATTAGCTATTAAAAAATACTTTGACTAAAAAAATATATTGTTGGTTAATAATGACAGTCAATTCGACTTTCACATCTTACAAGGAAAGTACTTGGTAGCGATCTCACCAATTTGTCTGAAACATAACCCTGCCAGCTTTTCATTCGAAAATTCACCAATGTGATATTAAGTAATATTTTTGATTGATGCAAAACTTTAATCGTTCATATTGATAGTTCTTCTTACTGATGATTAAAACAACACTCAACCTACTTTATAGCCAGAGTTGTGCACCTGTGCAATTATCCTTGCTAATGATTTAACTTCTAATAATAGGTAAGTTTTGCAGAAACTTAAAATATTAACAACCTGACATTGGAAATTAGATTTATTCGAGCCACTAGCATTCACTAGGGGTCATAATCCCCTCCCCATTATGATGTAATTTTATGTCTGTATGTATTAGAGTTGTAACTAACTCTGTAATCCCACCTTTCCCTATCAGCTTTTTCCTACGCCAATGATTTGACTATTCAGTTCGGAATTATTCAAAACTTGGCCATACATTTTTGTGAGTAAATTTTCTTTTTTCCGAACACAAGTAATCAATTGAACTAACGTCAGTGTGGATTGTTATACAATAATTTTGTCACAAAAAAAAAACTCGTCCCGGTGGCTTTGTGTGTTGACCATTATTTGGCAATTGTGTTAACCCTGAGAAGGGTAATAATATCTTACAATGTGAATTATGTTATTGCTGCAATATGCTTTATTTGCTAATAACTGTATACAAATGTAGTTCGGTTTATGCTGGGGTTAAGTTCCTGAGAGAGAAATGAAAAAAAGTAAAATTTACATGAATTAAAGCAAAATATTATAAAAACCCTCCTTAACGACCACTCTGAATAGTGTGTACCTCTATTTAACAGACATTTTTTCAATTCTCTATCTTAAAGCCTATATATTTCTATGTATGTATTTGCATCGGATTGGAGTGGAGTGGAATATGTGATGGAATGGAGCACCAGCAGAAATACTTTATCTCCCTACGTCTTGAGAAAATCTTGAATTTAGAAAAAAGAAGTTTTATCGCTGAAACATGCTAGTCGTGAACGATTGGTCAGTCAGAGGTCTTCTGTTGAAATATTTTCTAGTCATCCATTTTCCAAGGCACGAATCCGTTTTTCAAAGTCCATTTATCGTTCAGAAGTCAGTCCCAAGTTAAAAGGTCCGTTATCCGTTCTTGTTCTTCATTTTCTTCTTGGTAGAGGAGGCAATGGTGGTTCCTGGCTTCTCCGCTGTTTTCGTTCTATTGGGGCTAGATCCGAAGGTGCCCGCTATGATTGAAGCGGTGTCTTCATCTCCAGTTTCTGCCCGTAAGTCCTCGTCTGAAGAATCGCTTGCGTTTTCAATTGTCTTTTCCGTCCTAAAGTTTGCTTTAGGTCTGTCTTTACAGATGCTCATCTGCCTCTTTCTTCTTGGGGTTTTCCAACTACCCTGGCAAGGTCACTTGGACGGGGACAGGGGCAGCAGTTTCCTTGTGATGGGTTCTCTTTCTTCTCCTTTTGTGGGATCCTGGTTAATCAGCCTCGGACATTCCGATTTAATGTGTCCGCTACCCTGGCACAAAAAGCAATGCCTCTTGATCCCCTGGTAATGGATCTTAACGTAGGAAGGTCCGATGCGGTTGACTTCAGGGATATCCTTTTTAATTATGACCCTCAGCTTCCGGGTGACGTTATAGCAGTGAGCGAATCCATTATTCCATTTTCGTCAACTACTTCGGATGTTATTTCACCATACTTGCTTATTTCATCGATGACCCATTTTTCCGGATATTGGTGCGGAAAGTTTCGCACGCAGACCCAAACTGGTCATCGGCAGGGTAAACGCAGTAATGCTCTTTCCCAACCGTGATGCCTCTAAAAACAAGCTTGCCAACAAGGTCGTCGTTGGTCACAGTTGCACTAAATTTTGGTCTCGTCAGATGCTGCAGGCATTCTAGTCCTTCCGGGTCCCCAATATCATTAAAAATCGCTTTAACTACGTCTGAGGTGTGTGGAGCATCCCATTCAAAGTCGATGATGACTGTCAGGTCTTGCTTCAATGTAGATTCGGTCCAAATAGATGCGGTCATGATCGCATAGTTTCGGTCGGACAAGATCTCAAACACGTCTGTGCTCCCCAAGACCAGAACTTGGAATGTATTTGCATCTGAATAGTGGACTGTAATTTTGGACGAAAAATATTAAATGTTTGCCCATACGTTTAAAAAAAAATACTATTTCTGTAACCCGAAATGCAACACAGACGTTTTCATATTCATTGTTCAAATCATTCAATGGTCATAATAAAGGATTCCCCCGATAGACGCACACTGGAAAGAAATAAGCTAAAGAGGTTGGGTAGTTTCCCAGTCCTTGATAGACAATTAAGTTTACCTTGAATCATGGTTTACCTGAAGTAAGACTCAATTAGTTTTAACTTTGATCTCTTTACCCTCGATATAATTGTATTTGGTGTTGTCAGAAAGATACATAAAGGAGATGGAAATCAGAAAATCCGACTGCTCTTTCATTCAGAGAAAGGAATAGCAGGATTTTCAGTGGGTTTCCATAGTATGATGAAAACTGCCTTTAGAACTTCCATTTCTTTAACCAGTGTATATGGTTGTATTTGAAGACTTCATAAATGTTTTTATTTAAAGCGACTTGCAAACACAGAGTATATTTTGTAAATTTTCCTTTGTACTTTTTTTTTGGGGAATTTACTTCAAAATCCAAATAAATTAACATGGTATTTTTATTTGCTTCAATTACATTATCAAGCACAAGATTAAAGAAATTTATCAATTTCAATATTTTGAATATCTCTGCTGCAAAAGGTCTTAATTTAGAATTGAGAAAAAAGGGATTGCCCTATTACAAAACATAGGCTAACCATTCACTTTGGCTAAATTAGAGTTAGGCTAGCTTTCTACACTGGTATACAATCGAGAATGTAAAAAAACAAAACAGAAAGATGTGAAAACATGTAAAGAAGGATTCAAAATAATTTTTTTCTCACTCAGCGGATTTCTTATCCGGCAAATTTTACTAGAGGAAGAAATAGCGTAAAAGAGTGGTAAAACTGGCCAAACTGTTCGTACGACGAGAACTTTTTTTTTCCGTATTAATTGTCATTTTAGAAATGAATACCGCTAAAGTTACATAAAGATGTTAATAGATAAATATACTTTATTTCGGGGAAAAAAAAAAAAAAAA